>OX439449.1:8850000-10050000 GCA_949320045.1 Scotopteryx bipunctaria
AAGGTAACAAACGAGAAGGTTCTCGAAATCGCACGACTGTCTAGCATTACCGCGCTGTTGAAGCAGCGGCGGTTGCGTTGGCTGGGACACGTGCACAGGATGGACCCTTCTCGTTTGCCTAGGAAAAGTCTCCTAGGGGAAATGTCTCTTGTCGCAATGAGGCGATATGTGCTTTATTTTTATTTTTATTTAAGTAAGACGAGAGCGTCTTACCTAAATTATAAATGCGAAAGTTTGTGAGAATGTTAGGATGTTTGAATATTTGTGCCACGCCTAAACGGCTGAACGGATTTGAATCTAACTTGGAATGTACAAAATTGTACACAGTACATGCACTGGATTAACATATAGGCTATTTTTTATATCCGGGTACCACGCGAGCGAAGCCGCGGGCGGCAGCTAGTAATATTATACATCCTACTTTTATTGGATTTTTTGTCGTCACCTGCTACTGTTAGTTTTTATTTATATAGTTTGTTTAATATTTATTTGCGGTAACTAATAATTAGGTAGTTTCCTGCTGCATACTTTTTTATTTACCTATTGTTTTTTTCTAGCTGTTAGTTTTCCGAAAATATATAAAATAAAATTACCAGTCGCCCTTTTTGCACAAAAAAAAACTAATAAAACTGCTTTGCTTTATGTGCCTGTACTATGACGCTCCAGTTATAAAACAGAGTGCTAAGCGAAGCCCCTTGGGCTCTACAGTTGAATAAAATTACAAACTCGATTCAAGTTCTACAAAGATCACATTTATTGTGCATTCTTATTACGCTCTTTAACTTTTATCTTGTTTTTATTCCAAACTGCTTTATCAGGTCCATTCGTTCCATTAGAAGTTTTTTCGTTGTGAAATAGTTTGTTTAATTAGCATAGTGTTTTAGTAAAACCCAATAAGTGTCCCTTACAATTTAGTGGTGAGTGCCGAACAAAACAAAACGGTTGGCTCACTCCGTTGGCTCACTCAAACAGTTGGTGAAAGTTTGTGAGGATGTTTGTGCCTTAAACACGCCTAAACGGCTGAACGGATTTGAATGAAACTTGGAATATATATAGTACATGTACTGGATTAACATATAGGCATTTTGCGCAGAAGCTGCGGGCGGCAGCTAGTATAATATAATTAATACTGTGCTTTTGAATGGTTTGCTATAATATTATAATATTAGCTGCCGCCCGCGGCTTTACTCTGACTGTTCTAGCTGTTTCGTCTCACCCAGCTTAGTACTAAGTTATCTGGCCTAATAACTATCGCAGTTTACGGCGCCGACCCACGCTTAGTAAAATCAAATAAATGGCAATTTAAGATCCAACTTTACAACTTAATTGGACGGAAATGGATAAGTCACCTTTTGAGAAACAATATTGGCTATGAGGCTTTGACACGTTTGTAGTTGCATTTTGCTCGTCGGGGGGGAATATTTTGTGGGCAGATAATTGTTTTTGAATAGCTTGTTAGTTATCAAAAATTTGCTGTCATAAATTCAATGTTGCCTTTCAATTGCATAAAGTTTTGTTTCGATTTAATCACTATCAATGCTCTCGAATCCCGGGATTTTACAGTTTTACTACCTATTTAACAAGCCTGGTCTGTAAAAGAGAAGTCTGTGGAAAATGTGATGAAAAGCGCTTCCAAAACGCTCTTTTTATGCACTTGAAACAATGACTTCAAAGATTTTAGGCACACAACACAACATGCCGGGTTTCTTCATATTTCTTTTAAAGCTTGAGAGTACATAATTTAAACAGAAAAAGCCATTGGTGCACGGCCAGATTTGAACTCAAAATCAAAGGCATGATAAAAACTTTTTAAAGCAAAGAAATTTTAATATTTGCATATTAAATGCAAACACATTCGATGCGGCATGCATCGCTCTCCACCCACACTCAATCTTAGCTTTAAGACTTACGACTGATTACATCAAAAGCTTCCAAAACTCAAACATTACTACCTATCGATACTTATATCCAAATACATCATGTTGTGACAATCAATTACTCACTACTCCGACGTTACCAACATTAGTATCAATCAACGTCGAATTAATTAGATCAGATACGCCCACCTATAACATCGAAAACTGTGGTATCTACAGATATGTGGATTTAGGAGCTTTAGGGAGGCGCTTCAAAGTTATCGATGAAATATCAAAACAGAAAACTAACTGGGAAAAGGAGCTGTTTTGTAACAAAACAGAAAACAGAACACTTACTGGAAAAAGGAATAAAACCAAAACTTTATATCAGGAAGAAACTCACAACTTATACAAATACAATTTACAAAATACAAAAGAAACAGTCGGGCTATCTAAAGGCTAGCAAACGGTCTATACTTAGATAGCTCACCTGATCCAGCTCATCAGACGCTGAGAAAACAGTTTAGACTAATTATCGTCAGCTCATCTTTCACAAATTATCAGGTTCTTTATTCACAAATTCACATGTTATTAATTAGAACTACTTATTTTGCTTAATACTTCTCCGCTGGACTGGGAGTAAAGAAAAACCATAGAATTCGTCCAGCTGCTTCTCTTCCTGAGCAAAAGTAAAAGTCGACTAAGAGATAGTATCCTCACCAACATGATGGATTATCTATATTCGCGATATGCTGATCACTCGTCACCAGAGTTCGTTCACAATATTCATTTTGGAACTTTCAATTAGGAGTGGCAACTAATTTTCTTATGATTACTTTTGGCTCTGCCCACTCCATTAGGAACAAGGACGTGATAATATGTATGTATATTATGTATTAATTGGAATGTTACTTGCCATTTAAACATCTTTTGAACGTTTGTTGACCTAGGTGGCATGGCGGGCAAGTGTGTGTCAACTAAGGACGTAAGAATTGTGGTTTTGGTTCGGGAATGCGGAATGAAATAAAAATGAAGATTTATGTAAAAATAAAGCTTTTACTGTGACAATTCTCCAGAATTATAGTTACGTCCAATTCGGCATTTTACGAATCAATAGTTTTTTCCCATCACTAGTTACTAGCGGTTATGATTATGTCTCTCGTAAATAAAGTGTATTAAGGTCTTACTAGTAAACCCTTGAATTATCGAGTAAATCGTTGTGATTATACCTTAGGCTCAATTTGGATTTACCGATGTAAACATTGCGAGCTAAATTAATATTTGTGTACACAAAAATAGCTTAATATTGATATTTTAGGACTGTGTATCAAGCTAAAGGCACTGTGGGTATAATATTTACTTTGGGGGGAGTTTCAATTGAATCTAAAATCAAAACGTCACGGTTTATACGATTTTATAAAATAGAAAAAACTTATATTTACCAACAGATTATTTTTATAACATACATACGTATTCCTAATGGGGTGAACCATAAGTAAACATAAGAAAACTTCCAGCCACTTCTGATTTAAAGTCCTAATATGGATATGGTGAACCATGGTGACAGGCGATCAGCCCGTCGCCCATATAGGTGGTCCATTGGAGGGGATAATATCCCTTAGTCGACTTTTATGACATGCTTGGGATGAGAAGCAGCTGGATACATATAGATGGTGTATTGAAAATCTCGAAGAACTGGATTTAATTTCGTACTGACTATTAACTGTGTTTTGTATTGACTGTGTCCAACGTCTGAACTGGTTCATAGGTTTTTATTCCGAACTATTGATAGTCTATCACGCAGACAACGTCGCGGGTTACAGCTAGTAAATGGATAATTATAATATTTTGAAGTCAAATGGTGGTTCTTTCCGTGGTCTCTGCCTACCCCTATGAGAAACATCTTGATCGTATGTATCTATGTCAATAAATGTATTCTGCAGAACGAATAATCAACAAATCTAAAATCGCAATATTAATCCTTTCACCACACTGGTTTGAAAAAACTAGTGACACGACTTGAAGTACCTAGTATGAACAAGCAAATGGAGTGTTATGTATGAACGAAAGCAATAAGTCTCAAGTTTTAATTAAAGGGTAGGTAATTAGACACGCGCAGTGAATAAGTTAATTAATCCATGGGTTAATTCCTTAAAACTGCCATTGTTCAACACCATAAAACTGCACTTTTGTAAAATTCTTGCATGTTGACATGTTATGGCTAACCCCCGAATACTCAAACGCGACTCAGAGTTGAGCACGTCTCAACTCACGGGTTTTTGACAGTTTCTGATCAGTTTTTGACAGTTTGAGACGTGCTCAACTTTGAGATGTGTTTGAGTATTCGGGAGTTAGCCTTCTTTTACTATAAAGGCTACTTATAGTAAAAGAGCCCAGATAAATCAGACATAGAACCAACTTGATAAAACGTCTACAGAAGGTAAAATAGCCTATAAATAGAGTACTATACTATGCAATACTTCAGGCAATAGAAGAAAATGTATACAAAACCATACCATAATAACAGACAATCCAATGCAATGCAATATTTCAGGCAATAGAAGAAAATGTATACTTACAAAACCATTTTAAAATCAGTGTAGTAATTAATGTCTCTTGGATGGATCAAAAAACCCTTTAAAACTATCCACAGTAACCTTTCGTCCGTGCTCGTAAAGAGTAACCTTACAAGTCACGCTTGAATGTTCGGTTATTGAATTTCAGTCCATTGTTTGTTATTTTTGAGTTCACGCGAAATATTTGTTGGAAGAATTGTTAACGATTGATTAAGAAGCTGAGTAGGAACAAGAAATGGGTGGAGCTAGGCATTGGTATAATACCAGGTCCTAAAAGTCTACTAACGGACGACGGATAGTTGATTACCATAGCTACGATTCGTTATCTGTTAGTATAACATTAGAACCGGGCATTCAACTCTAACATCTAAATAAATAATCTAACATTTAAATTGCTGTCCGAAAAAAAAGTACACAATTTTTTTTACCTTCAAATCGAATATATTTAGCGTGACTAATTAATAGTAAACAAAAATGCACAGTTGTTCTATTTGAAATCACAATTTTATTATAAAATTGATTAACAAAAAGAAACTTGCAACTAATACAAATAAAATAGAAATAGTAGGGCTATCTAAGGACCATTGCAAAGGGTCTAAAGATAGCTAATTTGATCCAGCTCATCAGACGGTGGAAGCGTGTCCAAGACGCTGGCCGCATTGCTACGCTGAATGGGAATACTGACCCGTCGCGCCAAATAAGAACCAGATCTTGGATCACGCATCACTTTGTTTATTATTTTTTGAAAAGGGATATACAGCTTGATATACAATGCAATGTATAAAATCACAGCAAATGCCGTATCTACCCTTTTATAGTTCCTCGGGAGTTCGATAATTAAGAGCACTCTCACACTTCAACTGAAAGGGAAGCCTTAGTATGAAAAAAGGAAAAGTAATGGCTGCAATGTTTCAATTAAGGATTTATGGCTTTGATTGATGAAAGGACTTTTAGTAATTAAATGCGAGAACTTTGAAAAAACTTAAAAAATTAAACGTTTTATTTTATTTATACCTACTTGAACTAAATAAATATCACTAACAATGAGATACTTGATTCTGACCCCACTCTAGGATTCCCTGTGTCGTAGGTACCAAAACCTAGGAGTACCATGGTCCCCAAACAGCCAAATTCGATATAAGCGATACTTATTTACAAAATATGAAAACATTTATCCTGGAGTAAAAAAAGAACCCGCACCTTGCGTTGCAGTCCGGCTCTCTACACCCAACCACATCACCAAGGTCGTCAAAAATAATACAATAAATAAGTTCCTACCTAAATTACAGTGTAATATATTTGTAATTATATTATACTAGCTGCCGCCCGCGGCTTCGCTCGCGTGGTACCCGGATAAAAAATAGCCTATATGTTAATCTAGTACGTATACTATGTATATTCCAAGTTTCGTTCAGATCCGTTCAGCTGTTTAGGCGTGATTGAGGCACAAACATCCAAACATCCAAACATCGTCACAAACTTTCGCACTAGATGGCAGCACAGGTAAAGTTAGTACGCGCTATCGTTGCGTTTTGAGCTTTACGCCGGTAATTTCAAGCAAACTAAGACTTTTCAATTTTAAAATATAAGTAAGATACTATCTTGTGCCCATAGTAGGTACAAGCTTTGCTTAGTTTGGGGCTAGATGACGCTGTGTAAAATGTCCACAAATATTTATTTATTTATATTCTACTACTATTTAAGCTTTGCAATGCTTCAAAATGTTCAAAGCATTTCTCTATCTGCAGTAGATTACACCTTGCAGATTGAGGCCTTGTGTGCACTAGAAAGCTTCAAACACCTGGTTGATTAATAGGTCTTTGAAAGGTCTAAAGTGGACTATGCTTTGGGCTCTAAAAGACGATGTCCGCTATGGGACAACGGAACACCCCGTTACTTTACCGCGTTGTTTTTTTTTCATACACGCTTCATCTTCTGACTGCGTCTACAACATAAGAGGAATTATCCTCCTAGTGTAATTCCTCTAGAATTTATGGTCTAGGCTGTACATTCTCAGTCAGTCAGTAACGTAAGAGTTTTATATAATTAAGATGCTATAAAGCAATGGCTTTAACACTAGAGAGCACTGGTGGTCAGTTGGTAGTGACCCCGCCTACCGATCCTAAGGTCGTGGGTTCACACCCGGTCGTGTACTAATGAATTTTTCTGCGCGAAAAATTTATGTGCGCTATTACCGGTGCTCTCAAACGGTGAAGGAAAACATCGTGAGGAATCCCGCGGCTTAGTCAGCTCCGGACGTATTGACTATGTCTTTCCTGTGGACAAGGCCGACTAAGCTGAGGATGGAATAGGTGCTGGGCAAGCCAACTCCATCTTAATTTTCAGCATCATTAGTGCCGGGTGCTACAGCGTCCCGTTTGTGAAGGTAAAAGTTGTCTCCTGACGCTACATAAATCATCTACTATAGATGGTTAGCCTTAGTTTAACAACTTTGACCCACCTTATTGTTGTACCGATTGTGGAATGGTGCCTAGTATAAACGAATTGTTTTACACACAGTGAAGTAAGTTTAGAATATTTTTTTCAAAACTTCAAATGGTAAAAAGTTTGAAAACATATGTCAAGTGCACTAAAGGAGCCTTTGAGGCGCATTTTATATGCTTTCACCACACTGGTTCGAAAGAACTAGTGACACGACTAGTAGCAGTTAACCGCTGTTAATTTATTCGGCTTTGACCCAGCAGTCATTATCGTAAATGACATAAATTTTACGTCCGCTATATAGATCGGTGACCGTTTTTACAAAACCAGAACTTACAGTCCACTTATTCAAAGTGTTCTTATATGCTCTATTTACTCCAATTACACCTCGTGATAATCAACGTGCCATTTGAACAGTAGGTCAATTATTCTACTTATTAGCATTTTATAACAAAATATTCTACTAAATAACTGGTTAAAGATTGCACCTTGCACATCTACAATTCTACTCTAATATTATAATGAGGAAACATTTTTTTTGTTTGTAACGAATAGGCTCCGAAACTACTGAACCGATTTAAAAAATTCTTTCACCAGTAGATAGCTACATTATTACGAAATGACATAGGCTATAATTTATTTTCAAAAAAATTAGGCATCCTTACTAAAACTCCAATAATGTAACCCGAGGTGTAAAAAATTTACCTAAAAATCCAAATTTGTTAAATACCCATGCGAAGCCGGGGCGATCTGCTAGTAATTAATAATAGAGGGTACTGGTGGTCTAGTGGAAGGGTCTTTACAGCCCTTCCGATCTTAAGATCGTGGGTTTCAATACAGTAATGTGCCAACATTTTGATGTGCGCTAACCACTTTTAAAGGGTAAATAAAAACATCGTGAGGAGCTCGACATGTCGTAGAACTTAAATAGCTGGAAGTTGGAGGAAATTGCACTAAAGGAGGCTCTTTGAGACGCCCTTGAATTCACCGTACTAGTTTCAAAAAGTTTGACTCGAACAGTAGTATTATAACTTTGACTAGGATAGAATATTACTAAATAGGTACTCTACTTAATAACTAATTAAGGCTTGGAACTTGCATCAATTCATATTTTAATAGAAAACGCACATTTTGTAGTAAAATAGCGCAGTAGCGGGCATACTCACACTCGTATAATTGAGCACCAGTGGTCTAGTGGTACGCATTACGATCCTGAGGTCGTGGGTTCAAATCCGACCGTGCATCAATGGATTTTTCCGTTGAAAAATTAGCATTTTCTTCCAGCTTTGTGTAATTTGTACAAAAAGTTAAAGAAATAAATAATATACATTACAAAGAATATCTAATTTATAACATTAATACAAAAATACCTACAGGTGCTTAATTTGGATGTCTGTTCTGTAGAGCAAGATAATATTAATATTATTAGGACTTGAAGATTCTCATGGATGAGGCTTGGCGTATTTCAACAGGAAAAGAGTTCCACAGAGTTCCGCATTGACAGAGAAGAAGTCGGTGTAGACATTTGTGTTATGTTGTGGTGTCATAAGTAGGTGTTGAGTCCTCTCAACTCTTACTCATGACACCACATGATATACGCAGGAGCGTGAAGGATGATTAGGGAGGAAGATATTGGTGTTGAGGATATTGTAGAGAAGGCAGAGGATGTGAGTATTCCGACGATAGCGGATGTTGTGCCACTTCAGTTGTGTCTGGTAGTATGTGGTCATACTTACGCAAACCTTACAGGTATTTATCGTGATTCACGAGATATCAAAAACCCACATTCAAATTCATACATTTCCAAGAATGTTTAAACATTTTTGATTCCACTTAAATATAATGTCATAATTTTTCGTCACTAATCCGCTCTTTTAATTAGTCACCAAAGAAACCGGTCAGAAAGGCAACATACTTTTGACGTAAGCTTCTTTGAATCATCTAATTAATACAAAATGTAGATCGAATTTTAAGGTCTGTTTGGAACTTACAACTAGTCATGTCTTCTAGTTCTTTCGAACCAGTGTGGTGAAAGCAAAGCTTGTGACTACGGGAACCAGATGGCTGAAATAATACTTATACTTTTTTTGTATAATTATACATACTTATAGCACATAATATCACAACACCCAGACCCGGAAGAAATATTTGCAGAGCATGCAACCATTTCTTCTGCCGCGGGAATAGAACCAGCGCCTCATGCGTCTCAGTCGAGCACTCGACCCTATAGCAACCTATTTTCCAAATACACAGATAGGCACAGGTATCAGATATAAACTGGTGCGGGTGAACAACCCACGACATTCCTTCTTAGAGGCTTAGCAGTGAAGATATCTATAGAGATGGTAGCACCAACCAGGAAATAACAAAATAGGCTTTTGTGATCCTGCCTTATGAGCATTATGAGAATACTAGCTGCCGCCCGCGGCTTCGATCACGTGGTACTTGTATAAAAAATTGTCTATATGTTAATCCAGCACATGCACTATGTATATTCCAAGTTTCATTCAAATCCGTTCAGCCGTTTAGACGTGAAAGGGTAACAAACATCCATACATCCATACTTACAAACTTTCGCGTTTATAATATTAGTAGGATATAGGATAAGGTGTGGTTTATACAATGGCAGAGATGTTTAATGGACGTTTTTTGTAAAAGTGCCTTTTAATCTATGTTTGTCGCTTATTACTACTACCTACCTACTAATCGTGTCACTAGTTCTTTCGAACCAGTATGGTGAAAGGATTTAAGGTGCGCCTCAACGGCTCCTTTCGTGCACTTGTTTTGTAAGACACACATGCAAGGTGCACCTTAAATTTGGCACTTGGTGATGATGATGATGATGGAATCAGTACATACACAACATGAGGGTTTTTCAAACCCTGTTGTTTGGCCTTTTTAAAACGTGTTGTAAGACGTAATCGTAAAACTTGTCAAGTTTTACCAAAATCAGGCGGTTACAACAGCTCAACAAAAAATAATTATATCGAAAGGTCTCATACAGATAATAGAGAATTGGAACGGTGTTTGCTGGCTATTAAATGTGAATGCGATTCAATTCCACACTGCTGTCCGTTCTGTAATTAAGTGGGGGTGACTCGCCGATAATAAGGAATGTATGGAATAAGACCATCTGATGAGAAAAGTTGTAAACATTTGATTTTGAACTTCAATACATCAACTGTCTAGTGACCAATGACCAAAGGGCTTACCTCGGACAAGGGATAAGTGTAGCTATCCAACGAGGTAACGTCGCCAGCCTTTTGGGGACCTTACCTGCGGTCGGTGATCTGAGCTCTGTTTCCTATCTGTAGGCGAACTTAGATAGAAAACTGAGCTCATCTTATTAATATACCAATTACCTTAAAGTTTTCAATGTTTTTATAGTTTGTCTTAATAAATAAACTGTCTAGTCAACACCTGATATCTACACATACTACTTCTACTACTCTTTCGAACCAGATACCTGAAGGATGGAAGTGAGCTTTAAAGAAGTTCCTTTCATCAGTTATCCCAACACGCATCCTTTAGGTACGTAGGTACCTACTGAATTGAATAACAAAAGCTTGAGTATTCAAATAATGTACATACCTATTTTATTAATACTAATTAATTTAAAAATTTCATGCCGTCTGGTTGAAGCGATGCGCGATCCAAAAGCTAGTTCTTATTTGGCTCAACGAAACAGTATTGGTATTCAGCTTGATAATGCAGCCAGCGTCTTGGGCACGCTAATGACGTCTGATGAGCATCATGTTGAAGGTAAAATAAATAGATAAAAATATTGTATTTGTTGTATGTTTCTTTCTGCAGTTTTTGGTAAAGTAAATCCTAAGAGTCCAACTGCGTAAAGAGTCGAAGACATAAAAAAAACCGCGAACCGGTGAACCGCGAGTTGAATTCGTCCACGAAGGGTTCCGTACTTGGACAAATTAGTTCCGAACCTACCATTGTACACGTACCTACATATTTTTTTCTTGTATGGGGCCCTCTTATATTTTTATTAGGTATTTGTTGTTATAGTACATACATACATTATCACGCCCATATCCCTAATAGGTAGGCAGAGCCACAAGTAAACATAAAAAAAACTTGCAGCCACTTTGATTTAAAATCCTAAGTTTATAAGAGAGAAGCATCTGAACGCATTCTATACCATAGAAACACACTCTGAAAATTTTAACTCTCTACCTGTTACGGTTCATGAGAAAGCCCGCTGACAGATGGGCGGACGGGCAGATGGACGGACGGACAGACAGCGAAGGCTTAGTAACAGGATAATAACGACAGACTCGTTTCAAAGTCAGAAACTAGTGCTAAAACAGCTTCAGTGTTTACGATCCACTTTCCACAAACCTCCAGTTATTCTAACTCTCATAATCTTGCATTATTCAATGTACTCAGGTGGTCGCGTTGCAAAATGTCCTGTCCCTTTTAATTCTCACGGATACTGCAGCTGTTTGTACTAAGAACCGGTCTTGAGGAATTATGTTCACTTTGTAAACTTGAGGATCAGTAACTTAGTTATGTACAAAACAAGTCAACTTTATCATTAGCCGTTAGAAGATACCTACTTACTACTTAAAAAAATATTATAAATTTGAAAGTTTGTAATGATTTTGAATATTTGTACCTCATATTCCTTAAGCAAGTATTCCCAAGGAGGGTTGACGTCGGGCAGGCGGCCGGTCATAAAACATCTTAGCCAAAACTCTTACAGCATGATCCAGGGAACATACTGTGCCGACCCCACATAGAGTAGGATAAGGGCAGGAAGATGATGATGATTTTCCGAGGCGCTCTTTGATGAAGTTACTACCCACTAGTTTGGGGCTAGATGGCGCTGTGTGAAAAGTCCACAAATATTAATTTTTACTTTATTTATTTACATCACATTTGCAACCCCAGTAAAGCTACTGGTTCCGCTTAAACAATGTTCAAAAGGTTGTAAAGTAAAGTTAACATTTCTATTTTAGTTCTCACTTTCTATATAATTTCCCGCTGCGATACTGCGTTTTGTCTTACATTTTGTATTGTTGGGAATAAGATTTCAAATGTCGGTTTCTGTCTGTATAAACAACTTGTTGTATTTAAAATGCATTATACTAACACTACTACTACTCGTGCTTATTTCAAACCAGTGTGGTGAAAAGATTAAAGGCTCCATTCGTGCATTTGACATTTTGAACTTTTCCATTACTATTGAACTTCAGGTGATAAATTTTTGCTGATTTACCATTAAATCTATACTAATATTATAAAGCTGCAGAGTTTGTTTGTTTGTTTGTTTGAACGCGCTAATCTCTGGAACTACTGGTCCGATTTGAATGATTCTTTCAGTGTTGGGTAGTCCATTTATCGAGGAAGGCTATAGGCTATGTTTTATTTTTTTCAAAATTAGGGATCCGTAATAAAATTGCTATTTTGTAACACAAGGTGTAAAATCGAAAACCTATTTTTGCGTGCGCTGCAAAAACTATTGACAATAGAACAAAATGATGTACTACGGGTTTGTAGATCCCATTAAGACCTACAAAAAAATCCGCAAGAACGTATATCTAGCTATCATGGTTTAATCACAATAACCGATTTTGTGTTCAAAATAATTATTAAATCGTCTGAAGAAAAAAAAACTACGTTAAATATGTATCGTAATATTAATCTTTATCGAAATTAAGCATTATGTTATCAAGAGTATTTATGTAGAAGTAAAATACTTTTTGTTTCATCTCAATCGGATATTTCGTTTAAAAGTTATCACGTGTGTAAGATGTTAAGAGTTGGTACCTATTAATGAGTTATGGGCCATAGAGTTTTTTATCAACATAAAATCCTGTAATAATCTTTTTGAAATATATTTGTTGATGATTGTAAGTATAAGATCTTTGAAGAGTATAATAAATACATTTCTAAAATAACTCTGCTAAGGAAATCCACGCGCGCTTGATGCAAGCAAGACGAGACGCTGGCGGCGCGGCGGCGGGCGAGACGAGGAAGCCGCGCTTGCTGGCCGCCTGTGAGAAAAACGCGGGTGAAACCGCGGAGCACAGCTAGTATTTATTATAATTTGCAAAACGTATTTGGGTTCCGTATCTACTCGAAGGGTGCCAACGTGACCCTATCACTATGCCTCTGCTGTCCGTCAGTCCGTCAGTCCGTCTGTCAGCGGGCTATATATCATGAACTGGAGTAGGTAGAGAGTTGAAATGTTCATAGAGTGTGTAATTCTATTATTTGCAACACAATAATATAAATAAAAGGTACGGAACCCTTCGTGTGCGAATTTGACACGCACTTGACCGGTTCTTAATCTTAATTTGTTAACAGTTGAATGGGTTTGGCAAGTTGGACTGTATTTTTAGACTAAAACGTAGTAAAGTATTATCGCTACACATAACAAACAATAATATTTTCCTCTCCCGACCATCACAAATGAAATCCCGTCACAAAACACTATAAAAATCCTCGCCAAGAGCAAATTCGAGTTTAATTTATTTTTAAGATATTCCCCAGTCTTGGACATTATCGAATTCAGCTGGCGAAAGTGAAAATGAAACAATTATGCAAATGACCAACAAAATAAAACTCATTTTATTAATAATCAAATCGGGAGTTCGCATTCGCAAATGAAATAAAATTTGAAAATGGTGGCATTAATTGTTGGGCTGGGAAGTGGGTAGTGGGAAATGGGGGAATATTTTGTCCCCATCTGTCTCATGATCAAACTAAATACGATGGCAAGCTTCAGCACTGCGGTCATTATGCTGGGTCTACATACATTAATACATACCATATTAGTGATAATATGGTATGTACTACCCCTTTTCTTTGAATAAGAGTTGCTAACAAAATTAGATAAACATTTAAATCTGAAATATTTTTCATTAGTATTTTTCCATCAATCATTGTATTGATTCCGCGGGCTTTTAGCAGACTCTGAAATATGTATTCTACATTTTCAAGTACAAGTATGGAAAATTTATTTTTTTTTATGATTCTCAGGCGGACAACATGAATTTACTGTGCCAAAGCAAGCACGTGATCTAGTTTCACCCGTCTCCCTAGCTTCTATCAAACATAAGTTATCTCAAAGGGGCGAAGTTTTAATAAAATTCCGAATGCCCCGAGCAGTTAGACAGACTATATGCCGTCAGTCGTTTAGTTATAAAAGTGGCAACTTTGCTGAAAGATTCAGTGCCGATTGAATGGATGTCTGAGGCACTTCAATATTCTTAGAAAAGCGTTTTTTGAAGAGCTTGCATGGCAAATGAACTGCGAACAGTTTTAAATATTTTAAAGAGCTGCTTCTGCGTGTTTTGTTGAACCGATCGAATTGAGACAAAATTTGAGACAACCTGCAATGTCTCGTATAATGTCCTGCAATTAGTGTCACGTATAACGGGACATATTGAGCATTATGTCCCGCTATACGTGACGCTAGAGACATTGCTGGACGAGTCTTGCAATTTTTCGTGCAAATAATGAATAGAATAGAGTTTATTAACCACACAACACAAAAAAGGTATAGTAACAAACAGAGATCAGAGAAAATTAAATAATGTAGACGAAAACGGTCGCGAGGCAAGATGTCTTGCGCCCAACCAAAGTCGCTCGACTTCGCCCGACATCTCTAACAACACGTGTCGCTGGACATAAAATATTATGTGATAGCGACCAACACGAACTGTTTCTTCAGTTCAGTTCATAATAGTGGCAACTGTGACGTTACGTCACAATTCTGCCAATGTCCGTGTTGTTCTAGTTAGAAAACTGGTGGATATTAAAAAAAAAGAATATGGCCGGTAAAAAAAGAGAGGGTCTGCCAAAAAAATAAACAAAATGATTTTTCTAATAAGAGACAACATAAAGAAATATATACTTAGTAAGTATTTACATAAAAATAAATTGTTTAGTAGAGGAGTTACAGTATTATTTACAGCTTAATCTTATTTTTTTTTATAAATTTACATAAAATGAAGTTTATATGGCGGGAAAAGGTAAGGGGTAAAAGGCATTTAAGGGAAGTAGGACGGGAGAATATCATATAGGGAGCGTCGCAATGTTAGGCAGTGAACTGTTTCTTATCAATACGTCGAATGTTTATCGACACTCGTAATTTTGAAGGATGACGGCCATTTATTGACGGTCGTCTGGAACCAAGCAAAAGCACCATCGCTAACCCAGGAATCAATAAGTAAATTAATTACCAAAATGAAAACAGTGGGTAAAATCAACATTAATTTATAATTAGCGCTCTTCATTGGAGCGTATCAGATCAAATTAATTACCAATTTGAGTATTAATTATTATAGCGAATGTATCAAGTTATAGGCATATTCATTTGACATCGCAAATCTGAGCTTTGATAAATCTGTTTGATGTTTTTATTCTTGAGTTAAATTATCCAACTGTCACAAACCGAATCTCATTCAACAGTTACTAACTTCCCATCAACTGTCATTATACTGACTCCTACCCAACAGTCACATTCTATCTTCTATCTTAACATATACGTTACATACCTACTAACTCGCATCCAAGAGTCACTGTAGACTATCACCCACCAATCACAACACCTAATCCCATTCAACGGTCACATACCGACTCCCACTCAATAGTTACATACCAACTCCAACCCAACAGTTACATACCAACTTCCACCCAAAAGTTACATACCAAATCCCACTCAACAGTTACATACCAACTCTAACCCAACAGTTACATACCAACTCCCACCCAACAGTTACATACCAACTCCAAAGTTACATAGGTACCAACTCCCACCCAACAGTTACATACCAATTCCCACTCAATAGTTACATACCAACTCCAACCCAACAGTTACATACCAACTCCCATCCAACAGTTACATACCAATTCCCAATCAATAGTTACATACCAACTCCAACCCAACAGTTACATAAAAACTCCCACCCAACAGTTACATACCAATTCCCACCCAATAGTTACATACCAACTCCAACCCAACAGTTACATAAAAACTCCCACCCAACAGTTACATACCAATTCCCACTCAATAGTTACATACCAACTCCAACCCAACAGTTACATAAAAACTCCCACCCAACAGTTACATACCAATTCCCACTCAATAGTTACATACCAACTCCAACCCAACAGTTACATACCAACTCCCACCCAACAGTTACATACCAACTCTCATCCAAACGTTACATACCAACTCCAAAGTTACATACCAACTCCCACCCAACAGTTACATATCAACTCCAACAGTTACATACCAACTCCAACCCAACAGTTATATACGAACTCCCACCCAATAGTCACACAGAGGCTACCAACTGAATAAGACAATTAATACTTACTAGCCTACTATGGATTTTCTAACTGGTGGATATAATAAATTACGAGGACACTGTCCCGCAGCCAGAATCAAACTCACATTTTTCTAAAAGATCTGTGATATTCAAGCAAAAAAATTAAGCTCACTATTTTCTTCTGTCAACATGAAGTGTATCGCTTGTGATATTAAGAGGTTCAAAGCGAAGAAATTTCGCAGACCCAATTAAAACGTGAGAGGGACTATGTAAATGTTTCAGTGTTGCCAAAGTAAGAGAGATTTCATTCAGTAATGACAGTTGGGAAACTTGGGGATAACGGAGATAAGCAAAAATATAGTAATGATAGCGCAAGAAATTTTCAATGATTTTACATTGAGTTTTTTTTATTTAATGATTTGTTCTTGTAATAGCTGCCGCCCGTGGCTTTGCCTGCGTGGTACCCGAATGAAAATTAACCAATAATCCAGCACATGTACTATGTATATTCCAATTTTCATTCAAATCCGTTCAGCCGTTTAGGCGTGATTGAGGCACAAACATACAAACATTCTCACAAACTTTCACATTATAATATACACTCGCTTTTGTTTCAAATAATATTATTCCTTAGGAAAAGTCAAAGAAAATAAATAAATTTATTCAATAAAATAAACATAGTTTGAATAGTATCTGTACTGCTTGTAAAGTTGTGAATACTGCTGGCTGTTTATGGCCTTTCTAAGGCTTAATTAAGCCCTCTTTGATGTTCAATCTGTTTCACAAAACTGGGTAATTGCGTCGGGACTAATGGTTCACAGGAAAGTTGTATTATTTACAAATATTTCGCAAGCAACCTTAGAATCTGACGTTTGTGTGTTCTGATCAAAACAAACTTTGACAGCCGTTTGAAATTAAATTAAAGTTTATTTATGTAGAAGCGAGCTGGGTCCTTATCCAATTGAGCTGTGTTTTATTTGTTTACTAATCAAACCAAAGGTTAACTACTGACACATCACTATTTGACCTTCAACTAGTTATTGACAACTTCTACATAGGTGCAATAAGATTATTTTTATAAGAAATTGCGTTAATAAACTGGGTGATTACTTACAGCAAACTCAATTCATAGAGTACCTCCCGTTAAAAGGCATATATCAAACTGTGAAAAACTGTGTGTAAAACTAAATAAATATACATAAGCTATAGGCAAACATTATTATTTAAAAATAAAACACGCAATTTTTAGTTAAGTTGTTCTATAAAATATTTTTTAAGTTTATTTATATCCATAGCAAAAGGTCTCAAAAGGTTTTCTGGCGTAATCCCTAAAACTAACAGGCCTTGAGGACTATTTTTGACAGGTGATTTTTCTAATTAACTGCTACTAAGTTCCCCAAGATCATTATGAAAATCCGTTCACATTTTTTCATACAAACGCAGCCTTCCGCATTACGCTCTCCATCACGATTAGGCCTCCCCCTCACTAATCCGACCGCACAAAAACTTAATTAACCAAAATATATAGGCTGTATTTACGTAGACAGTAGATCGTTACATATTGTTTTCTGGTTTATCGGATAGCTTGCACGCAAGATTCCAAATGCATATTTACTGAAAAAAGCATGTGCGTTAAAAGTATATTCTAAAAAGAAAACATTCTATAGAATCAGATGGCTTAAGAAATTTCAAAAGAAAATAAAAATACATATTATCACGTCCGTATCTGTAATGGGGTGGGCAGAGCCACAAGTAGTCATAAAAAAACTTGCAGTCACTCCAGGTTTTAACTTTAAAGTACCAAGCTGGATATGGTGAACCATGGTGACAGGTGATCAGCCCATCGCCCAAATAGATGGTCAACCATGTTGGGGAGGTTACCCTTAGTAGATTTTTACGACATGCTCGACGCTCGGGGAGAGAAGAAGCAGAACCCATTCCATGTATTTGTTTACTCTCAGTCCAGCAGAGAAGTAAGCGTATCACTGAAAAAAAGCATTAAATAACGCTTGTCAAAAAAAGAAAGCATTCTAATATAGAATCAGATAGCTCAAAAAAAACATAAGAAAAAAAAATTTTAAACAGTGTTCATGATTTTAAAATTAACTACTATTTTAGAAATACACCTGGATGGGACTTGAACCCACAACCTCGGTCGTACTATTGCCATGCTATATCTAATTGAGCTAACAAGTAAATCCGCGCCACAGCTGAATTTCTTGGAATACGTTCAATTTTGGTAAAATTGCTTAATAGAAGCATCCATAGAAGAGGACTAGTAAATAGAAGAGGATAGGCTTCTTACCATTCTACTAGTCATAGTCGTAATTTGGGAAATAATCTAATAATAATCAAGGATCATAATTTCATATCCGGCGTACCGGCGTGTAAAACCGGTTTCACGTGTAAATACGCCCTAAGGGTGTGTATAAACAAAGCCACTAAGTCACTCCCTTCTCCCAGGAGAGTTTATACTGTGATACTATTTCGTGTAATGATTCCAAAATGAGGATACCTACCCGCAATACGAGGCGACTGACGCATGTGTGAAGATGAAACAAGAAGTCTGCATTCTTTGGAAGCTGTTTATTTATCAATAACTAGATGGTACTTCTAGTCGATGATGCCCTATCGTGGTGTTTGGAAATTTAGTGTTTTTTTATCCGTCATTCTTGACATTAGATGTCATTATGACATAACTAATTTAAATAAATAATAACTAATCATAATATTATACGATAGCTTCATATGATTTTAATATCGTTTTTATTTGACTGTACTTCACTAACATTAGAACCCATCATCATCATCACCTTCCTGCCCTTATCCCACTCTATGTGGGTTAGAACTATAAGGAATAAAATCTGCGTGCCCAAATTATTAGATTAGTCAGTCTAACTATTTGGAAAATTTTTGCTTAAACAGTTAGATCATCAAACTGATAGTAGGAAAGATTGGAGTAAACCAATATATGAATCAACCATAAGGTTGTGTTACATTGTTGCACACAATTTCATAAAGCTTATATTTGAAACCTTTATGAACATTTAAATCCTTTCACCGCACTTAGTTCGAAAGAACTGCTAAAGCTAACCCCAGAATACTCAAACGCGACTCAGAGTTGAACACGGCTCAAATCTCGGTTTTTTGACAGTTTTTGATGAAAATCTGTCAAAAACTCGTCACTTGAGACGTGCTCAACTCTGGGATGCGTTTGAGTATTAGGGGGTATAAGAGTTTTCTTTATAATGAAACTCAAATGAGTACCTAGTACGGCTCGTAAAGTCACACAGAACTTGAAACTCTGAAACGAATTGAAACCCAAACTGTATAAATTCTGCTATTCAGCCACTTCAAGTTTCTCTACATCGCTACTCCTTAATTCACGGCAGCTCCTTAATTCATACATGGCACGTTTCGATGGCAATACTAGGTGTCCGTCCGTCTTTCTTGGTATTTTCCGGACTTCTAGAGCTTTCTAGAAATTTCTTCTAGTACCTATTTTTAATATTTGGTCAGGATTTTGTCCTATATATTTGATATAATAGCCTTCTTCCATTTTTTACTGAACTGGATATCAATTCTTCAAAACCACCGAGTGATAAAAACTCGCCAAACCATTTTCATTGTCCTTTTTTTCAATTTCGTAGTCTTGGAAGTAATTTGGTGTTTTTGGTTTTTTAACTAGTTGATTTTACTGTCCTAAATCATTGTGGAAAGGTGTGAAAGGAACATGTATAAAATAAACAGCCGTTCCAACAATTGGACCAGTTTTTATTACATGTTTTACGAAAATTCGCAATAATCCAATCACTGATTTTTTTAAACTCTGCATAGTCCTTAGGCTGGGCACTGAAAGATGCAACACAGTTTTACTATAGCATTTTCCAGTGTTATATTTGTATTATGCACACTATGTATAAGCTTTCAACTAAATAAAATTACATAAAATGTTTTTTTTTTCATAGATTTTACAGTTATAACAGTTATATCTGACCGACTCCGGCTTTTTCACAAATGCCTTAAACTCTTATTGTTTCGAGTTGGCAACATTACGACGTCGTGTTGAGCCATTTCCCTCGAATCGAGCAAAGGGAACGCAAAATGAACGTGGCATCAAAGTATCGTTTCCATGTCTTAATATTAAACAGAATTTCATTACGGCGAGATCAGTGTCGCGTGAGCAATTACGGGTTACGGAATTTTGACTTTTGCCGGCGATTTGGGGAATTATTTTTATGTGGCAACGTAGGAGAAATTCAATTTCGAATACCCACTTTGTTAGGCTGATAAAAAAGTTTTATTTGATAAGGAAAAATAGAAAACTTATATAGAGTTTTTATTGCCTTGCGAAAACAAATTTATGGTACCTAGTGACCTCGGCTTTTGATTATAAAGCTCCGAATGTAGTGTGACCAACGGATTTTTCTTTTGGTAAACATTAAAGTATTCATGAGAAAACCAGCATGTCTCCGAACCTTGTGTCAAGTACACAAAAAGAGCCTCTTTGATGCGTACTTTAGCCCTTACTAAAAAGTCAGATATGACAATTTATCTAAAACATGTCAAAACATATTGAAATTCAACGTTGTTCGGTAGTAAAATCAGTGTCGGGAAATATCCAATCATACGTGTAGAACCTGTTCAAGTCCAATGTTTGCAACTTTGTTGTTTAGTGGTTGTATTTATCTGTGTAGGATAACGATGTAATATCACGATATAATTATAATCAATACTAGCTGCCATCCGCGGCTACCCACTTGTACCCAGATAAAAAGTAGCCTATTATGTTATTCTAGAACCTCATGAACTGTAATAGGTAGAAAGTTGAAATTTTCACAGAGTGTATATTTCTATTGCCGCTATAACAACAAATAACAAAAATAAAATAATAATTACAATTATTTTTTATGACACATGTACGATGGTACAGAACCCTTCGAGTGCGAATTCTACTCGCACTTCACCGGTTTTTTAAGTTTTATTAAAATCAGATCACTGCGTGTGACTGAACCAAATATACAAATATCCCAACTTGCATTCACAGTTTGTACTTTTATTCAATCAGAACTGCAGTTTCAGTTCTTTGTAACTTTCAATGGCACTTTACGCAAGTTTCACTTCTATATTATTTGAACTCCTTATTCTTAAATTCAGTTTACACAATTTACTTCAGCAGTTCATTTCGTCTACATAACTCATTCACATTTCCATAATTGAATTTGCAATTTTCACAAACTTAGCTGCCCTATTCACTCGAGGCACGCACACTCGTACCTACCCTCTGTATGAATATTTGTCTCAATGAAAACGGAATTATGACCGGAATACACCCCTCTGTGCCTTAAGCACTAGTTCAACTGCCTAACTTTTGTATCGAATTGGCTACGGATAATTTACACTAATATTGTAAAGCTAATTCCCCAGCTTTTCTCCCCGAGCATGTCGTAAAAGTCGACTAAGGGATAGTATCCTCTCCAACATGATGAGATACAATAAGCAAGTATTCCCAATTATATGAAATTATATGAATGAAACTTTGAATATACATAGTACATTGTGCTGGATTAACATTATAAGCTATCCGGGTACCATGCGAGCGAAGCCGCGGGCGGCAGCTAGTAGGCTATAAAAATGTTATTATGAAAGGTCATCCAATAGTTATCGTGCGCGTATTAGTAGTTGAATTTGATAGATTGGCAGTAAAGTAAGTAAGTGACTTTGATTAATTGCCAAGGAACTTGTGCTAAGGACACAGTTATGGCAAAGGAAAAATTTATATGCCATACCCACAAGAAGAATTTTTCATAAGCATGGCATATTGTTATATTATTTTAAAATATAGCTGCAATAACTCTGTTGTATATTAACTTGCCTTTTGGACATTAGATGAGTTTATTTCTTCGTGTGTACGTTCAAGATTAACTCAAGATGTTTGTTTAGGGCGCTATCAAATATTTGGCGAAGAATTTCATTGCGAAATCCAGTTTTCAATGTTTGTTTTTGGAGTTGCAAAGTCAATTTGAAAGATTTAAAGTTTTTTTGATTAAATATAGTTACGGATTTTTAAGTTTGTTAAAAACAAATTAACTGTAAAATTAAATCTAACAAACTTCTATTACATACAAATCAAAAATTCAATATCAAATTTTTTAATCGTTATTATGTTTGCACAGTCAATCACAGACCATCAATATAACATTTTCAATTCAATTTGGAGTACAAAACCAAACTATTCTAAATTCAAATCAATTTGGCGAGAATGCATTCAAACGCAGAACTGACAACATTTCCCTTTCACTGACAACACAATGAATTCGTCATCACATCACATTTAGAATCTAGTTTCGAATAAATAACCTTAGTCGTTTTATTAGAAGGATTACAGAAGCCAGCAGGTGTACTGGATGTTCTAAATCTTTCACCAAGTACTTTTAGACTTATTTAATTCTTCAAAGAGCAATAAATAATATATAATAATAAATAAATAAATATTTGTGGACATTTCACACAGCGCCATCTAGCCCCAATCTAAGCAAAGCTTGTACTGTGGGCACCAGACGGCTGATAGAATACTTATTTACTTATTTTTGTAAATACATCCTTTTATAATACACCCAGTCTCGGAGGAAATATTTGCAGAACATACAAACATTTCTCCCGTAGCGGGAATCGAACCCGCGCCTCTTGCGTTGCAGCTCTCTTGTGTTGCGTCCAGTTGCTTCTCTCCCCGAGAATGTCATAAAAGTCGACTAAGGGATAGTATCCATCTCCATCATGATGGACCATCTATCTACCTACTTACGATGGGCTGATCACCTGTTATCATGGTCCACCATATCCGTCTTGGGACTTTGAGTCAGGAGTGGATGCAAGTTCTGTCATAATTACTTGTGGTTCTGCCCACCCTATTAAACGGGCGTAATAATAATGTATATATGTAGGTATGTATGTGCAAAACAGTCTATATTCGTGTCATTACATTCCCCTAATGAAAGCAGTTATTAAGCATTTCGTGTGTTCTCGCCTTTATGTTACAGTCTATTTACATCAGAACAATGAGACGTAAAACCACTGATATGCAATAGTTTTTTTAATGTTTTGTTTCGTATTGTGCTTCGTATTAAGAAAACGATCCGGTTATTAAACGAGCAGAATAATGAACATCGGTCATCAAAATTGTGACTTCAAATTAGAAAAAAATAAACAGAAATGTGTATTTATCAAATAATATAATGAGTATTTATCAAATAAAAATTTATTAGAAAATAAACCACCTAACAATAAAGATTCTGAGCTTAGAGCTTTCATTCGCTTAAAGCGAATGGGTGACCGCAAGTGGCATTACGAGCTGAGCGCTACCGCTTCGGAGGCCACGTTAAATTGTCGGTCCTGGCTTTTAAGTCGTTAAGCCATGACAGAGGCTAAAAACTCCATCACAAGGCCACTAGCTCATACGAACTTACATACTTTTTTATGCTTAAACTGTGATCCTGTTCCCCTTCCACGAATAAATGAGACTAATTAATCGAGAGTGGCATCTGTCATGCTAAAGAATGGCCTAGTGACTTCCCCCACTAACTGTTGGCTGCAAATGACGCAAGGCTTTGGATTTTACAAATATTTTGAATGAAGGGGAAGGAAATTGTAATTTACTTGCTTGTCGTTACACTGGGGGGTTCACATAGAAACACCTCTCAAAGTCTGACAATATTAAATATTATCATCATATTTTCTTGTCCCATTGTTAGGCATAGGCCTCCCTTCGAGACCAAATGTAATAATGCTGATAAATATGTGTGTCACCAGGAATCGAACCCGCACATACTCGAACATCTCAATCCAATCTAATCTCTTTGGTTAAGATTCACACGCTCTCCTTTCTAAGACACGCAGACATAATTGAAAATTGTTCCGCTTATTGCAGTATATTTATTGCTTCGACAGGCCATCGTAATGAAAGTCACCAATGCGTATAATTTTACTTCTAAAATCATTATTTCAATGCAAATCACTGGTTTCTTATAACAACTTCCTCGTTGTACCTACAGCAGTTGTTTCTACATTTGCAAAATGACAGCGTATTCTTTAAACTAACTAAGGCCTTTTACCATCTATAGTAGATGATTTATACAGCGTCAGGAAACAAATTTTTACCTTCACAAACGGGAAGCTGTAGTAAATAAAAATAAATAAAAATAAAATAAAATTCATTTAATTCAGGCACATTAAAATATACACAGGCCCATATCACACATTAAAAATAAAAATAAAACGCAAAATTTGAAACAGATCAAAAAAAAATTAAAAATAGATTAAAATAATCTAATCTAGTCAACTCTTACGGGTCATCCATTCTGTCCATCTGGACAAAAACAAGAAATAAGCAGGTAGTACCTACCTATTTCCTATTTCTCTCCAGATGTAGTGCCCGGGACGAATTAAGATGGAGTAGGCTTGCCTAGCACCTATTCTATCCTCTCAGCTTTGAGAGTACTGGTAATAGCGTATATAAATTTTTCGCACAGAAAAACCCATTGGTCCATTTACGACCGGATTTGAACCCACGACCTTAGGATCGGAAAGCGGGTTCACTCACCGCCAGTGCTCTCAAGATACATATATACTTACATAATGATCATGTATGTATCTTAATATTAGCACGATTAAAGTAGTTACATTTTAAACTGATGCTCAAGGCACTGCTGACTATAATAGCAAACCTATAAGGAGGTATAATTATGTGACTGTAACAAGTCATATTTCATTTTTATGTCGCTTACGCCACCAACAGAAACTAAAATTACCCTGGTTAAAAATAACTGTAATTACTAGCCATGTCACTAGTTTCTTCGTTAAATTGTCGGTCCCGGCTTTTAAGTCGTTAAGCCATGACGGAGGCCTTTAGGCGGCCCGTCACAAGAGCTGGCTACTAGCTCATACGAACTTACTAGTTTTTTCAAACCAGTTTGGTGAAATCTTTAAAGTTCCTATTTATTTAAAGTTTGATGACCTCGGTGGCGTGGCAGGCGAGTGCTCGGCTGAGACGCAAGAGGCGCGGTTCGATTCCCGCTACGGGAGAAATGTTTCTGAACTTGTTCAGGTCTTACGACATGCCGGTTTCCTCACAATGTTTTCCTTCATCGTTTGAGAGTACTGGCACACGCACATAAACACCCAAGTTACGTCGTGATTGAGATGCAAACATAAGATAAAAATCATTACAAATTCGGATTTATATCAGTACAATAGGATAGGATTGAGGTGAAAACAAAGGACTAACAAGGTTAAGGTACCAACACAATAAAAACGACAAAGAGATCTCACGAGCAGAAACAAGATGAGCTACCTGAGCTACCATTTGAACCCTTAGGTCAGCTCAGCACCCAAACTAAGCGACTTCAGCGTAAAATTCAATAAATGGTGATATAACCTTTCCTAAGTGCAAATCCACGTTCACCTCATGGTTTATTAGCGCAGTAAGGGGTTAAATATGACCCATTTAAAATCATTTTGCGGCTCGAAGCTTAGCGATACAGACAATAAATCTGCAGAGCAAGCGGTGCCGTAAATTTCTACTTTCTGCAGTATCTGGACGCTACAGAACCACAGAATACAAATGCTGTGGTAAAAATTGCCTCTCCTGCCAACGCAGTAGGTGTTAGCAAAACTAGAGTAAGAAAGAGCGATGTGAAGTGAAGGAATGTAGTGATGAGGATTGAGAAAGGTATGTTCAGATGGTTCGGTCATATAGAGAGGAAGATTAACAAAACAGGTGTATGAGGCAAATGGTACCGTTGGACGGAGAAAACCTAGGCGTAAGTGTACCTGGAGCAAATCGGCGACGTTTTAACAAAGGGCCAGGTCAAGAGTATGCTAAACCGACAAGCATGCAAGAAAAACGTAATGAAAATGAATGAAGAGAAAGAATTATGTCAGGATCGTAGCAAATGGAGATCCGTAATCTTTGCCTACCCCTATGGGAAACAGGCGTTGATCAAGTAGTATTAGATTCTCTTTATCACCTTAGTACCTATATAACTGGCCCAACCACAAATATCTAAGTAGAATCTCTTGTAAGGAACTTACCTAGGTACTATGATGTCTACACTAATATTATAAAGAGGAAAACTTTGTTTGTATGTTTGTTTGTTTGTACTGAATAGGCTCAAAAACTACTGGACCGATTTTAAAAATTCTTTCACCATTCGAAAGCTACATTATCCACGAGTAACATAGGCTATATTTTATTTTGGAAAAAAATAGGGTTCCGTAAGATATTTGGGTTTTTCGGACACAAGGTGTAAAAAATCAACCAGAAAAGTTACTTATTTTGCGTACGCTGCCTAAACTATAAAAGATAGAACCATAAAATGTTCTAATTAATTGTAGATCTTATAAATATCTACAAAAAAGTCCGCGACACACTATACCCATCTATGTCGAGTGAGGCACAGCAACCATTTTTTTATTTAAAAATCTTGAATTTTTTTTGGACTACATTTAAACGCGTTTATTTTACTCATGCTATTAATCCTTATCAAAATAAATGATTTCATCACTAAGAACAGTTTATGGAGATAATATTTGGTCTTTGAATGATTAAAATTGGACGTTTGGTTTTGAAGTTATGGCGAAATTAAAATATTACGATTTCTGCTGCACGGCCCGTTGCGAAGTGGGCGTCACCAAGGCGGGGGTGCGCGTGCGGGAGGGGAGTTTAGATCTATGAGTAAGGTACCCGCGCGGCTCAGTCGCGAGGTCGGCTCCCTACGCAGCGGTCGTGCGCGAAGTCTATATAGTATAAAAATGAATCGCAAAATGTGTTGGTAAGCGCATAACTCAACAACGCCTGGACCAATTTGGCCAAATCTTTTTTTAAAATGTTCGTTGAAGTTCAAGGATGGTTTTTACGGCGAGAAAAATTAGAATTATTGCTGGAAAAACCCTAAAAATAGCCCTTTTCTTTTTCCCATACAAATGATTTGTAACTAAAACGTAGTCAATTTGAGCTTTATTGCTATGGTATAAAGTTCATATTAAATTACAAGCACTTGAATTATTAATTTTAAGGCGATACGAAGTTCGCGGGGTCAGCTAGTCGTAGATAATGTAGGTACTATGGGTTATGTAGTAACACAAGCATGTTGATACACCGACTGAAATCATCATTCATTTACCTATCAAAAAAGACTCATTACATAATTTTTGGACAGTGGAAAACCTACAAGCGGTTTTAAATTCTAAGCCTAAAGCCATAGAGCGTATTTTATAATGCACAAACTTCGTAGTGGAACAACCCTGGTATCAGGACACCACAATAGGTCCGCAGGCAAAGCGTGGCCATATTAATTCTTATGCAGTCAAAAGAATCGCCTTTTTAGCATGAGGTGCGCACGAATTGACCGATCCTTTGCACCTCTGGCTTTTACGAATAAATCGTGTTATTTATTGAATTCTCGAAATTCGCACAGACATTTATTTATCACTAGCCCTAACCAGACACTTATTTATCACTAACGCTATAAGCGCTGAATTTATATATCTACCTAATCATCATCATCATCTTCTTGCCCTTATCACTTGGATCATCCTATAAGAGTTTTGGCTAAGGTGTTTTATGACCGGCCGCCTGCCTGACGTCAACCCTCCTTGGGAATACTTGCTTAATCAATCTCATCATGTTGGAGGATACTATCCCTTAGTCGACTTTTACGATATGCTCGGGGAGAGAAGCAGCTGGACGCATTCTATGTTTTTTTTTTACTCCCAGTCCCAGCAGAGAAGTATACCTAAGAAGTATACCTCCCTAATATAAAGCATAATTTCTTTCAGGGCGTCTGGGCGATGCGTGATCTAAGAGCTGGTTCTTATTTGGCTCAACGGATCAGTATTGCCATTCAGCGTGGCAATGCGGCCAGCGTCTTGGGCATGCTTTCACCGTCTGAAGAGCTGACAAAATGACGTCTTCTTTCAGTTAAGTTTTCTATCTACGGTATTTATGGTACTTTCCCTCCGTGGCATAGCCATGGGACACCCTGTCAAGATTAGCTATGTTTTTATCTAGAATACCCACCCCATAATATTCATAGCTATTTATTGGAAAGAAGCATAATGGTTTGTTTGTTTTTGTTTTTAATTCAGTCAGTAAATAATTTATGATGTCCTCCTTGACGTGTCCGTCAACGGCGAACCCTGTTAGCTTCGAACATGTGAGCGAATGTGGCTTGCAAAGCAGAATCTATACTAATATTATAAAGCTGCAGAGTTTGTTTGTTTGTTTG
Source organism: Scotopteryx bipunctaria (assembly GCA_949320045.1). Classification (NCBI taxonomy): domain Eukaryota; kingdom Metazoa; phylum Arthropoda; class Insecta; order Lepidoptera; family Geometridae; genus Scotopteryx; species Scotopteryx bipunctaria. The sequence goes on from OX439449.1 coordinate 8,878,458, forward strand.
AACGCGCTAATCTCTGGAACTACTGGTCCGATTTGAATGATTCTTTCAGTGTTGGGTAGTCCATTTATCGAGGAAGGCTATAGGCTATGTTTTTTTTCTTTCAAAATAAGGGATCCATAATAAAATTGCTATTTTGTAACACAAGGTGTAAAATCGAAAACCTATTTTTGCGTGCGCTGCAAAAACTATTGACAATAGAACAAAATGATGTACTACGGGTTTGTAGATCCCATCAAGACCTACAAAAAAGTCCGCGAGAACATATATCTAGCTATCATGGTTTAATCACAATAACCGATTTTGTGTTCAAAATAATTATGAAATCGTCTGAAGAAAAAAAAACTACGTTAAATATGTATCGTAATATTAATCTTTATCGAAATTAAGCATTATGTTATCAAGAGTATTTATGTAGAAGTAAAATACTTTTTGTTTCATCTCAATCGGATATTTCGTTTAAAAGTTATCACGTGTGTAAGATGTTAAGAGTTGGTACCTATTAATGAGTTATGGGCCATAGTCCATTTATTGAGGGAGGCTATAATATAGGCAATATTTTATCTCGGTATTTCCACAGAAACGAGAAAAACGCGGGTGAAACCGCGGAGCACAGCTAGTTTGGTTATAAAGGTCCAGTTGCAGGGCGCACAGTGCAACTGGCCTGAGGTATTGTAGGTATAGGAATAGGAAGGCTTGGGATGGTACTATTTTAAAAGGCGTTTCGTATCGAGATCTTAAAAAAATATTAATCTTAGTAAATAATTTATTTAGGTACTTATTGTGCATTACGTCATCCAACACGAGGATATTGTAAATGAACGAGACAAATGGATGGACCACAACGGACGCCGGCACCCCGTCGCTTCAGACGCACTGGCGTGTTTCAGACGCCTTACTAACCCAATTTCAGTTTCATAAGGGTGCGGAATAAACGATTGTATCGTATAATTACTCACTTAAGTGTTTACTCCAATACTGTGTGTTTTGTTAAAAATAACATTGGAGAAAAAGCTACAATAATACCTTGAACTTTCATTTATCGATCCTAGATTCCTATATTGATTCTATAGGTATCAAAAGGAGTACCTACAGTAGTACCACAAATATTTTGCAATTTTCCTCTAGCTTTTGAAATACGGACTAACACGATGATGATTATGTAATAATGTTACAATGATTGTGTAGATACTTTTTTTGGGTTGGTTCAGTTAATTTTTTAGTTGCATATTTAAGCGCTCGTGGCGTAGCTTGCTTAGGCGTTCTTGATTGATCGTTGAAGTTAAGCAGCGATATGAGCGGTCACAAATTAGGATGGGTGACCGCAAGTGGCATTACCAACTGAGCGCTTTCGTGCTTCAGAGGGCACGTTAAACAGTCGGTTCCGTACTTGTACTACTGTATAAGTCAATAGGTGATCCTAATCACTCTTGGATATTATTTTGTGCTACTGGTCCTTTCGAGACAGTCCGTTAGGAGAATTTATGTGCGCTTCAAACATGTGACTCCATTATGCACCTGAAGTTTTTTGATCCCCTACAACAAGCTCGTTTTCTTAGAATGTTTTTCTTCACTACTTGAGATTGGTATTATACTAGTCTGTACTGGTACTGTCCCAACGAGTCCCAAACACTATAATAATGCTTTCTCACCGAAAAATCCATTTATTGACTAGATTCAATATTAGAATCTTTAGTATGAATTTAGATATCAAAAAGAAAGGTGCAGCTTTTCTTTCTTTTTCAGATAAAAAAGATAAAAGGTCTTTGTTTAAAATAACAAAGTTTTACAACCCGTGCACTAATATTGCGGCTACAGATGTTCAGATTTTATGAATGTTGTAGCAGTAAATTTTTTTAATTTAATAACGCTTAGTCGTAAATATTTAAGGGCTCAGTTGAACACACTTTTGACTTTTTAGGCATAAATTTTCCAAAGTATATAATCAAAGAAAGAATGTACAGAAAATTCAAACAACTGATGAAACACTTGGTTTATTAAGTATAATGATCTGTGAGTCTGGTACGCAGTATGCCAATATTGATAAACGAATCAATATTCCCACCATCAGCCGTAACCTTTTCACAGCTAAGCTTAAGCCAAACATGCTTGCCGCTTTCTTTGTATTTCATCCTTTGATCTATTCACAGAACTTTCAACTCTATTTCTAAGCTGTCAAAGTCTAAAAAGCATTGTGTAGTTTTGCTCAAAAAGTCGATTATTGTTGAGCTAATATAAAACGGAGTTATCGGATCCACGATTTCGGGCGTTTCAACGAAAATTAAGGATCGTTACGACATTGAGTGACCTGTTTGTTTTGTAACAGCGAAACATTTAGTATAAACAATTTGAATGAGGCTTTAGTATACTAGCTTCTGCCAGCGGGTTTGCTCGCCTATTTTAACGTCGTAACATAATCAGACTTGAAAGTTGGTTTATTTGTATAAGTGTTAGTCTGAAATCGATCTTGATACGAGTAGATTTAAATGAATACGCATCGTGATTGTAAACTTACCAAAAACTTACTACTTTTTTCGTATTTTATAGTAAGTACCTACTATTTTATTAATATACCCAAGTAAATAAAAACATACTATTATTATTATTATATTAAATTTAGCGCCATACATAGATGGTAGGTATGTTATAATTGTCAGTCGTTTTAATAAAGGGCAGACTATAAAGTCAGTGATGTCTGCAAAGAAGATCGTGTAAAATAAATAGTACAAGAGAAAAACTCTCTTCACTCCTCGCCATCCAATTAGAGACACTTTTGGAATAAAAAAGACAATAGAAGCGTCGATATAGCACGTTAAAATTCTGTAAAGGGTTCAGTTTTATAAATAGCGTTTACTAAATTTCACTTTAACGGTGAAGGAAAACATCGTAAGGAAACCCGCGGCTTAGTAGTATAGACCATGTCTTTCCTGTGGACAAGGCCGACTAAGCTGATAGGATGGAATAGGTGCTGGGCAAGCCTACTCCATCTTAATTCGTCCCGGACACTACAGCGTCACAATTGTGAAGGTAAAAGTTGCCTCCTGACGCTGTATAAATCATCTACTATAGATGGTAAAAGGCCTTAGTTACAAAACTGCATTAGATACAAAGGAATTGTCTGGGACATTAGAGTAAGTCAATAGCTAGGGATTTTGAAAGTAACTCTACTATCGACTGATTGACTTTTTTATATCTCCGCTTATTGCTTATAGCTCATTCACGCTAGTCGCTATATCTTCAACCAAGCCTAAATCCGGATGCACACGAGCACGAATCGTTGGACTGGCTTGAAATACAGCACCAATTAAAGTTGACACCCCAACGCCTCTGTACAGTTTGCACTCCGCACGAAAGCAAAACGTCCGATCGGTTCTCACGTACTCGTTCTCGTTGCATGGTAGTGAAGGCTCATTACCAGTCACTTGCAGAGTAAGTTGAAATAATCTGAAAAAAAACTTACTTTAAATCCTTCTAATGTTATAAATGCGAAAGTTTGTGAAGATGTGGGGATGTATGTTTGTGTCCCAATCGGCGCCGTAACGGCTGAATGGATGTGAATGGAACTTGAAATATCCATAGTATGAGTAACTAAGGCCTTTTACCATCTAGATGATTTGTACAGAGCGTCAGGAGGCAACTTTTTACCTGCACAAACGGGACGCTGTGTATGTGTAGTGCCCGGGACGGAATAAGATGGAGTAGGCTTGCCCAAATCCTATTCCATTCTCTTCAGCTTAGTCGGCCTTAAGTAGGACACTTAAGCTTTATACTAATGTGTGTGAGTTAGTGACTCATGCTGTATTTCATGAACCACACAATAGGTAGAAATGAAATATTCACAAAGTGTGTATTTCTATTGCCGCTATAATAACAAATTATAAAGTAAAATTAAAGGGTCCCTTAACCTTTAACTGGTGACGTGGTTTTTGTGTAACATTAGTGGTGACGTGAGGCCTGACAGGCCCTCGGTTGAATATAAGTATAATTCGCGATTTTACAAATATTTATTACTGGAGCCTACCTATTTGTGTTAATATGATATTTAGGTATTAAATAAAACGATTTTGTGTATTCTAGTTATCACTTTTATATATGAACTGACCATAACAAAATTTGCTCTCGTATTATTAGAAAAAAACGACATGAGATCAACATTTGGTTATAAATAATAAAAATCAACGTTCTTATTGATAACGACATTATTAAATCTTAGAATAAACATGAATCATCTCTTAAAATAATATAAATCTCTGATCACATGCGTAATCACAAAACTGACAATGGGTAAACTTAACTAATTTTTATTGACTCTCAGGACACAAAAGTTTCGCGCACTGCAGACATACATGCTTTTTACACGAAACACATTGGTAAAAAAAATTTCGGTATCGCTTAGGTGGACAGGTGGCAAATTTATTTTGCGTCTTTTGCGTGTTTTGCGGCTCAGGTGGCAAATCTGAGCCCCAAATTCGTCTGATGTTCGACCTTATTTCAAGTGGTATTCGTGAGCTATAAACTCTGTGCTGCATGTGCTGTAAAACTAGGCCTCTGGCCAAAGTTTTGATGAAAACCCCTCTCAATGGTTCTGCCTCCCCACTTGAATCGGTTTTTTTCCATATAAATAACTGGCCATTCTTGACAAAGGCTGAGCGTCATCAGTATCACTACTTGTAACTGGATTTTCCTGGTCTGGCTGTGGTTCATGCTCCTCATTTTCAGATGCTCTTACCTCGGTATCTGAGTTGTAGTCACTTTGCTCGGGAACATAGTTTTCTCCTAAATCTTCAGCTTCAGAACCACTGGAGTCTTCATACACAGTTCCTAATCATTATTCGATTTGTTTATCGACTTTTGAAGTGGATCAGGGTATAACTTGTCTCTGCTAGTAATTGGTACTGAATTTCTCTGCTCTAGTACTCTACGTCTTTTTCCAGATGGTTTTGCATCATCTATCGTGCATATTTGCAGGTACATACTAAAATAAACCACAAATAACAATTTAGCAAAACCAACAAAAAAGTAACGTAAGTGGTGACGTAGGGCCTGAGAGGCCTCTGTGAAACATTAAATCAGCATAACTCACCAAATTTGCTCCCAGCGACACTATTATCCTGGTCCACGGCGTGGGCACAACTAAACTCGAAGCTACTGAGACGCACAAACCCGAAATGCGCGGGGAAAGGGGTGAAATAACGTTTCATTAGTGCTATCGGGCCTGTGAGGCCCGACGTCACCAGTTAAAGGTTAAAAGAAAAAATATATTAACTTTCGTAATCGATCATTGAAGTTTTGAGGTTTAGCAACACTAGGCGCGTTCAGTAATTGGATGGGTCGAATAACATTTTGCACTTTTTTTAAGTATTTTTTTCCAAACTATCTAAAATTAACAGATTAGTACAAAAGTAATAAAAAAAATATATGGGGTCCTCATAGAAAAGACGTGTTTTATTTTGCATTTTTTCATTGATTTTAATAGGGAACGTACTGCCACCTATATTATAATAGGTGGATACAAGAAACTCATACAAGAAACATATACCTACACGTACGATGGTACACCTTTGGTGTGCGAATTCGACTCGCCCTTTACCGGTTATATTTTATTCTGTGCTCTATCACAAACAATTGAATTCTCAATGAATAAGTAGAATAACATCTTTGAAGTATTTTATTTATAGAAATAAACACTCAAACGAGCTATGAAGCCCATGCTATAATGGAAACCCACCACTTCCCTGCAAAGGGAATACTCAAAGGCCTTTTCACTTTACGAAATGAAAATAGAACGATCCTGTTTAAAATAGAAGAATTATTTTTGTGGAGTGCTCATATTTTTTACCAATGCTACAATTAATTATTGTATTATTTCACTTTTGTTTGAGAAGGTATAAGAATGCCTATTAGTTAAGCACAATAACGTCTATATATATTTTTGAAAAAATAAAAAAATATTTTCTAAGCCTCTTTTGATAAAACAATAGAACGATATTAAACCAAAATTTGAAAGAAAAAATAAATTAAAATTTTAAAGTTTAGTTTTTTTCTCTACTTTTAGCTTCAGCATTAAGTTTACACGTATCAACAACTCTTAGCAACATTGTAAGCGTATTTCATAGTGTTAAAAAAAAATATTTCAAAGAAAATTACATAAAACTTCATATTAAATTGAAAACTATGGCAACATCACCACCCTCGCGGGTGTTATACGAGTAGCGTGACGCAAAGAACGCTCATGCAAAGTGGATTTGTGAAAGTTTTCGCTTGAAATAATATTTGAATTTGTAATTTTGACGTCATCCTGTACGTAAAGAAAGATGGATGTTGTCTGGGTTGGAACACGCGAGGAAATTCGATTTTGTGGTATGCGAAATGAGTTTAAAAAAATAGAATGGCGTGAATATTTAGAAGGGTGTGGAAAACAGTTCTAAAACTACTTCTAGTTGAGCCTTTAGTCGTTTCGAACCTGTAGTGCAGGGATTTTAAGTGCGCCTCAAAGGCTACTTCTTTTCCTTTTTTTCCTTCACCATTTGCGAGCACTGGTAAAGCGCACATAATTTTTTCGTACATCAAAATCCATTGATCCTCGACCGGATTTGAACCCACGAACTTAGGATTGGAAAACTGTTTTTCTAAAGGAAGTATTATACAAAGAAGGCTTGGTATTGAAAAGGAGTACCTACCTACTACCTAACCATAAGAAAAAAAATAACAGTAGGACCCGCACCACAAAATTGATCTTATAAGGATTCCGTTTTTTCCTCTTGAAGAACGAACGGAATCTTAAAATATATTTCTTTCGCTATTTAAATTTAGAGAAGACAAACTTATATATCCATGATGTTACATCAATTCGACGAAATCTATCCTATTAACATACAAAATGAATAAAATAAAACATAAATCACAACAAATTGCATGGGATTTGTCCCATAGATATGTAGGGGTCAACGCCCTTTTGCATATATCACCCATGCAACCTCCCACTTCCCTTATGATAATGGGATAGTACGTTATCTAACCCTACTTGTACTGATGGAAATCGCAAAGCTGACAAAGATTTTCACCAGAGTTCTTACTTACTCGTTCGTACCCTAACATTACTCAACTTTCTTGAAGCATTCTCCCTTTTACCGGCTAATGATCAGGATCAGGTGAGCTGTCTTTCATTTGTTTTTTTTTTCAGTTAATAAATTTTATATTCTTTCCTGTAGGTAAGATTTCCTCCCCATTTTTACTGATTTCTTAAATAAACTTCTTCCGTATATAACAAAAAATTAGGGGAAAATGTCATTAAAATGACTTGTTACCCTTTTTTTTCTTTTTGTTACTTAAACCCTAATTACTGAATTACACTTGTGAGTAAAAGCCATTTTTTTATTCATTCCAGCTTTACACCCATTCATTCTACTATTATTATACCTATATGTGAAAGTTTGTAAGGATATTTGTATTGTGCCTCAATCACGCCTAAACGGCTGAACGGATTTGAATGAAACTTGGAATATTCATAGTATCTACATGTGCTGGATAAATATTATAGTCCATTTTTATGCGAAGCCGCGGGCGGCAGCTAGTAAATTATTATATTAGTAAAGGTCTTTGTCCAGCAGTGGGCTGGCTATAGGCTGATGATGATGATATTCTCTATTTCTGTGCCTAAGTTTACTACGATTAGATAAAAAGTAACAGCCGTATAGCCTAGACTTGTAACCCACACTAGCCCTAAATATCGCCCGAAGCTACTTAAACATTCCACGAGCTGCCTCCACAAAAATATGTCACGGAAAATGATAAGAGAAACCTAAATAAAACATACAAATGCCGTTAAAAGGGCGCATAAAATTCAACCCCACAAATGGCTGCATTTACACAGAAAGCCGGTGTTGGTCTATCTAGTCGTGTCACTAGTTCTTTCTAACCAGTGTGGTGAAAATTTTTAAAGCTCCTCAGAGGCTCCTTTCGTTCGCTTGACACATGTTTTCGAGCTTTTTACGGTTCTACGATATACCGGATTCCTCACGAAGTTTTCCTTCACCATTTAAGGGTATAAAATTTGCGCACATAAAATTTTTCGAACAGAAAAACCCATTGGCGCACGACTGGATTTGAACCCACGACTTAATGATTGGAAGGCTAGGCCGCTAGCACTAGACGATCAGTGGTCTACTACTACTCTCAGTTATCGGTAACCAGTGCTTATTACTTCTTTATTTACTTTTAAGAATACTTATAATCACTCTTATTATTACATTATTATTATAGTTATTTTTGTAAATACATACTTTTAATACATAATACTATGACACCCAGACACGGAAGAAATATTTGCAGAACATACAAACATTTCTCCCGTAGCGGAAATCGAATCCGCGCCTCTTGCGTCTCAGCCGAGCACTCGCCCGCCACGTCACCGAAGTCGTCAAAACCTATAATAACACAGTTTTATTGTCTCCTTAATTTTGTGCTTTTTCGTGCATAGAACTGTTTTCTGTGTAAATTCCGATAAATATAATGTATGTTACCCACGTACGACAATATCTTGAAGACACATTTTTATACCTCCCTTAGGTTATGAAGCCTAGGATAGGTTGGTAGATGTATTTATTCATGGAGGTATGGTAGCATCACTTTTGTCAAAGGTCAAGAAGGGTCAAGATCAGAAGTAGGTACCTACCTATGTAAAGTTAAAAGTTAGAAATGTTCAAGAGATCATAAAAATATCCTTACCAAAAGTGCTTTATGGTCATAAGTAGAAGTTATGTCTTTATTAGGTGTTTTAGTAAAGCTGAGTACTAGAGGTAGGTGCTACAAGTTGTCTCACTAGTTATTTCAAACCAGTGTGGTGAAAGGATTTAAAGTGTGCCTCCAAGGCTTTTCTCGTGCACTTACTCTCAGGCTGTCAGTAAAGGTAGTTTTAAATACAAAATAAAGCGTAGGAAGTGCGCGTGGCGTAGCATGCTTAGACGTTCTTGATTGATCGTTGAAGTTAAGCAACGTTATGCGCGGTCACAATTTGGGATGGGCGACCGCAAGTCGCATTACGAGCTGAGTGCTTCCGTGCTTCGGAGGGCTCATTAAATTGTCAGTCCCGGCTTTTAAGTAGTTAAGCCATGATGGAGGCCTGTAAATTATGTTAGTACAGTCGAATAAAAAGCGATGTAAGTATTAGATAACTGTACATAATCATAACATTCAAAATAATATCACAGATCTCATTACTTTCGCAGAATCTAGACTCTTTATTAAAGGAGATTTAAGACTAATACCTAGAATTTGTCTGAGAGTTCCCATAAAGTCTTTTCAGACTTTCAAATAGACTCAACCGATTTTATACTTATCTGGAAGGAAAGATAAAATTTTATGTCAAACTATTTCGATCAAATCCAATTTTAAAGAAATCGATTTTATAAGTGTTCATTAAAGAAAAGTCCTCGCTGAATTGAAACGATTTGAGTTCGAAGAACAAAATAATAATACGATACGAAATGTGCAAAAACGCATCGTATAAAAAATATGCTTCAAATATTATTTTGCTTCAGATGACACATAGGTATGTATTGAGCTGTTGATCATTATTTAACTAACAAAAAAACACACTATTTTTTACCCTAATCTTTTGACGGTGTTGCACGGATTTTAAAATTGAAAAAAAACCTCATTTTAAAATAATACATTTTTGTAATATAAAAATAGCTATCGAAAATATTACGAGTAAAAATATATAAGTTAAAACCCCAATAAGTAAGTAGGAAGGGTTCGCAAATCGTTACCTGTTCGTTTCCTCATATCCAACGACCAACAATTATAACTTTTCAAATCGATACTAACCTGATGTAAAATTAACTGAGCAATTTTCCTGCTAACTAGACTTTAACAAGACCAATCGATGTCCCCAATAATCGATTCAACTCGATAATAATAGATCTCGATTGTATTTCAGAGGCAATTGAAATCGCTAGTCATTTTATCATTCGAATGAATCAGATCATTCTTTGTTAGCGGCTAAATAGCAATTCCGATCACTTTTTATTACGGAGAATATCTAATTTTACTTTGAAATGTAAAATGACCGGAGAAATGGCAACGAATTGATTTGTAGTTTCATCGATTTTGTATGGTTTTGCTTCATTGAATGATTTTAAAAAAACATGTTGCTTGGTTGCCATAGAAATAAAGCAACCATGCAATATAGTTTTGGTGAATCTTAAACAGAAAATGAGTAAATTTACTCTTTTTCTGTTAATGATTCACCAAAACTATATTGCATGATTCACCGGTGACGCTGCCAGTATTCATCTGCGGCCCACAGCATTTATATAATATCCGTCCGAATAAAAAAAACACTCTAAATCTAAATTCGGTTGTTAGTTTCGAATCAGTTTTTAAATATTATTTAATTTATTTTAAAACTACAATGTCATAAGGTAGGTATCCAAGTGTGTTTTCAGATGATACCTATTAAAGTTCTATATAATTAGCTTTTCAAAGATCACCAACACGATTCCATAAAAACAAACTTGACAAGTTTCAACTTTGAGACATCGCCTGTCTATTAAATTCATTAAAGTTTGTTCGTCTGGCAAGTTTTAAATTTTAGGTTATTTGATTCATTTCAATGAGTTTAACAAGAAATGGCTCAACTTATTAGATTCGAAGTTATATAATTGGTGACACAGATTATAAAGTCGGCTTAATCACTTGATAATCTTTTTCTATAATTTCTCCATAATGCATTCACAAAAAGTCTTGTAAGTTTGGATAATAACTTGATTCGATTCCAATCCTAATTTCCTACTGATTTTTATTACTACTAGTACAGATCAATAATGACTGCACTATTGGTACTAATCTTGCACTAGAGATTCAAATCAAATCAAGAGTCAAATTATACGAATTTGAGCTAAACCCCAAGTAAAATAAGCCCCTTTATAAGTAAGCTTGATTTTTTTGGTCAGTTGCGCCAACATTAAAAAGCTCCTATGTTTCGCAATCCCTTTAAACTTTTTACTCTCTACGTTTAGCGCCAAGCTCATTATTGTGTCCCAAATAAAATAAATAGCCTGTCAAAGCGAAATAAAATGGCAGAAACAACACACGAGCCGAGCGATTGTACACTCGATAATAAGATAATTTGACGCAACCATCTCTCCATACCAGTCCCATTTGACCCCTGATTCTCTAGAAAATACTATGTTTACTTACACCGCAATCGGTCTTTCTAATCTGGTCGCTCGGAGTATGTGAGTATGCGATATGGAACGAGTGGTTTTTTTTTAATTACTTTCCGTCAATACGCCGCATAATCATCAATCAATAAGTCAAGGAGATTGATGAATGACCCTGTGAAATCAATTTAGTTTTGATGATGTGTTTTCTTTTAATGTGACACTAAACGTGTTATAATTAACTTCTACCATATAATCGAATACTAACTAACGATATTTTAAAAGTTGTTATTAATAGTGCCACACACGTCAAAATAACAGTAGTTTCCTGCCCACAATTATCGGCTTAGTGGTGTTTTTTTTCAATATTCTCATTATACTAATAATTTTATGCTCTATTATTAGTATGTTATACTCCTCTGCTGGACTGGAAGTAAAGAAAATGTAAAAAATGCGTCCAGTTGCTTTTCTCCCCGAGCATGTCGTAAAAGTCGACTAAGGGATAGACCTCTCCAAAATGATGGACCATCTATATGGGCGATTGGCTGATTACCTGTCACCTTGGTTCACCATATCCATCTTAAGACTTTAGATTATAAGTGGCTGCAGTTTTCTTATGTTTACTTGTGTCTCTGCCCACCCCATTTAGGGATACGGGCGTGATAATATGTATGTATATAATGTATATTAGTATTTTTAAAGTACACATTTCCCGCAATTTTTCTTTTCTTTCGATAATTCTACGAGGGCGAAACCTGTACATTAATCTGAAATACATCTCGATTTAAATAAAACGCCCAACGTGAAGCTCATCAGTCGAAACAATCGCTTATCAACAGTCAAATCGCGATGGTCAGTCGGTGGCACAATGAGCCCTTAAATAACCTCTAGACGTCGGCAAGGCGCCTCAGTGGACGTCGGTCGCGCTTGTGGCTCGACTGACGGACAATACGGGGAGTCTGACTGGCTGCCACTCGTTCATTCACGGGGCCGGTGGATCCCTGCATCCGCGTAAGGGTTAAAACAGCTTTTTATGCAGAATTGAAATGTTTGGTGATTTAATACGCAATGATGATGATGAATCAAGTTTTCATGTGGCCTGTAATGTAGGACGCCCTCCGGTTAGGTGGAGTGACGATCTGCGAAAGGCTACTGGCAGAAACTGGATGCGTCAAGCCAAAGATAGGGCGCGATGGCGCTCATTAGGGGAGGCCTATGAATGTCCAGCAGTGGACTGCTATAGGCTGATGATGATGATGAAGATGATGTCATTTTATGACCTAGGAAGTGTAAGTAGAACTGACATAGAAGAGACAGATAAACCATTAGCCAGCTATTTTTGCGTATTTATTATACGGCGGAAAATTTAATAAAGCTTTATAACAAATTGTTCAAAATGCTGTATTTTGTAAATATAATATCCTGACCAATATTAATAACTTGACGCAACCATAATATTATAATATGACGTGGCGGTGAACGTCATTTCAACGTCAAATTAATTGACGTGATAACATAGGAAGCAACAACGTGGTATCAATATTGTTGGAAATTCTTGAAAGCGGATAGCAAACTGAAATAACAATTAATAATGAACTTTAGTGTAAAAGCTTACAACAAATATATCTAACTATATAAAACTTACGTTACTGACTGACTGGCTGGCAATCGATGCACAACCTAAACTATAAGTCTGAAAATCATAAAACTTGTAGGATATTCATCTTAAGGTGTAGGGGTATTGAGTAAGGAATCCCCAAAATTCAGCACCAGATCTAAAATCCCCAGACGCAGCGGGAAGATTTAGTTAATAAAAAAACTCAACGTGGACAAATTTTCGGGGCGTTTCCCTAGTATTTGATAAACTGACGAAGCTGGTTAAAACATTGGTGCACATTTGCCGGAAAACAGAGCTTAAGACGCGATAATCAAAGATTAATGAGAATAGTTGCATAGTATACAAAGTGCAGTAGGCGAGCTAACAAGAAACGTCAGACTGACACCTTTGAGCGGCCCGTGATTGCGCCGCAGCCGCCTGAGTTACTAGACTTGCTCTGTCTTGTGCACAGAGTGTCGAAAGATTTTCAATGAATATACCTACTAATCAATAACATTTTTAAAACAAAAATAAAAATACTATTGTTTCTTAGCAGCAATAAGCGGGTTGGTGTCCATTGGAAGCTATTGTTTAAACATTATTTAGACTTTTAACCTGTGTTTGAAACATATACATAAATCTAAAGCAGTGCTTATAAGCCAAAACCGGGTTTAAAAGAGCGTGCTAGGCATTAAAGGTACTAACATTTTTTTATTCGCTAAACTAATACATCAAATAGACGTAACATAAATCATACGTCAACGTCAATGCACTAAAAATTTGAACTTTTGAAGACGTCTAGCTACGACAGCGGCTACAAATGATCAATAATCGGGCAATTACCATACTTTTTCTTTGCTGAAATACGAGCGCTGACATTTAGATAAATAAAATTGACAATGCATCTACTGTAATATCACCTACTTTACGTCCGCTACGTATGCAATTTTGACAATGACAGCAGTTCCAATTATTTTGTTCACCTCTATGGTGGAGTTATTTAAATCTTTCCTTGCTCTCAGGCTAGGAAATAAACCAGAAATGGTGTAGCCATAAACAGAGGCCATTGTGAAACGTTTTCATTAAATTTCTTCGACTGAAAATTATTTCATTGTTTCAATTTTTACTTTACATTAATTTGTAAGTGAGCAGATTTTTTAAATGAGATATGTTGATGTTTTGTTAAGAAACTTAGGTATTTTATGCTTCTATTATAATTCTTGTTCTAAAATATAGTTTAGGAAAAAAAACCTGCATAAATGATAGATGCTTTCTAAATGATGTCAGCATAACAATAACAGGACGGAAAGTTTAAAATATTTGGAATTATTTGTTTCGTATTTCTTTATTGTATCACTCTGACAATATTTCCAAAGTATTTAAATGTATCTATAACGTATCTACATAAAACCTACTGCAAGCAACTGCAGTTTTATTGATATACTAAAAATAATTGGATGAGCCTAAAGTACTTACAGTGCTCACTAAATAATAGCGTATTAAATGGCATATCCAGAAATTTGTACATCTCAACTTGAAACTAAAAGTAAGAGATTGTCTCATCTCAGGTTATTAATGTAAGTTTAAAATGTGCGCTTCAAATGACTTTATCCGAGTTTAAACCGCGCTTTAGCTTGTCTGTGTGCCTCTGACGAAGCCATTTAACGCAATTCTTGAGAATTAGATGTGAAAAGAATTTTCCATTTCTGTAACGTGGCTGAAGTTAGAAGTACTCTAGAAGTAATTCATGGTTAAAATGAGCGATAAACATTACGTTTTTATTAGGTACGAACTCTGATTATGATGTAGGTAAGATTTAACCTAAACCTACCTTAGGTAAAAGGTTATTATTTGTACACTTTTTAAGTCGTTGATATAGTATTACTTATTACTTTTACTGGCATAACAAATGCTCAAAAATATACATACATAAATAATTATCCCAAACGGGGTGGGCAGAACTACAAGTACCTAATCATATCTGATCCAAGACTCCCAAGATGGATATGGTGAACCATGGTGACAGCAGGTGATCAGTCCATCGCTCATATAAGGTCCATCAAGTTGGAGAGGATACTAGGGACTTCTTAGTCGACATGCTTGGAGAGAGAAGCAGCTTACCAAAATTCTTATATGAAGCTGTTCCATCATTTATGTTTTGAATTTTAGACTGCGCTCAATGACTGGTATTGCCGACGTCGGGGGCAAAACAGCAAAGCTCAAGTGGGACTAGGCGGGCCACGTAGGATGCGAAAGTGTGCAAAAATCGTCGCTTCTTGGGTGCCTGAGGATAGAAGACGACAGCAGGGCCGGCCGAGAAGGCGTTAGCACTACGATCTCGGCTGCTTTGACAAGGAGCGGTGGCAGATCGCGAAAGGCGGGGATCGGTGGAAGAACTTAGGGGAGGTGTTTGCCCAGCAGAGGAGAGTTTGGGCAGAATTGGCTAAAAAATAAATTTTCAATTGCCATCACCTCTAATAGAGAGAAATTGGAAGAAGAATGCATGTTGTGCCGTATTCTTGTGCCGTACAAATCAGAAAAATGATGATGGTGTGATAGTACACGCTTTGGGTATCTATAAGCCAAATTCTGTTTATTATTCAAAAGCATCATAAAAATAAAACAATAAAACAAAAGTACCTACAGTATACTGAAAGTCAAAGCATCTGAAGAGCATAAAAATAATGATCGCTCTGAACCATTAATTATCCGTGCGTTGGTCTCCACTCCACCCAAGTTTTTCCCTTCCCTTAGCGAAATTTATGTGCAAATATTTTGAAAGTCTATACATTAGTTAATGAATGCAGCTCTTGGCAATGTGTACGCAACGTCTTTTGGACACTTATTCCGGGAAATAACTAGATTATCCTGTATACTGCTAGCTTAATATTATTAATCTTCTCCAAAGAGAGGAAGATAGGATTCCGGCCGAAATAGTAAGGATTTCCCAAAACGCAACGATAGCGCGTTCTAACGTAAAAGAAGAAGAAAAAACAAAGTCAAAGAGAAAAAAAATAATAAGGTAGGTAAAATAAATAATAAAGTTGAAATATACCCATGTGAATTGCACTTTATCAAATTGCATCAATTTATTTAGTAATGTTTCTCCGATCAATATTCGTACTTTTGTTTTGTACCTAAGTGAGTAAGTTCGTATGAGCTAGTGGCCAACTCTTGTGATGGAGTTTTTAGACCACCTAAAGGCCTCCGCCATTGCTTAAAGACTTAAAAGCCGGGACCGACAAAATTTCAAGTGCCCTCCGAAGCACGGAAGCGCTCAGCTCGTAATGCCACTTGCGGTCACCCATCCAAATTGTGACCGCGCACAGCGTTGCTTAACTTCAACGATCAATCAAGAACGTCTTAGCAAGCTTTACTTTACTTTACTTTGTAACTAGTGAAATGCGATTTGTCCGCTTCGAGTTTTATAAACATCTAGATTTTTTTTTATCTATACAAACTGAACAAGATGAAACAGAAAACGATCTCAATGCGAGATCGCTTCTGGTCCAGAATAAAACCGCAGTTATAATGGATGGCAGTGAGACAGTCACTTGACACACCCCTGCAATACCATTACAGCCTTCGCAACCCCTGAATAATGATAATTCGTTTATATAATAGTGTCTGGACCTTTTCTTAAAATTATACCAAAAAAAAATAATTGGTTAATTTCCATTTTCAGAAAAAAGAAATAAGATCTTGAATAATCTGAAAGCTTAGACTCATCCGCTCATCATAGCTATTTAATGATAAAACATTCCCTTCTTTCGCAGTTGAGTAAAATTATATGTTCTGAAGATATTCTTGGATTCAGTCTTAATTTTGAAAATGGAAGCGGCATGAAATAGTGAAGAGTTACTGGGAATATAACTGTGGAGGCCTTTGTCCAGCAGGCTTCTATATGTAGATGAGGTTGATGAAACATGATATTTTAACTTATTATAAGTTACTACAAATATAACGACTAACACGTTACATAGCGATTGAGGTAGGTACAACAACAAATTTGTAAGTAATTGATTGGAAAGGCAAGTGCTATCGAAGTTAACCTAAGTTAACAGTATCAGACAATGTCATCGTTATGTGACACTTATTTACATAAAAAAACGTTGATATTCGACATTGTCAAACAAACACCCACACAATCTGTCAGACGGCAGTTTAGTTAAAAAACTACGATTTGAATGATAAAGGTAGATGCTTGCACGATAACCTTAGACTTTTTACTCATGTAGATGCATTGCAGTAATCGTATTTCGTCAAGATAAAAGTAAGGTAATTGCCCGACTTTCACAAATCATTGTTACTGCTGCATAACTCTGATGCTATCAATATCAATACTAAGAATCCTTTATATATTTCCCATTTTTTCCAACTTTCGTTTAGTCGCACACTGATCATTGTTTCAGCTTCATATCCCTGAAGTCATCAATAGGTAAAATATGGAGAAAACCTTTGGAATAATTCTCAAGTACGCAGATGTTAAAGTATGACACGTCCGTCAATTTGTTTAATGTCATAGACAATACTTGTCTACGGGAAAAGTAACGTTTACACTGAACTAGTACCTACAGTTCAAGTAGGAGTTCAGTGTATTTAAATTTAGAATGTATTTAGACATCCCACTAATGCTATATTACAAACATACGAGTAAATAAACCCAAACTTTTTATTTACTTAATAGGTAAATAAAGTGACCGGGAATAATATTATACTTACTTTTTGTGATCAAAGCCGCAGGTTTACTCCAAAGCTATAAACGTAATCGAACCTTTGAAGAAAAAACTACTAGAACCTTTACTAGCTAAGTGTGAATAAAACTTTTCACTATTAGGTAAAGACAATTCACTTTTTTTTACTGGCTTTGTTGCTTTGCGGTTACACGAACTATTTTGACACTTCTTTGGTAGAAAAATGCAGTGCATGTTAAGGTGACATTTTTAAAGGCTAGAAACAAAGTGACTATTTTCACGTATTTTTGTGGTTTTATTGGTAGTATCAACAGCACGCGATGGGGTGGATGAC
This sequence comes from Scotopteryx bipunctaria, assembly GCA_949320045.1. Taxonomy (NCBI): domain Eukaryota; kingdom Metazoa; phylum Arthropoda; class Insecta; order Lepidoptera; family Geometridae; genus Scotopteryx; species Scotopteryx bipunctaria. The sequence goes on from OX439449.1 coordinate 8,896,245, forward strand.
CTCTGATCTTTCAAAGTTCATCAGATGATTGAGAATTGTTGAATATTAATTGTGTTTTGTGACTGAGCTGATCGTATCTTGGTTCGACGCCCGTACCTACGCCTTATCTACGTGAACCTAATTAATGAGAGGTTAGTACTTTAGGTACCCAAATACTAGGTTTTTAGTTTTGATTGATTACAAAAGTCATCGTGGAATGTCAGAATATACATCTAATAAAATATGTACCTACTAGCTGCCGCCCGCGGCTTCGCTCGCGTGGTACCCGAATAAAAAATAGCCTATATGTTAATCCAACACATGTACTATATATATTTCAAGCTTCATTCAAATTCGTTCAGCCGTTTAGACGTGATTGAGGCACAAACATAAAAACATCCTCACAAACTTTCACATTTATTAGTAGGAAGGATATTGACCAATGACTGCCGTTTTTCACTCTAGCTAATTGATTCTATTCCGTTACTGCCTATTTACTAAGTTCTGATTATGCTTAAAAAATAAAATAACTTCATAAAACTAATTTTATAAATGATCTGGATCAGGTGAGACATTTATAGCCTTTGCAATGATCTGTATAGGTATTGATTAACTCGGTTGCGTAGCGGGCGATTGCTCGGCAGAGACGCAAGGGTCGCGCGTTCGATTCCCGTTGCGGAAGAAATGTTTGCATGTACTGCAAATATTTCTTCCGGGTCTGGGTGTTGTGGTACTGTGGTACTCGTAGTTTCTGATACCCACGACTACAGGGAATCCTAGGACTATGTATGTGACTGTTGGGTGTTATTTTTTATTATTATGATTACTATATTATCTGTCAGTTTATTTCTGTTAATAAATGTTTCATTTAATATAAGAGATTTCTCTACAAAGAGCGGCAATACAATAAGGCTGTTTCCATCCTGTACATTATCGCGTTATTGCAAATAATGCGGTTAACCTTTCACATTGTGACGCAGCTAATGATGTTGAAAAATAAGCCGGGCTTAGTTGATGCAAGTGAACCTTCTGTGGGTGGGTAAAGGGCCGGTTACAGTGGCAGCGGGATTTCTAGTCTTAATCCCACTACTATTATAAATGCGAGTTTGTAAAGATGGGAATTTAAACAATACGCTTTTTTAAATGCCACATCCTGACAAACTTTTATGTTATTCTAAAAATAATAATAATGATAAGCCATTTAATCCCAAATTAAATAAAATTACATTTCATTGTAAATAAAAATAAATTCTTAAATAATCATTTAGTTAATAAACTCACTCTTTATTCGGGTACCCATTTTCGAATAAGGCCTCCTCCATCCATCGCCACAGAGCCCGTCTGCGGCATGTTTTGTCCAGGTAGAGCTGGTAACGTCCTCGAAGTCATTCTAATTTTTCATTAATTCATTCATAAATAAAAAATTCCCAGGCCCATTTGAAGGCCCAGTTAAGCATGCTAGATTGTACTACTGTAGGCCATTTCCTAGAAATGCTCCGTTAGAACCACAACAAGTTTTCCTAAGGTTGTATAAATACGAGAACATATAAATAGGACGATAAAGGTTAATAAAAAAAGGTACTTTTTTCTCTGTAAGTAGGTTATAATTTTTTAAATATGTTGCTCTAGTATTGCAACTCTGTGGCTCGAACTTCGAGCAAACGGGCCAAACCCGGAATAGAGAAGGGTGCGTTCTGATATATCACGCGTCATATTTCCGAATGTTACTCTGTATAATGCAAAAATAACGGTGACTTTCATTTTGGAAGGATTTAATCATATCCTGTTTTTTCTTAAAGGATAATGTCTTCCTAAAAAGAAAAACACTTTTGCTTGTTATGCTACACACATTATTATCACGCCCGTATCCCTAATGGGGTGGGTAGAGCCACAAGTAGATCATAAGGAAACTTGCAGCCACTAGATGGATATGGTGAAGCATGGTTATTATGCTATTTCTACTCGAAAACGCTATGTAATGGATAGGATATTAATATGAGAGCTTACACACATTTTAGCTCTCATATTATATAGCAAACAGTTTTAATAATTTATAAGGAACTTAGAGTTTATGGGTAATTTACAGCTGTACTGTAGTACAAATACAGGCAAATTATATACCATGTAGCCAAAATTAAGGTAACTCTACATGATTGCTCAAAGCAAATTAAAAGTTTCCACTTGTAGAAGTAAAAAATAGTTATAAAACAAAAACAATACAGTAGACGAAAAACAATTGTTAATTAGATTAGATTTATAATAAAAGGTCGCTAAAATCGCAAAAAAAAATTTAAAGAGAACTTACCAAGTGTGTACTAATCATTACTGAAGAACATAACACATAATAAACCTACGTTGAAGCGATTATTATGTGAAAAGTTATTTTCTTTACCTCAATAATCTACTACATATTGAGGTATAGAAAATATCAATATAACCAACATAAACTTTTATAAGACTAACAAAACAGTGTCCATGATTTACACACATAATCCATATTCAATTCCAGATGATCAAACAGCGCAAAATAATCACAGTATCGATATCCAATTATCAAAACAAACGTGTTCTGTATATAACACTGAAATATTTAATATTTAAGCACACATAGCCGGAACCCACGAGCCGTCCGATTGAATTTACTTCGTGAAACACGCCACTATTCAAAAGCAAGCACAGCACGCAACCGCTTTGTATAGCTACCCCACTATTTGTTATTTCCACGTTTGATACCATTTTACGACGTGATAATGAAGACGTAAATTATTTTTGGACGTAGCCAGTACAGTCACAATCACAATAAACAAACTAATATACTTAGTTGCGGTTTCACGCGATTGTAACACTATAACTTCCAGACCATGCGGCCTTCGGTCAATGACATTTTGTAGTTTGATCGAAAATATTTGTAGAACCATTCACATCATGTGAATGGTTGGCATTCTACAACTGTGCGGTTCACACGACAATTGCCTCGCACAACTCTTGTGTGGAATCAGCTGTCGCCAGCGGTATTTACGAACTGCCACGACTTGGGGACCTTCAAGAAACCAGACTGGACTAGACCTCAAAGGCCGGCAACACACTTGCAGCTCCTCTGATGTTGGAGGTGTCCGTGGGCGGTGGTTATCACTTACCATCAGGTGAACCACTTGCTCGTTTGCCCCCTCATCCATAAAACCCCCTTCACGTAATCTCCACTTGAGATACTGGTCCTGCTTCATCATCATCACTATCAAATATTCAGCTACTCTTCTGAGATCAGATCTTCCTTTGTACGTGCCATCTAGATGTTATGCTAAAGCTTGGCAACAAATATTACAACGAATCTTTTATCTTGCTATCTTTATTTTTGCAGTCAGAGAATACTGTCAAAACAGCGTTTTCTCCAAAATGTTTTGCTGTCTTCGTTGCTGACGCATCTCAAGAATGCTGACACGTTGTCTACGTTCTGTCTTAATGTTTTTACTTACCACAGTTTACTTTGAACCACTTACACCCACGTCTTTCTGTAAGTACCAGTAGGAAGTACGATGCTATTTTGCGGGTTTAACCACTTTCCGTCTTGGTCGACGAACTTGAGCCGTTTGCGATTTTCACTTTACCTAAATTATTTGGTGTTTCTTTGTTAACTCACCTGTGTTAATTATATTGAAAAATCATGTTATCATCGACATATTGTACAAGATTCACAAAATTCTGTGTCACCAATAAGATTAAAAAATCGGAATCAATTTACCTAGTTCTAACTTCTAACATGCCTCTTTACTCCTGTGAGTGAGTTCGTATGAGCTATTGGCCAACTCTTGTAAAGGAGTTTTTACGACGCATATATAGGCCTTCGTCATGGCTTAATGACTTAAAACTAAAAGCCAGGATCAATAATTTAACGTGCCCTCCGAAGCACGGAAGCGCTCAGCTCGTAATGCCACTTGCGGTTACCCATCCCAATTGTGACCGCGCACAACGTTGCTTAACTTAAATAATCAATCAAGAACGTCTAAGCAAGCTACGCCACGAGCGCTTCAAGATTACTCCTGAAAGCTCACAATTAGTGATAAAGGAATTTAGGATGACAACAGAAGACTTTCAGACATATGCCCGGATCCAATTTTCCAATAACGGAAGACGAATCGTTATTTACTATATAGCAACGTTTTTTTCTATCAATAAATAAATATATGAGGACATTTCACACAGCACCATCTAGCCCCAAACTCAGCAAAGCTTGTTATGTACTTTGGACATCAGATGGCTGATAGAATACATTTTATTTTGTAAACATACTTATAATACATATTACTACAACAATAACAAATATTTGCAGAACATACAAACATTTCTTCCGTAGCGGGAATCAAACCCGCGCCTCTTGCGTCAGAGCCGAGCACTCGCCCGCCACGCCACCGAGGTCGTCTGTATCAAAAAATGCATGGCGCATTTCAGATACCAAAGTTTCTAAGGGAACGATCCGGATCCGTCGTGCTTAATAGAATGTAGGAAACGAATAGACTGTGAGACTTTGCCTCATCTGCCACCATACGAAATTCTCCCACCAAAACGTTCGGACACGTCGAAAGGGAGCAAATTAATGACTCCAATAAAACAAATGTGCGACATTCGTTTACACGTCCCTCTGTTTATGTCTCATTTAAGACGACATATTCTTTTACAGTCACGTCGTAAAACGTCCCATGTGGCGTGACTTAAGGAGTCAATTCTTATGAAGGTATCTAATGACCCTGAATGACCGACAAAGTGAATTCTGTTACGACTTATTTGGGTCTATTTCGTGGAACACTTTCGATGCTATTCTCTTTGATAGCAATCAACAGTGTTTATAGGAAAAAGTCTGGATTGTAACAAGAGAAAAACAGCTAACGGATTTGGCTTTTTAAAGAGGAGGAATGAAAGAAGAAGAACGAAACGGGTATCAAATACTGGCGTGAATTAAACAGAAAATAAGAACCTAGGCGTAAAACATACGATTGGTTAGTGTTTTAGAGTTAAACCAAATCTGTGACCTTTTATAATAAGAACAGGTTGAGAGTATACATGAAACAGACGAGCATTAATATGAATAAAGCCAAAGAAGTGTGCAAAGACCGTATCAAAACGAGATTTAGTTTGTGGTCTCTCGTTTTGTTTTTTATTAATTTTCGTATGAAAAATAATTATATGGCGTAATTTTATTTATGTAAAAATAAATACAGAATTTGTGAAATTTCAACTCTGACAAACCCATAAACAAAGAGGAATAAAATTTGAAACTAAAATAAAACTATAAAATTTGATATCGACCGATATCGCTTTACAATATTTCGCCATCGCCAGCATCGTAAATTAAATCGTCCATTTTGAAACGTGTCGCAATAAAGTAACAAAACAGAACTTTTCACAAATGATTTATGGGGCACAATTAGCGGGATTTGATAGAATCACGTCCACATTAAAAGATAACGCCATTGCTATTGCAGTAAATATTTCAACGGGCCATTCTGCCCTGTGAACGTTGTAGAGAAAGGTCAGCTGGATTACTAGTGTTACCCAAAGCATTTCGCAGGGAAGGTAAGGTTACCAAAATATGTCAGTTGGTATAAAGTAACTGTAACATGTAAGTATTATAATAGGTACTTACATGTTTCTGACTAGGTAAGTGTTTATTGTGGATAAGGCCGATTAAACTGAGAGGGCGGTATAGGTACTGGACGAGTCTATTCTGTCTAAAATAAACCCGAAACTGTAGATGTAATTTTTCCTAATCTTTTTTTCGCTACCATAAACAAAGGTTTTTTTTTTCAGGAGTCAGCGATATTAATAATCCTAGTATAAAAACCTTACAAACGGTTTTCTTTAGTGTCCTAGCTGTTTAAATTAGGCTTGAGCTTGGGTGTCGCAATAAACACCAAATAGTATTTCTACTTTCCGAGAATCTCTTCACCGTTAAATACACAATCATTTGTTAAAACGTCTCTAAGTCTTATTTAGTGGCGGCTTTGTTGACTTAACCCAATAAAACTTTAGAAGGAAGTCATCAGAACTAAACTAAGTAAACTAATGAAGTTGGTAATTTGCTTACATTTTGTCTCCACTTTGGTTCATTCAGACTAGTGCTCGGTTCCAATATTCCACTGACGGACGAAAAGTCGTATCAACGTTTTCATCTGTCGAAAAGCGCTAGGTATATTTTTTTTGACATAAAAACTACGTTGCTATAGTAATTAACGATCCGTAATTCATTAGTTGAATATTGGAACCGGGTACCGACCCTTCCGATATTAAAAAGGATACCTATGTCAAAATCCAACTTGTCGAAACTATCTTTTAATGTAAAAGTCATGGCGATCCGTTGCTCCTTTGCTGTGTGAAAGAAGAACTAGCACAGAACCATGACAAACAAAGAAAGGCCTTCGCCCAGCTGTGGGTATAGTCAGTTAAGGTCAGATCAACAGATCACAGCCAGGTTTGAACATAATGTTTATGAATAAATGAAATGTTGCGAAATATACATATCCACTAAAGTACACAGTTCATGCAAATGTACCAGTGGCATCACTTTATTCAGAACAGCTATCTGCAATCTTATGAAAACAATAGTGAATTCCGTAATTTTCTTATTGGCAACCGTGCAATATCAATGCGGTGCACGCCACGAATCCGATTAGATGGTTCGATAACCACCATTTTGTACAAGGTTTCACACGAAAACGCTATTTACTGTTTAGTTTAGTGACTACACACAGAGCTTGAAGGATAGATAGTAAACTAAAGCCTTTTACTATAGTATATTATTTATACAGCGTCAGGAGGCAACTTTTACCTTCACAAACGGGACGCTCTAGTGCCCGGGACGAATTAAGATAGAGTAGGCTTGCCCAGCACCTATTCCATCCTCTCAGCTTAGTCGGCCTTGTCCACAGGAAAGACATGGTCAATACGTGCGGAGCTGACTAAGCCACGGGTTTCCTCACGATGTTTTCCTTCACCGTTTGAGAGTACTGGTACACGACCGGGTTTGAACCCACGACCTTAGGATCGGAAGGCGGGGTCACTACCAACTAGACCACCTACCTAAAAGTTGCCTCCTGACGCTGTATAAATCATCTACTATAGATGGTTTGAAGCGCTCGTGGCGTAGCTTGCTTAGGCGTTCTTGATTGATCGTTAGAGTTAAGCAATGGTATGCGCGGTCACAAATTGGGATGGGTGGCCGCAAGTGGCATTACGAGCTGAGCCCTTCCGTGCTTCGGAGAGCACATTAAACAGTCTGTCCCGGCTTTTAAGTCGTTAAACCATGACGGAGGCCTTTAGGCGGCCTAAAAACTCCGTCACTAAAGTTGGCCACTAGCTCATACGAATTTACATACGTACTATAGATGGTATAAGGCCTTAGTTATTTGATCTTAGGCAATAAATAGGAATCATGGTGTGTGAATAGACTATTGCTGGTAAAAGTGTCCGTGTGTGAAAGCTTATTGTTTTCATACTACAGTCTGGTTTGGCAATCGATTGCATAATTCAACGTTATCTGTAAGGCTTGTTGTTGCAAAGAGGCATGCATTAAGCTTAGTGTTAAGCTTGTTATGTTCCAATGGAATTGATACAATTATTTCAAGATTTTCTGTGCCCCAATCACTATTTAATTAGATAAATAAATAAAATAACACCCAACAGTCACATACATAGTCCTGACCCCACACTAGGATTCCCTGTGTCGTGGGAATCAGAAACTACGAGTACCATGGTACCACAACACCCAGACCCGGAAGAAATATTTACAGATCATGCAAACATTTCTTCCGCAGCGGGAATCGAACCCGCGCCTCTTGCGTCTCTGCCGAGCTATCGCCCGCCACGCCACCGAGGCCGTCAAGAGGCCGATATTTTGTTCGATCATTTAAGTTAGTTCGTATGAGCTAGTGGCCAACTCTTGTTCGATCATAATGAAATGAGTATATTAGGGGATGTTTGAAAGTAGCACCAGTGACAGAATTATTGAGGAGTAATAGCGTGGTATGGGTATTGGGTATGTCATGAGGAGGGATAAAAGTCATGTTGCGAGGAAAGTTATGAATATGAATGTGGACGGATTTAGAGGCAGAGGTAGGCCAAAGAAAAGGTGGATGGATTGTGTGAAAAAATACATAGGTAAGAAAGGAGTAAATTGTACAGAGATGACGGCTGACAGAGGGGAATGAAGAAGGAGAGCATGCTGTGCCGATTCTACATAGAGTGGGATAAGGGCAGGAAAATAATGATAATGTTTGATGAAATACACGTTACGTCTTTCGCTAGGCTGCCAACCCTATTACTAAGCCTCCGCTGTTCGTTCATCTGCCCGTCCGTCCGCCCGTTCGTCCATCTGTCAGCGGGCTATATTAGTAAAAAATACCAGTATTTTAATAAAACTAAAGTTTAACTAGAGTATAAAAACGAAAAATATTGTTGCAAAGAAATAAACCCCCATTTTGTAACAACAATGGCCGCCGGAACATTTAACTAAAGCACACAGAAGATGCAAAATAAATTAACAGAAAGTAAACACTATAATGACAACCAGTTAACACTTCGATATTTGTTTACTGAGGGGAATAAGTTCGTGTTTGACAAACTTAATTATTATTGAGACTCACTGCTAGAGAGCTTAAGCAACAAACTTTGCCAAGTTGGGAATTATGACATAGTCTAATGAGTCTTTATTAGTATGTATGTTCTGAATAATATGATGTGGGTGTGTTCGATTCCAACTTGCTTATTATGTAAAAAACACTTATTACTTGAAAACTGTGCAGAATTTGAGAGCACTGGTGTTGTGGTTGGTAGTGACCCCGCCTTCTAATCTTAAGGTCGTGGGTGGTTGTGTGCCAATGGATTATTCTGTGCGAAAAAATTATGTGCGCTATACCAGTACTCTCAAACGGTGAAGGAAAACATCGTGAGGAAACCAGCGGCTTAGTCAGCTCCGCACGTATTGACCATGTCTTTCCTGTGGACAAGGCCGACTAAGCTGAGAGGGTAGTATAGGTTCTGGGCAAGCCTACTCCATCTTAATTCGTCCCGGGCACTACAGCGTCCCGCTCATGCGCTGATTTTCTTCTACATTTGCCATCTATTTTGATAATCTTCGTTTAGTTTCCGAGCAATAGGTATCATTCATACTATAGTCGCGTTCATTATCCTATATTTGCCACTCTTATTTTGTAGCAATAAAGTTCAAATTCCCACATCAACTACAAGTCTTGTATCCGCACATCTGTAGTCATTAACAAGATAATTCCACGAGGGATGTTACGAAATGGAATAAACATGGCCACCGAATACCAAATGTATTTTATACGAGACTTATTTATTATGTTACAAACCTCAAAATTGAAGGAGAGAATCTTTAAAATACTATTTCTGGTAGAAGTTCAAAACACACGGGTAACAATTTTACAGGAACATAAATAAAAATAATTCAATAGTACATAACTGCCCAGGCTGGAAATAGGGCATAGGCATTTTCATTACCGTTCGTAATCGATCATCGAAGTTAAGCATCGGACGCGACCAGTAGGTCGTCATTTACATGGGTCAAATGACTTTTTGCACATTTTTTTTTGTTTATTTTTCAATCTTACATTTACTGATTTGTTCAAAAATAATAATGAAATTAAAAAGCAATGCAGATTGCGCATTCGTATCGTATGTACTAAAATCATCTCCTTGCTAGCACTACAAAAATATAAAAAAAAAACATTATTGATAAGGCCTTTTACCATCTATAGTAGATGATTTATACAGCGTCAGGAGGCAACTTTTACCTTCACAAACGGGACGCTGTAAGTGCCCGGGACGAATTAAGATGGAGTAATTAAGTAGGCTTGCCCAGCACCTATTCCACCCTCTCAGCTTAGTCGGCCTTGTCCACAGGAAAGACGTGGTCGATACGTGCGGAGCTGACTAAGCCGCGGGTTTCCTTACGAGGTTTTCCTTCACCGTTTGAGAGTACTCGTATAGCGCACATAAATTTTTCGCACAGAAAAATCCATTGGTACACGACCGGGTTTGAACCCACGACTTTAGGATCGGAAGGCGGGGTCACTACGAACTAGACCACCAGTGCTCTCATCTGAGTATAAGTATTACTAAAATGAGATTATGCTTAATGTGTGTTTTTTGTCATAACATAATTTCATTGAATGAACGAACCCCTTTGTAACCAAAGCCGGAGATAAATTGCATTAAGCTAAAAACAGTAGACAGACTAGTACACTCATAACACCTAGCTGATAATTTGATATACACCATAACAACATCATTTGCCAAATAATTTTTAATCTTATCTACTACGTTTTGGTTTCAAATTCGTTTGGCAGATAAACTGACGAAAAAGGGGGGTACTAATGGAAGTGTGAAATACGATAGCATTCGGGCGAATACATTATTCAAATTCAACGTTTCTATTATATTTTTGAGATATGGAAGATGTTTGCCGATGCGTTTAGTGGAGCATTTAATTTTATTTTGTGGAGTGACAAAGGGAACTTTGAATAGTTTTGATCGCTTTTAACGTATAACTTAAGGTAACAGACTCAGCTGTTACCCTGAATGTGGCTGTAACAGGTGGCTTAGCTTATACCTACCGACCTACGTTATGTTTGGGTATTTTAGAAATTGTCCTTATAATAGTATTTCGAAAGCAATAGCCTTCAGGACTTCGATATTAATTTAATTACAATATTGCTACTTCATTCATCTTAAGGATAATAATTCAATTTCTGTGAAGTGGATTTTTTTGCTGTCAATCAATAATAATTTTAGCCCTTTAATAGACCTTTATAAGGCACTGTGTGTCAAATTTGATGACACTATGTTTTTGGATTTCATCTGACCTCCCTTACGTTTCCCCGTCCTTTCCAAAAATGAAAGTTCCATTGAATAAAATACTTCAAGGTCACTCTCTAGATAGCGGCCAGTCATCCAACTTCGTGGACTCTGTACACAATAGCGAGATCTCTGTAACATCTCATTTTTTCTCACGTCAAGATAGTGTTTGTTGAGTAAACATAAGTCTTTGATATCCTCATGTTTGTCAGCAAACAATTCCCGCAGTTATTCTTTGAGCAAACTTGCGTCATAACGTCATTTCAATTATTTTTCGTTGTAATCTTTTGTTTCATTGCTATGACTAACATGATGACTGAAAAAAGGGAAATATCATAAGGGCATAAATTGTTGAATGATGATTAGAGTAAGAAGGGAGTGAATAGTAAAATGACGGCAGAAAGATCTCGTTCTCGGAAAAAAGCGCTCGTGACGTAGCTTGCTTAGACGTTCTTGATTGATCGTTGCAGTTAAGCAACATTGTGCGCGGTCCCAATTGGGATGGGTGACCGCAAGTGGCATTACGAGCTGAGCGCTTTTGTGCTTCGGAGGGTACGTTAAATTGTCGGTCCCGGCTTTTAATTTGTTAAGCCATGACGGAGGTCTTTAAGCGGCCTAAAAACTCCGTCACAAGAGCTGGCCACTAGCTCATACGAACTTACTTACTACGGAAAGCAAAAATAAACATGTTATACCGATCTCAGTTAAGTGGGATAAGGGTAGAAAGATGATGATGATGATGATTCACCATACCTAAGGGCAAGCCTATTTCTTCTTTTTATCATACAACCGGAGCGCGGACTGATTCTCTACGTGGTTCGTTTGTTTTGTTCGTTCATTGCACTAATATCAGCTTGGAGCGTAATTTATTCCATTTGTACCTATTTCGGTTCTTCAGCAGAGAACGCACGGCGAAAAACTTCGATACTGACTCCAATGTAGAAAATCTTACTCTCTTAGTATTTCAAAACACTGAATTATTGGTTGGACCTTTGTAACTGTATTCCCTGTTTGATGGTCCATCATAAATAAATTAAATTTAATATTATATCTCTTATTTATCTTCCTTCATAGCCTTAGTCCTGCAGTGGGATGTAACGACCTCTTAATAATATGTACTAATAATAATATTAATATACTTAACGCGCTAATGGTATCTACGCACCAAAGCCGCTGGTTGCCGGGTATCTTAGGCCGGTTTTTCATACAATCATGTGTCGCCGGACCGAGCGATTTTCTATCATTATAAATTGTGATTGCAGAGAATTAACTATATTCAAGTCTCTCTAAGTTATAATACTGAAAACAACAACAGGAACGCTTAATTTAAGTACAGTGCCCATCTAGGAAGCTAGTTTTGAATTCCGCGGCTACAAACGCAGTCTGCAAACTACATAGCCAATCTAATTGGTAGCCAGTGAGGCGATACGTCGTTTGCATAAGCCGAGGTACAAGCAGCTTTATTTTTGCACGTACTCAATTTCTCGCCTCAGTGGGCGTCTCGGAGAATAGATATTAATTTACATGAATAAATAAAATTTGCATTCAGCTTCAAGGTGCCGGAAAGAAAACTGTTTAGAGTGCAGTGGGCTGTAATCTTACTCTGGAGTGCGGGGTGGCACGAAAATCATGAAATTTTCTCATTTGTTTTGTGATCCGGGCCCCTTATTTTCTACTAGCTCCCGCCCGTGGCTTCGCTCGCGTGATACCCGGATAAACAATAGCCTATATGTTAATCCAGCACATGTACTATGTATATTCCCAGTTTCATTCAAATCCGTTCAGTAGTTTTTGCGTGAAAGAGTAACAATCATTCATACATCTATACATATATACTAACTTTCGCGCTTATAATATTAATAAGGATGACCAAACGAAACTTATATGTAACGCGCCTCATCGCGTTTTTGCAATACAAAATTTGTCATTCCGTTTTCCCGCGTTACGTTTTATTTGGTCATAGTGAATAAGGCACCTTGTGGTGGTTTTTTTATTATTTTCGAATTAGTTAGACGATATTAAAATTACTTAGTTATAATCAGCATTAGAGGATTCTGGCTACATTCAATACATTGTGAACGTAGCATCAATATTAAGAGATCACTAGGCAGGAGACCTTTTTGTTTTTTTTTTTGTTGCAGGTGGAAAAAAGCCTATTATACCCAGGAAGAACACACAGGCTAAATAGATAGGTAGATGTTCTTTTTGAGGATTTCAAACCTACATCTATTTTATTTAATCTTCTGAAGTTTTATTGATATTTTCAGTGATCTTAGCAGGTTTGGTGATACTTGATTTATAGAATACCTGCCCTCACTATAAAAAAGCAATAACGTCAATAATTGATAAAAGTAGAATAGAATATAAAATTTTGATTTATGATTCTTTTAAGAGAATATTTCTAGAATACGTCCTCACTTTTAATGCACCCTGTATATTATGGCAGAGCGTCACAGAATTTTATGCACTTCGGGTGTAAGAATTTGTTATTCCAGAGTTTTCTGTTTGTATGCAATCTCCCGCGGCTTACGGAAATTCCCTGAAGGGCAATGTTAATGTATTTTTAGGGATTTTTTATTCACATTTCTGCACTGGAAAGCGCTAATGGAGTTTCCTCATAATAAAAGCTTGTGTACAACGCGGTTTTCCAATTAATTTTGTGATGGTGGTAATTTTAGTGAAAATTTTTGTTAAAAGAATTGAATTTTATGACAATGTTTTATAAAAAATAAAGATATTTGATAATAGTGGAACGCCTCTAAAGTTTTTCCATTTTGAATTTTACAAAAAACAATTTTGGGAAATCTTTCTCCCAGGACGTATGATGGCTTAGATTATGCGTTGATTGTCAGTCAATTCAGTCCATCGGTCAGTGTACCAGCAACGTAAAATTAATATATTTCGATTTCGTTAACTGAAATACCACCGAAAAGCTAATTTTTTGATTCGACTCGACCTTCTGACTATCGGGAACGAAACAGAATTTCATCTCATTTTGATCAGAATAGGTTTTGTAGCATAGCTACCGGTCCGGAATTTGAAAGGATCAAAGTTGTCATAAAGTTTATTGTAAGGCTGTGAGAAGAAATTCGATCAAATTGTTTCCAGTTATCCCCTTATTAGGCGTCCGGATTACATTGACCTCGGATTCAAACCTTAGGAAGGATATTGAGAGAATAGAAAGAAGCAATGTTTCAATGTAAATTAATGAGAAATTCGTGATACGCCAAGGCTAGCTTACTGACCTATATAAAAATAGTAAGCAGATTTACATTGAGTCAGTTACTGTCATTAAATTTTAGATAAGTCAGCGTTGACTTGGTATTGATATCGTTGAACCTAAAGATCCAGTTGCTAGTTGTTGGACTGAATGAATTACTGTGTTACATTACTGGGCTTGTATAAAACTGGCCCTACAATGAAAGCAGTTCTAGAAACCGAAAATGTTTGACGAATAGCACTTCTTTGCCACCTTGAAATATTTTTCTGGACTTGAAAGTCTAATTTGTTTTTGGTGAAACGTTTAAAATGAGTGCAAATGCCCTCCAAGATAGGTTCCTAAGAATCTAAATCTAAGAGGTACTACGTACCTATCACTTCCATCGCGAGCTCCCAAGCTGCAAAGTCATTCAATGTTTTACAGCCGCAATAAAAGTTCCGTATCCGTACCGCCTGCAGATTCAAGATACGGCACCACTTTGCCGTATACGGTAATCCAGGAGTGCCTCCACATTACAGTTCGCTAAGTAATGGAGAGCGGGGCTTAGGGTCTTGGAACTATGTTGGCTGTGTGGCAATTATTTTTATTTATTGCTAGAGTAGAATTTGAAAGCCGATTGAGAGCCGTCGTTTTATCGATGACGTCGATTTTGCATTGAAGTTGTCAGGAGTCAGGCTTTTATAAAAGGTACGTGGACACTGGACACAAGCTCGCATCTATCAAAAAATGTCTTAAATAAATAAATAAATAAAATAAAATTTGTTTATTTCAGACCATTGATCCATATTGTGTTAGTAGCAACTTACAAGCTAAATTAGTAAACCTAAAAACTACTTAAAATAAAACCAAAAAATAACATTAAGACCTACCTATTGAGACACTAGGCGTGTGATTGGCCGAAGTACTGCCAGCCAGTGTCTCATGTAGGCCGAGCACAGATCCTCAACAACGGTTAGAAGGCTGTTGGGACCACCACGCAACTTAAGTATCTACTTACAACATATTTTAGTGATGGTATACTATGTAAACGGTAGGTGTCCCTAACAGTAAGTATTTTAAAAACCTACTAAATACAATCACTAAATAATATTTTATGATAAAAACTCGATTAATAAAAACAATAAACTCTATTGATTTACTAACTTTTCATTTTTAACCAATAGTTACTGGATTTGTTGAAGTAGGAAAAAGGGATTTTATACTGAGCTGTACTTAGCCCAAAGTCTATGTAAAAAGATCAAGAGAAATCCAAACTCTACCCGCCCAAAAAGGTAAATAGAATAACAAGAAAATGTAATCAACTGCACAATATTTACTCTATTCCTGAATACACAGATTGAATAAAACCAATTTTTAAAGGTCCGACTTCCAAAGGCTCTGTGACCCATTTATTTGGGTCAAATCTTTACAAGGCTTTGGACCCCTTGTAACCCCGTGATAGATCGCCTACCGACGTTGGATGCTCAATAAGCCTGAATAATTCGCGCAAAAAACTGAAATGTGCCCCGAAAGCCTGCAAAATACGATTTCGCTCAACGGTTTTCGATGCAAAATGTAAAGTTTTCAGGTTCTTAAGCAAAGCTCGAGTTTGATAGAGAATAAATAGTTCTCACAATATTTACATTATTTTGATCCTCTGTATTTTTTATTATTATTTGTTAATCATTCTTCTTTTTTTTTGAGTTATAGATCATAAAGTTTTTATTTTATATATTATGTTACTTTAGGTTATCCTCACTTTTTATTAATTTATTTTTTACTTAGAAAAAATCCAACCCCGTCTGAAGTTTTATTTGTGAACCGCACTTATGGTTTTTCGCATTGTAAAGCCACGGAATGTATATGAACCCCATCAGCATTTCCCCAGCGTACATCTCTAACAAATCCCGGCTCCGAATAATAGCTTCTGCTAGAAATAACCTGGGTTTCCACCTCGTATTTTCCGTATTAAGTATTTTGTTGAAAGCCCTTTCTACGAACCCTCTTTGTTGTGGATCCGATATCATCCCCTTGAAAATTATGAAAGTGTATAAACATTTTCACGCCCTACGATCCAACCCCTGATTTCCTCGACTCTAAGTTATTATTATCAAATCAAGCTATAGATACCGGGTAGATAAAAGTTGCATGTCTACACGCCCCCTAATAATGGGAGAATGAGACCGATATCCAAAGTCTAAATCATTGTTTTATGATACTACTAGCTGTAACCCGCGACGTTGTCTGCGTGATAGACAACGTCGACAACTTAAATAGTTCGAAATAAAAACCAACTAACCAGAGTTCAGAAGATGGACATAGTTAAGACACAACACACTTAATAGTTAGTACGAAATTATATCCAGTTTTTCGGGATATTCAATACAACTAACGCCATCTATTAGTTTAAAACCGAAAAAGCGTATACACCTTCACGACTTTACTCTCATGTCACGGTACCTACCTAGTTATAACACCCATTACCTACAGCAAACAATGAACTTTAGGTCACGTTTAATATTACGCCGATGATTAGTGGCAAATTGTTGTGTCTTATTGTTTGCAGCTCAATATAAGTAACAAAAAATGTCACAGACACTGCGCACTTGCTTATCATTTTAAAGTATTGCATGTAGAGAGGATGAATGAAAGAAGATTAACGAAACAGGTGTATGAGGCGAGTGTGAATAGTACCGTTGGAAGAGGAAGACCTCGGACCTCGCACGTACCTGGACCAAATCAGCGACGTTTTGGAAAAGGGCCAGGTCAAGAGTACCCTAAACCGACGAGCATGCATGAGGAATGTGATGAGAGTGAAGGAAGCAAAAGAAGTATGTCAGGATCGTAGCAAGTGGCGATCCGTGATCTCTGCCTACCCCTATGGGAAAGAGGAGTGATTTTATGTATGTATGTATGTTAAACAATGTTTTTTACTCAATGTAGCTTTAAACCATCTCTAGAAGTCTCTAGAAGTTAGCGAGCGAAGCGAGCCGTTGTTTTTTACTCAATGCAGCTTTAAACCACCTCTAGAAGTCTCTAGAAGATAGCGAGCGAAGCGAGCCGAATTTTTTAACTCAATAAGCTTTAAACCACCTCTAGAAGACTCTAGAAGTTAGCGAGCGAAGCGAGCTTCAAACCAATGTGAGCGAAGCGAGCCGTTTTTTTTGCTCAATGTAGCTTTAAACCATCTCTAGAAGTCTCTAGAAGTTAGCGAGCGAAGCGAGCTTCAAGCCAATGCGAGCGAAGCCAGCCGAATTTTTTTACTCAATATAGCTTTAAACCACCTCTAGAAGTCTCTAGAAGTTAGCGAGCGAAGCGAGCTTCAAACCAATGCGAGCGAAGCGAGCCGTTTTTTTTGCTCAATGTAGCTTTAAACCATCTCTAGAAGTCTCTAGAAATTAGCGAGCGAAGCGAGCTTCAAGCCAATGCGAGCGAAGCGAGCCGAATTTTTTTACTCAATATAGCTTTAAACCATCTCTAGAAGTCTCTAGAAGTTAGCGAGCGAAGCGAGCTTCAAGCCAATGCGAGCGAAGCGAGCCGAATTTTTTTACTCAATATAGCTTTAAACCACCTCTAGAAATCTCTAGAAGTTAGCGAGCGAAGCTAGTTAAAAAACTTTGCTTTTTCGAGGTATTGTTATACCTATTCTTATTTTACTTACTATTTTTGTTCCTTCGAACTGTAAACTCGTCAGTTCAATTCAATTAAATTTAATTCTAGTAAGTTATTACTTACATATTATCACGCCCGTATGTCTAGAGGGGTTGGGCAGAGCCACAAGTAAACAAATAAAAACTTGGAGCAACTTCTGATTTAAAGTCCTAAGATGGATATGGTGAACCATGGTGACAGGTTATCAGCCCATCGCGCATATGGGTGGTCCATTATGTTGGAGAGGATACTATCCTTATATCGACTTTTACGACATGTTCGGAGAGAAAAGCAGCTGGACGCATTCTACGCTTTTGCTTTACGTCCAGTTCAGCAGAGAAGTTATTCAAGTACCTACCTATATCAAGATTTATTGCTACCTTTACAATTTTGTTTCATTCGCCTATTTATTTCGTAATACAATCAGTAAGGCATACTATGTGAAGATCCAGCTTAGCTTGTTTTACCCGTTACAAGGGTCCTCAGAGGTCCTCTTTGTTGGCTCGGCGACCTAGATACAATAGATTACCTACATGTAAATACAATAAAAAATATTTGGAATTCTTAAAAGGCCTTTATTAAACTTATCAACAATTTGAACGTATTAGATTAAAGCTCGATTTTAAAACGCAGGTTGACTAACATCCTCTGATAAGACTTATATACGCCATCAGGATCATTGGCCCGAGGATTTACCTAGCCAGGGGACGACGCAGTATTCCATAGTCTTAGCAGATTTTTAGCACTGCACTGAATGCTTCCAGGATTCACAAGCTTCCAGTCTTTCAAGACTTCCAAAGAAAGTCAAAGCGTTAAACATACTCCGATACAATAAATCTGAAAAAAAAACTGTTTTAATTCTGGGCAAATAGTACTTGTATTCGATTTGTAGGATGGCCCCTTCAGCAACAAACCATTTACATGTTATTTTAAGAAAGTAATGTGCAATTTATACAGAAATACGATGATTTTCTTCCTTCTTTGCAAAATTTTGATTGATATGAATTTGTCAAAATTTTTCTTAAGTCGGATTAAATGTCATGTCATAAACTTCAAATCAATGAAGGTTTTATGTGTTATCCTGACTATTTCTTTGAATCCTTTTTCCATTTTGGGATCCTTTTTCAGGATAAAAAGTAGCCTATATGTTATTCTGGTGTATGATCTACCTTTGTAGCAAATTTCATTAGAATCCGTCCAGCCGTTTAGGCGTGATTGAGGCACAAACATCCAAACATCCAAACATCCAAACATCCAAACATCCAAACATCTAAACATCCAAACTCACAAACTTTCGCATTTATAATATAAGTAAGATAATTTTGTTGGAGGGGTGATTTGTAAACATGCCTTTTTATTTACGCGTGGTGTTGACATGAGGAGTAAAATTGTATATTTTCGACAATTTCGATTACTATCGTATAAAAACTGTTTAAAATTCACTACTGAAAAAAAAAGATTATAATTTAAACAGACAGTTCTATCTAGATGTATTGAACTGTGAAGGTAGTATAGGACTATCGCTAAAAACCAAAATACTGAAGTGAAAAGCAAACATCCGCTGAGTGCTTAGTCTGTTTACACAAAATTACCGAATCCACCAGCTTGAATTAATTAGCCACGCAAAACATTGAATATTCTGTAACCAGCGAGGTGACAAGGAAGAACGGGCCGCTGACTTCCAATGGGTAATTATAGAAGCTTTTGATTAGATGTTCAATTTATTTTCATACGATTAGCATTGAGCGTCATTGATGTATTCACCGCACAATTTATGACAAATATAATACGGATATTTACATACTTGTCATGAAAAATATTACAAATTTTTATAGTAAGTATTGATTTTAAGATTATAAATAGTAGGTAAATGGGAGGTCCTCCTCCCGCTAGAAACTGCGATACAGATTTTAAGTTAAATAATACAGTTTCAATGTGTACCAATTGTTTTATTGTAGATAATTGCATCACACTTTGCTACATTGAATAGGTATAGATTTTATTGAAAAATCTTGTTTTAACTATAAAAACTTTTCTCTTAAAAACTCCAAGAAAATTCACTTATAAGACTCCTGACCCAAAAATACAAAAGGTTATAAAGCTGATATCGCAAACAGTTATAGAGTGAAGATAAAAGATTGCGTAGAATTGCTAAATACCAAAAAGCAATTTTATTGCTAGTACATTTTTGTCTGCGCTAATATTCAATCAGTCGGGTTCTAAATTCCCTATATTCTTCTAACGGACGACTGATGGATGGGCTCAAAGGAAATTGTTGTTGTTCAAAAAATGTATGAAGCCTTTTGACAAAGAACAATGTTGCTATGGTTATCAATATCATTCATCCTTAGTCCGTAAGTAGAATATAGAAATCGGGCATTAAATGCAATCTGGCGACCTCGGTGGCGTAGCGGGCGAGTGCTCGGCTGAGTGGCACGAGTTCGATTTCCTGCGGGATAAATATTCGCATGTTCTGCAAATATTTCTTCTTGGTCTGGGTCTTATAATATTATGTATTTACAAAAAAGTATATAAGTATTCTATCACCCATCTGGATCCCATAATACGAGCTCTACTAGGTTTGGGGCTACGCTGTATAGTATTGTGTGAAATGTCCATACATATTATTATTAATATCTGACAGTTCTACGATCATCTTACTCCAAGACCAGACTAGTGCAGCGTCAGAAGCGCTATTAAAACTCATTTAGTGTACGTGATAACAAAGAACGTCGGCGGATATTCTTGATTTACATAATCCATGCATCAAATTTCGTTAATTTTCTTTTAATGCGCGCCGGCAGTTGCATTACCAACAGTTGACGCTGTACCCAGATGGTGATGGGAAAACTATGCTGTCAAAAAACAGGAGAGCTGCAAAAGTTTTGGACTAATAGGAAGCAAAGCTAAGAAGAATGCAAGAATGGTAAGTTAATGGAAAATGACATTACTTTTATACCTATTTACTAAAACGTTCGTGATCATTTTCAGTAGCCCATAATCTAACTGCTCTGATTGTTTTCTTATAATAAGGAAAGTAAAGCAGATAAACATTTACTGATGCTTTTTTTACACACATACACAATTTTCAGATCCAAAACCACCCAAATCTCTATGGTAAAGATGTTTATTGTGAGATAACTTCCCAAAATATGGTGATCACCTGTCACCATGGTTCACCTTATCCATCTTGGGACTTGATATCAGGAGTAGCTGCAGAAGTTTTTTTATGATTACTTATGGCTCTGTCCACCCCATTACGGATACCGGCGTGTTATGTATGTATGTATGTAACCGCCCAAAATACTTTGAACTATGTTTGGCGCAATATATTTGTGCTAGGTTTAGACGAGAGTAAAATGTTAGAATCTAAAGACAGAATCACAAAGCAAGTGTCACGAATGCGAAATAAAAGTAAATCCTAGTATTTTGAAATAAACGCAATTTCCTGGAAAGGGATAAAGTCTACACTATC
The DNA here is from genome assembly GCA_949320045.1 of Scotopteryx bipunctaria. Lineage (NCBI taxonomy): Eukaryota > Metazoa > Arthropoda > Insecta > Lepidoptera > Geometridae > Scotopteryx > Scotopteryx bipunctaria. Next base: position 8,917,415 of record OX439449.1, read on the forward strand.
TACCCCTTTGTTTTCATCCACTGCTCAAGCCTTCACTACACCTGATGTAGTAACTGAAATACAGTAGCGCAACAAACTTAAAGTAAAGTTTTTTTTTAGTCATTATAATTTTATTATTAATAAGAGTTATGCAAACTCTTAATAATAATTGTAGTAGTTTAACCTCTAGTGACCACAAAACAATTTTTTTTTACCACACAAGAAGAGCTTGATCAACCAAACGAACGCATTTATTAAAATTAATAATACTCGTACACTTTTTTTAACTTTACTTTTGCATAATCCAAAACGAATGTATCAGAGGAACCAGATAGCTGATAGAATAGATATTTATATACATATTTTTTAAATACCTACCTTTATAATACGTAGTATTACAACACCTAGAACCGGAAGAAATATTTCTGGACATCAGAACCATTGGGTCGGAAATCCACTTTGTGCAAAAATCATTTTTTTACTGATTTACAGAACAAGCAAACTCTTCTCAAAGAACGCCTCTTGTAGCGGGCGAGTGCTCGGGTGAGACAGCCGAGCACTCGCCCGCTACGCCACTGAGGTCATCGGTTTTACAATACTGTTCTTTCAGTGCACAGTGCGGTCTTCGTGCAAGATGTTAATATTCATTATGCTCGCCTCCCGGGAACCCCCGGCTCAGACAAATCGACTGCGTCTGGGACACGGCTCCAATGATATACAGACGAACACACTGTATGAGAATGTTACCTATTATGGCTCGTGTAGTGGAATTTTATTTGTATTTCAGCTAGTTCTACGTTTTGTGTTTACTTCACTTAATGTTATATGTTTATAATATTTATTTACTCTTCCTTTTCTATTTGACTTCGGATGAGTTTGAAGGTAAGGTTCTGAAAGCTTGTTTTAGTTCTAATATTTTTTTTTTGGCAACAAAAAAAAATCACAAACAGAATGATCGGAGGAGGTAAATTTGGACTGTTGATGATGATGATTAAAGAAATCACAAAACTATTGGTTAAAGGAAACCAGTAGGGCTATCTAAAGGCCGTTGCAAACGGTCTATAGATAGCTCACCTAAAATAAATTGGTGTTTGACATTTTCTAGTCCGTCAGTTAGTTTCTAAGTATCCCATCAGTCTCCAAAATACTGAACAGCAAGTACATGATCGTAGTTTTACCATGAAAAAAAAAAAGGTTTGTGTGTTTTGAACTTAATGGTAGACTGCCGTTTGCTGGCCACTGCCTTTTTGCAGTATAGTGAAATGTTCGTCAAATACTCCAACGAGTTCAATCAAACGAGTCGACGTCAAAGGTAAAATGCGGCGTTGCCCCGATATATTGACACACATTCTTTTCAGTATGAAAACCGCTACTAACTCACAATATAAAGAAATAACATTTCGCTTTTGAAATACCTGGAAAATTAAACCATCGTCATTGATCATCATACTAGCTTCTGCAAACGGATTTGGCTGTGCATCAATTGATTTTTATGATGTTCTAAAACATTTATATGCGCTATATCAGTACACTCAAAACCTAAAAAGTTTGAAATCATGGTGTCAAAAGAAACCTTTGAAGTGTACTTAAAAAATATTTCACCACGCTCTGGTTCGAAAGAACTATCATAGTATCATAATTAGCTTCTGCATCCGGCTTTACTTTTATGGTATTACATAATAAGTAGTCTAAGTGTTTTATAAAAAGGACTTAGTTGTTAGTTTATTTCTGTTAATAAAATTTTTTTTGAAAAAATAAGTCTAATAACACTATTTATTTCATATCCCTGTTTCTATCGTGAACGTTGTTTTTCTCCAATATAAGATTAGTCAGCTACCCAATAAACTCAATAGCAATATCTAATGTGAATTAATAGTCGACTAAGGGATGGTATCCTTTTCAACATGATGGACCGCTTATATGGGCGATGGGCTGATCACCTGTCACCATGGTTCACCATATCCATCTTGATAGCTTTCTTATATTTGCTTGTGACTCTACCCGCCCCATTGGGGATGCGGGCGTGATGATATGTATGTATGTGAATTAATATAAATTACCATCAGTATTTTTAATAATATAAAATTCTTACGTTATTGACTGACTGACACCATAAATCCTAGGATTACACATGGAGGGCATATTCCTCTTATGATGTAAGGGTGCATCCAAAATTTAACTCATAGAGAACGTTAGCGAGAAGACAAAGTTTCTATGGAGAAAACGTACAGCGTTCCACTAGATTTAGATAAACCTGGTGTTGAGAAGCGCTGGTACGCAGCTTCTGTTTATGGTAATGAGGTAAATGCTGGCAGACTACGGTTTGAAGAAAACGGGTAGTGAACGAAATATGTAGTAGTGGCATTATGCAGGTACTAGCTATCGCTGGCTTAGCCCGTTTTTAGGATTTCGTACCCGAAGGGTGCAAACGGGACCCTATTACTAAGCCTCCACTGTCCGTCTGTCAGCGGGCTCTATCTCATGAACCGTAATAGGTAGAGAGGAGACATTTTCACAGAGTGTGTTTCTATTGCTGCTATAACAACAAATAATACCTACTTAATAATTAAATTTAGGATTATTACTATTCATTACTATAACTAACTGTATTTATATTGTTTTTTAAAGTCATTCTTCAGTCAGTTTCGAACAAACTATACTTTATGTTAGCAGGTGGGCGTTCACATTCACGAATATCGTTAACCCATTGCCTGTTCCGAAATATACGATTTCTTATTTATTGTTTGATGACTATTCCTTTTATTAATGTGGGCGAAATAAGTATACTGGGTGCGTTGTTATAAAATATTGCTTCGCGAAATCCTTTCAATCTCATGGACTCTAGTGCCACTTATATCAATTCCAGCGTATCTTTTCGGTCAATCGATCATTGGTTTGGTACGCGTGACGTGGGGCAAAAGAAGTCTCGTTTCCAAAGATAGATTACAGCCGGGGCCGCTCTCGAACTCAATTGAGGCCCTTGGTATCGTATTCTATCATATCGGTGAGGTTAGGTTTACTTTGTTACGTAAACTTGACCTATTTATTACAATATGTTGTGAAATAGGTATCTACTCAAATTGTTAAGAAAAAATATGAAAATCAAGCAAGGAAATGGGCTGGCTGGGGGAGGGTTACCAGGGGGATAATGCACAATAATACACCCCACGGCATGACGTCAGTGCAGATCTTTGTTCTCCTAACTTCAATTAAAATTTGAATTATGAATTTGTTCAATGGAAACTGTAAGGATCACTTTGGAACATAAAAAAAACTAAATAAAACTCATAACAGAATATTTAATTAATAAGAGGACAAAACAGCTGGTGTGTTTTTACCAAAAAGTCTATTTTTATTCAGTTTTCCTTGTGCTACAGTTAGTAAGTGAAAGTATTTATGATTGTGATTTCCAATTCTGTCATCATATATCTTGTAAAAAAAATACTCTTTTTCTCTTCGGTAGAACAAAATGTACAGAAAAACGTAATATTTCATTTATCCTCATTAGTTTTTACAAGCTTACAAACAAGCTTGACATACGACAAAAAAAATGGTTACGTATCCATGTCCAAGAGTTAAAGCTAGAATACCATACACAGTTTTCGTCAAACGCAATGAACGAGAAGATATGTGACCGTACTCAAAAAAATTTTGCCCTTATCTTTGTCTTTGGACTGCTTCCTAAGCATTATTTTAATACCCCTTACATTGTAAGAGAGTATATAAAACGTCAGAGTAAAACTGTAATTTAGGCAGTAAAACGTATCAAAGTGTAACGTTATGTGGGTTTTCCTCTGAAATGTGTTTACGGCTAGATGTTAGAATTTTATGTGTAGGTGTAAAAGGTACTTAGATTTTTTCGAGTCTTGTTAATGGGTACTAAATGGTGATAAAGTTACAGTTTCATATTTACGACTTTATTATAAAGAGCTCAGTTAGCTGTTTACTACTGTTAGGTATGTGTTACATGTGCTATTTTAGTAAGTTATGAGAGCACTGGTGGTCTAGTTGGTAGTGACCCCACTTTTCGATCCTAAGGTCGTGGGTACAAATTCGGTCAAACCAATGGATTTTTCTGCGCGAAAAATTTATGCTAGTGAGGGAAAACATCGTGAGGAAACCCGCGGTTTAGTTAGCTCCGCACGTATTGACCATGTCTTTCCTGTGGACAAGGCCGACTAAGCTGAGAGGATGGAATAGGTGCTGGCCAAGCCTACTCCATCTACATCCATTCGTCCCGAACACTACAGCGTCCCGTTTGTGAAGGCCATCTGGTTTTAGTTTTAGTAAGTTATGTGTTTTGTGTGCTATTTTAGTAAATAAATGTTATGTCTACGTCTATGTCTACTAAGAGTGTCCGGCTGTCCGCCTACTACAATGTTCCAAAAGAAGACCATTACTGTCCAGCCAGACACTAAAAAAAGTGTACTTTTTTTTAATTACGAGGAAACCCCAGATGCAGGCATACATACATACAGATCAAACGCATATTTAACCCTTCTTCTTTTCCTTCACCGCAGTTAGGTAAAAATAAAAATGGTTTGAACAAACCTTTGTCAGCTCTTCCATTTTTTTTCGTTTCGGTTCAGTTATGCCACGGTAATGGGCGGTGACCCCAAGCCTAGTTACAAACACGCCTCGTTAAAAGTTATAATAACAAGGATATTTTTCAGTATTTTTCTCTACTGGTGTTGGTATCAAGAACTTCAAACAAAATTCGCCGGCGAAATTTTAAACAATTTTGCCGAAATTTCAACCAGACTGCGCAAAAGTCATACAAAACTTTAATATCACTCTCCAATTACGGCAATAGGTTTGAGAATTTTCTGAAAAAAACGTTTGTCAATATCGCAGGAATACATACATACATACATAATTATTATCACGCCTGTATTCCTAAAGGGGTGGGCAGAGCCACAAGTAAACATAAGAAAACTTTCAGCCACTTCTGATTTAGTCCAAAGATGGATATGGTGAACCATGATGACAGGTGATCAGCCCATCGCTCATTAGGTGGTCCATCATGTTGGAAAAGACACTATCCCTTACTCGACTTTTACGACATGCTCGGGGAGAGAAGCAGCTGGACGCATTCTATGCTTTTTCTTTACTTCCAGTCCAGCAGAGAAGTACGAAGCAGAAAATCGCAGGAATATACTTTCTTTTCATTGAATTTTTTTATGACCAAATTCCTGTATAATTTTCATTCGGTTTTATTATGGCAGACTTTCGAAGCAAGCACCAGTGATGCGACAGAGCTACTACGCAATTCGTTTGAGCGCAGTGTCACTGTTGTGATGATCTTCCATACTTTTGTGTAATATTCCGGAGACATTACTAACCTAGCTTCGCTCGCTTCGAAAGTCTATTTGTAGGGACACCTGCTTTCCTGACGCACTTCAAAAGGCACCTTAGGGTTGCAAGGGACGTGACGTCACGGCCCGATGCAACCCAACCTAATAGGAAACGCGATCGTTGTCTTTAATCGAATCTACGGACTTGGTTCTTCGACCTACGAAGATCTAGGAATAGATTTAGTTTTAGAACTGGCAGAGTTAAGAGTTTTTGTTAGTGATTCTGAATTATATTATCATAAAATTTCAGGCCTTTACCCTTTTGATTTCCGCAACAGGAGAAACGTTTGTATGTTCTGCAAATATTTCTTCCGGGTCTGGTTATTGTAGTATTGTGTATTAAAAGTGTGTATTTACAAAAAAAAAGTAGGTACCTATATAAGTATTCTATCAGTTATCTGGAGCCTATAGTACAAGCTTTGCTTAGTTTGGGGCTAGAGCTGTGTGAAATATTCACAAATATTTATTTATATCTATTCTAGATTTCGGTAGGCAACTTTTAGCTTCTGAAATTATAAAACAAGCTATATTACACATCAAAATGTTACTTAAAATACGGTAAATGGACAAAAGCAGTGACCGGTCTTGTCCACGGGTCCATAAAGGGTGATCTATGATCTATGCTTGATGAACAGATCAGGTGGTCTAAAGAGGAGTAGCAGTATCTATATCCAGCAGTGGGATGTTAGTTGTGGAAGTGGACTGATTATGATGATGATGAATTAAAAATTTCAATAGCGCTTACAGATCCAGTTTACAAATTATAACCTTTTTTCTTCTTATGCTATGTGGAACAATCCCTCGTGAATGAGTCTAAAGTCCAAGTCATCTTGCAGACTTAGTTTTCATTTTACAATGTAGTAGGTTACATTAGATCTAACCACCCTTCTTAGTGTAAAGTAAGTTCTAAATAGTTCTTAGCTCTACCTGAATGGACGCCGTGGAACAAAGTTGCTCCTCGAATTAAATTAAATCACCGAGCACATACAATGTTTATTTAACACTCCTAGATTTTGAAAGGTGAATTCTTAGATTTATCCATTTCAAGAAAACAAAAGCATTTTCAGCAATATTTTGTTGATACAAATAGATACCCTGTTTTATTCTTCTAATATTAGAAATCAGAAAGTTTGCGATGTAACAATACCTATTAATAACCAATAACATTAACCTAACGTATTAAAGCTTTCTTTAAGGGTGATAGGTTGATCACCTGTCACCATGGTTCACCATAATCTATCTTGTGACTTTGAATCAGGAATGGCTGTATTTTTTTATATGACTACTTGTAGCTCTGCCCGCCCCATTAGAGATACGTGCCTAATATACATACATTAAAACTTCCCATTCTACTAATATACAGAAAGAAAAAAAGATTCACAAAACAGTACCTGCACTGCACATTCACACACTCATAGATTAACAGACAAAATAAAATTCAACCATGAACAGTCTAAATTCTAAATGGCTGGTTTATATTTTTAGGGTTCCGTACCCTAACTCATCTAGGAGAATAAAAACGTGGGACCTAATTGTTTCACCCAATGTACAAAAGACACAGTTTATCTGCAATAATTCTTAAAGAAATCATGTTTCTTTTTCAATTCTATTGTTTTGTTGACATCATGCTGCGATTGGAAGAAAATTTGCATAGACAATAGACAGTAGGTAAGTGGCTGGCAAGAATGAAGCCACAAGCGGAACATTTACGATTTTATAACGTAACTAGCGACCCGCCCCGGCTCCGCACGGGTGCAATACCATCGCGGACTTTTTTGTAGACCTTAAGATGTACAATACTGTAGTACATTATTTTGATCTATCTCGTAGGGTTCAGCCAGCGTTTGCAATGTAAGCGCAAAAAATGTGTTTATTTAAGACATCACATTAGAAACCACTAAAATGATCAGTGTTTCTCTACTATATTATGCATGTATTATACATAATAAACCTTCCTCTTGAATCACTCTATCTATTAAAAAAACTACATCAAAATCCGTTGCGTTGTTTTAAATATCTAAGCATACATTATGGACAGACAGCGGAAAGCGACTTTGTTTTATACTATGTAGTGATGGTAGTGAAGTGATGATAGTATTGTTATTTGATTTTGGTTCGAAAATGCAGAAACTATCTAATTATACCAGCTCTTCTGACTACACTGTATTATTCATCTCTCTACACTTTCCCTTCACATATTAGTAAAGATTAAAATTAAAACAATGCATCCACCGTAATAAATAACATCGAGTTTACTGCCAGCTATATAAATAAAGACATGCGAACGCCATTAGTGTTATTACAGTTTTATAACAGCGCATAGCAGGTGTAAGGATATGTGTGGCTGTGACGGGAAATCTCATTATGTGTTTGGGGTATAATACAGGAGGAGCGGACATACATTATTTGATAAAGTCTGACTTATCTGACTTATTTGACGACCTCCGTAGCGTGGCGGACGAGTGATCTGCTGAGACGCAAGAGCTGAGGGTTCGATTCCCGCTACAGAAGAAAGGTTTGTATGTTCTGCAATTATTTCTTCCGGGTCTTGGTGTTGTAGTATTATAATTATGTATTTACAAAAAAAGTATATAAGTATTCTATCAGTCATCTGGTGTCCCTAGCTTTGCATAGTTTAGGGCTAGATGGCGCTGTGTCAGATGTCCACACATATTATTTATTTATTATCTAAGGCTTATTCTGATTTGTCCAGCTGGGTAACGATCCTCCTCAAAACATGGTCACCATCTATTCTTTGAGGTCTCTAACCTTCTTTCTTCGAAGTCGTAATCATCCCTCCAACCTTATCGGTGACCAGGAACTTGTTTTTCATCAGGCTGTCGTGATGTTGCAGCATTCGTTCAATTTGTTCTTAGAATTAAAAAACTTTATCAGTATCTGTCAAAGACTACAAAATCTTAGTAAGTAAGTAAGTTCGTATGAGCTAGTGGCCAACTCTTGTGACGGAGTTTTTAGGCCGCCTAAAGGCCTCCGTCATGGCTTGACGACTTAAGAGCCGGGACCGACAATTTAACATGCCCTCCGAAGCACGAAAGCGCTCAGCTCGTAACACTTGCGGTCACCCATCCAAACTGTGACCGCGCACAACGTTGCTTAACTTCAACGACCAATCGAAAAGAACGTCTAAGCAAGTTAATTAATTAATGTTTAGGGTGATTTTCAGCTTATTTAAATTTTAATATTAAATTCGCTAAATCTTATGCTTTGGGTCGTGAATGTCAGCCTGTCTGAGTGTCAGGAATTAGTTTGCGGGAAATATTTGATTAGGTGGTAAAATGATACTGTGAAAGTTAAGCTTATTGATGCTGAGTTACAATGTCAATCATGTATTTCTTTAACTTTCATATTTGAAAAAAAAAACATAAATAGAAACTGTTGATTTAAAAAAAAAATTGTGTTTTGGAGAAAAAGTTTTATAAAGGTAACTTACATTGGACTTGCATGTCAAAAACACAAAAAAATGACATTTTCAGTTCGTTTAAACGCAAAATAAAATCATATCTGAACTACCAATCGATTGATAGATGCAAATTTGACGGAAATCTATTCAGAGTAGCAATTCAAATTTGCAGAACTTATTGGTATTCATAGGCTTCATAAACCTGGAGATCAATATGAAGCCGGTAAGCAAAGCAGTCTGTAGTATGGGTGGCTCCTTTGTGCCCCAGATCGCGTTATTTAGGCAACCATTGACATGTAAATCCCTCTTGGCTATTAAATTTGCATTCTAATTAAAAGACACCGGTTCAGAACAGCCTAAGTTTTTGTTTCTAAATGTTCACCATTTCTACCCCGCTTTCAACGGTACATTTATGCTAATTTAAGTAAACTATTGATTCGTATTTTCTGATATAACTAGGAATATTACATTCCGATTTGTGAATTTATCTTGCACGAAACAGAATGAATAAACTATGAGATTTACGTTATAATATTTATGTTCGATGAGTATTTTCAGTGTATACATTATTTAACTTATACATACAACAATGAGTCGTGTTGTTTTATAAGTGCTAAGAATCCGGGGTATAATTTTATTCCCGCTGACCGTTTGGGAACGCAGACCCGACGCGTGATAATGCATTATTTATACGAACGACCTAGCGCGACCAAAACGAATGCAGATACTAACGAAAAATAAGATATGGAGGCTGACTCTCCTTTTGTCTCAACGACAAAACGTGCCTTGTGAATAAATAACACAAATAAAAATCGTATAAATATTGAACAACCGTATATTTCACACTTTGCCGAGTGCCCCTGTAACTGAGATATATTATGACACGGTTCTACTTCGATTCTTGTATTCGGGTGGCTGTTTTTTACGAATCTTTGTTTGTAAACGAGTGGGAATACAGTTGGAAGTTTTATCATTTTTTTATATAGACCCATAGTGTGTGCCACCAAGATTGGAAAGCAAAAGCGCTTCGGAAGTGCGTAAACGGAAACGACGAGATAGGACATATTTTTCTGTTGTTGATATCGACTGTCTATTTTTGTCTGACCTTAGATTATAATGTCCCTAACACAATACGCCTAATATTTTGTTCTGGTAATATATTAAAACTAGATATTCATTTTGTCACGTGTTATTACGTTAATAAAAACGCATTCAATAATCTTTTTTAATTAAAAACGCCTAAAATTTATATGGAGTTTTTGGTGGTTTGTTTAGTTTTAGTGATCAATATTTCATAGTCGCAGGCAGCCGGTCACAGAAGCGAGCGCTATAATAACCTCTATGTAAAATTGGAACAAAAAGCTATGGACATAAAAATTGTAACAGAAACATATGGATATAACAAAATTAATAAAAACAATTCACGCGCCGTTACTGATAGAATTTTATAAAAAATAACTCGACTCACACTGCCAATATTTAAAAATACAAAGGTAACAATATTTTAAAAGCCTTTTTCCTGCAGTGGGACACAACAGACTCTTAATAGTAATAATGTCACTAAGGTAAATAAGGTACAGGCAAATATGATATAGTTTTGTGCAAAGGAGCAAGTGAATAAAATAAAATAAAGCTATGTAGATTTTAAATTTTGCTTCGATATTAATAGTATGGATTTATTATATCATTATAATCCGTATTTTTATATCGCAAAACTGCCGCGAGTTTAAATTTATAAATAATAAATGCGTTCATCGTTTTTAATTACATAGTTTAATTTTTTGAATGTCGATGCTTCTGAAAATCATGCAATTTAACAAGTAAAAATTCAAGTAAACATTAAAACAACATAAATGAAACTAATTTCAATGTTAATAAAAAAACTAGTGGAACCCCACGACATTGTCCGTTGAGTTTTATTCATACAATTTTTATCTTTCCGCTTTAGTAGTTGAATTTCGGGAATTCCTTTATTAGTACACTCCTTCAGCATAAGATAAATAAGCATTAAATGCTTTCATGCATCTAGGACTTATACTTTGGGCTGTGCGTTGTCAGTCAGCCAGTAATGTAATAGTTTTATATTATTTATATTTTTGAGAGAATAACCTCTAAAGAGTAGCCTCTAGTAGCTTCGAGCCACAGCTGACCAATTATAATTAGTAGACGTAGACCCCAAAGGTTATTAAAGTTAGGTATTAAAGTACTTGCCTACCCTTTTGTTCAGCTAAAACTTTGGTATTAGTTTCACCATCATCGTCATCAGCCCACATCAGTCCACTGCTGGACATAGGCTTCTCTCATGGCCACTCAGCTCGATCTTCAGCTCGCCTCCTCCGCCTGTTGCCTAACGAATATCATCACCTCACCTAGCTACGAGTACAAGGCGCCATTTTGTTTTTTATTAAAAACATCATCATGCACAACAACTACTGTGTATTCCCTTCCCTCTGTTTGTGCCATCTATCACGGACCTCTGCTATTCTCGGACGGCCTCGGTGGCGTGGCGGGCGATTGCTCGGCAGAGACGCAAGAGGCGCGGGTTCGATTCCCGCTGCGGAAGAAATGTTTGCATGATCTGTAAATATTTCTTCCGGGTCTGGGTGTTGTGGTACCATAGTACTCGTAGTTTCTGATACCCACGACACAAGGAATCCTAGTGTGGGGTCAGGACAGGACTATGTATGTGACTGTTGGGTGTTATTTATTATTTATTATTATTTATTCTTGTCTACTCATTAAAAACATACCTAATTATTACTAACTAGCGGTCGCCCGCGGCTCCGCCCGCGTGGATGTCGGTTACCGCTGCAAAAAGCCTACCCAGGAAAGACACGGTCAGTCGCGAGGTCGGCTCCCTACGCAGCGGTCGTGCAGCAGAAATCGTAATATTTTAATTTCGCCATAACTTCAAAACCAAACGTCCAATTTTAATCATTCAAATACCAAATATTATCTCCATAAACTGTTCTTAGTGATGAAATCATTTATTTTGATAAGGATTAATAGCATGAGTAAAATAAACGCGTTTAAATGTAGTCCAAAAAAAATTCAAGATTTTTAAATAAAAAAATGATTGCTGTGCCTCACTCGACATAGATGGGTATAGTGTGTCGCGGACTTTTTTGTAGATATTTATAAGATCTACAATTAATTAGAACATTTTATGGTTCTATCTTTTATAGTTTAGGCAGCGTACGCAAAATAAGTAACTTTTCTGGTTGATTTTTTACACCTTGTGTCCGAAAAACCCAAATATCTTACGGAACCCTATTTTTTTCCAAAATAAAATATAGCCTATGTTACTCGTGGATAATGTAGCTTTCGAATGGTGAAAGAATTTTTAAAATCGGTCCAGTAGTTTTTGAGCCTATTCAGTACAAACAAACAAACAAACAAACAAAGTTTTCCTCTTTATAATATTAGTGTAGATTCATGTCACAAGTTCTATCGAACCAGTGTAGTAAAAAATTAACTATGCGCTTAAAGGAAGCACCTTTTGTACATACAATAAAGGTATTTTCGAAACACATTTGTTTCGAAAATGTATGTTTTTCTGAATAGGTATATTATTTCTGAATATAGTAACTATAACTCTCTGCTGGACTGGGAGTAAAGAAACATAGAATGCAGAAGCAACAATAGAAGGTAAGCAGTACCTAAATGCCAACTTAATATATTTACGTTCTTCTGCATGCGTGCTCAGTAAAACTTAAACTTGTGCTTCAAAGCTCATAAGCTTCTAACTCTGACAGAAGCTGTGTACAGTCTGCAACTAAATTTGGGTTTAACCCTCAAATTCACAAGTTACTAATTTCTGATCCCAATATCAAAGCCACTTCGCCCCATCGGGTCTATTTGCGAATTACTCGCATAATCTGTATCCTTGCGTCTAACCCGAAAACAATTCGATCCCATGTTCTATTATTTGGTTTCCGCCTTTCATGACGACTTGACTTTTGGATCCAATAATGAACTTTTAAACTGGAATGTCTTCTTTAGGGTTCCGTACCCGAAGGGTGCCAACGGGACCCTGTTGCTAAGCCTCCGCTGTTTGTCCGTCCGTCTGTCAGCGGGCTGTATCTCATTATGCCGTAATAGGTAGAGAGTTGAAATTTTCACAGTGTGTGTATTTCTGTTACCGCTATAGCAACAAATAACATAAATAAAATAAAAGGGAACCCTTCGTGTGTGAATTCGACTCTCACTTGACCAGTTTTTTTCTATTTAAAACCACACCTCAAGCACACACAAATTGTGTTACATACAGTTTTACAGTACAAATTCACTATATAATAAAATTGATATTATTGTTTAACAAATTGCAAATAATGATATATCTAAAACAGTCTGTTTACTCATGGAAGCGCCATTGTAGCGCTAAAATGTTGCTTCTCCGTCGTAGTTGTTTGACCATTTCGATGCAAGGTATAAATTCTTGAATATCACCGAATAATAAAAAAAGTCACCAAATTAGTGACATTTTAGTAGTCTTGAAAGTCATTTGGTGACTTCAAAATTATTAATAAATAAATTTTGAAATCACCAAATTACTTTTAAGACTAATAAATTTATAAAAAAAACAATGTAAATGGACCATTCTGGTGACTTTTTATCACTCGGTGATAAAATAAAATTAAAAACCTCTACAAATTATCGAGTGCGTCATTTTATGCACCCGTTGTTCTTGAAAATAGCGATACTATCGCTTCTGTAAATAAAACCGTTATATCGAATGTGATCTTGTTATGATGTTCTGTCAAAGTTTTAATAAACTGTAGGCAAATAAATCGAGGATCAAATGATATTTATATTGAGTCAAAAATAGCTGAACAACTTCGTGTGGGTGTGGTCCGATCCTCAGGTCGTGTTTGGAATATTTTTGTACATCATTGGATTTTGCTGTTTAAAGAGCACTGGTGGTCTAATTCGTGGTCGTAGGTTCAAATTTGGACATACTCCAATGGGTTTTTTCAGATTGAAAAAAGTATGTGCGCTATAACAGTACTTTTAAATAGTGGAGGAAAACATATTTTTATGAACCTGAAAAGTTCTTAAACATGTACAAAGTGCACAAAAAGAGCCTTTGTGACACACTTTAAATGCTTTCACCACACAGTTCGAACGAACTACTTAGTGATACGTCTAGATGGTCGAACGGATCTGGGGCCCTATTCACGATGACCAAAGAAAACGAGCCACGTAACGAGCCAAATGTCATCGTGTCTCTAAACACAAACGAGACACGCCATGGTGTGAAATCAAAAACTGTATTCTGTGTTCTGAGGTATGCCATACATAAGACTAGTTGTCTACGACCGTGTTTTGGTTTTACGTGATTCGTTCAAAATCAAGCATCCGGTCTTTCGGAAAACAATCGGTTCTAGATTAATTTTATTTTTTTGTTTACAATTTTCATCTCAAGGAAATAAATATTGAATTATAAAATTGATAAACTCTTTCTACTAATACTTTCATTATATTTTAAAGTTTAGAGAACAAAAAAAAATATATATATAACGTAAAATGGTTAGCTACATCAAACCAACCACAACTTGTTTCCGAACGAATTATCAATCAAAATATTGACTGACATATTGCATTGTTTGTTTTGAAAAAAACTTGGATATACATAATATTTTAACGGAGTGATAAAAATGGACGTTGTTCTTCGAAGACAATGTATGATATGCTGGCGCCAGCAACGCCCACACATAAATAGGAGACTGTCAAGGGATTCTGCTGAGCTGGACCCTAAATTTTTCGTGCTATTTTATAAGGTGGCCAAAGAGTTGTTTTGGTATTGTGCGGCGTTCTTGGAGGCAGGCTGGGCCTCAGAGATGTTCTAGCATTACAACAGAAGTCAAAGTAAGTATTGTGTTAGCTAAACTTAATTTATTGAACAATAATAAAATGGTACCTAGGTTAGGTATTAGGTTAGACTAAAACCTACTATATTTACTGTATTTTTTCAGATACTTACAACCCTCAATTTCCTGATCACCAGTAGCTATCAAAAGCCAGTGGGAAACTTTTGGTTAGCACCTGTAAGCCTCTGCATAGAGTAAGCGGTGAATGCCTTGAATGATGCCAACCTACATCAAATTTCCTACCTCCGAACAAGAGAGGAATTAAATCAAACAAGGGTAATATTTTAATCAACTATTTATTTTAGTAGGTATTACATAATAGTATTTGTGAGAGCATCAGCGAACTAAAATAAATTAACTTTATTAGATTCTTTGAAAAAACGTTCACTTTCATTATATTAGTAGAATATAATCTTTATTTCCAAAAACATGAAAGTATGTATAAAAACAATAACAATGATTTCTGCCTCGTTTCAGATTTGCAACAGAGGCTTAAAGGCATACCTACTCATGTGCTACATTAGGAGGGGCAGCTCATGACAATTATATTATGTTAAACTAGCAGCCGCCCGCGGCTTCGCTCACGCGGTACCCAGATAAAAAGTGCCCATGTCCCATTCCAGCACACCTAGGTACCTACTATCCTCATTATTCATTATATAGTGTACGCTAAACGATGACTAAAGTATTGCCATCTCTTACCATTTCATAATGAAAAACAGTGACAGGGCTAACTTTAAGCAATGGCTAACTTTAGCGAACAAATATGAATAATAGGGTACATAAGTATATTCCGTAGTTTTTGCGTGAAAATTAAAATAAGTAAAAATTAAAAAAAAAACTGTGAATTTAGTAAAAATTTTGAGAGTTAAGGTAAACTTTTCAAAACGCAACGATAGCGCATTCTAGGATTTGATTAGAATTAGCAGCGACATCTAGTTATCAGACGTAGAATTACGTCAGAACTCCATGAATAATCAAGTTTGGAAACTTATTAGACCAGTAATAACCTATGCTTCCTTTCACAGGTAATTTGACATTGACAGTTCCTTTTCCATATGTTTTGTATCATCTATTACTAATCTGTGTGTATCATCGCTGTCTTTATGTCAAAATAAAAGTATTCTATTTTTCATGAAAAACATACCAAAAATAAAGAATTTACAGGTAATTATGACATCAACTAAATGAGAAAAATCGGCTCTTTAATTTGATATAGGTTATGTGCAGTTTTAGACCAAAAATTGATTCCAGGTTTTCATCCCTTTTCACCCCTTTAGAGGTTGAATTTTGAAAAATCCCTTCTTAGTACACCCCTACGTACTAAGGTTTACCTACACTGAAAATTTCAAGTCTCTACGTCCAGCGGTTTAGGCTGTGCGTTGTCTGTCAGTCAGTCAGTCAGTCAGTCAGTCAGGACAAAGATTCTTATAATATAAGATAAATGCATTAAAACCATAAAACACAAAAATGCTCACTTTTCTTTAACTTATTAAGTACTACCTGCCGCCTACGGCTTCGCTCGCCTATTGCCAGGATAAAAAGTAGCCTAATGTTATTCCAGCACACATACTATGCATATCCCAAGTTTCACTCAATCTGTGCAGCCATTTAGAATTAAATTATGAGTCACAAGCATCGTCACATCTTCACAAACTTTTGCATTCACAATAAAAGAGCTATTAGTTAGGTTAGGTTAGTACCTACTACAACTACTACTAGCCCCTAGTTCTTTCGAACCCTGCGTGGTGAAAAGATTCAAAATGCGCCTCAAAAGCTCCTTTTGTGCACTAGGGCTCCGGGAGTAATAATTATTCTGTACACTAGGGTTAGGTTATTTCACTTATTTACCACATCATTTATTAGGGATATTATTCAATGGTACCTAGATTATATAATTTATTGTACAAATAATCTATTCTGCTATTAAATAGTTTAAAGAAGACTAATTTATTTACATAATTAGTAAAAACACAACCTAGTTTTAGCAAAACACGCAATATTGAAGTATGTAATTTTGACAATTCATAACGAGCCTCGTCTCGCGCCTACTCTCGTTTATGAAATCTGACATTGTCATGCATGCAGAATACGATAACACGGTAATTCCACACGTTTTCCCGCGTCTCGTTTTGTTTGGTCATCGTGAATAGGGCCCCTGTTCAAAAATTGAGATATTTGTTTATACACTCTGAAACAGAGAAGGCAAACGTCATGAGAAAATCAAATAAAAAATTCGTATACCATACTGTGTCAAGAGTTCCAACCTTTATTTATGTAGGTATGGTAGTAAAGAATATTTGAGCTTTAAAGTTTCAGGAGGTAATAAACGAAAGTATGCTCTGTTCTTTTTAAACTACGAATGTGCAGTGTTTATGAGCGCGTAGTTTTATTTAAACACGTGAGTTGCTCAGCCACTTCTGACGGCTTCGCAGGATGGTAATACGTATTGACAGAGTGAATAAATAATTAGATGCTCCCAAGTTTCATGGAATCTCATGTTACCGTTTATTCAGACGGTAAGCTAAACTCGGTCTGAACACATACCATGTATCCGTCGTCTTAGAATTTGCTTAGAATTTTTAATGAGTTGAGGAGACAGGTTTCTAAGCAATGTTTTTGAACTTACTTACAGTTGGATTATGTAAATGTCATCGAAATTAACACCATCTACTTAGACTTACGACAGTAGGTAAAGCATTATCAGATTTAGGAAATATGTTTGTGTCAAGAGCACTAAATAAACCTTTGAACATTATAAATTTTTATTCTTCTATTCGGTGCAAATCCAACAAATCAAAAATCATGAAATCGGTCCAGCTAGAGGCCCTTACCCATAGCCCTGCAAGAAAAGGAGAGCTGCTGACGACCCGATTGATATGAATGACATGTTATATAATGTCATTTAAAGTAAAGCATCTTTCAGTGGCTGTGCTAAAAGTATTTCAGCTTAAAACTATTTTTATTTTTATAACACCACTCGAATTTGATTTACTACTGAAAGCACTTCTCGCATCATAAAAATATTATTAGAATAGTAGAACTAGTTCTTCTTTACGAATCGATTGGTGCCATCGAATTGTGTTTGGACTAAGGTCTCCACCCAGACAGGGAAGAAATATTTCCAGAGCATATTTCTCCCGCAGCGGGAATCGAACCCGTGGCTCTGGCGTCTCAGCCCACGCCACAGAGGTCGTCAAATGTCGCCTCCGTCATGGCTTAACAGCTTAAAAGCCGGGACCGACTGTTTAACGTGCCCTCCAAAGCACGGAAGCTCTCAGCTCGTAATGCCACTTGCGGTCACCCATCCCAATTTCTGACCGTGCATATCGTTGCTTAACTTAAACGATCAATCAAGAACGCCTAAGCAAGCTACGCCACAAGCGCTTCACTGCAGATGGTAATGGGTACCTTAGCGAGCCACGTGATCAAAGTCACAGGCTGTGTGCTTATCGATTCACCCGCGTCATCTGCGCCCCACTGAACCAATTCCGTTTAATCAACGCCCTGGATTGGAACTATTGGAACTATTCGGAGCGATTGAGCCGAGAACACCGGCTGACGAACAATCTTCGACTAATTTCCTCCGCAAGAACTCAATTACAACGCGAGTACACTTAATTTCCTCGTGTGGGAGATTTGTCGCTTAACAAGGAATACTTGAGTGATTAAAACTATGGCTAAACTATTACTAGAGAGCACTGTGTGCTGAGAGTACTGGTGGTCTGGTTGGTCTACCCCGCCTTTTGATCTTTAGGCCGTGAGTTCATATCCGGTCGTGTACCAATGGATTCTTCTGTGTACTCTCAAACGGTACAGGAAAACGTCGTAAGGAAACCCGCGGCTTAGTCAGCTCCGTACGTACTGACCATGTATTTCCTGTGGACAAGGCCGACTAAGCTGAGAGGATGGAATAGGTGCACTACAGCGTCCCGTTTGTGAAGGTCAAAATTGCCTCCTGACGCTGTATAAATCATCTACTATAGATGGTAAAAGGCCTTAGTTACCTACTATTACTAGTCGTTTCACTAGTTCTTTCAAGCCCACTCAAAGGCTTCTTTTGTAACAAAACTAATTTATGGACATATGATAAATATGTTACAGAATAAATGAATACTTAGGCTCTTGAACTAGTAAAATTCGTTTCAGGAGCAATAAACATGGTTAAAGTGATGGTGGTGACAAAGGCTCGGGAGCGAAGCTGCGGGTGAACCCCAGGCAGAAGCTAGTTATTATAAGAAGTAAGCACGAAGAGTCTCTGCCTCAATAACATTAAAAGTATTTAATCCTTATCTCAAACATCTTCATAACGCTGTCTATTCTAAAGTCAATTGCACGATATCGGAGTTTTACCGCTTCAGGCGTTTAAAGCGAGGGGCCTAGACACGCTACTAGAACAACTCCAATTGGTGGGTACTGCATACAGTTTTGATAAGGCATTAAGGTCTTAGATAAGCAATATACTCAATATACTATGAAAGGTGACGATATGATAGCTTTTGGTGTATTTTTAATTAAGTTAAATCGTAAAAGATCGGAAGTTTTTTTATGAACAGATGCTTCGTGGTTTTCGTTTTATTTACGTCCGTAAAAACCTAATAATGTAATGATTACTGCGCGTAAATTATGTCGGCTCCAAATTATTTCGCCATTGGTACTAAATGTTCCGAAGCGTAAAACGTTTCACCTGGCTTTCAGCAACACAAAATAAAATACACTGCATGTCTACTATGAATGTTTATTCCTTTAAAAATACCTGACGGTTTATCATCCATGAAACATTAGCTATTCTGTAAAAGAAACCACTATAAATTAGTTTTATGTTAGGAAAATGCCTTGACCTACATTTCAAACCAAGCAAGCGCTTTCAAAAAGGCTTATGTGCAAGCAGCTGAGAATGCGCAAGAACTAGAAGAAATTTATTAGCTGACATCTAAATCAGATAAGAATTGACACACCATAAAGGAAAAATATCTGCGACCTTCGTTCTAAATATTTAGGAGTTTATTAAACAAGGATTATTGGAGCTTTATTTCTCTGCTGGACTGGGAGAAAAAAAAACATAGAATGCGTCCAGCTGCTTCTCTCTCGAATTATGTGCACAATACCAGCATTCCTAAACGGTGAAGGAAAATATCGAGAGGAAACCGACGTGTCGTAGAACCTAAAGAGTTCGAAAATATGTCAAGACACGAAATGAGCCTTTGAGGCTACCTTCAAATCCTTTCATCACACTGGTTCGAAAAAACTATTGACTCAACTAGTATTAATTCTATTCTATATTGTTTTTCTATTCTTGTGTAACGCGCGCCCAAAGCCGATCAATTCGAATAGACACAATTTGAATAGAACACGCGCGGGCAGTGTCGCTGATACGAACAGCGGGCGCAGGTGGTGATTAAGTCGGCCTTCGCCTTCGATAGAGATTACCTCCCCACAGCGGATGGTGCAACGATCCAAATGAAAATACTCAAGACGTTGTCTTCTACGTCAATATCTCAAATTGATTTCTTAAAGGTACGGTTTCTTACCATAAGCATAATTCTCCTTACCAAATCACTGAAGTATTGGAGAATGGTCTGGTCAAGAGGTTCTAAACCGACGAGCATGCATGAAGCAAATGCAAGCCGTGTAGCAAATGCAAGATCATTGGTTTCTGTCACACTTTTTGTGTGTGACACAAAAAGCACGAGTATTTCTCAACCAAACATCATTCTTACAAGAATTTCACAACGGAAACGTAAAATTATTCATGCGGCACTCTTTCATTTACACTATACCTACATCATGAAGCCATAAACGCAAGTTTCGTGAATAATTTTCCATACACAAAATCTTGTAAATAACTCAAGGTAAGATAAGTTTTTCTTTAGATTTAGAACTACTTAGAGTCACCAGTATATTGAGTGTGTGTGTGTGTGTGTGTTGTATCATTTGTAGAACCAACGGGCCGGGAAACAAAGTGCAGGTTGTAAAGGTTTCAGGCGGTCGAAGCATATATACAGCACGAAATTGAAGCGTTGAACGTGAAAGTGTATTGGGGAAACTTTGGCCACGTGGTCCGACAGTGAGATAATGTGTGAAATACGTGACTTTTTTCCAGCTACGCGAATTACAATAAACTATTTTTCCTACGTCCAGCGGTAGACATCTAAATGCTGATGATGAAGTAATTTTAGATTGAAGAGTTTAAGCTACCTGTGTAGTGCATTATGAGCTTTTGCCGCCGCAAACCACTAAAATATTCCTTCGAGATAAAGGCCACCAATAACAGACCCCAGACATATTCCAGCCCGATACACGATAACAATAGAATAAACTTCGCTGAGTACGTTTTAACGCACAAAGCAGGTTGACCGTGATAAACCGGCTCTGGCACTTTTTTTTAATAACCTGTAGTGTCCCCACTGCTGGACAAAGGTCTCCCCCTTCATTTTCCGATTTTTTACGTTCCAAAGCTATAGTTTCCAATTGAATGCATCCAGTTCGCCAGCCATTAGGCTTGAATGAAGCCAGATCGTCTTGCCATCTTTTCTTAGGTCTGCCGCGTCGTCCGCACTGGCACTTATTGCCTGTAAATTACAAATATCTAAACTACACAAAATAATGTGTATTGGTTACGATTGTATCTTGATTTCGTTGGTTTTATCGATCTGGGTGTCTCTCAGTACTCTACTGAACAAAATAGTGGAGGGTGCCACAGACAGAATGAAGTCTGAAGATGCCTAGGTACTACAAAAAAGTCGTATTTTTAAACTGCTATTGTCACATTTTTTTGTACCTTTCAGTAAGGATAGAAGTACACTAAAGGAGCCTATTTGTGGCACACGCCACAAATAGGCTCCTTTAGAGCACTTGACACATGCTTTTCAACGTTTTAGAATATATAAAATGACGATTTTCTTCATGTTTCCGAAGATTCTAATAGATCCATGGATATACGACCGAATCAGCAACTTTATCACGACGCGTTTGGCGAGGTAACTATCACAAGACCAACAGTACTTTCTACCAGTGCTCTTATTGAAATAACTATTTATATCCATACTAATATTATAAAAGTAACAGATTGCATCCCGGAGAAGGACATAGGCTACTTTTTTTTTAAATACTCCTAGAGGGGGTAATTAAGGGATAAAGGTTATATGGGGAACCAAAATAAGAAATGCTAAGCATCGCCGGGTGCAGTCAGTACTTGGAGGGGTGACCGCACTTTTTGCACTCTATAGATTTTTTTTATGAAGTTCAAATTCTGAAAATCTTATTCAATGCAAACGTATATTCGCGTGCAACAGCTAGTAGACAATAAGCGCCAGCCTGCTTTATACGTAGTTGTGTCCTAAACTTCGCTAAAGGAACAGCAAAGGCACAAAACGTGCAATTTAATTACACTTCCTTGCCTCTGAATTTATGCGTGGCGCTGTGTCGTTATTCTTAATGGATCAGATAAAGGCTAAACGATTATTTGGCCTTATTGAGTTTTGTGATTGTAGTTGATAATATTTATGTGTGATTCAGGAAGACTATGTTTGGACGCTATCTTTATAGCCATTTGGAACGTTACGGCGTAAATAATGAATCAGGATAATTGGTAACTGCTTTTTACATACATACATATTATCACGCCCGTATCCCTAACGGAGTGGGCAGAACCGAAAGTAATCATAAGAAAACTTGCAGCCACTTCTGATCCAAGACTCCCAAGATGGATTATGGTGAACCTTGGTGACAGGTGATCAGCCCATCGCCCATACAGGTCCATCATGTTGGAGGATACTATTCCTTAGTCGACTTTTACGACATGCTCGGGGTGAGAAGCAGCTGGACGCATTCTATGCTTTTTCTTTACTCCCAGTCCAGCAGAGAAGTAACTGCTTTCTTTCGTTGGAAAATGATTTTGATAAGATATTTGTAAATCTTTAGAGCTCTACTGGATAGAGTCTAATAGTTTAACCCAGAAGTACTGAAAGAATTCTAAAAAATCTTGAAGGTTTTTAACTTTGCATGTCAATTTATGTAACGTTTATTATTATCAAGTATAACAAAGAGTATTACACAAAAAAAATTAAGCAAGTGATAGGTACTCGCCAGAAGACACAAATGTATTAATTATTTGCAATACATAATCTCGATAGTACAAATTGATAATAACAAGGCGATTTGCAGCCGGCTTTCACCTGCTTAGCAAATGTTTCAACAGTCGTAAATCGGATTAACATGATACCAGTAATGAGGATCGCGATAAACCTTCAGAATTCAGAACACGTTCTACACCGTGACACTCCCTATCAGACGCATAGAAAAAACGCGAAGAACTTTCGCAAATGTGGGCAAAGTCATTTATCAAGCGCTAAGAACTCCCGACGGGAGGAACTTTTGATACAGGATACGCTGGCACTAGACATTAATAATAAGGATATCACAAAATCCAAAGTGTTTTTCGGATGTCGTGTTTTATCACAAAGCGGGGAAGTTTTTCCGCTCCAAGATCTTTTGCTCAGCTAAATACAAGTTGTTTTGGTAAAGTTTCATCAAAGATTACATCAAAAAACCTTTCACGGCCGGATACTTTACAAAGATTCGTAAAAGAACAAAGGACAAGTTCATAATACTATCAAACCAATATCGACCCAAACAACGCAATATCTTTATTCTCAGCTTGTTCCCAAAAACTTGTACCGTATTCTGTAACTAACTTCCAGTTGGACCCGTAAACGACATTACGTGTCGAACAAGGAAATCAAATTATCAACTCCCACCAACTTCACACCTCTTCTACGAGACATAGGAATTGTTGGCCGAAACTGTAGCCGCCCTCCATTTGAAAATTCTGTACGTCTCTTTGGCCAAAAAATATGTGAAGGGGCATGCGACGCCAAACAAGCTTTATTGGGTATCTTCACCAAAGTATGTGAGTTGGGAATTCAATAAGTGACAGAAAAAGAATTAAGGGCGCCTGCGGTAACATGCACTTTGTTCGCCGTTCTCAATTTCAAGTTTCCTCTTTATCTTTGTCACGTACGCTACGAACGGTTACACGATTTTTTATTGGACATGAAATAAAAAAGCCATCTCTCATCGAAGTGCTTCATATTTTATGAAACAAGATGAGAGCGAAGTTGTCCTGGAAAAATAATAATCACAAAGTTCTCGTTATGTACTACTTATTGATCCGTTTACACACCGATCGTAAGTAATAAGCTCGATTAAATTACATTCCCGTTTTAAAAGCAAATTTTCTTTTTAACCCGATGCGGTGACTCGATTAAGAAAACATTACATAATTGTGCGAGAGCTGTCAGGCGCGCAAGTGGCGCCATGCGAGGGGACGTGTAACTATGTGGGGGTGCAAGGGTGTGCGGGGGAGGGGCAGTGGGGCGGCGAGTGCCACCACTCGCGACGAGCGGACGGACCGGTTGCCTCGCCAGTCGCGCACGAGCCATCATGAGATAGGCGTGTGCTCGCGTCGCCTCAAACACCGAACGTTCTTACGCGCGACGTAAACATTTGTGGAGTGACACGATAAAATGACTTAACAACATTAGATCTAGTTTTGTGAACTGTCATTTGATTGAAGCAGCAAAGACAAATGTGTTTAAAAAATGTTTCAATTGCTGACACTTTTGTTTGTGACTTTTGGTGTTAATGCGGCCTATGCACCGAGTGGCGTGGACGACTGCAGTCGCCTATCGAAAGGTGACGAAGGAACCTTGTGTCGGGTGCGAACTCTCGATGCAGACGGATCCAGCTTAGCGTCTGCATCTACTGATGTGACAAAGACGCTCACGGTCCAGTGCAATCAGCTGCTACTGTTTGAAAGTTTTCTGGAGGCGAACTACTTTCAAAGATTTCCAGTTCTCTCGAAACTAACGCTTCAGAACTGCAAACTACTCAGGATACCAGGCAACGCATTCGAAGGTTTACGTGAACTAAAAAAGTTGTCGATACGTTCAAAAAACTACGATTGGAGCCCGAACAAAAACTTGGAACTCTCTCTTGGTACTTTTAATGGATTACGCGAACTGCAAGCGCTCGACTTGGGGGAAAATAATTTAAAAGCAATACCGTCAGACGTTTTTTGTCCGTTGGATAATTTACAAGTGTTGAATTTAACTTTCAATAAAATCAAAAGTGTTGACCGAATCGGTTTCGGGAATAACTGTGGTTCCAGTTTGCTGAGCTTGGACTTAAGCTACAATGAGCTCAAGTCGCTCTCTGAGGAGTCGGAGATCACGGGACTCAAGAGGCTTCAAGAGCTGAAGCTGCAAAATAACAACATCACAGATATTTCAAGTGAAACTTTTAATGGACTTATTTCGTTACGTATTCTAAACATTTCCTACAACAACCTTCAGTTTGTACCGGAGGGCACGTTCGCTAGCACGAAAGATTTGCGAGAGGTTTATTTGAATAATAACTTGCTATTTGAGTTGGCCGCGGGCGTGTTTCACCGATTAGAACAGCTGCTTGTCTTAGATCTATCGAATAATCAACTCTCTAGCGCGCACGTCGATGGCGGAACGTTTATTGGCCTTATACGCTTAGTCATTCTGAATTTATCCAATAACGCCCTGACTAGAATAGATGGTAAAACGTTTAAAGATTTATTCTTCTTACAGATATTAGATCTAAGGAACAATTCTATCGGGTACATTGAGGAAAACACTTTCTTATCACTGTATAATCTTCACACGTTGAATTTAGCTGAAAACCGTTTGCATACAATTGAAGAATACCTATTCAATGGATTGTTTGTGCTTAGTAAATTAAATCTTAACAATAACTTGTTGATTAACATAGATTTTAAGGCTTTTAAGAATTGTTCTGATTTAAAAGAATTAGATTTAAGTTCTAACCAATTAACTGATGTACCGACGGCTATTTGGGAGTTATCGTTGTTAAAAACTCTAGATTTAGGTGAAAACCAAATATCTGATATCAAAAATGGTTCATTCAAAAACTTAGACCAATTAACCGGTTTACGTCTAATAGATAACCAAATTGGCAACATAAGCGAAGGGATGTTTTGGGATGTCCCGAGTTTGCAAGTATTAAATTTAGCTAAAAATAAAATCCAAGCCATACAAAGAGGTAGCTTCGATAGAAACAAACAAATAGAAGCCATAAGGCTGGACGGCAACTTCATATCAGATATCAACGGAGTATTTTCAACTTTACTCACTTTATTGTGGCTTAATTTGTCTGAAAACCATTTGGTTTGGTTCGACTACGCCTTTATACCTAGCAATTTGAAATGGCTCGACGTACACAGCAATTTTATTGAGCACTTGGGAAATTATTATAAACTCCAAGAGGAAATTCACATAAAAACTTTGGACGTAAGCCACAACCGCATTGTTGAAATATCGCCATTAGCGATCCCCAACAGTGTCGAGTTACTGTTCATAAACAACAACCACATAAACAACATTCAAGTGAACACGTTCATGTATAAGGCTAATCTCACGCGCGTTGACATTTACGCAAATGAGATATCACATTTGGATATCAACAGTCTCCGTCTTGCGCCGGTGCCCTCTAACAAGTCTTTGCCAGAGTTCTACATCGGAGGAAATCCGTTTAACTGTGATTGCTCCATGGAATGGTTGCCTTTAATAAATAACATGACCGCCATGAGACAGCATCCTAGAGTAATGGATCTCGAAAACGTACTTTGTAAAATGACGCACACTAGAGGCGTCACGCACATTCCCCTCAGCAATCTAAAATCGACCGATTTCTTGTGTACATACGAAACCCACTGCTTCACATTGTGTCGTTGCTGCGATTACGTTGCCTGTGATTGCCAAATGACATGCCCATACAATTGTTCGTGCTACCACGATCCCACGTGGAATAAAAACGTAGTAGATTGCTCCAGCCAACGCTCTATTGAAATACCAGAAAAAATACCCATGGACGCAACCGAGGTCTATTTAGATGGGAATGACTTTAAAGAATTGCAAAATTATGCATTCATCGGACGAAAAAATATGAGATCTCTGTATGTAAATTCGAGCGAAGTTGAAACCATACAGAACAGAACTTTTGCTGGTGTATCCTCGCTTATTATATTGCATCTCGGTAACAATAAGCTGAAGCATTTGAATGGGTACGAGTTTGAACATCTGACACAGCTTAACGAGCTATATTTGCAAGACAACTTTATCAGCCATATTGCGAACACTACGTTTATGACACTGCACTCCTTGAAAGTTCTGAGGTTAGATGGCAACAGATTAGTTGACTTTACCGTTTGGAGTTTGAACAACAATTTGAATTTGAATGCTTTAGCTTTAGGAAACAATATGTGGTCGTGTAAGTGTAGGTATCTACAAAGATTGACAGCATACATATCCGATAATGTACCTAAAATAATTGACATTACGGATATCTGGTGCTGGAACACCGATCGTAAAACTTCACAAAAGAAAGAACTCAATCTCAATGGTACAATTTGTAGTGACTATTACGCCGGAGATTCTGTTATAGATAACATGTTGGTCTCAAATTACATGCCCATGATGGTAACTACGCTCTCCGGATTCATGTTGATTATGCTAGTCATCCTTGTGATCTTCATATTCAGAGACACGATTCGCATATGGCTATACACAAGCTGCGGCATAAGATTGTTCGCATTCACTGGAGCGTACGACGACACTGATAAATTATACGATGCTTATGTTTGCTACAGCCCAAAAGATGATGATTTTGTTATACAAACGTTAGCCGCTGAACTGGAAAATGGAAGTCCTTCGTACCACCTTTGTCTACATTATAGAGACATACCGCAACATAATGTAGCTTACATGCAGTGTACCCTGCCTCTTCCCGAGGCCGCGGAAGCATCCAGGCGCATTGTAATTGTATTGACCAGAAATTTTATTGAAACTGAATGGTCACGTTTCGAGTTCAGGCAGGCTCTGCACGAAATAATAAAAACTAGAATTTATACTTTAGTTCTAATAGAAGAGAGTGCAGTATTGCCTGAGGCGGAGTGCGATCCGGATTTGAGGCCGTATTTAAAGACAAGTTCGAGAATAAGATGGGGCCAAAATAAATTTTGGGAGAAGCTGCGCTATGCGATGCCGGATCATAGATATAAATCTAAAAAGTCGGCGTATAGAAATAATATAAATTCCTACACGATGAGAAGTGGTATTCAAAATGGTACGATGAGATCGTTTTCGTTTACGGAGAAGGTTAGAGGGTCAGCTGATGGCGTGAGTGCATCTCCTGAGTTCGTTGAGAATCGAACGCAGCACGTTCAGACGTCGGCATATGGGCCTGATGGCAGACCTCCATCAGATCATATTTATTCATCAATCGATTCGGATTATTCCTCATTAGAACTAGGCGGTAACAATCCTAATAGAAGAAGAGAGTTTAGGCATTGGCCGCCTCCACCACCGTTGATCAATGCCCAGTCCTCGGGTCAAGCGTACCTTGTCTAGTCTTTTGGCTTCTCGTATCATTGTTGTAACTCCTTAGTCAAAGCTTCATGTGAATATTGTGTTATCGCAACGCGCGCTTTACCAAATAATTAATATTTTTAATCTATTTTTGTAACTCCTCGCCTCGTGGGCGTCTCGTAACTGTAATGTAAATACATCTAATAAGACTGCTGTAGAAATTATGTGAATTTTGTATATATCATTGTAAATAGTTGTCTATATTATTGTAAGTCACAGGTATACTATTTATGTACTTTAATAAAGCCATTGTGATAATTTTTGCATTACACTTTTTTATTTATAGTCCCAAACCACGAAAACAGGCTATGTAATAGTATGTAGGTAGGTTTACCGTACAAAAAATATTACTGAAGTAGTTAAGAATAAAAGAGCGAGTTTGCAATGCTAAATTAAAAAATTTCGGCCAAGCCCAATTGGACAACTCTATACAATGTGAGTTCCGTAGCTTTTTTTGATATACGAGTAATTATTCAGCAATGTCAATTATCAGATTTAGAACGCAAAAAAGCTATTTTAGCATTATAATAATTTCTTACTTATTTATTATTATTTATTCATGTTGCCTTTCCTCCGTGACATAGTAACACAATATATTACAACTAGGTCAAACAGTTAAGAAATTACAAAGGACCTTGCGTACCTAATAAGTAACAAGTTTGAAGTGTTACAAATCAGTCAATATCTGTATTCTTGTTGTTAATAATCAGGATCAATAAAGTACGCTCTGACAAGAAACATCATCATTATTTTCTACTATAAGACATTAATCTCTGGCTTGAATAAAAATATGGAAATCTAGCATCCTTTGTTTTATCCCATGTCATATGTATTCCAAGTACTTAGTACAAGTAGGTAGGCTTTTCCTATTTTTTTTAAATCTAAAAGTTAGTATCTAGCATCATTTCGACCTAAGCAGCTATGATGGTTCGAATATACGACGAAACGCTTCCAGAAAAGTGAGGTGTCGTGCTTCTATTAGCTTATCTTGACGGGGTTCTACCTTGCCCCCAGTTGTAGGTCAATCACACTAAAACGTCATCATTTCCCTGCCCTTATCCCACTTTAAGTGGGGTCGGAACAACATGTATTCCTCTTCCATTTCCCTCTGCCAAAAGTCATCTCAACGCTCACTAAAACGTCTGTACTTATTTGAATAAATTGTGACCTGCAATAGCTTATATGCTACTTTATCCTTTACTACGCGGGTCACTCTCCGGTACTACGCTAGCGAAGCCAAAAAAAAAACCTCTTTAAAATGGGAATTGAAAATGAGTACTTCATAGATGTGATGTATTTTGTTTAGTCATTAGATGAGTTTCTTTCACGGAGTTTTTCAACGGAACCCTAAAATGGCTTCTACCTGTACCAACTAAATCTGACAAAGCACGGGAGAGTATACGTGATCAGAATGCTGCGGTCACTCCAGTACCTATCATAATCTCAAGGAGTCACCAGCGGAATTTTAAACTTTACTTTCAATCCCACAAAGGAAAGGAAACGATGGTATTGGACTTGAAGGGTAATCTGGTTACATAAATCTACATAAAAGAGATGTTACGAAACTGGTAAGTTGAGGAGCCCCTAATTGGATTGACTTGTTTTTGGGTTGCGAAGTACATATTTTTATGATTTGTTATGGACACTGAATACTGATTGTATAGGTAGGCTGATTTGCCCTCGGTAGCGTGGTGGGCTAGTGTCTGAGACACGAGAGGTACGGGTTCGATTCCGGCCTCGCAGTGGGAGAAAGGTTTTATCATCATCATCATCATGGGCCTATAACAGTCCACTGCTGGACATAGGCCTCCCCTAATGAGCGCCATCGCGCCCTATCTCCGACATGACGCATCCGGTTTCTGCCAGCAGCCTTTCGTAGATCGTCCCTCCACAAAATGTTTCATGCTCTATAAATGAGTCCTGAATGAAGGTCCAGTGGGTACCTACCATGTTTTTGATAGGAAGTCGAATAGGTCCTATAGTGAAAGTAGGGTCCTATTATGAAGGTTCAGTGGGTACTGAACCAATATTTCATACAGAAACCTATCAAAGAATCCTTATCATCAATATTCAAAGGAACCAATAAATAGTGCCCAATTATGCATAACGTATTTCTCAATCCCATACATCCAGAGTCAAATGATACAATCACACTGTCAGGCCTAGTAGTAATTACATGACAGGAGACATAGGCGCTTCTCTGGGTAAATTGGACGGCTAGAGTCTAATATAGCCTAAATGAGGGTTTTGTAGTCGTTAGTGTCAGGATAATGTCTGGCGGTGTGACAATTGTGTGGGTGAAACTAGGCTAAGGACTCTGATCTGTTTAACATACATTCAGAAATCGAATCTTTATCAGAAATCAATTATGTACAGTCGCCTATAATAAACATGCACCTACCTATTTAGTCTTTAACGTCAGGGTAAGAATTGAATGAATAAAAGTGAACCGTACTTATTCCAGTTATTGTAAGAAATACTTATTTGTTCCTTTTTATATTATTCGAAATGGAGTAGGTATTTTAATAAAAAGTTATTGGTATCTTTTTATATTATTGAAAATGAAGTATTTTAATAAAAAGTTATTTTCTTGTGGGAGAAGGCTCAGGATAGGGATGTCTGGAAGTGTTTGAGAAAGACCTTTGCCCGGCAATGAGACGAAATGGGTTGAGCAAAAAAAAATTTTTTTCTATTATTAGAAGTGTGGGCTAGCGCCATCTGTTAGCTGGTAGCGCAAACGTTGCTGGGTAAAGCAGCCAACTAAAGGTAAAGTTTTAGACTACGTACGGGTATAATGTGAAATGTGTCTAAATATTTTTGAATCTTCAATTCTCGGCAATACAGTCGTGAATACTTTCATCACATTGTTTATTAAATGCAAAAAAGAATCAGACTGAAGAGTCTCATTGACAGTTTTCTAAACTTACACAATGAACCAACAAGAACAAAACCTTTTGTAAACCTTTTGTTGTTTTTTTTGTTGTTGTTTCAACTGGTAGCACTTTCTAACTGACAAAACTTTAAGTCAGGCGTAGTCAACCTGTGGACCATTTTGCGACCTGCAACAGACTACGCTAATTCTTGTAAAGTACTTATGAGGTAACGTACAGCTCTAGTATTTCTATTGCTAAAAGCTTTCAAGCAACGTCATTTATATTGTAGGTATATCGTCATCGCATAAAACAGGATTATGAAATAACTAGCTTCCTCCCGAAACTTTGCTCCTATGTGCAACAATCAATAAACATACCCTGAAATCAAATGCTTAAATAAATCTAAATCTCCGTTTTATTGATGAATTTCCTTAATTCAATAATTAAGGTCATGATAATTTAATGAAACTAATCATTAGAATGATCTAAGCCGTTATGATGCTATTGATCAATATCCAAACATCCTTACTTTTAGATTTTAATAAAGAACTATAAACGTTAAACAGTCGGTCCCGGCTTTTAAGTCGTTAAGCCATGACAGAGGCCTTTAGACGACCTAAAAACTACGTCACTAGAGTTGGCCACTAGCTCATACGAACATACATACTTAATAAAGAACTATGATTGCAGACTGAAAATCTCAACGATTGAGTACACCTGGACCGTAAAGCACCATGTAATGTTATGCCTCATTGTATTATAGACATAAAATAGAGGTAATAAAATGTAGGCACGAGTCCAAGCACATAATAGCTTAAAACTATTGCTTTTTAAATGCACAGTAGCTTTATTGTTCCGAAGATTTATTACGCGCTTATTGAAGAAAACAACAAAATATTAGATACATTGTTGTCTCTCATTTTCGTACTTTTTAGGGTTTCATACCCGTAGGGTGATAAAGGAACCTATTCCTAAGCCTCCGCTGTCCGTCCGTCCATCCGTCCATCCGTCCGTCTGTCAGCAGTCTGTAACTCATACGTAGAGAGTTGAAATTTTCACAGAGTATGTATTTTTAATAAACATACATAATACATTTTTTTTTATTGCAACTATAATAAGTTAATAATAAAAAGAAATTATCTCAATTTAGGTACGATGGTTCGGAACCTTACGTTAGCGAATTTGACTCACACTTGACCGGTTTTATTTATTAATTGATGGCAGTATAGTAAAATGATTCCTACATTAAAACTTCTATAATTATTGTGTAGGTACAAAATTATACCCTTTTCAGAGTTTTCAAAATTAAATTAGAACCTAGACTACCAGTGCTCTCCTATTAGTACTAAAAAAGACTTACGTTATCCATACTAATAAGGCAACCATAAACGCGAAGGTAGCTCTGTCTGCCTGTCTGTTACTTTTTCACGCCTAAACTACTGAACAAATTTTGATTAAATTTGGTAAGGAGATAGCTTCCATGTCGAGGAAAGACTACTACTACTTTTTGTTGCAAACACAATCCTGAAGGGGTAAAATAAAAGATTAAAGTTTGTATGGGAAACCCATCATTACACAGAAGTTTAGCAATGTTGTGCGCGGCCAAAACTTGGATGGGTGACCGCTTGAAAATTGCAACGTGAAGTTGACTTTTTGCGCTCCGAGATATTTTAGGGACATCAAGGGTGACTTAATTTTTTTTTTATTCTTCTACTATTCCCGTACATATATACTAACACGCAGACAACGTCAAGGGTTACAATTACCCCCGAATACTCAAACGCGACTCAGAGTTGAGCACGTCTCATGTCACAGTTTTTTGACAATTTTTGATGAAAATCTGTCAAAAACTCGTCACTTGAGACGTGCTCAACTCTGAGATGCGTTTGAGTATTCGGGGGTTAGTCTGCTTATATCTGTAGAGTCATTATTTTGAAGATAGACAAATCGATAAGACAAACGTTCGATAGCTCGTCAACGATGAAATGTAATTCGACGAAGCGTGGCTCAAAATGGATTAGAGAATCCACGAAATAAGCTAATACATAATTTAAAGATGCATTAGTATCTGATAATGGTGAGTTTATGAGATTTAAATCGAAATTATTTCAACGTTTTCTTCACTTATGACCTTTGGATCAACAACATTGAAAGTTAATTTCAACCCACGCAATAATTACAGTTTAAACTTGGCTACTTCGAAAGATACTTAGAAATATAATTTATTTCATAAATAAATCATTTACTTATGAAATAAATAAAAACAAAATAAATATTTTTGACTGCATATTTCACACAGCGCCATCTAACCCTAAACTAAGCAAAGCTTGTACTATGGGAATCAAAATAGCGGATAGGATACTTCTAATATACCTTTTTTTTGTAAATACATGCATAAAATACATAATATCACAACACCCAGACCCGGAAGAAATATTTGCAGAACATGCAAACATTTCTCCCGAAGCGGGAATAGAACCCGCGCCTCGTCTCAGCCCGCCCGCCACGCCACCAAGGCCGTCAAATATATTCATCTAAAACGACTTACTGTTATATTCATTGCCCATTATGTTACACGTATATTCTGACAATAAGACTGGATTAAGGTATATCTATTTTAATACCTATATGTCGAGGTATAGGTCTGTTCAAGTTTGGGAGTCTCAGTTTTCCTACATGCGTTGTGTTCAATTAAAGACGGGTTCTTCGAATATTTTTTCCGGGTCTGAGTGTTGTAAGTATGAAGGTTATGAAGTATTTTATCAGCAACTAGCTGCCGCCCACGGCTTCGCTCGCATGGTATCCGAATAAAAAATAGCCTATATGTTAATCCAGTACATGTACCTACTATGTATATTTCAAGTTTCATTCAAATCCGTTCATCCGTTTAGGCGTGATTGAGGCACAAACATCCAAACTCACAAACTTTCGCATTTATAATATAAGTAAGAAGTAAGATTTACGAAAAAAAAACTGGTGCCCATAGTACAACCTCTGCTCAGTTTGGGGCTAGATGGCGCTGTGTGAAATTTCTGTAAATATTTATTTATTTATTTTATGCAGGCAAGTAAGGTCACGGACGGAAGCTAGTTCTCTTTAACTCTGATAATGGCTTTATTTGAAGACCAAGGACGGGATTTGAAGACATAATACTGCGGGGAACAAAACCTCGTTGATTGATTACAGTAAGCTAATGAGAGGAATGAGCAATTGAACAAAGGTACAGTTTAACACGAAACGGTTACAACACTCGCATTACAAAAAGTTTCATGAATCACGATTCCATGGAAGATTTGATATTGTATTAAAGTTTTACGAGAAAAATATTAATCACACATCTCGGAATATATACAACATATGTATGGTACGAGGATGACCTCGGTGGCAAGGCGGGCGAGTGCTCGGCTGAGATACAAAAGGCGCGGGTTCGATTCCCTCTACGAGAGAAATGTTTGTATGTTCTGCAAAATTTTTTTCCGGTCTGGGTTGTGTAGTAGGTATTACGTATTATAAATATGTATTTATAAAAAAGTATATAAGAATTCTATCAGCCATCTGGTTTCCATAGTACAAGCTTGGCTTAGTTTGGGGTGTGTGAAATGTCCACAATTTTTTTTATATAGGTACTTTCAGCGACTATTAGTGGCAGACAAAACTTGAATTTACAAGGAGAGGCCTAACAGGACTAGCTGTTTGCCAGAGCTGTGACTAAACGCTTACGCTTTGTAATTCCACAACAGTAGGCTCTGTACCGAGAATTAATTTCACGACTCAAATACCTAATGAATTTCAGTAACGTTATAATATATCAACCATGCGTCTATTATGTTACGTACAATATAACACAACCACGCTAGCTGAGAACTTGATGGTGTGTTACTGATCGTAATTACTCAAGAGCTGTTTCATGGTTGAAACCTATTTTATCAAGTCACTTGTGTCGGTCAGCATACATAGTCTAACGTATAAAACTGACGATCAATCCACAACCATAATGCTAAACCATAATTGTAGAAGCATAAAACTTGAACCTCTTATGGTGTAGTGATGCACCTAGTAGATACTAGTCTAGTATCTACTAGGTGCATCACTACACCATACACCATGGTGTGGTGTCACTAGTTTTGTACCAGTGTGGTGAAAGGATTTAATGTACGCCTCAAAAGCATTGACACTTATTTTCAAAAATTTTAGGTTTTATGACATATCGGTTTTCTCACGATGGTGATGAGGGATAGGTAGGTAGTTAAAGTTTCGGAAATTTATTTCTTAGTGCACCCCTAAGTTAGGTTATTTTTGACTCTTACAGATCCATACGCTACCTATATAGGTACTAGCTGTGACCCGCAACGTTGTATGCGCAACAAAAATGTATATAGCACCAGCTAGAGGCCCTTACCCACAGCCCTGTAAGAAAAAGAGAGCTGCTGACGACCCGATTGATATGAATGATATTATCAAATGTTAAAATTTTATAAATGTCAAATTATTTGTCTTGTCATAAATTAATATTTATGAAAGATTTATTCTTTATTATCCTATTTCCATTTTGGGATCGTTTTACAAGCCTATGTCCTACCCTGGGATGGAATTTATCTACTTACCAAATATCATCAAAATTTGTTCAGCAGTTTAGGTGTAAAAGGACAGACAAGTTACTTTCGCATTTATAATATTAGTTTGAATAAAGAATCCAGTAATTTGTTGCATAACTTCAAATTATCAATGCACTTTAATTCAGTCTGTATTATTAATCAATCATCTTGCGTAAACTTTGTAATCACGACCTCAGTAGCCACTCTATTGTAGCTGGTGTCAATCCAGGTTAATAACCAATAATAATACCTTGATAAATAGTTTGGAGACTAAGCCAATATGCAGTTTGGTTCATATAATATCTTTAAAAAAATGCACATAGTACAAATTTCATAATCACGATATCAGGAGTCCTTTTAGTGTCGCTGGTGTCAATCCGGTTCAATAACCAATATTAATATTAATTATTATACCTTGCTAATAATTAGGAGACCGAACCTATATGCAATGCAATATGCATAAAAAGATGTTTTCCAAATGTGGCGGGTTGATTTTATTATAAATGCATTATCATACCTACCAACCTAAATTATTGTATTAAATATTTATTTAGGAATATAATATAATAATATGACCTATACACTAGGCTTGGCCATCAGTGCTTTGTCTTTTTTAATGTACGTACGAGTACAATATTTATTTATTGAAAAGGTTGAATTTCAAAAAAACCCAGCCTTAGTGGGTGGTTTGGTAATAGATAAAAGAAAGCTTTTTTGCTTCAGTAATTTGGCCTGTGCGTTAATTGCAGAAAAATGCTTATAGTTTTAAAAATGCTTATATTTTATGAATATTTATTATTTAATTATTATAATGTGATTACCACTATTTTATTACTATGCATATAGTCACTGTTGGTGCCTATCCCTATTCATAAAACACAATGCAAATTCTTATCATGAGCAATCGAACTCTTTTCAAACTCAATATCTTTATTTTCTGTTACGAAATCATCGTAATCATGCGTCCATTCATTAGTCGTAGTTGGAGCCTCGTTGGAATGAAGCTAGTTACTAGCCCAAGTAGATTCTTTCATTAATCTATATCCTACTTATATTATAAAATAATGTGAAGGTTTATGAGGATATGACGACGTGAGTATATTTGTGCCTCAATCTTGCCATAACGGCTGAACGGATTTGAAAGAAACTTGAATACCTATACATAGGACATGTACTGGATTAACATAAAAGGCTTATTTTATCCGGGTACAATGCGAGCGAAGCCGCGGGCGGCAGCTAATATGTATGTATATACCTACATCAATAAGCATTTTTCTACTGAAGCTAGAAAGCTGAAACTTGGAAGGGAAATTTACAGCAAAACCACCCACTAAATGGAGAATTTTCCGAAAAAGTGAAAAGGGGTGAAAATGTTTGTATTGAACTTTTAAACACGTAGTGAGAGTGGCTTGAAACTCGGTCTGGATACTATTTATGCAAAATAAACGGGCATGTTGTTTTTCAGGGTTTTTCAAAATAACCCTCAAAAAGGTCTAAAATGGAGTATTAAAATTTAAACCACCGTGAAGCCGCGCGAGAAAACTAGTAGGTACCTACTATACCACTAGGTACTACTACACTAGTTCTTTCGAATCAGTGTGGTGAAAGGATTTAAGGTGCGCCACAAAGACTCCTTTCGTGCACTTGACAAAATGTTTTTGAATTTTTAGGTTCTGATGAAATGCCAGTCCTACGGGTTTAGAACCTGGCATATTGGATACTCTTTATTTTGGTAATAAGCAGAAACAAGTAGTCAGTATTAATTCAAAATTTGGCTAATTATTACTACAAGTAAACTATGGTGTTGTATGACTTTCTGTGATAGTGGATTTAATGAGGTATGAAGATACTAATTACTCAAGTTACTTATATCCAAACTTACCCAACTAAAACAAAGCTTAATGGGAAATGAGCTAAGGCTTTTAATATGCTCCTATAATTACACAATGATGGGCAACACTTCATTAAACTGTCACTCACTCAGTTCTTTTTGTAATGAACTCGAACGTGACGTAATGACGTATGCCTGTGTGACTTATTGACTTTTCGACGTGATGGAAGGAAGGACAAATGGAAGAAACCGAGGGTTTTATTGCATCGGAAGGTATTCTTTCCGCGGATCGTATTTCAAAATTAAACTAAACTGAATTAAATAACTTCTGACTGAATTGTGACTGGACGTTTCGATAAAAAAAACATCCTACTTAGATTATAATACTACTAGCTGCCGCCTGCAGCTTCGCTCACGTGGTACCCGTATAAAAAGCAGCCTATATGTTATTCCAGCAGACATACAGTGCATATTCCAAGTATCAATCAAATCTTATCAGCCGTTACGGCATGATTGAGGCACAAACATACAAACATCCTCACAAACTTTCACATTTATAATATAGTAGGATAGGATAATTATGCATTAATTTGTATGTTTGGTTCATGTTTTGATCATGTCATCATGAAAAAGCTAGTTAAATTATATTTGCTGTGTTTTTATTCCGATAAAATATTTTCCACTAACGTACCTACTACCTAACTAGTTCTTAAATTTGAAGAATATTTTGTTATTATAACTTTCACAAAGTAACAAACTCGGGAGCCAAGAAAATTTCCTATTCAAAAATCACTGCGTAAAAAATAAATTTTAATTTCCAACTGGCCGTACGTAACGACATTTTCGCAAAATATTGCGCAGACCAAAATTTTCTGGTAGTTTGTTCTTAATTACTTAAAGTTGTCGCTCTCATTTTCCCACCACCTATAATTTTCGTTCACGGTTTGTTGAGCGTCTTTAATTGGTCACATTATTTGCTATCTAATTTTCCCTGCGTAAATTCAAATTTGGACAAAGAGCCCTATGACAAAATTTACACTACTGCGTTACAAAATTTACTATTTTATTTTATCCTATCTTTTCCCACTGCACGGAAGCCCCCCCCCCCCCTTTTTGTAGTTCTCTCTGTCTGTGGTGAGCTAGTCTAGAAGATGCACTGCACATCTAACTCGTCCCACCATCTCAGTGGTGAAAATATTGATCAAAAATGACCAAATTCACTAAATGTACTTGTTTATGTCATACAACGAATAAACCAATAGTCAATAAATTTTGTACTATTGTATTCAAACAGCTGGGTTAGTTCTAAAAGACTAGGATATCACGCAAAACTACTTTGTAAAGCTACTTTGCGCTCTAGGAATAAGTAACAATGAAAGATACGGTAAAAAAATTAACAAGACATCAAAACTTTAGGTAGGTACCCAATTTTGAGATACAGACAAATAAACAGACTTAAAATATCAATTTTATTAATAGTTAATCAGTTTTTATTATTAATTGCTTATTTACCTGCAACTACTTCTATCTTTCCTTCTAAAAGTGGTTTAATATAGTGTAGGATGTCCAACGCTAGCTTCCAGGCTTTGTACAACAACAAAGCCTATCTGAACGTTGTATCGTGTATGTGCCATTTATCAGTTCGTTCATGGCTTGTACTCTGTAATGACA
Source organism: Scotopteryx bipunctaria (assembly GCA_949320045.1). Lineage (NCBI taxonomy): Eukaryota > Metazoa > Arthropoda > Insecta > Lepidoptera > Geometridae > Scotopteryx > Scotopteryx bipunctaria. Next base: position 8,956,484 of record OX439449.1, read on the forward strand.
TGGTAGCCTTTCCTACGTCCGCAGTCCTTTTTGTTTTAAAAATAAAATGTTTGTATTGGAGTGAAAGATTATTCTTTTTGTAATTTATTACTTGTCACATTCGTGGAATTGTGACTTGTGATCGATTTTAAGTAAATCATAGAACAAAATACTTAATAGAGTGATATGTATTAAAGTATAACTAGCTGGACCTAGAATCGATCAACACAAAATTGAACATAAATAGATAATTAACGTTTTTATAATGCAATTTGAAAAATACTTGATAATCAATTAGGTCCTGATTGTGTCTAGATTTTTAAGTAAATTCAAGAAGCACTCGTGACGTAGCTTGCTGAGACGTTCTTGATTGATCGTTGAAGTAAAGCAATGTTTTGCGCGGTAAAAATTTGGATGTTTGATGATTAAAATGTCGGTCCCGGCTTTTAAGTCGGTAAGCAATAACGGAGGCCTTTTAGGCGCTCTAAAAACTCCGTCACAAGTATTGGCTACTAGCTCAGACGAACCGAACTTACTTTAAACAAATTCAAAAACAGTCAACGCGAACACCCACTTCACAAACAAAACACAAACCATTCCTCGTTGCAAATAACACCTTTACAAATATATTTATAGAACCACTAACGGAAGACATCTAATTTAATATAACAGATGCCCTCATCTCGAGCAACCACGCACCGCTGGCAATCCTTTGAGCTCGTCACGGCCGTTCAAAAGAAAACTGTCAACAAAGGCGCTCCGGTGTTCAAAGTTGTATAAACAAGTTTGACAATTGAGCGTAGCGGAATAGTTGTAGCATGTTGGGTTTTGCTGGTACCCAAGTGAGCGGAAATAATTGGTAATATTTTAAGGACTTTGTGGGCTATATCAACGAAATAGGACCTGTAAAAGTCAGGCGATACTTCTAGGCTTTAAGCGTGCCTGATATAGTGAATAATTATACGCGCTAGTTCCACCATGACACTAGAAAAATATATAACTAAATGCTGACAAATAAATCCCTTCAAACTAAAAGAAAGCAATATTGACACCTCGCAATTTGCCAGTCTGATTCAAACTCTTTCGATCCGGTAAACAGGAATTCAATAATTGAAATTCAAATCTTCGGATAGAGTTCGCGGTGAATACCAAAGTATCTCACTCTTTGAAACTATTTCCTATTCGACGTGCACTGCTGAACTTCGAGTGACCAACTGTGTTACCCACAAATGAGATCGTATGAAACAGTATCCTAAAAACTCCGTCACAAGAGTTGGCCACTAGCTCATACGAACTTATTTACTTGTTTTGTAATGGAAGTATTTGTTTCACGAAGTGATCTTCACTTCATTATGACTGATGAAAGGGTTTGTACTATTACTTAAGTATTTATCTTTGCTTTTTTACTTACATACTACATGCTTGGATTAGACTTTAGATTTGATCACCTTTCGACCTCACCGACCTTAGTCGGTTGCTATCAACTGACTCTGCTGTCTCCAACTCCCATTGCATGGAGGTGTAGGCCGAATCTGTAGAGGCCGTAACTTGAACCATTTGATTCGACACCGGTCGTGAGAAGTCGTAGCCGTGTATAATGAGAAGTAAAGATTGTAAAAATGTTGAATAAAGAGATTTTCATTCATCGTGTCAACGAACTCAAACTCAAATTAAAACTAAATAAGCTTAGCAAAATATGAAGCCACCTCTATAGCCCTATCAGAGGCCTCGAGAAGGTCCTGTCGGTTGCAGGTTGTTGGGCACAGAGGGCAGGAAAGCAAGTGTAGCATGTCTTGTATAGGGGCTCCGCACTCACACTGGACTTGGGATGGGTCAATTATGCCCCACTTGGCTAAGTTGCTTTTGCAGCGACCAACTTGCGTACGGAGTCTATTAAGCGACTTCCAAATTGGCCACTGCAGTTGGCCACCAGGGGGAAGGCATTAGAATAGAATAGAATAGAATAGAAGCAATAAAGAGATGTTAGCGACAAAGAATTAGCTAGATTTTTACATTGACGTGTAAAAGTAATTAGTTTACTTTTTGATTTCATTTTTTGGCTTCAAAAGGGAGATGATTAGTAATCGGTAAATGACGTAGCAGGTTTTTCACATAATGCCTTTGAAAACGTAGGGTAAACTATGCAAAAGTCGAGTGACCTACTTCCCGTTGTAATTGATAAAGGAATTTTAATAAAAACCAGTGACGCGTGCCTTGTTTATGATACGGGGTATGTTTGAACAGCTTTTGTAGATTTTTATGCTTTCATAATTTCTAAATGAGCACCAGTTTCTAGTGCTTTCGGCAACTGCGGTAGAGAAGCTTATTACCTACAATACCTATACCTGATTATTATGGAAGACAAAAATGCTTGGGACTGAATAATGCTCCAACTCATTTTTAAACATACCTACAGGGGATTATTTCAAAGCGTCCAAAACAACGCGTTCTAATTTTACTAGTTTCTACATACATCAATATTATCACGCCCGTATCTCTCATGGGGTGGGCAGAGCCACAAGTAAACATAAGAAAACTTGCAGCCAATTCTGATTTAGTCCACAAGTTTCTATATTATCATCATCATCAATAAGTTAAATCTTTAGCAGCAAATCGACAACCTATAGGTTTTTTTTAATTTCATCATCATTCGAAGCTCGACTTTAACCACTGCTGGGCACTGCACCACCCTTTGTTTGTGGCATCCATCACGGTCCTGTGCTAGTCTCATCCGTCGTCGGCCCTGGGTTTAAATTAGATAAGCATTGTTTGTGAAGTTTTCATTAGGTATAGCCAAACTTGAACCAAACCCCAAAACAGCATAGAGAACACAGCAAAATCATCAATATTGGATAACTGGTTCGCCACATCGATTTGCAGCAAATTATGTCATACGCTCAACCGATCTATTAATGTGATTGACCTGATTATTAGAGCCTATTTATCATAAACGTCAATTGTGTTGACAAGTTCAGTGAAACAATCCGAATAGGTACTTTAAAGGTTCTAGGGTAGCTATTTGTAGAACTAGAAATCTGTGAAAGTAAATGTGACTGTGGCTAGCCACAGTTGCTGATTAGTCGGACGGCATGGTACATTAATACCTATAAGTACAGTCAGCGTCAAATTGATATGAGCGTCTGCAGTAGTCAAAATGATCTGAAAAACATAAAAGCAATTTGATATACGCAATTCGAATCATCATATTGTTGTAAGCACCGAAGGTGTTCAAAATATCTTACTACTTATTGTTTCATATCGACGCTTGAAAAGCAATAATTACTAAGCGACATGTTAGCAACTTTACAGGAGAGCATTTTAAAGTTTTTTTTTTCGGAAAAAAATTCGTCAAAGATCTCCTATTAGTCATAGCTACTTGATTCCAACGAATTTTAAATGCTATTTAAAAGCTCTATATACTGGCATTTAAAAAATATGAATTTTCCCAATACTTTAAGAAATAGTGTCGGTTAGTAAAATTTTAATCAAAATCACAAACAGGTAAAAATTACTTACTGACAACGATTTTTTATTATAAAATAAGTAAAATTAACTAAACCCCAGTATTTTATAATTGTGTTTTAAGCAAAATGATGCATCCAGAAGTAACAGATGTTTGACATATAGGTAAAATGATCGAAATAAAAAGCATAAAAATTATTCTGCCAAGCAATTTCAACCATAGAACAAAGTAAGTAAGGTAAGTGTAAGGCATTTTTGACGAAGTAACAAAAAAATTAGGTTTTAGTACGCAAAATTAAAGAGTTTCGAACAAAGGTTTTCGATGGATATCGTCATCATCAACATCAAAACAGCCCTTGTAGTAATCTACAATCACTAACTACTGAGCATGGGCCTCCATCTGACGAGGGACGAATTAGAGCATATTCCGCCACGCTGCCCTAGTGCAGGTTGGTGGAGGTTTTAGGCCTGTGACTAACCTTTTTAAGATTTGTTTAAAGCTACATTGAGTTAAAAAATTCAGCTCTCTTCGCTCGCATTGGCTTGAAGCTCGCTGCGCTCGCTAACTATTAGTTACGATTGAGAGAATAAATTATTACTTTGATTATTTAACAAAGCAGGTAGCACATTACTAAGGTCAAATCCCTGCTATTCACATTGGTGTTTGACATAGCTTGCTTAATGATGGTATCTACTCACTTATTTCGATTCATTATGTACCTAAAATCATAAATTTAAATCAATAAAAATGCGTATTAAATAATCCTATACTCATAAAATCTTTATATTGCATTTACCCAGTACAATTTAAGCTACGCGATAAAGCACTAAGTGCGATGCGCGTGAGCACACGGGTTACCTATGCGACGGTTCAGTGAAGACGTAATCATTATTTTGTTCCCAACCGCCACCCAAAATCTACTTTACAGTGCGGATAAGCGACAAAACAAAATACGTGCATCAGGGATAAGCTAACTTTTATACAAATTTCATAACCAGAAATAGTTTATATAAGTAATAAAAACAGTAAAAGAACGGCAGGTAAAAAATTACCAAACGACAAAATAATATACTTTTTAGGTAGGTAAATATTACTACTTTACTTTTTTAAATCCATTGCATTTAGGTAAAAACTACTAAATGAAAATGAATACATAATTAAGGTGTGTTAAAAAGTCTTAAATTACAAGAAAAATTAAAATTGTACCAGGTAAAATTTCTTAAGCGATGTTCATACCCTAGGTACCGCAAGGCAAAAAATACTAAATGTTTAAACACATTATTTCGAGTCTAGGCAAAAATTACTAAGTGTAAAGAGTAAAAATCGAATACATACTAAGTGAAAATTATTCATAAATCGCTAAAATTATAGTCGCTTGGACGCCGAAAACTGAGAAAATGTGCTTTTTTTTCAGTTACCAAACGACAACAAACTTCGTCCTAGCGGCATGAGAGTGGGACCAATCGACGCAGAATTTTTTTCTGATTTCAATGATATATATAACTCAATATCGCCCAAAATGTCGCTTGGTAATTATTGCCTTTCAAGCGTCGATATTTATATGAGCAGTCAGGGTGTTCAAAATTATCTTAGCAAACAAAGCTCTCATAATATATTTGGCTGGTTGTATATTTAAAGGTTTAACGAACCTGTGATAAATATAAACGGCTTTTAAAGTTATATGTACAAATGTGTAAAAAAATATGAATACTTTGTCCTAAAGGAATTACCGAACTTTTAACAAGCACGCCTGTCAATCACCTACCTTCATTACTTTGATACAGGCCCCATGGTAACATATAAAAAGTAGGTATGCAAAAGCTTTATTTTAACGACCAATATTTAGTACACGTTTTTGAAGGTATTGAACCAGCTTTCTCTCACATATAACTTCCTCGTAGGCATTCTAAAGGATTGACCCAATTTAAGTGACTAATAAATATACTAAAATAGTCAAGTTTAAAATTTAGTTCTCTGAATCTCCAAGATGTTCAAACCGGGGACATCCATCACAGGTGCATAAGGCGATAAGTCATCCTTAAATTAATATAAAAAACATGTAGTGTCGGGCTGTCCACACTTGGAAATTTATTATCATCTTCCTCCATTCCAGGTAAGGTGAAAGTCACAATATCAAACAAAACGTTGACAATGGCTACATAAAAAGACCCCATTTCGTGACATGACCCATTTCTACGCCATAAAGTGATTTCCATCTCTCATAAAGTTTGTTATCATTGTCTAATATTTGAAGTTTTTATTAGCTGGGTTCGCTCCCCGTTGGTCTGTTTGAGTTATGTTTTTTTAATGCCTTTATAGTTGGGACGAGATATTTTGACACTTATTTTGTGTCCACCTACTACATTTTTTACCTCAATTTCTACCTTTTATGTAGTAAACCTTTACTTTTAAGGGTCGACATTGCGCTTGTATTAAAACATTGTGCTAAGGTAACGATCTACTAGTATGCATATTTTTCGCCTGAGCGTTACCTATAAATTCCAACGGTGTTCTTATTCTTTAAAACATTAGCATTAGGTACTCTTAATTTGGTACTTTCCACAAATGCCTACAAAATTAAAATTTTTGCGGATAGAATATAACAAAAATATAAAAAATAAAATAACATGGTTGGTATATTATTACATTTAATTTTCATAATGTCAGCAATGACAAAGTTATTTTATTAAATAAATAGGTAGATACACCAAAATCTGTTTTAAAACTTTTCTTTATGGAAACAATTCTTGGTTTTGAACACAACATAACTTTTTACTGTCAATCTTCCCCCCACTGACGTACAAATAGTAATATTGTCTCATTTGAATATTTTTGTTTTACTAATTAACGCACAAATTACATTCAACTTAATTATTGTCTTATTTGAAACAATGAAGACATTAGACTTTCACATGTAGACGGATACAGTCGAAACGACATAGATTTTCAACGTTCATTGCTGCAAATACATTGAAAAGTTATTTACGAGCAACTAGATTGCTAGTAATGTATATCGAAACACGAATAGTTACCAAAGTCCCGTAAAAAGGCACTCTGCCATTAGAAGAGTGAATAGAATAAAATTTATCGTGTGAAAATCGTATAATCTAAAAACGCTACCATTTAAATCGGAGCCCGGGCATGTAATTTAATACTTTTCTTCTTACTTAAATGTTGCATTCACAGAAATAATTATACGGTGCGTGGTTATCTGAGTTCTGTTTGACAGCTCAATATACATTTGCCAAAACATTTGTATGGCATCCGCTGGGAAGAAAAAGGAAAACAAAATTTAATAACAAGTTGTAGACGTACAGAAGCATTAGTAAACAGAGATTGTTTTTGTAGATTTGCAGCGTAAATTGCAGAAATTCAGTACCTAAGTGCAACTCGTGATTATTCGTTGTCGAATTCTTCAATCTTGATCGCCGTGAAGCTATATTTATTACAGAATTCTTTCGAGACTAAAATACCTAAGTCATACGAGGATATCAAATATTAGTGTTCTTTCAAGTAGTGAGCTTACAACGTATGTTCATATTGTTGAACCGCTCGTGGCGTAGCTAGCTTAGGCGTTCTTCATTGATCGTTAAAGTTAAGCAACGATATGCGCGGTCACAAATTGGGACAGGTGATCGCAAGTGGCATTACGAGCTGAGCGCTTCCGTGCTTCGGAAGGCACGTAAACAGTCGGTCCCGGCTTTAAAGTCGTTAAGCCATGACGGAGGCCTTTAGGCGGCCTAAAAACTCCGTCACTAGAGTTGGCCACTAGCTCATACAAACATACATACATTGTTTAATCAGGTGTCAGAGAGCACTGGTGGTCTAGTGGTGGCGGCTCCGCCTTCCGGTCGTTAAAATCTGGTCGTGCATCAATGGATTTTTCTATACAAGAAATTTATATGCGCTATACCTACTGCCAGTAGGTAATCTCAAACGTGAAGGAAAACATCGTGAGCACACTGACATCTCGTAGAACCTAAAAAGTGAAAACATGTATGTAAGGAACCTTTGATGCGCACTTTACATCCTTTCACCACACTGGTTCAAAGAACTAGTGACAAGACTAGTAGTATTACCAGATGTTATGTTGATTTTGAGAAAAATAATAAATTGACTTATTTATCTACTTTCCCGCGAGTTCCATTTTACGTGGCGTGAAATATACCTAATTTATATCGAGTTTCAAATGGATTTATTCAAATCAGTGTAGCAATTACGGGGATGGAATCAAATATAAATAAAAGTACCCTCAAGCTCTCGTATTTAAAATATCTGTCGGATAATATTGATAGTGACGCTATTATATTTCTGGGGCATGCGTATTCCGTGTCCTGTTTATGTAAATGAATTCATAATAAATATTTTGATTTCATGTTAACGAGTAGTTTGAGTTGGATGCCGGCTCGTTGGAATCTCGTTAATGCTGAATATAAGCAGATATTATCATAATATTGTTATTTACTGCGAAAGCCTTGTATTACTTTTGTTAGTTTTCTGCCTAAATGTTGGTAAAACTAAAGTTTCATTATAGGTTTGGCACCTCATTTGCACGAAAGGAGCCTTTGAGGCGCACTTTAACCTATTCAACATACTGGTTCGAAAAAACTAGTGACACGTTTAGATACCTCCAAAATAGTTATGTTTTCTTGTTTTTTTTTTTCAAATATATCCAATGAAATGATCGGTGATGGCATGTGCAATGGTACCTACTAATATTATGTACTAAAAGAGCAATGGTGGCGAATTTAAATATTAGTTTACTCACAGTGGTTCCATAATTTAAATTTCATTTGACAATGTTAGAAAATGCAGGCGTCTCTTTTTCACCTCTCAATTATTCTATTATTCTATCCTGCTCACACAATCTGAAAATAGAGTACCTATACGTAGTTATAGTACCTAGTGATACCATTTTAACCTTATTTCATCCAAGAGTAGGATAAAAAATATTTTGTTAAGTCGTAATTCAGTCAAACAGGATTTTTGGACTTTTTGAAGTAAGGGTTCTTTTGGCATCTATTTTATCTAACGTTAGGCTTAGTTATATACCTCAAGCCAATCAAAAAATCTTTTGACTGAGCTTCGTTTTTTATGCCGGGACCTTTAAAATGGTCCCACCATTTTAAATCTATAGAAATTACTTCTAAACCAATAACCTAGTCATTTTTTCCAACGACAAATTTAAAGATAATAATTACTTGTAACAAGGCCTGTGTAAAAAAATCTCAAAATTTTAATTACAATCAAAGACAAGCAAGTGATTAGGTACTTTATGTCAAAATGATAATCAAACAAATCTGATATCTATTCCCATTACATAAGATTTGAATTATATTAGACAGTTGGACAATAATTTGCGCTGTAAATCATTCGAAGGATAAAAACGAAAGTGTGCGTTCGGGTGGAAAATTTATTTCTTTCTACATCTCACTGGTTCTTGTTAAGTTTTTACTTTTTAATTATTTGCCGGATGCGGTCCGGCGCCGCTCCGCTTGAGATCAATGTTCTGTTGCTATGTTTGACTTTTCGGTATTTTATATCCCAAAATTCCTTTTTAGAATTTTTAATTGCATTTTCTTGCGGCTTAATGAGCGATCTGGTGAATATACGATTATTGTTATTATGAATAGCTGAAAATACAAATCTTATGGCAGCGATCAGTGTCATATTTGTTTAAACCCTGATAGATGTTTTGGATTGTTGTCAAATCTACTTTTAACTTAGTTTAGCTACATTATAAATACCTAAAAGTGTAACCGCAAGGTCAAACAAGTTAGTAAGTAAGTTCATATAAGCTAGTGACCAACTCTTGTGACGGAGTTTTTAGGCCGCCTAAAGGCCTCCGTCATGACTTAACGACTTATAAGCCGGGACAGACAAAATATAGAATAGAACCCGCGCTCTTGCATCTCAGCCAGGCACCCAGTCATGCCACCGAGGCCGGAGAATATGGAAGCAGGAACCGTGCTAAGGTTGGAAACTGCTACTAAAGTGAGCTGGGTGTGTTTGTCCAATATAATGGCTTCACGGTGTTTGCACCATGTGATTGATGCCGTCCAGGGTAATGGATCAATAGCTGAAGTTCTTAGGTTTTGCCTTCCTATAAAATGGTCACTGGTATGTTGGTAAGGGGTGCTAAAAAAAGAATCATTATAAGTTTGGCTTAAAGTTTAGGTTCTCCGATATACCACTAAATAGTAAAATAAAGAGTAAGTTCAGAAACTAAAACACGATTCTGAAAAATCACGTAGTATGAAACAAGAAAATATTCTCATCTGAAATTGTTATGTAGTCAGAGGATAGCCGTGGTCATATCTAGAGGGCGCCATATTTAATTTAATGTGACGTCACATAACTTACCAGTGAACGATTGATACTCTTCCATCCAACCGATACCTCATTTGTCAAATTATCATTAAGTTTTTTAGAAGTTATGAAGGAACAGATTAACATTCATACATACAGGACAAAATCATAACATTCCCTTTTGCTTCGCCGTAGTTGGGTAAATAGATAACAAAGGGTCTTATAAAAACCCTAGACATGTCACTTGTTTTCTGATTTACTGACCGCAAATTCAGAAGCTAAATAATCGAAAAAAAAAACGACCCTATAGTTTTTTTGTGGACCAAAGACTACCTATAATAAGCGACCGTAACTATATTCAGTCTGTGGATACACTCAATATTTTTCTTTTTTTATACTTATTAGCTGGTGTCAAAAGGTTTTTTGTGCAAAAGAAATGAATAAAATATAGATTATTCAATAGAAACACAGTAACGGATCACTTTAAAAGTTGAATTTACGCCTGTTCACGCGACAGTCTAAAGCAATTTAACAACGAAGTATATGGAATTAGCAAAATTTCAACAAATAATCGGTGAAGTATTATTTAAAATAAATCTAGTCTATTTCAAATTGAACATTTCAATTTAGCGGATTCGTTCAACAACAAAGAACAATTAAATCATTGCGAAATCAATTGAAACTCTCAATCAAAGTAAAATGAACAGCAACAAGAACTTCATTGATTCCATCGGAATTGCTTTTACAAAGCGAACTTGAAGACAAGTCAATACAGCTCTCAATCAATTTTAAAGTTGCTTCTTAATCAATTAGAATTTGTTTACACAATTAATTGGATAATAATTGCTTCATACTGAAAGAGTAGATATTCCTGAAATAACACGAAATAGGGTACAATAATAAAAAAAATAATTGACCATCTTAGGAAATAACATTCTTATTCATCATCATCATCATCTTCCTACCCTTATCCCACTCTATGTGGGGTCGGCACAGCATGTTCCTTGGATCATGCTGTAAGAGATTTGACTAAGGTATTTTATGACCGGCTGCCTGCCTGACGTCACTCCTCCTTGGGAATACTTGTTTATTGTATCTCATCATGTTGGAGGATACTATCCCTTACTATGACTTTTAAGACATGCTCGGGGAGAGAAGCAGCTGGACACATTTTATGTTATTTTCTTTACTCCCAGTCCAGCGAAGAAGCTAAGTTATATGATAACTTCACCCTTCAAATTTCATGATAATGGTAGGTAGTGCGTAGATTATCAAACAGTATTTAAATAAAGCCCATTGTTTATAAACATTTTTCAAGTGCAAAATTAATTATTTCAGCCAAACAACGAACCAAAAAATAAACACGCTACACTTCATAAAACAAATACCATAAAGGTGCGTACACACGGATTACCGGGTGTCGAATTACCGATATAATTGGTCGGGCCTTCGCGAGGGCTAAAGCAACTGTTCACGCATCGGCTGCTCTGCAAATTGGTGGTGCTTTGTCGGCCCAACTCGCTCAGCGACGTAGTCACAAATGTTGCTTAGTGACCAGCTATAGCATTCGCCTGCTGCTTCGCTTGTAAACAAAAAGTATTTGTACCCGAATAAAACGCCTGTGGGTATGACATAAGGTCCCGAGGTACCTATTGTACATTAAAAGTTTCATTACATCTGATTAGCCGTTATTTAGTGATTGATACCCAAACATTTTAAACATCCTCATAAACTTTCAGATTTATAATATTACTAGCTGCCTACCGCGGCTTTGCTCGACTGGTACGTGGATAAAAAATAGCCTATACATAATATTATGTTAATCCAGCTCCATGTACTATGTATATTCCAAGTTTCAATCAAATTCGTTCAGCCGTTAGGCGTGATTGAGGCACAAACATACAAACATCCTCACAAACTTTCATATTTATAATATAGTAGGATTAGACCGTATCATATTTTTTATGCTTTATTGTCATAATGCCATAACAGATGAATTAATGAAAAATATTCATTTTCATATTCCGCGTGTGGTTTTCAAAAGGAATTATGCCAAACTTGTTTTACCTCAAAAGTTTTCTTTGGCTGTATTTTCTGTTTTAACTAAAAATATAGCAGCCGTATTCACACCCACGTATTGTTCTTTTTTAGCAGCAAAATACGATTTCTTTTTGCAGCAATTTTTTTTTGTACCACACAAAATTTCCTACATTTACGAAACGTGAAACTTTTTACGGAAATTGCCCTCGTGAGACCAAAATATTTTGCTTTCCATTTACACAAGAAAGTTCGGGGATGTGGAAAATGTGATCAATGTAAAAATCTGTTCATTTTGACTGAAAATGTAACCTTGATTTTCACCCGACCACGAAGAAGGAGTTGATGGTTTTGGTATTTTTTTAAGGAATAAAATAAGGGATAACAATCGTTGGTTGCTTCATTTGCATTATCATCGTCCTGCTCTTATCCCACTCTATGTGGGGTCGGCACAGCATGATCCTTGGATTCTTGGATCATGCTGTAAGAGTTTTGGCTAAGGTATTTTATGACCAGCCGTCTGCCTGTCGTCAACCCTGGGAATACTTGCTTATTGTATCTCATCATGTTGGAGAGGATACTATCCCTTAATCGAGTTTTACGACACGCTCGGGGAGAGAAGCAGCTGGACACATTCTATGTTTTTCTTTACTCCCAGTCCAGCAGAAAAGTATTTAATTTGCATACGACACCTTAAAAATATTATTTTGATAAACCACATTATAGGACAATGACCGGAGCGTAACAGAACCGTAATGTTGCGTGTTGCGTGACGTGCTTTGACGGATATTTGACAGCTGACGTTGTTTTATGTTTTAGTGCCGGGATGGTACGGTCCGTTTATGAAACGGGATAGTGATAGTATAGACGAAGACGATGTTATTATCAAGGCTTTCATTAAAAGTAAACCAGGTATACCTAAAAAAAAGTATCTTTAGTTTGTCTATTTAAACATAATACCATGACGCACGATAAAACGATGATGTTTTTGTCTAATCTTTTACTCATCACGATAAAGATTCCAGAGTAATGACTCTTATGGATGTTTCTAAAATGTACAGTTAGAAACAAAAGCTGATAACTTTTTCACAATACATAAATACAGTCAGCATTAAAGTTGAAGACTTTTTGACCAGAATTTAGAATTATTTGTTGAAAAAAATCCAATAAAAAATGATCTAAAATCAATTAAACTTTAGATTATCTTATCCAAAAACACAAATAAGATTGACTCTTTATCATAACCATTTCCATGCCCTTTTCTTACTTTATGTAGGATCTTTTTTTATACCTATATTTTTTGTGGACATTTTACACAGCGCCATCTAGCTCCTAACCAAGCCAAGCTTGTATTATGAACCAGATGGCTGATATAATACTTTTATGTAAATACATACCTACTTATAGGTAATACATACTATTACAAGACCCAGACCCAGATAAAATATTTGCAGAACATGCAAACATTTCTCCCGCAGCGAGAACCGAACCCGCGTCTTGCGTCTCAGCCCGTCACGGCACCGAAGTCGTCAAAAATTATTTACTCATCATGTCAACCTGCACCATTCATGATCGTCATTTACTTTTGATTCCGACTGTACATTCATTACCCCTTACGCTCACAATCAGATAAAAGGCACCTGGCTTAAATGCAAGCCATGCGGAGGTCTGAGGTCCGATGACACGGACTAAATTATAATAATTAATCATTATATACTGAACCCTTTTAGAAGTAATGACGAATGCCCCCGGGGATGTTTTTCTATTACCGTGCATTTCCTGTTTAGTATTAAGATTAATCAATAAGGGTTAAATGTTTTTGGAGTACAATAACAAGGTGTTTGAGGTTTTTTGAAGATTGGTATCTTTGTTTATTGCCTTAAAAGTTTTTATTTATTCAACGATAGATATGTAGGACGTACTACAAGGCCATAAGTTGTTGAAGTTACCTAGTTGTAGAGGATTTATGCCCGGTTCCGATAATTCAGCAAACGAACGTCGGATCATAAATTACCATAGCAATGTTGTCATCATTCAAATTCAATATCATTCAAAGACGTTGCACGAAAGGAGCCTTTGAGGCGCACTTTAAATCCTTTTACCACACTTGTTCGAACTAGTGACACGACAAGGATAGATAGATAGTACCAGGTGTCCATAGTACAAGCTTTCCTTAGTTTGGCGCTATCTGAAATGTCCACAAACACTTTGTTTTTATTTGTCTATAGACTAGTGAAATAATATGCTGTCGTTCAACTACATAGAAAAGATGTAAAAAGTTACCGCATATCAAAATCAAATTAATAACTATAAAATCTTCGGATGCGACACTCAAAGTACAAGAAAACCTAAAAAACCTCTTTTAAAAGACGTTGGATTTCAATTACAATCCATATTCACAGGATCGTGTTTTGCCTCTATTCATTTCAACCGAAATAATCTGTACCACAAACAACGTTGTACAGTCGAATTGTCAAATATAATGCACCTTTTGTGCGCCCAAAATCGATTAAGGCCTTTTTGTTGTCAAAATTGAGGTTCGAATTTCTCGGGTCCTACAATAGTTTCGATGTTTATCGCGACCAGGTCCTTAGGGACTTTTAAACGTATTTTTATTGAGTGCAACGATGCCCTGCCTTGAAGTGTGGTCTGTTATTTTTAAAGCTTAGAGAAGATTGAGCTTAGAAAAGATTTTTGAGTCTAAGAAAGGAATAGGACTGAGTTGTTTTTGTTACTCCTTGTTTGTGTTAAGGGTTGCTAGTTTTGAGAGACACATCTTTTCAACTAATTTTAGATTAATTTTTATTATAGCAATGTGATTCAGGCAAGGTCTTCAATAATGTATCAAGTTTCTAATAATAAATTGTAACTTGGTAAAATTATCTTTATCTATACTAAGACCTTTTACCATCTATAGTAGATGTAGTCAATACATGCGGAGCTGACTAAGCCGCGGGTTTCCTCACGATGTTTTCCTTCACCGTTCGAGAATACTGGTATAGCGCACATAATTTTTTTGCACAGAAAAATCAATTGGTGCACGACCGGATTTGAACTCACGTCCTCAATTCTAAATCCACTAATGCTCAACTGACCCAATGGGGCGTAACAAAAACGTGCAATTGCACAAAGGAGTGCGGATGTCATGTCTCACAAAGCGGCGGACATACATCAAACAGCAAAAACAGGCGGAGCAGCGGGCGAACACTATCATTTACGCAACTATTTGTCATCGGGAGAGGTAGGGGAGGTTTGGTGGGCCCTACCATGGAGTTTTTAGATGGGAATAGATTTTTTCATGGGTTGAAACGTTTTACTAAAATCGAGTCAAATGCGAGTCGAATTCAAACACGAAGGGTTCCGTACCATCGTATATGTAATGTTTCTTGTATGGGTTCTCTTTTTAGATTAGATTTTCTTATTTTTAGATTATAATCTAACGGTATTTACAAGTTTACGGTGACATATACGCAGATACATATTATCAAGCCCCTAACGGAGTGGATAGAACCACAAGTAAACATCAGAAAACTTGCAGCTACTTCTGATTTAAAGTCCTAAGATGGATATGGTGAACCAGTAATATTTTGTAAAGTACTTATTACAATTGGCCCACAGTGGCCCAAAACAGGGATGACTGGTGAGAAGGAAGGGAAACCTATGTCCTGCAGTGGGACACTAATAGGCTCCTAGTAATAATAATAAAAATTACAATTAGTACTAATAGTAGTTGTAAAAGTAGTAGTATTACGATAGCCAGTGGTAGGAACCCCGGAAGCTGGATTAACGCTTGTCAACTTGATTAACGACGTGCGTAAGTTACACGGCAATGGAATGTGGAGACCTTCATTTACGAATCGATTTTTGTAATATCTACTGAAAACTATTGAATTATATTTCTGTGAAGCGTCCCTTTAGTGTAGGCAAAAGTTGCTTCCTGAAAGGACGCTGTATGAATAATCTAATATAAAAACCAGTCAAGTGCGAGTTGAATTCACACACGAAGGGTTCCGCAAGTACGTGCATGTACCTATACAAGAAACATTAGGTTCTTGTATGGGGCTCCCTTTTATTTTATTTAGTTTTTATTTATTTGTTTTTGTAGTAGCAATAGAAATACACACTGTGAAAATTATTAACCCGCTGACAGACTAATAGACAGCGGAGGCTTAGTAACAGGGTCCCATTGGCACCCTTCGGGTACGGAACCCTAAAAAGTAACAGCGTTTTTCATGAACAATGTACCTATACCTAATCTTAGTTTTGTTCAAGTTACTCCTTTTCCGAGAAACAAATATCGTCGCAAGCTTTAGAATCTATAATATATGTTAGATGAAGTTATCCAATATATATTTAACTAGCTGTTGCCCGCGATTTCGTACGCGTGTAGTACATTGCTTTGTTCAATAATCAATAGTTTTCGCAGCGCACGCCAAAAACTATTTTGGGTTTTCTACCTTGGGTTGCAATATTGCAATTTTCTAACGGATCTCAAATTTTTTGAAAATTTATTATAGCCTATACTAGACCCTGATAATGTAGCTTTCTATTTTTGAAAGAATTTTTGAAATCGGTCCAGTAGTTTCGGAGCCTATTCGTTACAAACAAAAAATCTTTCATCTTTATATATATCATCGAGCATATAACTGAATTCAGTTATTTGCTCATAGCTATATAGCTCATAGATATTATATATTTAATAATGAATAAATAACGATAATAATGAATGTTACGTCATATTTTTAAGGTCGGACAAGGAGGCCAGTCTAGACTAATAATTATGATTAAAGCTTTTTGACCGATTTGACACCACATTTATAATTCAATGCTATTAAAAGCAACTTAAAAACCAATGTCGTCTTATACAACAATACTTACATAAAAAATTGTGGGCATACCTCATCATCATTCTCAGCAGCCTGTGTTTTGCCCACTGCTGGGCGTAGGCCACTCTTTGCTTGTACCATCTAACACAGTTCTGGTTTAACCTCATTCATTTCTTCGGTCCACGTACCCACGATCTAGACCATCGTCTGCCTATCTCGCTGCCAGAAGTCCTACGTCCCAGATTCCTACTTTTAATAAAATCTTTGCTTATGAGTTAATATACCTCCCCATAAGCAAAAAGTCAGTTACTGTCACCTCATAAAAGAGCGAAAGAAATAAAAAATAACGATCCTTTTTCAAACAGTGAAACAAAAAGAAGCGAAACATTACTCGGATTTAGAGCAGAATCGTGTTTCAATGTAAAGGAAACACTTGCGTCACAGCACATAAAAACTTACGGCTTGGGACAAGATAGTCGCGATCGAGCCTTTTACAGCTTCTGAGAAGATCCCACTGGGTGAAACAATTCACTGCTTTAAGGCAATGCCACACAAACCGGTCTATAAAGGCGGGATAGCGTCGTCGGTCCGGTTGTGTGGGTGAAGACTCTTTAATTGTCTCACTAGTTCTTTCGAACCAGAGTGGTGAAAGGATTTAAAGTGCATCAAAGGCTCCTTTTGCCTTTTAATGTATTGAAGAGCTTCGAGAGTGTAGATGACCTTTTGCTCTATATCGACTTTTGAATAAGCTCTATTTTGTATTGGGATATATGTGGTGTAAGTTGGTTCAATTCTCACAACCATTATTTTACTGGCTAATTTTGGCTGGCTCGTTAATTATGTACTCATGTTATCACCACAATGATAAAATGAATACAAGTTTCAAACCAATTGAATTTAAGAAAAACTCACAGCTATGACTACAATTATGCGCTACGGATAAAACTTATCGCGTCGCAAAGTGTAGCCCAGCTTTAAGCTCATTTTTTTTGTGATATTTGGAAGCGTGCCACACTGCTAAGTTCTCGAACAGTAGCAATTCAATACTAAACAATGTATTGTATTCTGGTCCCCGGGTGGTTTAAACTTTACTGTCCTAATGACCCAAAAATTTAGCCGTGAAGGTGATTCTGTTTGTCCTTTGTATGCGTTACTAATTTAGTGAAAAGAAAGATTGATGGGAGTTTTTAAACAAATTGAGATGTTTTTGAATTGTTCATTGTCCACAACATTGTTCTATTGTCTCATTGTTTCCTATTATTTGTTTGTAGGTAGATATACTATGTCATCGACACAAGGAGAAAATAAATCTGAGTATCCATAAAATTGTGACTTTTCCTTAAATGCAAGTGTTGTTTGAGCAGTCTCGCGAGGCAGTCGTGCGAGGCCTGTGCTCGCTTGGTAAAAACGTGCCTCGTCCGAGGCAAACGCGCAAACTTCGAGGCAAATTGCGTTTGCCTCGGGCGGCAGCCTCAGAGACTACTAGGTCCGTCAGTACACAAGAAAAATGATAAACACATATTCTTCCGTCTGTATAATATTATTATGATAGTTTTTGTCGCTATAAAAACCCCTGGTACATTCATTAGTGACGATCTTGTATGTGAATAAATAGTTCAATAGAGTAATCGCTTTTTACGAGCAAGAGACCTACAACCACGGGACACCTAGAATAAAATACATGGAGTAAAATAAACAACTTATTGAATTTATGATGTAAGCAGGTTATCGGTGCTTTTTACCCGCACCTACCAGCACGGAAGCGCTCGTGGCGTAGCTTGCTTAGATGTTCTTGATTGATTGTTGAAGTTAAGCAACGTTGTGCCCGGTCACAATTGGGACGAGTGACCGCAAGTGGCATTACGAGCTGAGCGCTTCCGTGCTTCGGAGGGCACGTTAAATCGTCGGGCCCGACTTTAAGTCGCTAAGCCATGACGGAGGCCTTTATGCAGCCTGAAAACTCCGTCACAAGAATATGCCACTAGCTCATAACGAACTTACTTTGTGATTTTGTTAGTGCTAATGGGCTTAGGCCCATTAGGTACCCTATTAATCTAAAATAAGTCGGTTGGTAATAATGTACCTTTAACTGAATTTCTATGTAATTGCGGCCTCTCGATAAAAAATCTCAAAAAAACAGTTTTATTCAGAAAATATTGAGACAATAAAATACAATGTGATCTGTAATGTATTCAAGCCAAGTGGATGGTTGTTGAGAAGCGATCGAACCGATGTTTATGTTAATTCTTCTCTTAGTAAGATGTTAGTTTGTTTATGGAGCGCCCAGTCGATGGGCAACCATTGGCTGGGTCGATAATTATGCCGTCTTAATTATTTCAACAGGTACTTTTTATTCACAGATAATAGGGAATAAAATAAATAACACTGCTCGAATGCGTTAATAAATGGGAATGTTCTATCACGCAAGTGGGAAGAGATACATACGGTTTTGTATTTTATTCCCGTTTCAACCCAATGACTTTAAGTCACGTGGAAAGCAAGTAGGTACACCAATTTACCTATCAATTATTGACACGATATAAGAAGACCTACTAAGGCCTTTTACCATCTATAGTAGATGATTTATACAGCGTCAGGAGGCAACTTTTAATGCTATTGTCTAATTTGCACATACCTAGATTAGAACAAAGTAAGTACAGCTATATAATTAAATAGTAGCATAAAGTAATCTTAAACAACTGGTAGATATTATAATATCTACCAGTTGTTTAAGATTACTTTATCTATAAACTATAGTTTATAGATTGAATAAACCGCAAACTACAAAGGCCGTGCCGGCGGCGAGCGGAAAATTAAAAAGCAAAGCGGAGACCGTTTCCCGGCTATTCTTTTTAATTCTCATTCTCAGTCTCGATGGACGAGGAATCATTAAAATTTCTACCGCACCTTATTTTTCATCGACTGGTATTTTTTCTGCTTTATCTGTATCATAATGGCTATGCCTTGTTGATGATGTCTTCGACATAGCCATGATGCTTGGTAGTTTTACTGTTTTCAGGACTTTCTCGTTCTCTAAATCATCTGCAATAGATGTGCAAAGGCCAATGATGATTGATGATGAGCTGATGATCTGTAACAACGATATTTTTTATTGTTTTTAAGTTTTATGAAATTATTAATATTACTATTATATCTAGAGTACACAAACAAAGAAAAAAATACACATAGAAACAGACTGCTTTAATACGACTAAATTTATTAAACTACTTTATTACTATATCACAAATTAATGAGCAAAAAAATATATAAGCCCGATATAAATAATACTTAATCCGCTTATCATAAGTGAAATTAAATTCTGACCAAACACCTACTGAATAGGCATAGCACATTACATTAAAAATATTAGCTATATTAGCAAATCAAATTATACAATTTAACGGTTATAAAATACGATATGTTTTCTAGATCGTTTTTTCACGAATATTTGCATTTAAAGCGTTATTTATTGAACTACTGGTGACATTAACTGGAGCTACGAACTCCTAAATTGTATATAATTTGCAGCAAGGCCAGCGTCTACTAGACACGAAGCTACTTTGCCAATCACCAGACCATGCAATGCTTTAATGAGGAAAATTCTTAAAAGAAAATAGATTTAGTTCCCTAAGGCAACCTAGATGGCGCTAGGGTGTGTCCTGATATATCCCATAGGCACTGGGTATAAATTCTTGAATTTTTTTTTTTAATTTTGAAGAATTGATAACCTGACTAATCAATTCTTGAAAATCACCATTATCATCTTGAGACTTTGAATCGAGAGTGGTTGCAAGTTTTCTTATTATTACTTGAGGATCTGCCCACACCATTGGGGATATTGGCGTGATAATATACTGTATGCATGTATACCCTGACTATTAACCGCAATTTGTCGTCCAATTGGACCATTCAGATAATCATTTGTTCTTTGGTGTTCCTGTAAAACACCATCTAAAAGAAACTGTTTTTTTTTAATGTTCACCATTTGATTATTACTACTTAAATACTTATCTTAAGCCTGAAAGCATAGTACAGAACTGCAGAAACCCATCGTAACTTTGCCAGCACTGACTTTTTTACTTCTTTACATCTTCCACTTTAAAAGTTGAATTTCGGGAATTCCTTCTTTAGTGCACCCATACACCATAAAAGAAATATAGTCAAGTTGACGAAATTTGTGCGTCGATGATCAGTCAGTAACTTAAGATCTTTATAGATATATCTAGCTTGCAAATCAATGATAATTTTATAGAAGTCCATTTTGAAGTCTCTATTAGAAATCATTAAGTTATCGCCAAATCGTTAGTGCGTAGGCGTCAAACGAACGTATAGAGCTCATCAACTAATTTATTGTTCCACCTACGAATATAAATGGCTAATTAAGAGTGCAATCATCGTAGAGATTAATAGATAACAATTTAATATTTTATTGTCATAAATCTATGTGTTTTTGATTGGATTTAATACTTGTCATTTCAATCTGTATAATAAAAAAGGTCTCAAAACTAAAAGCATTTCTACTATTATGAGCATCATCATCATCATTATCTCCGGTCCCTCGCGAGTCTCATCAATTGATTTTCGACTAAGTTTACGGTGTCGTCCGACCATCAACCGGGATTTCTTTTTTTTTTGGACGGATATAAATACTGGACTGGGAATAAAGAAAAAACATAAAATGCGTCCAGCTGCTTTTCACCTCGAGCATGTCGTAAGAGTCGACTAAGGGATGGTATCTTCTCCAACATGATGGACCATCTATATGAGCGATGGGCTGATCTCCTATCACCATAGTTCACCATATCCATCTTGGGACTCTTGGATCAGATGTGGCTGCAAGTGAAGTGTTCTTATGATTACTTGTGGCTATGTCCACCCCGTTAGGGATACGAGTGTGATGACAAGCGCAAGGGCACCACTTAGGTACGAACCTCGGCATGGGCTGTTGCCTGAGTTCTGAATCAAACGGCTGCGCCCAGAGGGGGCGAGCGAGAACAAAACGTCGATTTCACCTGTGGAGTCAGTGTGGTGTAATGTGATCTAGTTTAACCTACGCCGGCATGATGGGAGGCTCCCCCAGAGAAGCAGAGGTGATCCCGTCATCGGGGTCTCCAGGAACGTAGACGAAGACTCGTTTACGGAGGAATCAATCGACCTAGTGGCCTCTTTGCCATTAAGAGTAAGTAAGTAAGTTCATATGAGCTAGTGGCCAGCTCGTGTGACGGAGTTTTTAGGCAGCCTAAAGGCCTCCGTCATGGCTTAACAACTTAAAAGCCGGGACCGACAATTTAACGTGCCCTCTGAAGCACGGAAGCCCTCAGATCGTAATACCACTTGTGGAGAGTCAAATATTATGATAATTTTTATTATCAATAATTTCGTGAGCAAGGATTTTTTCAACGCTGTGAGACCCTGTGACCTCAGCTACATTTTAATAAGTGTGATTAATCAAGATCATACTTAACATTGTTATGTCAACTTCTAACTTAATCTACTTTCAATTGTCTTCAAGCTTCAGTTTTACTTCATTGCCACGAACGATGTATTGCAAGCTTCATTCAAAGCCTTTCATGCCCGGTTTATAAATTCTACTATCGGACAACGGTTGGTAGATTACCACAGCAAGGTTGTTTTTCAACGCCCCCACATCGGCAAAACGTACTCATAAATTTACAGATTTATAAGATTAGCAGGTTATTAAACCCTGTTTCCGTATCATAAATTTAATATCAAACGCATAACCCATATTAAACAACATCCACTTGCGATGTGGAAACTGACGGACATTAGTTTCAAACTTTGAACAGTCCGAAACCCCTCAAGATTCCTGACTCCAAAGTACGGAACATGTAAAGGAATCTGAGAAACTCTCAGAAACAATAAACAGACAGTCCAATCTATAGACTTAAACAATTTATTCAAACAAGAACACAAAGAAGAAGAAAACATTATATTTATCGAAATACTGTTTTGTTCCGCTTCTACTATTTGCCAAATTGTATTGTAACTGCTTGTCTCCTTTTACAAAATTTAGAATCAAACGAACTTACCTTGTGATGTTTGATGTCTAATTATTAGGATAGTTTCTGTTTTGTTTTCGTGTAACTCGGACAAAACAAAATCACGTAATGACAGTCGACAGGATTCAATATGACGGCGGAGTGAACACAGCGTAAATACTAGGTAGTCAAAAGGAACTGTTTTATAGATTTTGAAGTAATAAAATAAATCTAAAAGATTGATATAATTACATACATATTATCACGTCCGTATCTCTAATGGGGTTGCCACAAAACTTGCCAATATAATGAACCATGGTGACAAGTGATCAGCCCATTGCCGATTGTCCAATTGAAGTTCTTGAAGATTTCGATTGACGGTGTAGTGAGCTAGCTGTTTGTAAACAATTTGCGGTTTAAGGCCGAGTGTTCCAGTGTAATGAGATTCCTGCGACGTTATCTCGCTTGACAATGAATCCCCAATTTGTGGTCAGTCAATCTTCCCGGATTTATCGTGGAATTCAATTTGCTAAGATAAGTTTTAGTACTTTGAGGGAGGTTTTATGCATGAAGTAGTAGCAGTGGGCATTTATAACGCATGTACGGATTCAACACTTTAACCATTTTGGTATTTTACTCAGTAATAAACTGTCTGGTTGAACAAAAGATAAAAAAACTAATGACTTTTACCTATGGTAGATGATTTATACAGCGTCAGGAGGCAACTTTTACCTTTACAAACGGAACGCCGTAGTGCCAGGGACGAATTAAGATGGAATAGGCTTCTCCAGCACCTATTCCATCCTCTTAGCTTAGTCAGTTTTGTCTACAGGAAAGACATGGTCAATACGTGCGGAGCTGACTAAGCCGCGGATTTCCTTACGATGTTTTCCTACGCCGTTTGAGAGTACTGGTATAATAACACACATAAATTTTTCGCACAGTAAAATCCATTGGTACACAACCGGATTTGAACCCACGACCTAAGACACTACCAACTAGACCACCAGTCTAGTTAGTCTCACGAGAAATAAACAAATTTAAAAATAAATTAGAAAGAAAATAAAGAGAAACGAAGCTACAAATAGAGCGATCTCTTTCAATCCCGAACCAATTACAACAAATCACGGCAAAACATTTAATTACCCTAAAAAGTCGCAGTACTTCCCAATTCTTTGGAGAAACAAACGCTTAAAAGCTTTTAGGCAACAAATTTAAATTCACATGGCGTTCTAATATAGCCATAGGCAGAATTAAAAAATTTACACCCACCTAATTTTATAGTCCCCGAATAACTCTCAAATGCTTTCACGTTCCGACAGGGTCTTCCACACGTGCTGCTGTCTTCCTGACAACCGTGAGATTTCCTAAAACACGACCATTGTATCAGCCATGACTCAGTATCGGTCCTATTTGATCGTCAGCTCGTGTGGGAGCTCAATTTTGCTCTCTAGAGGTGTTGACGTATACTAATGTCCAATTAATATGCCGTTTCATTCGAATATTTTTAAATTTATTGTGTACAGAGTCGATAATATATTCTCATTAAGTTGACACTCACCGCCTAATAACTGACCAGTCATTAGATTGGACCGATAAATACCTATTGAACCGAATCGGGATAAAGATATCGAGATTGGCTATAAATTTTTAGAAGCTACCGTTGGTGGCTTTTTAATTTGTATCATCATCATCATCATCAGCCTAAAACAGTCCAGTGCTGGACATAGGCCTCCCCTAATGAGCGCCATCGCGCCCTATCTTTGGCTTGACGCATCCAGTTTCTGCCAGCAGCCTTTCGCAGATCGTCACGAGATCCTCTTGTAGCTAATGCAGAGAGGAATTATACCGAGCGTTGGGAACAAGAAACGGATGAAACGATACGTTGCATTTACACCTGTGTACATAACGCGACCAAGCATATTGATTATAATTAATTATTTGTTTAAAATAAAATAATTTTATTCACGTATTAATTTTTTATATATTTTTGCTATCGCTCCGCTTATCGCTAAGCTCATGCAAAATGTATATTTTATCAGATGCGTAAATGCAGTTAAGTTGTAAAGGGGTATTCGTGACGCCCGTTGCTTTTAATTGCGCGTTTTAAACAATAGTGGACGGTGTGAAACAAAACGTTAATGGCCTATTAACTGCTGTCATTTTTATCTTGCTGTGGAACTTCTTACTATTTAAATTATCCCTTAAAGTTTACAGCTTATTGTTGAACGTTGTATCCGTTTCGTTGAATTTGTTTTCCCTGCTTACTGTTTTTTTTATGGATATTATTATTAAACAAAAAAGAAACACTTAATAAGGGTGGGACAAAATAAGGACAAATCATCATCATCTTCCTGCCCTTATTCCACTCTATGTGGGGTCGGCACAGCATTATCCTTGGATCATGCTGTAAGAGTTTTGGCTAAGTTGTTTTATGACCGGCCGCCTGCCTGACGTCAACCCTCCTTGGGAATACTTGCTTATCTCATCATGTTGGAGAAGATACTATCCCTTAGTCAACTTTTACGACATGTTCGTGGAGAGAAGCAGCTGAACGCATTCTATGTTTTTTATTTACTCCTAGTCCAGCGAAGAAGAAAAAAATAAGGACAAATATTATCCAAATTAAAAATGAAAGGACGGTGGGCTGACCGTCTGGGGAAAGTGAATCCAGAGACAAACGTATTGTAAGACACTCTCCAGCTAGGTGGAGTGACGATCTACGAAAGGCTGCTGGCAGAGACTGGATGCGTCAAGCCGAAGATAGGGCGCGATGGCGCTCATTAAAGGAGATTTAACATTGGACTGCTATAGGCATCAGCCTATAGCAGTCCAATTTATCATCAGATAAAATTTGATGCTTATTATCCGCGAAGGTGTTAATTAGTTGATTCAGGAAAGTATAAATTTCTTGCTAAGAAGCTCAATAACTTAATTACCTACATATTTACCCACAAAAAACAATAAATATTGTTATTAGATTAAAAAAAAACTTCGTAGGAGATGTTTTGATAGTTCTTTTGACAAGAACGGCTAATATTTCGCTATGCCTCAACATCTGCTCAGCAGATGTTTGGCCTACATCAAGTAAACATGTGCAAAAGTAATTGTGAGAACTTACTACGATTTGATAGTTATGTGCGGTTGTGACTTGATTACGATTTTTATTTAATTGAATTAAAGAATCAGATACTTTTTTATATTCAGGTTTTTTTCTGTCAACGTTATCTATGTAACTGTAGTTATCTACTCGTAGTATAAAAAGATATATTGTTAATTGGGCAAAGAACAATATACTCGTATATAAAGGTAAATAACATCAATCTACAATAGGAAAAAATCTGTTCAGAAATAACAAAGATTTTTCCCAAAACTTTATTCCAAGTTATAGATGCTTTCTTATAAATCAAAACGAAATTGTTCTTTATATTAAATTACGTTTCCTTCAATTTATCTATGGTAACAATTAAGTAATTTAATTATAGTCTTATCTTACTTATATTATAAAATTGAAAAGTTCTAGTTTGCTTGAAATTACCGGCGTAAAGCTGAAAACGCAACGATAGCGCGTACTAATTTTACCAGTGCTGCCATCTAGTACGCAAGTTTGTGACGATGTTTGGATGTTTGTGCCTCAATCACGCCTAAACAGCTGAACGGATCTGAACGAAACTTGGAATATACATAGTACATTGTACTGGATTAACATATAGGCTATTTTTTATCCGGGTACCACGCGGGCGAAGCCGCGGGCGGCAGCTAGTTTACTATATTTTACTTCACAAAACAAAACACAAAACGTCCGTATATTAAAATTGTCGAGATTTGTCTAGCACAGTAAATTACCTCCCAGTGCTCAGGCGAGCTGACATTGCATTCAACAATATTAAACCTGACATATTTTTCATATAATTTATTTAAGAAGACTCACATGCGACGTCGCCGGCCCATTATTTAAATAGAGGACGAACTCAGGTTTTAGTAACAGAGGGCATAGGCAGTATATTAAAAATAAAAATAAACGTTTCAGTGGGGGGCCATGTCCCAGTAGAGTTAGTGGCGTGGCGGTCTAATGAACGGCTAAGATACAAGAAGTGTTCGAGAATCTGTCAAAATGTTCGTAACATGGTGTGTACAACATGCAATTATTTCTTTCGGGTCTCGATGCTTCTACACAGCGAATCCTATGGTGAGGTCATGATGTTAACCGTTGAAATCACAAAAAAATAATTTCTAATACATTAGCATCCTGATTTTGACCCATTCTTATTTCGACCCATTTTTTAGTTGCAAGTCTAACCCCTGAATACTCAAACGCATCTCAAAGTTATGCACGTCTCAAATGACGATTTTTTTTTGACGGATCTTCATCAGAAATTGTCAAAAAACCGTGAGTTTAAACGTGCTCAACTCTGAGATGCGTTTGAGTATTCGGGGGTAAGTTACCCCAATTTTAAGTAGTTCTGAATCCGTCCGATCATCGCTTACGAACTTCAGGACAATAAAGCACTATGCAGCAACATTAATTATAAGTTATCATAAAGTATGGAGTCTTGAAGTCTTATTGCTTTTCTTACATACTGAAACCGCTATTTGACGCCTAATACCCACGCTTGCAATCATAACGCGACAAAAAACTTTTACAAAAAAACAATGGGCACCAATGTTTGTTAGTCTTGATGTATCAAAATAGAGCAGATTGACGGGTTTGTTGGCTCTATTACTAAGCCCCAGCTGTCCATCCGTCCGTCTGTCTGTCAGCAGGCTGTATCTCATGAACGTAATAGGGAATAGAGTAGGTAGAGTGTGTATTTCTATAAATTGCCGATATAACAACAGTTATAAAAATAAAATAAATAAAAGAGGGCTCCATACAAGAAACTTAGTAATAGAAGAGGCTTAGTACGCAGAGTACGATATTTGAGTACGGAAACATAAAAATCTAACGGAGCTAACCCACAAATACTCAAACGCGACTCAGAGTTGAGCACGTCTCAAGTCACGGTTTTTTGACAGTTTTTGATGAAAATCTGTCAAAAACTCGTCATTGGAGACGTGCTCAACTCTGAAATGCGTTTGAGCATTCGGGGGTAAGTCTTCTCTTCATTTCACGACCGTCAAAGTGAGTTGACGTTATTATAGAGACGAAAGCTTGAGTCTTCCTGCAATAAACTCGAGGGGCCAGGTGAACATTGATCACTTTAGTTTGACAGACGACTTCAATGGTCACACAAGTACCTTTGAACTATACTGTACTATATTGTACTTTACTATCAAACAACAGGTTTCAGTTAGTAAACAGTTAATGTTTAAATTAAAAAAAAACGGTCAAGTGCGAGAAGAATTCGCAAACGAAGGGTTCCGTATCATCGTACATGTACAATGAAATGTTTATTGAATGGGGCCTCCTTTTGTTTATTTATTTTCTATGACGGCAAAATACATACCGTGAAAATTTCAACTCTCTATCTATTACGGTTCATGAGGTGCAGCCCGCTGACAGACGGACAGACGGACAGTAGTGGCTTAGCGATAGGGTCCCATTAGCGCTCTTCATGTACGAAACCTTAAAAACCGCGTTTTCTACTCGTTGTATAAATAACTTGTAGCTGCCTCGAAAATTAATTAGGGGTAGAGCAAATCTATTATTACTGTTATTTATAAGTTTCCAGAGTTTTAACTATCCACGCTTGGTCGCATACAAACAGGCGTATATTCAAAGTAAATTTAGGACGTGATCCTTTACAGATTCTACTGAATAAACTATAGAAATTATCACTTTTTTATTTTTCATCCTTAGTAAAAGTAAATTGTACACAACCATTTTTTCCGTTAAGGAAGGTTGACTTTTTCAGTTGTTTCAGTTCGGTTTTAACAACCGAACTGAAACAACTGAAAAAGTCAACCTTCAAACCATTCTAAATATATACCAAAACTAAATCAAATACAAACGGATAAAGCCTGGAACATCATATCGGATAATCCCGCTATTAATCAAGCAAGTGTGACATCGAGCGAGCGGCAGAATTGGCGGTATTTAATGTAATAAAATACGCATAGCCACAGACTACAAGATGATAGAATAGACTAATTACTACTACATACTACTAGTCGTGTCACAAGTCCCTTGAAACCAGTCTAGTGATAGGATTTAAAGTACGCCTCAAGGGCTCCATTCGGGCACTTGTTTTCGTACCTTTGTAGTTCTACGACATGCCGGTTTCCTCACGATGTTTTCCTTCACCGTTTGAGAGTAGCACACATAATTTTTTCGAACAGAAAAATCCATTGGTGCATGACTGGATTTGAACCCACGACCACCAGAACATCAGTGACAGTCTCAATAAACAAAAACTAGACAAATTTATCTAGTTGCTTACATGGTTAAAAACTACGAAGATATTTTATATTCTCACAAATAAACTTACATAGAATATACACAATTAGGATTTCAAATGTCTTTTTTGTTTTTTAGGGTTCCGTACCCGAAGGGTGCCAGCGGCGCCCTATTGCTAAGCCTCCGCTTTCCATCCGTCCGTCTGTCAGCGGGTTGTATCTCTAGAACCGTAATAGGTAGAGCTGAAATTTTTACAAAATTGTATTTATATTGTGCTATAACAACACAATAATAAAAATAATAGAATGGGGTAAAATATTAGTACGGATGATTCCTACAATATGTATTTCTAGTAAGATATATCTAGTAGGCAATAAGACAGTTCTTACAAGTTCCTACTCTGCGGCAAAACATATGTACGTTCTTCCATAAGACACAATAAATCAGGCGAGGTATCGTTACTCGTAGCTATTCGTAATTACGGGCGGTATCGACGCTTTGTGACCCGACTATGCAAATGTCCCCGACTTATTTATAGTGAGAACATTAAAGTTTAATAATTATTCATTTAAAAGTGCTTTTTCAACTGACTTTAAAACTGAACGTGAAAATCTAGAGTACCTACCATAAAACTGATTTATCGCAAAATTCAAAGTACCTACTGCTAAAACAATTTTCATAGTGACCTAATTTTTTACCTTATTTGGGGATTTAAAAATGGCTAATGCCCGGTTTCAATATTCTACTAAAGGACGTCGGATTGTTCATTAGAATAGAATATCTTTTATTTGGTACCCATCAACGTCCGTAGAAAAAAAAAACCTTTTATAAATCTTATCTAAAACTAGCTGTGCTCCGTGGTTTCACCCGCGTTTTTCTCGTTTCCGCGGAAATACCGAGATAAAATATTGCCTATATTATAGCCTCCCTCAATAAATGGACTATGGCCCACAACTCATTAATAGGTACCAACTATTAACATCTTACATACGTAATAACTTTTAAACGAAATATCCGATTGAGATAAAACAAAAAGTATTTTACTTCTACATAAATACTCTTGATAACATAATGCTTAATTTCGATAAAGATTAATATTACGATACATATTTAACAATTTTTTTTCTTCAGACGATTTAATAATTATTTTGAACACAAAATCAGTTATTGTGATTAAACCATGATAGCTAGATGTATGTTCTCGCGGACGTTTTTGTAGGTCTTAATGGGATCTACAAACCTGTAGTACATCATTTTGTTCTATTGTCAATAGTTTTTGCAGCGCACGCAAAAATAGGTTTTCGATTTTACACCTTGTGTTACAAAATAGCAATTTTATTACGGATCCCTAATTTTGAAAAAATAAAACACAGCCTATAGCCTTCCTCGATAAATGGACTACCCAACACTGAAAGAATCATTCAAATCGGACCAGTAGTTCCAGAGATTAGCGCGTTCAAACAAACAAACAAACAAACACTGCAGCTTTATAATATTAGTATAGATTTACAGAATCTCATTAAGGCAAGTTTTATTATGAAACCACAGACTACATGGTATGCAAAGGTAGTGGTTTCGTAGGTCGGACATAATACATAAGTTGGCAAAGAAAAAAAACCTGTATTTCAACCAATTACATCTACTATTATAAGAAAATAAACTTACCAGAAGATATAGCAGTAGGTAATACATAAAAATCTCTACCAAGATATTACTTTGAAAAGAAACAATCATATAAAAATTATATGTTTCACAAGAAATCTGATTGCATTCTCGGTGGCGAAGTAATTGAAAAAAATGTCTCTTTATTTTGCATCGGGTTCAAGTCACCGCAGATGAGCTAAGATTATACTCTTGAGGGAACTAAGTGGTAGGTTTGATGACTTTGGGGTTCTGTAGTAATCTGGTAGCAAAATTATGCAACAAGACGTACAAATACTTTGCAGCATTGATAAGAATATCAATAACTAAAGATTTTTAACAAAACTATTTGAAAAATACTTATATAAGTGAGTAGGTATAAGAAATAAAAAAAAACTCAAAATATACCAACAAGATAGAAGAGGGAAACATACATACATATTATCACGCCAGTATCCCTAATGGGGTGGGCAGAGTCACAAGTAAACATATGAAAACTTGCAGCCACTTCTGATTTAAAGTCCTAAGATGGATATCGTGAACCATGGTGACAGGTGATCAGCCCATCGTTCATATAGATGGTTCATAATTTTTGAGAGGTCTATAGTCGACTTTTACATGCTCGGGGAGAGAGGGAAACATGTTGTAAGAAATCTCACCTAGTGGGTTGAAGACAGGGTGATGATGATGATGATGACTTGCACTAATTGTAAGTTTCTTTCTCTTAGTAAAAAAAAAATATGTACCTAATGTATAGTTTAGTTTTATATTCCTTTAATATTCTTACGGAACTCTATAGATAATCAAAATGCTCACTGCCACTACATTGAATATAATGCGTAATACCTGACCTGTTTTGCTTATATTTAGCCGTGAGAGAACTTAATGCAGTCTTGATGTTAATGTCCACAAGAATGTTGTTCTAATTAGATTTCGGTTCCAAAAAAAAAATAAGATTATTTTTTATTTCGGTAAAATTAAGGTGGTTCAAAAATTTTAATGGTTTTAGGCATAAATAAAATGTAGCTCCAAAATCTTACTAAGTAGGTCTCTACATACATATTATCACGCCCGTAATCCTTAACGGGGTGGGCAGAGCCACAAGTAATCATAAGAAAACTTGCAGCCGCTCCTGATCCAAGAGTCCCAACATGGATATGGTGAATCATGGTGACAGGTGATCAGCCCATCGCCCATATAGGTCAATCATGTTAGAGAGAATACTACTCCTTAGTCGATTTTATCGACATGCTCGGAGAGAGAAGTAGCAAGAAGTCAGTGAAGAGAAGGCAGGGATCCTCTTTGAGACGTAATTTAATGATTTCACCACACCAGTTCGAAAAAAATTAACCCGAGTAGCCATAGTCATAATACCTAATTGTAATGAGTTTTTGTGTGCGTATTGACCATGTCTTTCCTGTGGACAAGGCTGACTAAGCTGAGAGAATGGTATAGGTGCTGGGCAAGTCTATTCCATCTAAATTCGTCCTGGGCACTACAGCCAGCGTCCCGTTTGTGATGGTAAAAAGTTGCCTCCTGACGCTGTATAAATCATCTACTATGATGGTTGAAGGCCTTAGTTTGTGTGCGATTATTTACCTGATGTAAAAATTTCTCCTATTTCAAGTGAACCCACACCTCATTCGGATACTCGTCCATCACGCCACCGAGCTTGTCATAATTGCACGCTAGTTCCTAAGCGGGTACAGATTAGTACTAGCTTAAACCATAGAATAAAAATAGTACTAGTTTAAACGAACTTACAGTAGTACCACAAATATTGTGCGCCTCTTCAATTGTACTTTCAGCTTTCTCCAACTGACAAAACATCTGTTCGGACCGCTGATTGGTTCAATTCAGCCGCACTAAAGGAGAATAGCAATGTCCTAGTTACATCGTCCATTGTCGTTCTCGACGGGAGACAATACAGTTTAACTGACTAGGCTTCCTATGGACTCGACATATTTTATCGGACGATAGTGGTACCTAAAAAGGATGTGATACTAAAAAAAACTAAGGCCTTTTACCATCTATAGTAGATGATTTATACACCGTCAGGAGGCAACTTTACCTTCACAAACGGGACGCTGTAGTGCCCGGGACGAATTAAGATGGAGTTGGCTTGCCCAGCACCTATTCCATCCTCTCAGCTTAGTCGGCCTTGTCCACAGAAAAGACATGGTAAATACGTGCGGAGCTGACTAAGCCGCGGGTTTCCTCACGATGTTTTCCTTCACCGTTTGAGAGTACTGGTATAGCGCACATAAATTTTTCGCACAGAAAAATCCATTGGTACACGACCGGATTCGAACCCACGACCTTAGGATCGGAAGGCGGGGTAACTACCAACTAGACCACCAGTGCTCTCGATCGAATAATAATGTTTCTTCTAAATATCCTTTATCACTTTCTGATCTCTCTTTGTTGACCATGGTCTTCTATTTTTGTATAAAGTTTTTTTTTCTTTTTTGTTATGATCTACGATACCCTTATTTCATAGAGTTTAAAAATATTTTCATAATTCTCTGGCCATTTACTTCGAGAGTCCATCGCTTGGTCTATCAGGTATCAAGCGATCCGTCGTCTATGCCTGCCCATAAATTTGTTTTTGTTACTTGTTAACTTTCATAATTTTACGCGCATTTTAAGCTAACACAAGATGACTTTTACTGTGTCGTAACTCTTATCTATGTCAGACTAATTTATGGTGTTCATAACCTCATCACGTTTATTTATATCCTGTGGACCAACTGCTCTTTAGATAAATGACCAGCGATGGTTATGTTGGCTAACCAATCGGATTATTCACATAGAATTTAAATAGCGATACACAGGCTTTGAAATAGCCATTCAAGACCATTTCTATGAACTATTGATATCACGACCACATCATATATTTATTGCGTCAGAATTTCATAGTATTTATTATGAATATTATTTATTGGGAATATTGAGAAACTGCTTTATTTTGAAAACATGTATTAACAGAAAAGGCTCACAACTATGTATTAGTTGTAATTAAAAAAAAACAGTTTCCCAATTTTCTATTCAAAATAAGCACAATGAAATTCTTTAAAAATATAATTCACAAAATACAAAAAAACACTCGGGTTATCCTAAAGACCGTTGCTAACAGCAATAATAATATTTTGAATAGCATAATTTCAGTGGAATGATTGATTAACTGTTTTTTGGTAAAGTGATTTGTTTGCGATCAGTTTTTGGCCATTTGTCTAAGATAGTATAAAGTGTTCTCTTGATGACATCAATTAAAACCATTCTGATCGTTAACCTATTTCAGGGCGATGAGAAATGCTCGATGGTTTGTGCCTTTTTTTACAAGTCGACTTAAAATTATATCTGATTCTCAACGCTGAATTTCATTGGAAATGCTTACGTCTTTTTATTAACTTCATTCCAAAGGTAAAAAAACATTATTTAAGTCTAGTATTATCCTGGATGTAGTCCGCTTTTTGATTTACCAGACTTCTATGTCTGTCGAGGACAAAACGGGAAAAAGGTTTTGCCATTTGGTATCTTTCGATGTCGACCCAACGAATGTATGTTTATTGAAATGGTCAAAATACAATACATAGGTATTAATGCGAAAAAAATAGACGTTTTAGAGATTTAGGGTTCAGTTTGGACCAGTTGATAACTGCATCATTTAGTTAGATTAACTTTCTTAAAAGCAATAAAAGTCATAACCTTTTTACTACAAACTTCCCGCCCAATTCCTATGTTTTCAAGTAACTAGGTAGGTAGAGTACCTTAATTACCAAAGTACTTAACTTTAAATTATTTCGTTACTTACTCCTCTTTAATTACTCGTGTGTTTGTCTTGTTTGTCCTCTTGTCTTTCCGCCATTAAGGGCCATTATTTATTGTGTAAGACGGATAGTTTGGCAAAGAAAGCAATTTAATGGAATATTATTTCACAGCTTACAGACAACTTATTCAGCTGGTACAATACGGTATTTGTGGGCAATCGTGGTCTGAAAGCATCGGTCTCATGGTAGGGACCCAGTTTTCCAATCGTTAGTGGACAGTTGGATTTTTCTATCCGAAAAGTTTTGTGTACCAGCGCTTTCAATCATTAAAATCTAAATAAAGCAATCGTGAGGTCATTGTAATACATTTCAAGCATGGAAGCGCTCGTAGCTTGCATAGACGTTCTTGATTGATCGTTGAAGTTAAGCAACATTGTGCGCGGTCACAATTTGATGGGTGACCGCAAGTTGCATTACGAGCCGAGCGCTTCCGTGCTTCGGAGGGCACGTTAAATTGTCGTTCCCGGCTCTTTAGTCGCTAAGCCATGACGGAGGCCTTTAGGCGGCCCAAAACCTCCGTCATAAGAGTTGGCCACTAGCTCATACGAACTTACTTATTTCAAGCATGCATGTGATAAACGATAACAGAGTAAAACCGCGATAAAGCCAAAATGCATACTTACACCAAAAACATTTACTCGTGTGGGGAAAGTGTAAAGAAAGAAAGGAAATAGTTTATTGACTACATACACATAATAGACATAGAAAAGAAAAATTAAGACACAGAGCACAGGGTAAAGGAGAGAAGAATACCTATACAGACCTAATCTTATGGGGCTCGTACATAACACATGTCCTAGTTACTCTGTCAATCGGATAAAAGTGGCCAAAACTCAGCAAGTACTTGTAGAATTGTCAAAGCGTGTTCGTAATGCTTTTACCCAGACAATCCCAATCTTAGCTACAATACTGCGGTGGTCGACTCACTTAACCGTAACCCAAGACTCAACTCGATGGGTTACGTGTTTGCACAGTAACTGAATATTGGACACAGAAGCTTCATAATGCTTTGTCCCAGTTCTATCTTTGCTTTCGTCCACAAATACGAAATTGTTTTTCTGAATATGTTGTTTCGTTCAGTTTAGCGTTTACATTTTCAAATTTGATGCGTCAAGTATTTTAGTAATTTGAGATTTAGGATGAAACATGAAAATACTTGGAAATATTAGGTTTTAATAATTTAAAACCTGTTTATCTTTGGTAGCTTGATATTTCGTAGCGTAATATAATAAATGTAAATTAAATTTCAAGCGTTGGGGTTACTTTTTCACTCCGTAAATCATTTCAAATTTTATTTCGGTCCTAATAGTCCTTAACCAAATTTGGATAGCATGTTGTTCCACAGACACGCGCATAACCGCGATAAGAACCACATAAATTCAATTTTCTATTAGATTTCTAGGCGCTAATCTCATCGTAGTTTATCTGCTGAATAAATAATAGGCTTGAAATAAGCTGTCCCGTGTGAGCCGTGGAGAAATAATGTGTGTGGATTAAATTTATTTTATCGCGACCCCGCAAAGATTGGGACAGAAATCACTAGGGATCCGATTAATGGAACTAAATATGGCGAAAATATGCATGAGATTGTTATACTATTCAATTCATCTTACTGAATATGCATAAAGAACAATATAATTTTATAAAAAGTGAGTTTTAAGCATTTTTAGCTAATATTCTTATTTACATATTTTTCTTATAAAAAAGTACTTTTTTGTAATATTAATTGAACAATATTAAACTAGGTAGGTACTTCTTATAAAAAACTGCCAAATAAGCAATTGCATATTAATCCAGTCTCTACAAATCACTTTGCTATTGAATTATCATTTGAATGATAAATGGGGTACAAATCTGGGGTGCAGACAATCGCTGTGAAATTGTTGAGGGTTACGTTTGATTTGATAAAAATTGAATTATTGCTTTGATGTTTGATATGAAGCTCTCGTAATTGATTTTTAGACGAAAAATAAATTCTAAATAATTGATTTAAATGAATTTCATTTCATTTTAGTTTCTTGAAAAACTTATAGCTATCACAAAAAACTAACAAATACATGTACCTACCTACAAAGTACAAGTAAATACACCAATGGCTAAGTAGTAGAAGCTTATATTGTTCCCTTAACACGATCTATGTCTTCATTGTGTTCGAAACAACTCTTAAGCACAATTTTCCATACAGATAAAAAATACTTTGTAAGTTCCTGGCATAGAAACATGGCCCCAAAAAAAGGCTAACGCGATGATCGAAAAGATTCTTATTACAAGAACTTTTTCCGTTTGTTCCTTACCTTGTATCATTACTTTGTTAAAGTGGCTTCCTGCTCAAATTAGCGTATCGAAACAAATCCGTCGATATGATGAATGTTCCTAACAAAAAGAACAAGAAGACGATATGTTCATTAACGTGTTTCAGATTCCTGTTGGTCCATTAGCCAGATATTTTAATTGTTGTCGTCTCTGACGTGATGCATCTGGTGCGGAGCTATTTCAAGACATATTGCTTTCAGACATCGCTATTTCACGAAATAAAAAACTCATAAGAACTATTTTGAACTTGGTGAGAAATTTTGAAAAATCTTAGTTTGGTTAGTATCTTTACTGCCTAATTATCTTTCGCCCGCGGCTTCGCTCACGTGATATCCGCAAAAAAGTAGCTTATATATTCCAAGCTTTATTCAAATCCATTCAGTCGTTACGCTAAGCTTAGTCGGCCTTATCCATAGGAAAGACATTGGTCAGTACCTACGTGAGGAGTTGACTAAGCCGCGGGTTTCCTCACGTTGAGAGTACTGATATTAGTGTAATCATTTTTTTCGAACTGAAAAATTCATTGGTGC
The DNA here is from genome assembly GCA_949320045.1 of Scotopteryx bipunctaria. Taxonomy (NCBI): domain Eukaryota; kingdom Metazoa; phylum Arthropoda; class Insecta; order Lepidoptera; family Geometridae; genus Scotopteryx; species Scotopteryx bipunctaria. The sequence continues at coordinate 8,993,748 of OX439449.1, forward strand.
ACGACCAGGTTTGAACCCGCAACCACTAGACCAACAGTGTTATTGCTCTTACAAAACAAAATTATACAGGATCAGAATAATTATTTTTTATTCTTTTAGGTCTTTTTTTAAGATAGAAAATAAGGAAGTCTGATATAACTCACTGCAGGTTTAAACCCGTAAGCTCTTTGAGCCTAGCTAATTTAGCTGGAACCATTTTTCTTATAAACTTCGTTGCATTATTTTGCGGTATAACGCAATAAATTAAAATGTGGGTTAAAATATAAACATGGCTGTAATAATAAGTTACCTGCTCGTTTCAGTGGAGTTCGCGTGAGACCGCATAATGCTCAGAACTTTTAATTACCAGGAGCTGGTTCAAATTAATATTTTAAAATGAAAAAACTTCATCTTCGGAAATTCAACGGTACTCTTAAAATAGAGAGAGGAGTGAGTAAAACATACATCATACATACATAATTATCACGCCCGCATCCCCAATGGGGTGGGCAGAGCCACAAGTAAACATAAGAAAACTTACAGTCACTTCTGATTTAGTCCTAAGATGGATATGGTGACAGGTGATCAGCCCATCGCCCATATAAGTGGTCCATCATGTTGAAGAGGATATTTATCCCTTAGTCGACTTTTACGACATGCTCGGGGAGGGAAGCAGCTGGACCCATTCTATGCTTTTTCTTTATTTCCAGTCCAGCAGAGAAGTAAGTAAAACATAAAGCACAAAATTCTCAATTTTTATTATGCACATATAAATACAATACCTTCTCAAAAAGAAGTGAAATAATACTTAATAACTAAAAAATAAATCAACAATCTATTTATCTAGTCGTGTCACTAGTTTGTTAGAACCAGAGAGATGAGAGGATTTAAAGTAAGCCTCAAAGGCATCCACAAATGGAATGCTCGGTAAACCGTCAACCTCCGTCAACTTATAAAGTTTTTTATTGCTGTAATTGAATAGTCATAAGTCATAACACATTACCTATACTTTTTATTAATAGACTTGCGAATCCCAAAATTGTTCTCAACATTTACACAAGTAATCTTGTTTGAACATCTCCATCCACGTATTTGCATATTTCTATTATTGCCGCTTGCAGAGCCCCGTACAAAATCAACACGTGTGACGTCAGATAGCATGTGAATGAAATGAAATGGTATTGGTATAACGTGGAGTGTTTTGTTCAGCACAATCGGAAGGGGCAGCGGTTAGACCTTCCATTAAAATATTCATGGCGAAACGACAGTAGCTGAAAATACGACAGTTTGCTGTTACATTTTACTTTTGGTGAATAAAATATATTGGAAAGAGAATATGAAAAATACAACACTTATATTATGTACTAGCAGCCGCCCGCGGCTTCGCTCACGCGGTACCCAGATAAAAAGTATCCTATGTCCCATTCAAGCACACGTAGGTACCTACTATCCTCATTATTCATTATAATATAGTGTACGCTAAACGATGACTAAAGTATTGCCATCTCTTACCATTTCATAATGACAAACAGTGACAGGGCTAACTTTAAGCAATGGCTAACTTTAGCGAAGGTGGTGCAGATTTTAGTTTTCTTACAATCTTTGCCGTATATGATTGTTTATAAAAAGATGAAATTTTAGTCTGAATGTTTGAGACATTTACAAATTTCTGACTATTCATTATGAATTTATTATATAGTCGTCACGGCTCACACCTATTTGTTCACGACGATCGAAATTTAAAAATTCTAAATTGGTGGGCCAGGAGTACCGGGATCGATATTAATCGATTTCCATTACTTCTCTGAACGCACCCTTTAAAGTACTGCTACTCTACACCAGATGGCACCAGCATAAATGGGATGGGTGAACTTAACAGAGAAAGCGCAATACAGTTTCAATAATTCCTGTTGATCCCGAGATTCCCAAGGGGTGCAAGTGCACCCTCTGGCACCCCCTTGCCGGCGCCCATGGTTAAGGTAAACTTTACAAAACGCAACGATAGCGCGTCAAAATTTGATCAGAATTAGCAGCGACATCTAGTTTTCAGACGTAGAATTACGTCAGAACTCCATGAATAATCAAGATTAGAAACTTATTAGACCAGTAATAATTTATGCTTCCTTTCACAGGTAATTTGACATTGACAGTTCCTTTTCCATATGTTTTGTATCATCTATTACTAATCTTTGGTATCATCGCTGTCATAATGTCAAAATAAAAGTATTCTATTTTTCATGAAAAACATGCCAAAAATAAAGAATTTGCAGGTAATTATGACATCAACTAAATGAGAAAAATCGGCTCTTTAATTTGATATAGGTTATGTGCAGTTTTAGACCAAAAATTGAATCCAGGTTTTCATCCTTTTTCACCCCTTTAGAGGTTGAATTTTGAAAAATCCCTTCTTAGTACACCCCTACGTACCAAGGTTTACCTACACTGAAAATTTCAAGTCTCTACGTCTAGCGGTTTAGGCTGTGCGTTGTCTGTCAGTCAGTCAGTCAGTCAGTCAGTCAGTCAGTCAGGACAAAGATTCTTATAATATAAGATAAGGCATTCATAATCATCTTCCTGCTCTTATCCTACTCTATGTGGGGTCGGCAGTTTTGGCTAAGGTGTTCTATGACCGGCCGCCTGCCTAACGTCAACCCTCCTTGGGAATACTTTGCTTCTTGTATCTCATCATGTTGGAGGATACTATCCCTTAGTCGACTTTTACGACATGCTCGGGGAGAGAAGCAGCTGGACGCATTCTGTTTTTTCTTTACTCCCAGTCCAGCAGAGAAGAATATATATATGTATAAGGCATTGTGAAACAATATAAGCACTAAGGGCTCTATTCTGAAGCGGCCATTGTCAACGCGATAAATAATTAAATAACACCCAACAGTCACATGTAGTTCAGACCCCACACTAGAATTATCAGTGTCATGGCATCAGAAACTACGAATACCATGGTACCACAATACCCGGAAGAAATATTTGCAGAACCTCCAAACATTATCCCTAGCGATAATTGAACACGCGCCACTTGCTTTTCCGCAATGTCTAGTTAGATGTAAATACTCCTAAGTAAATAGTAACAAAGGAATGAGAAGAGCCAAGATGATGCACCAGGAAGATTAAATGTGATCTGAATTTGTGGTCTTCATCGATGACATCTCTGAATCTTCAATTTAATTCTGTGACTAATTTTAATTTAAGACCCAACACATGTGGCCTTAGGTCACGGGCTAAGCCATGATCTTAAAACATCTTTACGAACTCAAAACATCAAGCGCTCAGAGCTCTCATAAATAAGGTGGGGATTAGAAACAAGGGCAAGCAAATACGAACAAGCGCACAAATATAGGTGATATGAGTCCAAGCTTTAAGGCAAATGTATTTAAAAGCCGTCCGAAGATAGGGTTGGATGTTAATGAATAAAATGTATAAAGCCGGTCACAACGACAGTGGCCACGTGCCCAATAGCTTTGTATGATTAATACGAGAACTTTTTTCCATCTGGAAGAAACAAGAAATTTTAAAAATAAATAAATAAGAGCAAAGTTCTCATAATCGAAAACAATTGAAAATAATTTCTGGATAATAATCCAAATGACACTAACAATAGTTTTGTTAGTTTTGATCGTGATAAGTATACCTAAAAGAAATAAAACCCTTTTTGTACAAATTATGGTCAAATTTTTTTTTTACAATTTTTCCTTGTTACTGGATAACTAAATTATTTTAGCAACAAAAACAAAAATTAGCCGGACGATAAGTAAAAATGCCGGACAAGAAGCAGCTGTACCTCAATCCTGCGAGAATCTCTTAATTTACGCCCCGAAGGGATTTGCTAAAGCCAAACATTGTACGCTAATTATAACGGGCGCATATGCTACAGCTCCCACGAGGATCCCGAGTTAACGGGTAACGCTCTTCGCTGATGGATTTTGAGTATCTATAGGTACTTTGTAATTCACGGGACTGTTGACAATTGCGTCCCTTGTGGTGTCAGCAAAGCTAAGTCCCGAAACCACAGAGTTGGGAACGGAAGGGAAAGAAAATTTTTTAGGATGTGTTGGTGTAATTCTACGTTATGTAAAAAAATATAGAACACTTTTAATTCCATTTCCGACCGATATTAAATGAAAATTAACCAGTTTTATTCACAAATTTTACTTACTTCAATCCGACAGAATCAAATCAAAAAAAGAAGACTAAAAGATTTCCATGACATTCTATTATGAATCAAAATCACCATTGCTGATCTAAAATAAAACTCAAAACAGATGTTTTGAGCCATAGTCATTCGACTAAAAAAACATGAACTTAGCGTCAAACTCGTTATGCAAATGTAAACTAAATGGAACATAGCTGTTCATACAGCAACTACAATTACTATCATAAAAGCATAGCCCTCAAGGCACATTGGCACGTGAATCTGGCCCCTTTCCTAAAAACTCCATAAGCACCTATCAGACAAACCCATCTGCAATGCTTTTCACGTTGTTTCGCTCCACGAATTCGAGCCTTACTGCTCAGACATAGAGGCGGGGGATTTTGGGTAGTAGACTATTTTGTTAATAGCTTGAGCTAATCTGTCAGCTGAGCCGCCGGAGATCGTTTAAAAGCAGCGTCCCCTGTTATTGTTTATTTAGGATGGTGATTCGCGGTGGAAGCTCGTTTTTGAGGCGTGCATTAATGCGATTGTCCGCTAGCCACAATGTACGCTCAAGTGCTGAATGATTCTCTGATAACAAACGTGGACATCCCAGTGGTTATTTCATTTACAAGGGTAGATGGAGATATTAACTGGATATGAAACTCTTCACATGCAAAGAGGGTAGGTTTGCACGTGTTAATGGCATAAGGACGGTCATCGGCCATATTATTGGCCTATTCACGTTGCCATACCCTATTACAGCGTACTGTGATAGATTTTAAATTATTTTATGATCTGACAAAGGGTCCGAAAGGTCCCATCGTCCTCTTTACTTAAAAATAATCTACCGACTTCAATTTATATAGGGCATCGAAATACGACTAACCTACCTATTCAGCAATCTTTCTAGAGAGGCAGGAAAATCTATATAAAAAAGCGAACAAGCTTTCAAGACAAAAATAATGAATCATTGAGAAAAAACCATGGTTGTAAAAAACCGACTTCTACTTTTTTACTTAATTCAAGAAACATTAAAGCTTTCATAACAAAGAGACAATTTAGGCACTTCTCAGAATATTTCAAACAGAACACACAAAGGGTAAAATGTCATTAAATCCAGACAAGTGTTATTCCAAAGACAAAATCAAATGTCAGATGACCAATCACAGAAACCCTAGGCGGACAAAAGCACAATTAAGTACAGCGGGGACCGTTAACAAAAGGATTGAGCACACAATTTGTTTCAGCCCATCTTTCTGGCCCACTATTGACCACTTTACCCTAATTCAATAAGTGACCCTCTACACTACCATTTGCCTGCTTCTCCACATGCTTTCAATTTTCGTGACTATAAATACTCGTTTGTCATTCAAATTATACTCCTAATAGTCATATTTTTATTTTCTAGGAATGGGACCGATCATCTAAATAAATTAAACCAAATTTTACGAGTATATCGCTCAATGAAATCATTGATAACTTTTATGTTTCCTTATTTAATACAATTCTAAAAACCCCAAATTATTTATTATAATGTAGACTAACTTTTTTATTTCTTTACAATGGTTATTCACCTATATACTAGTAGATGCTTTGATCGGAGTCTAAAATACTAAGTATCTTATAAATAACTTTATTAACAGAAAGAAACTTACAACTATTACAAATATAATTTACAAAATACAAAAGGAACAGTCGGGCTATCTAAAGGCCGTTGCAAACGGTCTATAGATAGCTCACCTGATCCAGCTCATCAGCTTATAAATACACTTGATCAAACATCACATTTGATAGAATTCTCCAGAAAGGTAGGAAAGGAATACAGTCTTGAAGCAAAAGCTCAATCCAGTCACTGAACTATTCACAGTAGCCAAGAAACCGCCAGTGACGTGAGACAGCAAAAACTTTTGCCCTATTTTTTGCTATTTCAATTTGCCCATAATAGGGTTACCACGATCGTCTGAGTTGAGTACCCGATGCGGTGTGCTTATTATTGCTGATGCGAACAAAACATGTGCTAGGTTAGTTGTTCACGCTTTAGCGACATTTCAAGAGTGATTCGCGGATCCATTGTTCAGTACCCTAATAAACTGAGGGTCCCGGATGCGTTGCTAATGATACTGATCATTATACTGTTTGAAAATTGAATACACGTGCTCAATGGTTTTAATTTTCAATCAAGCTTTCAACGCCCACAGACAAATTTGTAATCAACATTGTTAATGGAGGCAGTTGATTTTGTAGAAAGTCGTTAATTGCGATAAGAACACACAAACATTTGAAATCAACCCAAATCTAAAAATTACTAAGCCCACGTACATTCATTTTTCTTTTCCTAAAATGTTCTTTTAAGATCTATTCAAAAACTACGTTTAAACTGAAAGAACATTTTCACCTGCAATCCTGAGTGTACCTCAGTCATGACGAAACGTCTGAACGTATTTGAATTAAACTTGGAATAATAATAGTGTTGACCTGGAATAACATCATCATCCACAGGCCGACTTTACCCACTACTGGGCATAGGCTTCTCTCTGTTTGTGCCATCCATCACGGTCTTGTGCTAGTCTTACCCCCGAACACTCAAACGCAACTCAGAGTTGAGCTCGTTTTTGACAGTTTTTGATGAAAATCTGTCAAAAACTCGCCACTTGAGACGTGCTTAACTCTGAGAAGCGTTTGAGTATTCGGGGGTTAGCCATTCTTTGCTCATGATTTTAACTATTTTAATTGTTTTTTATCAGTTAGCATTCTACGTGAAATTAATACGTTTCACTTCCTCTCGCGCCATTGCGCGAGAGGAAGTGAAACGTATTAATTTCACGTATCACTAAATCAAGAAAACAAGCTTGTATTAAATAGTATGAAACTTATTTCAAGGTATGCCCCGCATGGACTCCTTCGTCAAAGTCCCCCTTACGTGTCAGTCTACGCGTCAACGCTTGCACTAATTAGCAGACAACCGACACCGCCTGCTTTGATGCAGCTCCCATAGGAAACTGGCGGGTGGAACAGCTGTGAAATTATGTGGTTTTTGTTATTTTAGAAGGTGGGGTCTCACGGAAATCCAGTTATTACTCAGTAGAAGTCTCACGAAAATTAAAACAAAATTTAGTTTACTAGAAGATAACAAATTTAGACATCTTATTTTTATTTTAAATGAGAAAGTTCTGAATGTTGGTGATATAAATTATAATAATCATAATTTATTTTTTATCCGGATACCACGCGAGTGAAGTGACGCATGGCAGCTAGTAATAATGTTAACTTGTTAAAAAATAACAAGGTAATTTTTGACCGGTCCATTTTGATTTTGTATGCCTTACCAATTCACCCGGGCTTTGTCTCAGCATGTTCCAATTACTACAATATCATTTTATGAAACTTCGAGATACCAAAACCATGTATCCTGCACCCTAGACATACCCCGTGGAACTTACAGAAAAACGTAGTAATTTTTAAATTAATAATAACAAAGTAAAAGACAAATTTAACAAAGGTTTTTTCCGGAGTATTATTACTGCCATCAGATACCATGTCATTACAAATGGTACCAAAGGAACTTGCAGAACATCAATAAATTATCAAGTTTAAAAAGTCGCGGTTTCCAACCGATGCAGCAACAGAACAAAGCGTTGCTCGTAATAGATACAGCTCACGGAAGACAGATACCTCAACGCTTCAATGCGGGTTATACATTAACATTGTGTAATAGATAGAACTACACTGCCGTCAACTAGTACTGCCGTCATAAGGAAAAAAGACGTATCTGTCATTTTTTTCATAATTGAGTTGTATACATCATCGGAATCAGTAAAAAGAGACGCATCTACCAGTATTTTTTTCTCCATTTCGGAATTTATGTAGAATTGTCCTTTTTTCTTATAACGGCAGAGTAGTACTACAAAAGGCGCACAATATTTGTAGTACAGACCTACTACTGTACATACATATTTATTTTGCCAATTTTTTAATGATAGACTTAAAAATAATGTAACCTTGCTAAGTATTGGGCTTCACCCAACTTGTAAGTGACAGGCTCAAACCACATGATTTGTTATTGATAGACAAGGTTTGATGATAGACAAAACGCACGCATTGTTGCAAGCGTAGCCGCAGAGTAAGTGCATTTAATAAAAGAGAAACAAAATCTACACAAAGTATTTACAGGATGTGATGTAGTGCCGCTATATCTATCTAGGTAAGTTAAAGCTTAAGTATGATTTCAATTTCATATTGTAAGAAACACCATGCCCTATTTTTTATTCTGTCTAGTAAGATTTCATAAAAGATGTAAGGCTAACAAAAAGTATTCTGTTGTCTGATACATCGGTATGAACCTCACATATACATAACTGTTTTATTAATTACCATTTGATAGATATATATAAAAACTCGGTTCAACACCGTTTTCCCTAAAGCATACCAGCTATAATCCATTTCCTATGACTACAGATGCAGTGTCGCAATCGCAAACTTTGCCCTATTGTCTGGGCGTGTGTTCGGCGGGTGAAACCAAATGTACTAATTAGTGCTGCCAACTTATTTGAACCATACAAAGTTCAGGGTCTGTCAGACCAGTGGTCACTGGGAAAGATTAATTTTTGAGAAAAGAAAACACGATACATTAAGAATATATTAAGTAGTACTCATAGTAAATCTTATGAAGGGATAAGAAAATCCAGTAATATACCCTGGTAAATAGTAAATAGAACTTGAAGTCGCTGTCCACTATCCCGTTTATAGCCAGACCGTAAAATAGGTCCGGAGCGACGAGTCGCGTGCCGTGTTATAATGGCCTTTTTACTTTTTACCCGACTGCGAAAAAGAAGGGTAATGCGTTTGGGTGTTTGTATGTATGTGGGTATGTGCATTCCTATGGCTGAAGCTGTAGTCCAAACGGCTGGACGGATTTTGACAAAAAAATGAGGTGTCGTTGGATTCGTCTGAACAACGTCTGAACATCGTCTGAACGTTGTTAGGTTTAGGTTAGGTTCAGGTTAGGTTTAGGTTTGGTTTCGGTTTGGTTTAGGTTAGGTTTAGGTAAGGTTAGGTTAGGTTTAGGTTAGGTTTAGATTAGGTTTATGTTTGGTTTAGGTTAGGTTTACGTTTGGTTTAGGTTAAGTTCCCTATAGGAATAAATAAAAAATAAGTTGCATTTCTGACAATAAATCGGCGGGGGTTAAAGGGGGGGGGGGGTCAAAAAACTTATTTTTCTAAATACCTTTTTTATAATGTGTGAAATCAAATAGTGTATTGTGCAATCAAATCTGATTTACTCGACATATTCTATTATTAGTGACCCCCTCCTAAATTTCCGGCTGCGACCGCACCTGGTTCATACTGGTATTACTTTATGGAACCAGTATTTCTTTTCGATCAAACACAGTCATGATAATTAAATGATACTACTATTGCTGCTAATTAAATAGCGTACAAGTTCTTGGCACTGTAAATCCACTGTACACTGTATGTTTAAAGTCCAAGAATCGATTTAATAATAAAACAGAGCCATTTAATTCCCAGCAATATGCTCCGCTATAAATATTCCCACTCTATTGACCTACTATTTGCATTGCCTGAATTGAATACTTCCGACGATTCATAGAAAACACAGATTACCCAATAGTTTCTATGACGAATAACCATTAGCTGTGTAATGACTGACCGGGTAGACTCGCGAGGCTGTCATGCGAAGCGAGTCCTCGCTTGGTCATGTCTTGAGTAGACAAGAACCTGCCTCACGCGGCTGCCTTGTGAGGCTGCTCGGTCAGTTATTCAAGTACCTAGTGTTTTTTATTGGTAAACAAAATGTCTTTTAGGTAGATCTTATTTTTTAAAAAGCAAAATTTTGACAGGAATTAAGTCTGCTTTTTTGTGTGTGCTAATACGTGTGTACTCTTCATTTATCCGTCTGTATGGCAATGGAGAAAAATCAAAATTATTTTGAATCAAAAAGCCGCCGGTCAGCCATTTTTTTTTCTTTGGTACCTAATCAAACTTTTGAGAGCACTTTGCTCTGCTTTTTTGTAAAAAGGGGTAGTGGGAGGAGACCAAAAGCATTATTGAACGAAAGCTACCAGCAAACCAAATTATACTTTGGTAAACAAATTTTTGACATCACTTTGCTTATCTTTTTTAACAAGGTTACTCTGTTTATGATTTTTTCTTTGCTTTTTGTGTTAGAACTGTGACGATCCGACGGAGGGTGTAGTGGAAAGAAACAAAAAATATTTTGGAAACCAAAAGCGAGGCATATAGTTCAAACTAGCTTATCCATACCCTAAACTTGCCTCTAGAATCGCATTGACAGCTCAGCGTTGCTTCTAATTAGAGCCGTCGCCTAGTATGCATGCAGTTTCAATGGAAACTTTTAGTTGGAGCCCGGATTATCTGCTAACTGGGGCCGTGCCAGGAGTTTGTATGTCCTCGTGGACCTTGTAGTTTCTCAGGTTTCAGACTAGTTTGATATTTACACCAGAGCAGAGGCTATTGTCTCAAAAGTTTGTGAACCTTTAGCGTCTATTATAACCGGAACCAATTATTCTACTTTAAGTTTTCCCAGGTAATACTTGCTAACGACTGTAGTAAAGTTCGTATGAGCTAGTGGCCAACCCTTGTGACAGAGTTTTAGGCCGCCTAAAGGCCTCCGGCATGGCTTAACGGCTTAAAAGCCGGGACCGACAATTTAACGTGCCCTCCGAAGCACGGAAGCGCTCAGCTCGTAATGCCACTTGCAGTCACCTATCCAAATTGTAACCACGCACGTTGCTTAATTTCAACGATCAATCGAGAAAGTCTAAGCAAGCTACGTCACGAGCGCTTCAGTGACAAGTAAAAAATGTGTATCATCATCATCGTCAGCCTATAGCAGTCCACTGCTGTACATAGGCCTCCTCTAATGAGCACCATTGCGCCCTATCTTTGGCTTGACGCATCCAGTCTCAGCCAGCGGCCTTTCATGTATGTAATTAATATAAGATTTTAGACACCGTAATATAATGTTTTGATGACCTCGGTGGCGTGGCGGGTGAGTGCTTGGCTGAGACGCAAGAAGTGCGGGTTCGATTCCCGCTACGGGAGAAATGTGCGTATTATTTGTATGTATTTACAAAAAAAAAGTATATAAGTATTCTATCATCAGCCATCATAGTCCATAGTACAAGATTTGCTTAGTTTTAGCCCACCACGCCACCGAGGTCGTCTGTAGGTAGGTACATTGATTAACTTTGACATATGTATTTTAAGACAATTATAGGTGAGTCCCATAACTCGCATTGAGTTATTAAAGTTTTATGCAGGATTACGAAGCGAGAGTCACTAGGTACTTCAATTCTCTGCAGCATGATACAACAATTTGCTCTCCCAGACGATACCACTCAGTTAACCATGTCGCAAGACATATCATTTTATTAGGTACTACACAAGTGAACGCAATTAATTATGCATTAATGAATCAGACGTTCATATCAAAGTTCCAAAGTAGTTTTTAATTGTCGAATCAGTATACGTTACGCTAGTTGTATTTAATAGATAGGTATGAACACGCAACTATTATAAAGAAGAACAAAAGAATGTAGGGCAAACTTAATTTCGCTAAATTGAGCTATTATTTTCCTTAAAAGTTTACCACTATTAAAGAGTTGTTAGGTAAATTATTTTTCGAAGATTTTTAGTACAACACCATCATAAATTTGCTCAAGGCTTCTGAATAGAGATTCAAACAGATTTAATTGAAAACTGAGTCATGATTCATGTGTGTGTGTAAGTGTGAAAACTTTTTAATGGTAACGGACCATTAAATCAATCATGATGTAAGATCATGATTGCTATTAGTTTTTAACACTGCTTGTTGTTAGGAAATAAAAATTAAATAAACAAAAATAATAGATTTACTGATAGACTTCAGCCGCTGGAATCGAACCCGCACTTCTCGAGCCTCAGCCGGACACTCGCCTCTCACGTCTTTGAGGCCATCACGGCGTACTACCATGCTGTGGTTTTTATTCATTCTGAAATAAACAATACTATTTCGTTCAACCAACAAAAACAAAAACAAATAAAAAAACTTCCAAGCAATAAGAACAACAATGTCACCGCAAAAACGTGCGTTTGTTTTAAGCCCCTGAAATATCCGCACAATGCAACAGCCGACCGTTCAAACCCTTTCGTTTACCTCAAACCGCACACGTTAATAAGTCGCAGAAATCCTGCACCATAAAGTGCTTTGCAGACATGCCTAGTACCGTCCTAAACTAGCTCCCAACTTCCCAACAAAATTGAACCCAGTGCTCTAGTAAATAAAGGTTATTTTGAGGTGTTTCAGTCGAGCTCTGTCGCCGTATGGTTTGCCAGCTGGAGGCGTGATTGACTGCACATTTCTCGGTAATTGGAAACACCAAGTTATTACTGAAGTGACTTGTTTGAAGTATGGAGAAGGAGATGGATGAACGGTCAGGTTAGAAGCTTATTAGAGAAGTTCTGACGTAATTTGTCTACGGTAATAACTTGGCGTATTAGATAAATGCAGCTAAGCGCTTTTGAAATCACTATGTGAACTTAAGCCAGCGATGACTTACGAGTTTGTAACACTTTATTTTTTACAAAAATATCCGTACATAATTATCACGCCCGTATCCCTAACGGAGTGCGCAGAGCCACAAGTAAACGTAAGAAAGCTTACAGTTACTCATGATCCAAGAGTCCGCAGATGGAACCTTGCAACGTAAGCTTTAAACCTTAATTGAACTATTAGTACTTACTTCGTAAAAGTTTCATAAACATGTAATGAAAAATTAAGTTTTAGGTTGAGTATGGGCGGTTTGTTTACATAAATTTTATCCCCAGTTTGGCTGAAGGTATCATGTTTTACTTGAAGATTCGCGAGCCTTGAATTTCCTACAGCCTTTGGATTACGCATACAATCTAGCTTTCTCTTAGGTATTTTTCGTAGATAACAAACCAATCCAATAACCGAAACGCAAAATCTTACTCTCAAGCATTCCGATCAAGTACACGAGCGCCTGTGCGAAATGTTCAATATAAGCCGGTTTCCATGGAAACGGTGACCGCCATGTGACGTTTATGTAGCGGTCAATACACAACGGGCGTGATGAGACGCATACTAAGCTCACGAGTTGCCGCGTCACTGGCCGTGGTGAGAGACTGGCTTTATGGCATTTTCCAAATTAAAATTCAAAGGTATTTTACATCCTACTAATATTATAAACGCGAAAGTTTGTAAGTATGGATGTATGGATGTTTGGTTACTCTTTCATGCCAAAACGGCAGAACGGATTTGAATTAAACTTGCAACATAGTATGTGCGCTGGAATAACATATTGTGCTACTTTTTATCCTGGTACCACACAAGCGAAGCCGTGGGCGTAAGCTAGTTTATTCAATAAAATCACAAAGATCGTTTTGTAACGTCTCTTTCATTGATAAATGTTGCTCAGTACGTATTAAAATATGTGCACTGTAGTAGGTCTAAGAGGCTAAATTGTAGTGACCCCCCGCTTTTCAAACAAGATTCGGAAGGTTCGGATTCGGTCGTGCACCAATGGATTTTTCTCTTCAAAATATGATCATCATCATCATCATTTCAGCCTGGTATCACCCACTTCTGAGTATATGTCTCCTTTCGATTTTGCTAGCCTCCTCGGTCCTGTTCGTCTCTTATCCAGGTTTTGCCCGCGACTTTTTCGATGTGATCGACCCAACTAATATCGAAATATGATTAGTGCTCTTAAACAGTGAAAAAAATATCGGTATGTCTAGAAAGTACAAAGGCATCAATTGCACGAGAGTCGTTTCTCTGGTTTGAAGCATAGAGGCTTAGATAGGGGCACCATATTGGTTCGAAAGAACTAGTATTATGATTAAAAGAAAGAAATAAAAATATTAATGGTAGAATAACATGGGCCTCGCCCAAGCTTTGTCTTTGTCGTTTCTTAGGAACCCCAAGCTTAAGTGTGCTTTGGTATCTCTTGTCTAGACTTCAAAGCCAATCGTCTGGCTGTCCGCAAAACACTCAAACATTCTCAAGCAGTCTCTATTTATCGAGTTAAAGTTCCAATACTGAGTTTTCTGAGAAATAATTGCTTAGAATACAATCACAGTTCTTCGTAGTACCTAAACATCAAAGATTTTTTTTATAAGTATGTACGTAACGGGTTCTACAGCGTCCCGTAATTGATGGCTTATGTTGCCTCCTGAGGATGATTTTCATCATCATCATCATTAGCCTATGGCAGTCCACTGCTGGACATAGACCTTCCATAATGAGCGCCATCGCGCCCTATCTTCGGCTTGACGCATCCAGTCTCATCATCATCATCACAGATCTTCATAACCAATAGCTAAGAATCTCGATCACATCAGCTTTCAAACATAAAACAACCGCATCAAAATCGGTCCATTCATTTGGGAGCTACGATGTCACAGACAGACGCACAGATACACACATACTACAAACTTATAACCATCTTTTGTGTCAATTTATTACACCCCTATTTTTCGTCATTGGTAAAATAAAATAAATGGAAAGGGCCTTAGTCAGCTAAATTAAATGTTTCAATATGAACCAATATAGAATCAAAGATCTGGTCATCGCGATTGATTTTAAAACTTTGATTGCGGTCTGAATATTTGAGACAGGCACTAAATCTAGATACTCAAAACCCACTGAATTGAAAAGCCTGATTCACTCTTAGCCTCATAAATTGGCACACATTGGATATTGTAATGTCGTTCTATAAATTCTCCCATCCATCTCATTACTGCCGGCCGCATAGCCCGTCTGCCGATCTTATTTGCAATTTTTACGACAGCCTTTTGTTGGACGGTTATAACGAGATATGGGACCCTTTTGTGAAAAAGGGCAATACTTCAATTTTATAGTTCATAGTTCATCCTCGATCGAACGAAGGCCTAAGTTATTGAATGATTTACAGTGGTCATAATATCGGGATAATCGGCGGTTAGCACTTAGGCTGCTTCCAAGCGATGGTTGAGGCTTTGTGGTAAGAAGCTGCTTTGCAGACTTGATTTAAGCTAGTATGTAGAGTAGGTAGGCGGCCGTCACTGACACCAGGTGCGGTAGTACCTACTACTGGCCTACTACTATACTACTATACTACTATAGTTCTTTCGAAACGCTCGTGACGATGTGCTCGGTCACAATTGGGATAAGATAAGTTATCACACCCGTATCCCTGATGAGGTGCGCACTTATACTTTCAAATTCAGAAATGCAATGCTTTTAAAATAGCAGCACAAACCTTCCAGTGTCAAACCCAAATGGCGCCTACTTACCACAAGACATCCATTCATTTCTAACAGTATTTATGACCTAGAACCCTAGAACAGCCTTTCATCGCATGTTTTGAAATAAAATATGACGATGACAATGCGAATAATAATCAAAAAGAAGTGAAAAATGTGAACTTGCTTATATTTTTGCTTTTAGGTTGAAAAAGCCAAAGCTTTTATACGGGCATTACAGACTCCTGTTAGTCTAAGCAAAAGTTGCCTCCTAATGCTGTATAAATCATAGTATAGTCAATAAAGGCCTAATATACCAAAGCACGGTAACGCTGCCAGCGGTCATCTGCGACCCATAGCATTCATATCCTTCTGAAAGAAAAAAAATTAAGACATTCTTAGTTAGTAAGTATACTAAAGTTACTTACCATCAGGTGGTCCGTTACCTTATTTGCCTTATTAGTGACACAAATAATAATAATTAGAATCTATTGACATAAGAGCGAAGCGAGACATAAAGCTAATTAATAGTATGTTAACGATAGGTATACCTACTTATAGCGCAAATTTGGGGTAACCCACAGATCAAAACATTTCCGCTAAAGACCCACTCATCTACCTAATAATTTTCTAAAATTCGATTACGATCTACAAGACATGACCTCTTAAAAGTTCAAATAGGCATCGGAATAATCACTAACATCCGAACAAAGGCAATTTTTGGGTTTGGGAACATCGAAGTCGATCGTCGGTCCGTTAAATTAAATGCTAATACAAAATTACGTTCCATACATGTTACTAACAACATTATAATGAGGGGACTCAAAATGAGATCGCTCGTAGCTACGACTAATTTTGTTATTCAGAAAGTTTTTGTGCCGAATCAATTTTGGACACGAAACACGATGTTGAGTATTCAGTGGTATGCTTTAACGCATTGATAGAATGACATACACAGGACTACTTTAAATATATATAACTGTTATGATACTGACTGATTGACTGACTGACTGACTAACAATTTAACACACAGCATAAACCATAGGTAATTCATAGAAACATGAAACTTGGAGAGTATATTCTTATAGTGGATTAGGGGCGGACAAAGACAGGAAATCTTGAAATTCAACTCTTAGACGATGTAGCAGGAAGATGAAGTTTGTATGAATAACGCATACAAAACGCAAAAAAAGTCGCGGTCTTTTCACTAGTGTAATATATTCTAGCTTTCAGCACACAGGTTTAAACGTTCTATTGACAAGACTTTAAAAAATAGAACTATTACTCTTGGCGAGCTTTGGTTTCGCAAAAGGTCAAGTATGTCAAGTTCAAAATTGTGATTATTTTAAGGTAGTAGAGAGTAGCCTAATAATTGGCCAATTGCGTAAACATTAGTCACATCTCTTTCTCTTAGAAATAAAGTATATTTTTGTTAGAAATCATATCCATCGAATTTAAGGTCTTTGACTCACAGAAAAGAGAAAGAATTACTAAAACTTAACGGGCAATCTATCTATCTAATCGTATCCCTAGTTCTTTTGAACCAGTGTGTGTATTATTAAAGTGCGCCTTAAAGGCTCCAAATGCGCAATAAAAAGCCTTGACAAAAACTTGAATGTACAAAAATCTTCTTTTTATTTAAATAGTTACCTTCGTTTTCGAATTAAAATAAGTTTTGTTAGTATTTTAAACACTAAAAAGCTTATCGTCTTTGTAATTATGTCTGAATCAGTTTCCAAAAAGATGAACTAATGATATCTCCAGACGTTTCAATTAAATTCCGCTTAGGCGTTCTCAGAATTGATGGCTAAAGATCACTCCCCAGTAGACCTATACGTTTTACTCTGAGCTGTAACGTCATATCATAAAACATAAGCCAGAGAACTATTGTCCAGGAGTATTTGTATTTTGTATGCGACCAACTAAATACCTGGATACCTACCCATTAAGAGACCTTTTCAAGCATATTTTTTATCCAAACATGGCCTTCCAAAACACTGTTGCTCAAAAGTAACAGCAAGTAAAGATTATATCGTAAAAACACTGTTTTTTAAGAACCCTCTTCGGCACACTTTTATCCTTTCACCGCACTGGTTTCAAAGAAGTGACACGAATAGTATATACCTTCCGTCCACACGTGCATCTTGAGATTTTGACGTATTCAATGGATGGCAAAACTGCTGACCCCACTTATGGATGTCTCAGTGATTCAGGCCGTTAAAGATTGTTTAACGCTTATTACGGATAATCGCGAGGGTGTAAGCAACCATGACTGGCCCATTATAAAAAGATACTTAATTTATATAATAAAGAATTTAGATTCATAAAGCAGTTGATGACATAATGGGTCAAGTAATTTCGTTGCAATCCATCGCATGTGAATATCAACACTCATGAATAAATAATATGGATGGTTTTGGGCTGCCATTAAGCAATTATTATCATTATATTGAAAATGCTTTTAATTTTTTATTAGATCAAATTATCGTCGGGGTAAGGTGTGTTCGATGCCAATATAAAATGGTCAACGTTTAAATATCCATCAAGTATGGGAAGTCGGTTCCTTGGCATTTGGGCTATTAATTCGTTTGTTTCGTGTTTATACGGCTCGTTATGATTACTGTGGGTAAAAAAATACACGTGGTTTGAAATATGTATTGGTGAACTAAGCCTCCGCTGTCCGTCTGTCCGTCCGTCTGTCAGCGGGCTATATCTCATGAACTGTAGTAGGTAAAGAGTTGACATTTTCACTGAGTGTGTATTTCTATTGCTGTTAGAACAACAAATAATAATGCACGAAGAAAATTTTTTTACGTTCGTAATCGATCATCGAAGCTACTTATTTAAAAAGTACATAGAGTAAAAGTCATATTAATAAAAACGGTCAAGTGAGAGTCGAATTCGCACACGAATGGTTCCCTACCATCTTACATGTACATACATATTTCCTGTATATGGCCCCCTTTTTTATTTTAGAATTTGATGGTGGGCGGAGACTAACTCTAATCGAAGAAAACCACTGTGTGTTCTTATTATTATTGATTTCAATTTTTATTACTACCATACCCAAAAAAGCGGATCACAAAACATTTAGTCTGTTCCGAAAATCGGACTCGCATATTTCATGACTCAGCAAGTCAATCGCCGAACTACAAAATGTCGTCAAACAAAATTAGACATGACAAGGCTTTTCACCATAATTTATTCGCAATTTACAGGACCATTTTCATAAGAAATCTTCCTAAACCTCGATACGTATTATACTCATTTCAAACATGCTGATTTAAAAACCTAATTAGATGTAATTTACATAAATTTGGTCGGCTCTCACAGTCGAGTAATGATGGTATTTATGCCTGGACATAATGGAATTTTGTCCTAAGAATCAAAATGAGTAAGAAAATGAGCAGAGTCATAATATTATGTTAAGTGCAAGATATACTGCAAGTATTCTTATGATTACTTGTGGCTCTGCCCACCACATTAGGGTTACGAGTGTGCATTATGTAATTTCAGGCCATAATCTATCTATTCAAGTTTTATTCAACGCAAAAACATGAAATAACTTTTTTAGATGTTTCGTTTATGAAACGTTAGACAATAGTCATTTATTTTTAGACTTTACAGTTCATAGTTTCATGTTCAGAAGCTTACCGCGTAGTGTTTTACTACTCTGTGGTTAGAAAATAAGCAGTTTCCGTCCCAATTAATCGTTTTGAAACGTTTATTCGATCACAGTTTTTACAAACAATTTAAATCGTTAGTCATTTATGATTTTGTATTATGGGTAAAATTATTTAGTAATGGGGTCCATGGGATTCCATAACGAAGATAGCTAACGTCCCCACTCAATGTACCTTCCCATCGGTGGGCTCAAGAGCTTGACAATAAAAGGAGTCATTAAATCATTTCTCCACACTTTGTCTTATCTATATAAGTAGTTTTTTCGAATCAGTAATGGTGAAAGATGGGGAAAGAATTTAAAGTGCGCCTCAAAAGCTTTCGTGAACTTAAATAAATAAATATTTGAGGATATTTCACACAGCGCCATCTAGCCCTAAACTAAGCAAAGCTTGTACTATAAGAAACAGATGATTGATAGAATAGGAACGTTTATACTTTTTTTGTACATTATACAAAATATTACAACACCCAGACCCGGAAGGTATATTTGCAAAGCATGCAAACATTTCTTCCGCAGCGGGAATCGAACCCGCGCCTTTTGCATCTCAACCAAGCACTCACCCGCCTCGCCACAGAGGTCGTCACTTGACACATTCGAAATTTTTAGGTTCGAAATAAAAGAGTACACTAGTAGGAATTCGTTTTTTCAGTGCCTTTTCGTTGTGTGTGTGTGCTAAATATATATTTTTCTTCTTCTTTCTTAATAGCCGATTTTTGGTCTCATAAGGAATAACTAGACTCACCTAGTTATTTCCAATAAGACTACCAATTGTGATTCCACAAACCTGCCCGCATTTGGCCGCGTTACGTTTTGTTTGGTCATAGTGAGTAAGGCCTCTTTTGTGAAGATTATAGTCTCCGTTTTTTTGTGACTAGGCACTTTGAAAAATATAAAAAGACGCTTGAGTAAAGCAAAAAATATTTAAAAAGAGGAGCAATCCCTCATTCTGCTTACCGGTTTGGAAATCTTACCGATAACGAACGTCTCTTTAGAGACACGTGCCCCTAACGATGTGGGACCAGTGAATACCTACTTACTTTTGAAGTACCTACTTACATTTACAAAGATTCTAATATTACCCTATCACATACTAAATACAACTAAAGTTACTTCGTATGAGCTAGTGGCCAACTCTTGTGACGGAGTTTTAGGCCACCTAAAGGCCTCCGTCATGGCTTAACGACTTCAAAGCCGGGACTGACAATTTTAACGTACCCTCCGAACATTTTATTTGAAATAAATATAAAACTCTAAATTGCACACAAAGAATTTCCACCACATGCATCAATCATTGAAGGCTCAAAGTCAGAGACACATCGACTCAGCGGATAGTGAGACCCATCCGAAGGGATGAAATTATAATCCTTTTAAGTAATGAGAAGGTACAGATGGTAGAACTACGAAAAATAATTTAATAAGATCTTTGGAGATACAATTTTAAATTAAAAAAACCGTCGCGCATTTCTCGTTAGTACGATAAAATCGCTTTAGTTAAATAAACCTTACAACACAAGTTTTTACACCTTAATTAAAGAAAAAGTAAGTTTTAGGTTAAGTATGAGTACAGTTTATTGAAATAAAATTGTATCTTTAGTTTGGCTGAAGTATAGTATAGTTCGTATTGGTTTAAGTCGAATAATTACTTAATCATTGTAAAACTGTTTTATTTGTATTTATACTTGTCTCAGACTACTCCCCTTAGATAGAATATGTAAGATTTTTTACTACTTACTTATATATGACTACCAAAAGCTTAGACTATCTGGTTTAATCTATAGTCGATACATCGTCAGGAGACAACTTTTACCTTCACAAAAGGGACGCTGTAGTGCCCGGGACGAATTAAGATGGAGTAGGCTTGCCCAGCACCTAATCCGTCCTCTCAGCTTATTCGGCCTTGTCCACAGGAAAGACATGGTCAATACCGTCAGCTCCGCACGACTAAGCCGCGGGTTTCCTCACGCTGTTTTCCTTCACCGTTTGAGAGTACTGGTATTAGCGCACATACATTTTTCGCAGAGAAAAATTCATTGGTACACGGCCGGGTTTGAACCCACGACCTTAGGATCGGAAGGCGCGGTCAATACCAACTAGACCACCAGTGCTCAAAAAAACAGAAAAAAAAACAAATAATGTCATGTCTATCACACATCTAATTCTACGTACCAAACTAGGGTTGCTTATCAATCTATATCACGATCCTTCATTATGAAGAGTGATGGGCGCGTCCGATCCGAGCGGATTTGTCTGAGGTTTAGCTAAAGACTGACAGTGTGATAATGTAGGGGATCGCTCGCCGTCACTTACTCCGAAACAACAAACAGTTTTTAGTTAGGTAAGAATAGTTTCACACAACATTTTAATTACTGATATGTATGAATGTTGATAGTAGAGTATATTATCTTCTAAAATACAAATTTTAGGTCAAAGTTTCAATTCTTTTTTGTTAAGGTTTTAGTGAAATAAATAATAATAATAATATATGCCTTTATTCGGAAGTTTACAGTTTTACTTAATACTAACTTATTATAAGACTAAGCGCCTCGTTCACTCTCAAGTAAAGTGTTGATTAGTTAATTTCTGTGTAACGTAAAAGTAGCGTAAAGTTTACGAGTAATTTCTGACAATCAACCTTTTAAATGATTTTTCGCGTTTCTAGGTTGCCAATTTGTTATAGTTTTGCTTCTATAATTTTTTAAATAAATAATATTATTTTATTAATATAGAGACAGGAAAACAAACGAAATAGTTGTTTAACAAAATATTGGTAGGATTGTAAGAGTTATCTATCACAGTAGATGTAAAAATTTATGAGATTTTAGCGCTCAAAAGTTTTCTAAAAGGTTTAAAGAAATGACCCATCAACCTTGACAGCTTAAACCATAAAGGTCGTAACACACGAACAAACGAGTCTTTATTGCTTCCATATCCCCTCAAAAACGTATATTCTCTTTTCAATCGTTTGGATCTATATTTTCATCAAATTCTTAAACCTTAGAATTCCGAGCTAAAGACCTTACCAGCGTTTAAATGACAATTTATGTGACAATGTTTCTCAATATATAAGACTCAATGCATAACCAAGACTAAGATACAAGGGACAAACGAGGCTATTTAAAGTAGCTTAAATAAATAAAAGTTTATGATGCACTGGATCCAATCATACTAAGCCGCTATGGAATGGACGGAGTGACAACACAATTTCGGCTGTTTGGTTTTGACAGGAATAAGGCAAGATATTTTTTTGAGCAGTTATTTTTTTTATGAAAATAGCAGTTGCTCTCTGTTGGTTTTGCGTTTGACGACCTCGGTGGCGTGGCTTATGAGTACTCAGCTGAGACATGCTTATCTCTTTCACATAACTTCATATCCATACTGTAGCACTAGAAACTTATGTATATGAAGTTATGCGTGAAATGTCATCATGCGTCCTAGAAAGTAAGATAAAACGGGCAGTGGTACCTACCTACAACAAATGTTGGTACGCTAGAAAGTTAAAAGCAGTTCTATAGCCTTTATAGCCTAGAGCCCTTTTATAATATAAAATAAAACAGATGGCGTAGTAAATAATGTTAGAGTTACATTAAACAAAAGTATGCAAACATGTAATTCAGCACGTCAGAGAGGCTTGTACACTTATCCGAATTCCAAAACATTGTTCTTCAACATTGTTGAATCAACATGTTAACAAAAACACAGAACTTTACAATGTCTTTAAAATAACTTTTCTATTTTGACATTTTAACGCGCCGACCACTATCAACACCAGACTGTGCATAAACATTGTAACCAAAGAAACCATATATATTTTGATTAAACCGTCTCATAAACAAGATGCTTGCAGGCCGACTTCACAATGCAGTGGGACTGCATGTTTCTGTGTTTAATATTGGTAGTTTAATCAATTATGTTTTATTACCTACTTGTTTGTGTTTTATATTACTGGTTTTGAATTTGTCTTATTAATGCTATGTTTCGTAAAATGCATCAATACTTGTCTATCTAAACTAAGGCCCTTTACCATCTATAGTAGATGATTTATACAGCGTCAGGAGGCAACTTTTACCTTCACAAACGGGACGCTGTAATGCCCGGGACGAATTAAGATGGAGTAGGCTTGTCTATCTTTGCTCTATGTAACTATAAAACTTTGCAAATTTTTGTGTATTTCAAATTATGTGAAGTTACTTTGGTTTCACGAGTACTAAACAAATAAGTACTTAATATTAAATACTTAGCACTCTTTAAGTACCTATGGAGTGTGCATTGTGCATGCTGTATTAAAATTATTTAATTCAATTCAGTAAAGCAAAAGTAATTGAAGAAATATAGAAAATAATTAAGTTATATAGTCAAACTTGCGGTTTATCTGAGCACTGATGAAGTCCATCTGCTAGCACTAGCCCATAATGTTCTGCAGAAGTTATGTCGTTCAGCGTACGAAAACCCTAGAGGCTAGTAAGTAACAAATGCGCCGTTCTTACAAAACAAATTAAGACAATTTCAAATTAACAGACACTGTACAGTCTAATGTATGTGTGCAGTATTCAAGACACATTCTTGTTGTTTTAACAAGTCGGAATGTGCATACACAATTCACACTATCTTAAGAGAGACTTATTTGTGAACTAGCTAGCACAGTTCCGTGTTCTGTATTTACAATCTTAAACACTTTTATATTCACTGTAAAACCAAGGAGTACCTCAAGGCTCCACGCTGGGTCCTACAGTTTTAATAATTCATAAAAAATACTAGCACGCTCTGACCCTTTGCCCTGGTGATAGGCAAGAAAAATTCTCATACAAGATGACACAAACATTACACGAACACAAATAAACCTACAAAGACCTACTAAGCTTTCTTGATGTGTAAATGTGTGCGTGCGCTCAAAGATGACTCGAGAACCCCTTGAGCTGGGGTCTAGGGCTAGATCTTCGTCTCTAGAAATCAGCTGATACTGTTAAATCATCTGTATTCTCTTCCAAATAGAGGACAAAATGGCTGAGCTAAGGGTTACTCAAATTTCGTCAATTCATGCTATAGATAGAATTTTATCAAAGTCAATTGAGCTGTAATACGTGGAACTGAGGGCATATTTTTGCCTGCAAGGTGTATCATTGTTGTCAGTTTCAAAGTGAGACAGTTCTGTGTGGGTGGTGCTATTTGTTCTGTGGCTTGGGCCTCTCAGGCCCCTCGAAAGCGGGGTCCGTAATGAGTCACCGGTGCACTAGAGTGTAGGTCTCGTGTTAAAACTTAGCCCCCTGCACTACAGGGCTCCTTCGAGCGGAAAGCGGGGATTTTTCCTTTTGCTTTGTTTTCACTGCATTACCGAGGGAGACTAGAATTATTTATTAAAATGGAAAATGATGGCAGTAATTTTTCAAGTTGGCTAGTTTTATGAAATTCCGGTTCATTTTATGGAAAATTAGTTACTTAAAAAGGCATTTCTTGCCTTTGGCTAGATTCAATTTTTTGAGTAGAAATCTAGACTTTTATAAAGAAGCCATTCTCTCGTGTCGTTCGAAAACATGTGTGTCAAGTGCACGAAAGGAGCCTTTGATGCGCACTTTAAATCCTTACACCACACTAGTAAGAACTAGTAACACGACTACTAGAGTAGTATTAGTAGTAGTAGTATTAGTACCCGTTCCCAAAAAGAGCCGTCACCATCGTCCCAAAAAGTCAAATTTCTTTCATAAGTTCGCTTACCATCTTATTTTTGACGACACTTAAGGAATGGGAATCCTAAACTGTTAGGTATATTTTAACAAACTTTTATGAAATTGGTTCGTATTGACCCTCGATTTCAGACACGATTTCCAATTTTCACTTCAGTTCAAGATGACCTTGAGAAGGCAGACGAAAAGGGATTTTTCATTGTTTGCTCAACCCAATCATGATTCGCTTTGCTATTATAAGTTTTATTGTTATAGGACGATTACAAATAATAGAGGTCTGATCTGTTTTTTTATAACAAATTCCATTATGATTTTAGGCTCTGAAACCTCAGCTTTTTCAAAGTATCAGATTTCTTTGAGTATTTTATAGTTTCTCGTGCGTAGTTGTTGGAACTTTACAATTGATATTTCTTTTGTTTTTGTCAATAACAAAAGAACTTTGCTGTTTTCTCTCTTGTATTATTTCCACAGTTACCTTTCTAAAATAATTAGTAATAGTACATACATACATACATATTATCACGCCCGTATCCCTAATAGGGTGGGCAGAGCCACAAGTAAACAAAAGAAAACTTGCAGCCACTTCTGACTTAAACTCCTAAGATGGATATGGTGAACCATGGTGACAGGTGATCAGCCCATCGCCCATATTGGTGGTCCATCATTTTAGAGAATATAGTATCCCTTTTATTAGTAATAGTGTTAATTTAATTGATTCATTCATTCATAATAGTACTAAATTCAAGTTTTATACTTTCAATGCAATAATAAGTGGGTTCCTATTTTCGTTTCCGGTTCAGATCACCAATCGTAATCGCGTTTTCTATTACAGAAAACCCATTTGATACTATCGATTATTTCCATCTATTATTTACTATCACAATGCATCTGTAGGTGTCGATAGGTAACTACGATACCGATCTGAGGGGGCGACATGACATTGTGTGCGGCAAATGAACTATTGTCATTGATGAAGTTTGTCGTATTGGGGAAGCCTGTAACGTGCATAGTATGCCGCGTAATGTGAGGGGACTTTTGGGTAAAGATAAAGTCAGCAAATCTTTTAAACGGCAATGTGTACGATTCTATAACAATAACTGTAATTAAAATTTTTGGTAACCTCATAACGGAACTAAAATGGAGTTAGGCAGGTCACCTGGCAAGGCGTGGTGATGACAGGTGGAGTAAGGCGGTAACTGAATGGCGTCCAAGAACCGGTTATAGAAACGTCGGTCGTCCAGCAGCGAGATGGGCTGACGATATAGCATCCGTCGCAGGCCGGACCTGGATGAGACAAGCAACGGACCGTGGAGAGTGGCGCATACAAAGGGAGGCCTATACCCAGCAGTGGGTAAAGTCGGGTTGCGGATGATGATGATGATGAAAATTTTCAGGCAGTTTCAAGGTGAAACAATGATTTCAATTAAACGTTATAACTGTATCAGAGGACTTTTAATAAATAATTTTCTGATATTTTATTGGAAATGGGCGATGGGCTGATCACCTGTCACCATGGTTCACCATATCAATCTTGAAACTCTTGGGTGGCTGGAAGTTTTTCTTGTTACTTGAGATTCTGCCCACCCCGTTAGGAAAACGGGCGTGATAATGAATGTATGTATGTACATTATATATTGCTGTTTGAATGTAAAATCATCGATATGATTATCGACAGTCATTCATATCTTTTAACTACATATTACAACGCCTACGTTTAATTTTCTTCAATGTTATTCCTAGGTCTAAGCACAGTAACTATTTGACACAAACTCCTTTTCCCCCAATACACCATCGCTGTTCTTGTCAGCAGACAAACAATGGTCAATGAATTGCTACAAAAATTACAGTTGGAAACCACGATTGGCTAATTAAAAGCGTATATCCAAAGCGAATATCTGAATCTTTAAAATCGCGAACACACATCCTCTCATACCCAATACTGTCAGCTGAAAATATTTATTTAGTAAACGAAAAAAATGCAGTTGGAAACCATAGTTCCTAAGAACCATCATAGTCCGTTTGACTTGTATTTTGCGAGAAAACCAGGGAAAAATACAACCATCACCGTATCCGATCAGAAGCTT
Source organism: Scotopteryx bipunctaria (assembly GCA_949320045.1). NCBI lineage: Eukaryota > Metazoa > Arthropoda > Insecta > Lepidoptera > Geometridae > Scotopteryx > Scotopteryx bipunctaria. Next base: position 9,020,589 of record OX439449.1, read on the forward strand.
CCATCAAAAGCGAATATCCGAGTCGTTAAAACCGTGTGTCCACACATCCTCCCGTACCTAATTGAGACATTTTACAAGGATGTGATTATGAGCGAACATAAAACTGTGTATGTATTTTTGTTTGGGGCAGAATAGCTGAATTTACTTCGAAAGCGAGTATAGTTTCACCAGCATATTTATTTATAGCCATTTTGTTTCAAACTTTATGTCACACAAAGTTACGGATTAGTAGGATATGTAATGTAATATGTATTAGTAGAATTAGTAGGATATATTTTTTATTATGTCAGCTTTTATAAGCCAGCACTTTTATAATTCAGTCGAAACTTAGCACTGCATTGTTTTTAAAATAAATGCGATCGAAAAAATTGCTTTTACATGCGTAATATTTTTTAAATAGTTATTGCACAACGTACTTAAATAATTTAAGCGCATACTTAATTACTATTTATTTTTTTTCCTTTTTGTGTTTTTTTTTCCTTTATATTGTGTTGTATTGTACCCATTGTATAAAGTTACTAGCTGCCGCCCGTGGCTTGACCTTCGTGGTACCCGGTAGCACTAACTGGTAAACAAGCTCCGGTAACCTGTTTTCTACGTACCTAAGCTTGAACGGATCTTTAAAAATAGTCCGTAGGGGAATATCACTGGTTATGCGAGAACACGTTGCTCCAACGGAAAACTACAAGAAATCGCTTTCGAGATTATTATATAATATTATTATTGTTTAATTGGAATTTTCTGAATTTATTTCATCCCAAAACTATATTACGTTCTTTCTTATAAAGAAAAATCTGGTTCCATTTTGTTTTTTGATGACCTTGGTGGCGTGGTGGGCGTGTGCTCGGCTGAGACGTAAGAGGCACGGGTTTGATTCCCGCTACGGTAGAAATGTTTGTATGTTCTGCAAATATTTCTTGCAGGTCTGGGTGTTGTAGTTGTATAATATGTATTGTATTTACAAAAAAAAGTATATGAGTATTCTATAAGCCATCTGGGCGCATAGTACAAGCTTTACTTAGTTTGGGGCTAGATGGCGCTGTGTGAAATGTCCACAAATATTTATTTATTTATTACTTAAGTCCAAACTTCCTCAAACAATTTACATAAAGAGCCTTAGTTACAATTACACCTTATTTTAGTCAAATCCAATTCCATATTCAAATACAAACTATAACTGCCACAATTCCTTTACAGAAGCAACACAGCATGATATTGCAAACCGGCAAACTAACTGCTAAGTAAGCTAGGCAAGCTTGCATACTTACTACCTAGTAATCTGTGGTATCAATAGTCTGGCGAGTTTGGACTAAGCATTCTATAGACTCGGGAAAGGTAAATTGAACTAGTTGCCTGTTGTTCATTGGCTACCTGTTCGAGAAGTGCAATTAAGGTTTCGCAGGGGAGATGGGCACGGTTGAGCGGTTTGATATTCTGTGATGACAGGGCCAGCCTATATGGAGTCTTTAGTGCAGCCACACACTTTCGTGAGTACAAACGACATCTTTTGTGTAGTGGTATGTAAGCTTAATTTCTATTGGAGTGTCCGAGGTGTGTTCTTAGGTCATTCCTAGTAGGTAAGCGAATACGCTTATCACATAAAAAATTGTTAAATTATAAGTGATGGTTTTAGAACTTGGTAGTGGATTCGCGACCTTAAGTCATCAACAATTATCATTCTCATCATCACCCTGTTATTATCCCACTTCATTTGGGTCGGACATGTTCTTTTCTTAAACTCCCCTCTATCACCCATCATGTACAATGACAATAAGAGCTTGAAAATGCTTTCCGTTTGAAGACTTCAAAGCATACAAGTTTCCTTCTTACTGCTAAGTAATTAAGTAAGTTCGTATGAGTTAGTGGCCAACTCTTGTGACGACGTAGCCGGGACTGACAATTCAAAGTGCCCTCCAAAGCACGGAAGCGCTCAGCTCGTAATGCCAGTTGCGGTCACCCATCCCAATTGTGACCACGCAAAACGTTGCTTAACATTTAACGACCAATCAAGAATGTCTAAGTCAAGCCACGCCACGAGCGCTTCTTGCTGCTTAATTTATATAGTTTGGCCTTCACAGAACAGTAAACATCCTTCAATCAAACTAAGTAAGAACACAATAAAATACCATTATGTCATTAGAGTTAACCTTACTTAGTGTTATGGCACCCATTATTTAAGCCATAAAATGGGGAAGTCAATAAGTAACGTAAACTCAACGATTGTATCTAATGCAATTTGTAACGTCGATGTAGGATGGTTATCTGTAAGTAAAGTCTATTTTTTATGTCACGGACTAAATTGTAGCAAACAAAGACAAGTATTTTTAGTCGGACGGACGACTTTAGCGGCCTAAAAATTCCATCACAAGAGATGGCCCATACGAACTTATTTACTCTAAATCCGTGCTACTAAAGATGTGAAAAAATATACCATACTACATACTAATGTACTAATCTGCTTAGTACTGCAAAGGAAAAATTATTTTATGTATTCCTCACGACGCTATTGTATCTTGGTAGTGCCTTGTACAGCAGGTAGCCCTATCTTGATAGGACCTCCACAGCCACAAAGGTTTTAAGATGAGTCGAAACTCAAGGTTTTTTCAATAAATTAACCTAATCACCTCATCTTGACAAGCCTACTCGACATGATCAAAGCATGGCATGACACTTGTACTTCCCTAATTTACAACGAAAAAAAGGCCCTTGCTTCTTATAACCTTTGAAACGCGATATACCAAGTTTAATGAGAAACTATCTGTGAAACGGGACCCCGCTCCAGCTTTTTATTTTTAATTAAACGATTTAGCGCGAGAGACTGAAGAAGTTTTCTTACAACTTTGAGTTTACAAGATTCTTGGTTCAATGCTGCATGCATAGCAATCCAATGTTTTCATCCATGAAGAAATATCATCGGTCTTTCATTAGTTCTAATAATGAAAATAAATGATGCAAGTGATGCCATATTTTTTGATAGCTTGTATGCTGTCCCAATTCCTCTCTTCTCCTTTCACTCATCTCTTTCATAAGTCAACTCCTACTAATATCCTTCAAAGTCTCACAAGCCAGCGTTTTCTAGGTCTTCACAGGCGACATTTTCCGTCTCCATTAATACCATTCTTATGAGAGCACTGGTGGTCTAGTTGGTCTAGTCGTGTACCAATGGATTTTTCTGTGCGAAAAATCGATGTGCGCTATACCAGTTCTCTCAAACGGTGAAGGAAAACATCGTGAGAAAACCCACGGCTTAGTCAGCTCCGCACGTATTAACCATGTCTTTTCTGTGGACAAGGCCGACTAAGCTGAGAGAATGGAATAGGTGCTGGGCAAGTCTACTCCATCTTAATTCGTCCCGGGCACTACAGCGTCCTGTTTGTAAAGGTAAAAAGTTGCCTCCTGACGCTGTATAAATCATCTACTATAGATGGTAAAAGGCCTTAGTTTACGGTACGAAATCGATTTCGATCTCGTATTCCGAGATACCTACCACTTCTTTCAAAAATAAAGCTTTAGCGTTATGAAATTGCAGAATGGTTGCTAACTTCCACACTATCACCAGGGCTGGAGGTTGATGTATGCCAGTATAATCGCGGATTTCATTAGTGATCGTTTGCGTCTCATATTCGCGCATTTTCGGAAGGAAATATAGTTAAAACTTAAAACTCAGCCATCATACGGTACTTTACTTTAATACTGTTTTGATGTAAATTGAGTTACATCTGAAGGTTTTTAAACCCATTATGCAATATTTTTAAAGTTCATGAATTTCAGTTGATCTAAAAATATTTTAGAATCTTACTTCTTACTTTCTTACTTATATTATATTAATTGAAAAGTCTTAGTTTGCTTGAAATTACCGGCGTAAAGCTCAAAACGCAACGATAGCGTACTAATTTTACCTGTGCTGCCATCTAGTACGAAAGTTTGTGACGATGTTTGGATGTTTGGATGTTTGTGCCTCAATCACGCCTAAACGGCTGAACGGATTTGAATGAAACTTGGAATATACATTGTACATGTACTGGATTAACATATAGGCTATTTTTTATAGGGTACCATGCGAGCGAAGCCGCGGGCGGCAGCTAGTCATTAAATAAAATATTGTAAATTTTTACGCTGATTGACGGCGCTGTATCTATCTGTATCTATTACCAATGTACTTTTGTTGCAATCAGTTTCTTCCTATTTCTATTTAACTGTCAAATGCTCAGTTTCAAATCGAAACCGATTGCAACCAAAGTAACATTATCTACATTATTTATCCCTCAAACGTGTACAAAGCACGAAAACCTCGAGTAGGTCAACAGAAAACAACTCTTTGAGATTCAATTCATTCCCATTCGTTCACTGGCCTTTTTCAAACGTCCAGTGCAATCCGGACCAGCCGCAAAGTGGACGATGCAGCCACAGTTTTCACGTGTAACTATAACAAGCTTCTGTGGAGATAAATTTTCCTGATTAAATTTATAAAAATAAATAAATATTTGTAGATATCACACAGCGCTGTCTAGCTCCAAAGTAAGCAAAGCTTATTCTATAGGAACCAGATGGCTGATAGAATACTTATATACTATTTTGTATACCTATCATGCATTTTATCACAACACCTAGACCCGGAAGAAACATATGCAGCAATATTCCCGCGGCGGGAATCGAACCCGCGCCTCTTGCGTTTCAGACGAGCACTCACTCAGCCGTGATGGATGCCAAACAGGGGAGGCATTTGCCCAGTAGTGGGTAAGGTCGGGTTGTGGATGATGATGAATTGCTCATTTGTAAGAAAATTTTAAACTACCATGATATACCGGTTAAATATAATATTAACAATCGGTGCTTGTATTAGAACGCAAAAAAGGCAAAGCTGGAGTGCCTTGCAGGCAGAGCAGGACAATATCACGCCCACTGCGTCGATTGAAGAGCCCCAATCGAGACTGATGAACCCACCTGAATTACTAAAGCACTAGTTTCCGCTGGCGGCTTCGCTTTGTGCCTGGACAAAACGAAGCCTTAGTATATATTATTAGTCCCCTGTGGCGTAGCGGGCGGCAAGAGGCACGGGTTCGATCCCCGCTACGGGAGAAATGTTTGTATGTCCTGTAGATATTTCTTCCGAGTCTGGGTGTTGTAGTATTATGTATTATAAGTATGTATTTACAAAAAAAAATTATAAGTATTTTATTAGCCATCTGGTTCCCATAGTACAAGCTTTGCTAGATGGCGCTGTGTGAAATGGCCACAAATATTTATTTATTAATTAGTAATTGTAATTGTAGTTTCGATGCTGAATTACAAACTTAAAAAAAATGTTTCTTGTATGTGGTCTTTATTTTGTTATTTTACTTTGTTGCACAAGCGTCAAATACACACTCAAATACACGCTCAAAGCGAGCAAAATAGAAATACACACTGTGAAAATTTCAACTCTACCTACGGTACATGAGATACAGCCCGCTGACAAACGAACGGACGGACAACGGAGGCTTAATAATAGGGTACCCTTGGCACCCTGCGGGGACGGAACCCTAAAAAAGATCAATTACTAATGTCTCAAGGGCTTGAAAGGAGCTTCTTGAAGACTTGAGCCTGTTTAAGCCTTTCACCGCACTGGATCGAAAGAACTTATGACACGAGTAGCTAAAGATAAAGATAAAGACATTTTATTTGCTTGAACACAATGTAGGTTACACAGATGTTATAACTATTTTGGTCTCAATCATGTTCTACTAAGATTAGTATGCAAATGTTATATTAACCTATAATATAACCTATTATTGTAATTTTATACAATGTCAAAAAAAAATAAAAAATAATAATAGTAGCAGCAATATTAGTAAGGTGACCAAGAAGGACCTACCTACATGATCACCAGGGGTTGTTCTTGTACGAAATCTCTACAAATCTACGAACATTGTTCAAGCATTAACTCCCAAATGGCCTTTATTTTTAGTAATAGGGGGATGGCACACTGACGGCACGCGTATGGATTTTGAAACATGCCGATTGTAATGTTCGGGTATTTTTGATTTTATGGCCCATTTTGTCTATTTTTGTAGACCCGGCTTGTTTTGTTTGTCTACGCGACATATTTTTGTGTATATTGAGGAAATGCGTTGTTTCTAAATGAGGATTTTATTAGAACTATAACAATTACTTAGGTAAATAACAAATACCAACAGGTATTTGTAATAGGTAAGTTTTAATAGGTAAGCGTATTTCGGGTAGTTCCCATTATGTTCTATGGAATATGACATTTTGGAAGATATTTTTTCCTTATTTTGTACTATGGAACATGCAATACTTTTATTTCTCAAATTGTTCTATAGGACAAGGTAAATAAGACCTCTTTTTTATCTTATCACACTGGCTCTAGAAAATAAGCATAATTTATTGTGACACTTGTCAAAGTGACTAATTCGATTAACTTGATTGTTGCATTATGAGAAATGTCCTCTAACTTGAGATTGGCAGTAATGGTTGTGCGCTACGACCGATTGCCTATGGTATCCATGGTTATGGTTAGTAGAATAATTGACATTAGGTATCAGTGTCATTTAGCTTCTCATGGAAGAATTTGGTAAAATCTGATTCCCATTTTGTTCTATGGCATGAAACTCGTGTGAAAAGCTAGTATTCTATGGAAATAAATTGTCATTTTGTTCGATGACGTTGTGTTCCATAGAACAAATGGGAACTACCCCGTTTCTGATTAAGGGGATAGTGCACTTTAAGAGAGTTTAAAAGACATGTTTTTGCGTGTCCCCTTCGAAGTGGCAAAGCGTGGCACGCGTCGACCACGTGTCCGGCCCTTTATCTCCACTAGGAATGCATTTACAACAACGCGTCTCAAGCCTCTGATGAACGTTATTGGATTATTGGATTACGATTGTGATTTAGTTTTAGCTGACGGTAGTAATTTCCGTTTATAGAATCGCTCGTGGCGTTGCTTGCTTAGACGTTCTTGATTGATCGTTGAAGTTAAGCAACGTTGTGCGCGGTCACAATTGGGATGGCTGACTGCAAGTGGCATTACGAGCTGAGCGCTTCCGTGCTTCGGAGGGCACGTGAAACTGTAGGTCCCGGATTTGAAGTCGTTAAGCCATGACGGAGGCCTTTAGGCGACCTAAAAACTCTATCACAAGAGTGTGCCTCACTGGCTCATATGAACTTACAATAAGTATTATTTTTCCGTCATTAACTGGCTATGGTATGATTTATTTTTACCAAAAACATCATTAAAATTCCCAAACCATAATCCATTTACCTAACCAAAATCACTTTGTTTGCTTATTTGCATTATTAGATTTAAGTCAGTAGAAAAATAGATAATAAAGTTAGATTTGATTAGAAACGTGATATTTTGATAGCTTTTTAACTCAATTTTTGAACCTTTAGCACTAGTTTTTGTATTTTGTTAACGTCTGTTACGTTTTTGTCATGCAAAAATTATTTGGTTTACAATAGAACATGTCGTTGGTCGATTAAATTTTAGCTTCGAGATTTATAATTGAATCGGTGATTGTTAAAACCCCACAAGTAACTTTGAGTAAATTTTTCAGGAGAGAGTAAAATCTATTTATTTAAATATATACTGTATATAAATGTTTATAATTGCTATATGTTATAGTTCTTTTATATACCTAGCCATAGCTTACTTTTTTTAAAATTTTAAATTTGTTTAGTATACTATTTTAAACAGTTTTTTTTTTTCACTTGTGTTGTTTTTACAATCAACGTGTTACATGTGTTGTTTTAACACACAACTGGAATAAATCAAGGCAGTTAAAGCAAGAAAAGTTAATGAAACACAGCAGATTACTTAACAATTTTATTAAAATACCTTTAAGTTTTGCACATAAACACACTAACAGTTACTCGCAATCACTTTCCATGTCATTTGTACATTCTAAATTAGTAGTGGGCCATTGTAGGAGATCTTCATAAAATTCTTTGTACTTTATAGGAACATAGGGTATTAATTTTCTTATATCCCCAATTTTTTTAAAGTTTATTGGCTTACTCATTGGCTTTTACTCATTCTAAATTTGACCATAGACAAGGGATACAAAAATGCAAAAAAAATAATTTCAAAAAAAGTGTTACTTGTGGGGTTTTAACAATCACCGATTCAATTATCAGGAGTGGCTGCAAGTTTTATTATGATTATTTGTGGCTTTGTCAATTCCATTAGGGATATGGGTGGTTTATTACGTACCTATGGTACCTATGCATGTGTTATTCGAATTTCGAAAAAAAAATCGGGTGATACGACTATAACCAGTAAGTAATGCTAGAGGCACAAGTGCCAATACCATTAGAAATTTAATTTTTTTAATGTATACGACTGCCGAATTATTTATACAGTGAAAAATAATAGAGGCTGGTTAATTGACGAGAACACAATCCTTACAGTATGATTGTAGAGTTTTTGTGTAAAATCCTGTGAAGGAGTCAATCTTAAAGCCAGTGTAGAATATTTCTTTGCTTTTTGTCAAAGGTAATTTACAACATTTTTCTAGTAAATTAATACTCCCTCTATGTAATCTCTACGTTATCGATGGTGTTTTAAAATAATTATGAAACTTTGACTATTAACGTGCACGCAAAGAACATGTTTTAAATTGCATATAATATGTTGCCCGCTGCATTGCAAATCTTGTTAATTTAGGTTACAGGGATCCAGACCAAATTCAGTGAGAATGCGGTGCTGCCCAGTCAAGCTAGCTGATGTACTTTTTGCACCATCAGGGGTACTCATAACTTAATGAGGGCCACCGGTGATCGAAGAATCGCTGTGGCCTCTTACTGGACAAAATAACATGTAAAACATCTTGAGACATTGACTCGATAGAAGGAGACTAGATTTACCTAGCTACTCTATCCAGAAGCTATATCATTAAGTCGACCACATGTCGTAGGCGTAAAATCTACAGGAGATTAGCATAAATTATAATTTATAACAGCTTTTACGGGTCGTTACAACAAATAGACAGTTAAAGTATTTAATTTATTAGGTTTTTGTACTATTTTCTGTCGATACCGGTTCACAAATTAGAGGAATAACATTAGTTTGTGTCGAAGTGTGACGGCTTATATTAATGTCTCTATCAAGCTTGTTTAAATAGACTTCATAATCATGTTCCGACTGACTGCATCTTTGCAGTCGACATTTATTTACAATCGATTGCATATTTGAGGTTCCAGTACAGTTTTAAATCTTGTTTTCTTTTCTAAAATCTGACAAACAGCCGTTTTATAAAAATAAAAGTTCATGAAAATATTATTATGTCACAAACAAATTTTGAAGAAAGATTTTACAGATAAAAATATTAAAACTAATAATTACTTATCATTATTTATATTTAATTCGTATAGGTATGTATAACTCACATAAAAAATTAAGGTGTAAAAAATTTATCTGTATTATGTTCCTATTTTTCCAAAAAAGGAGATTGAATCCAAAGCTATCGACTATATCTCCACTTTCTCAACTTAGAAAATTAAGATGTGTATATAAGTACCGATAAGAACGTGAGTGCTTATTGCATTCTTGCAGTTTACCTAGAGGAGTCCGTGAAGTCCGTTTGTTACTACCCTAAATGAATGAATACGCCTCCATACTAAATATTAGTCGTAACCATTTCTGACAATGTAATTTAATATGAAATTAATTTTGGCATTAATAGCCCAATCAATTAATCTCTAAGATGATAATATATTAGAGCAAAAGTTACTTTGGTTTATAACACGAAGTGTTTTCTTAATTTGTTTAATCCCATATTTTCTTCTTATACTACATCCGTTTTTATTCAAATTTGATAAAATTTTATTCATTAACCATAATAATTATTTAAAACCCGCCATAGCTAGGTGAATTTACGATTATAGATAATTTAATTACTTAGTAAATTATTAGACACCTACTATTTTAATAGCTTTAGGTATCAGCTGGTTTCCTTTCTGCTACCTACTTCATAAAAATACTGATTCATAAATTGACCTCTCAAAATTATATGAATAATTCAATAACTCCTGCTGTGAAGGTTCACGAACAAATTACTAATTGGCAAATGACTTAAAACTGGCTGAATTGGTTACAGCCACACGCATTGTTGCCAATTAAATTTAATGAACATTAAACTGTTGGGATGGACACCGAAATTTCCTACGTGTTTTAAGATTAAAAAATACAAGGACAAGATTTTGGCAAGTCTCAGATCCTATTAATATTATAAATGCAAAAGTGTGTTAGTGTGTTTGTTTCCACTGATCTCTGTAACGGATGAAGCTTGGAATACAAAACGCATAGTTTATGACGGCCTCGGTGGCGTGGCGGGCGATTGCTCGGCAGAGACGCAAGAGGCGCGGGTTCGATTCCCGCTGCGGAAGAAATGTTTGCATGTTCTACAAATATTTCTTCCGGGTCTGGGTGTTGTGGTAGCATGGTACTCGTAGTTTCTGATACCCACGACACAGGGAATCCTAGTGTGCTCAGGACTATGTATGTGACTGTTGGGTGTTACTTTACTTTATGATCTGGAATACAGAAAGAATACTTTTTATCCAGATAAATACCAGCCTTGGACAGTATATTCCTCCTAAGCTATAGACTAAGAAAGGAATTCCCGCAAATCAACTACTAGAAAATGCAACGGGAAGATAAAGTGTGGGGAAAAAATAACTGAAGGCGGACAAAGTCGCGTGGCGTTTTAGTTGACCTATAGAATAAAACGTCAAATAAAATGTCAAAGTGGAATATGAAATTCATGAAATTTCGAGTTCACGCAATCTGATAAAATTATCTAGCAAATTGTATCTGATCATGATTCACTTGAGCAAGAGCTTTAGCAAGATCGAAGCAGTTAACCTTTGGTTAGCACCTAGCGCGGGGTTATTCAAGATTTCCCATCATAATAGAGTGAAATTCACGAAGTTTGTAGTCTTGACGATACGGCTAATAGAATACTCGTATCTATACTTAATTTTTGTAAATACATACTTATAATACCCAGGGCCGGAAGAAATGATTGCAAGAAAAGGGATCAATGACTGTTGGAGAAAGAATCTATGAATAATGGGCCAAAATCATCACCGACCTCCCATCTATTTATATTACTAGGGATGTTAAAAAGAATCGAAAAAAATGAAAAAAAAAATTTTTGCTGCCAACTCATGACCATCTAATACAGCGGACCTCTAACTTGCGGCCCGTGAATATTTTGTAAATATGACAGCTAACATACAAAAAATAGCCTCAGATATCATATTATATTAAATTAAATGAATAAATAAATATTACACTGAAATTATATATTGGGCTTCTAGGGTTAATATCACAAGTGCGCCTTTAGTTTATTTTGCCACCTTATGGCCCTTGCCTACCAAAAGGTTGCCGACCGCTGATCTAATAAACAAAAGCAACATCTACATAATCTATTTCATCATCTATTTAAGTAATAATTATACCTAAATAAAATTTGCATTTTGTTCATAGCATTATTTTATTAATTCAGAACAAAATAGTTTTTTGTTATCGTACATTGAAAACCACCTTTATAGGGTTTCGTATACGGAGGGTGCCAACGGAACCTATAAAGCCTTCGCTGTCCGTCCGTCCATCTGTCAGCGGGCTGTATCTTATAAACCGCAATAGGTATAGAGTTCAAATTTTCACTGAATGTGTATTTCTAATGCCACAATAACAACAAATAATAAAAATGTAAAAGAGGGCCCCATACTACAAACATTTATGTACATGTACGATGGTGCGGAACTCTTTGTTCGCGAATTCAACTCGCTCTTGACCGGCTTTTATAATAGGTACATTTTAATTACTTCAATAAACAAAAAAACTGTTATGTATGTTCGTATGAGCTAGTGGCCAACTCTAGTGACGAAGTTTTTAGGCCGCCTCAAGGCCTCCGTCATGGCTTGACGACTTAAAAGCCGGGACCGACTGTTTAACGTGCCCTTCGAAGCACGGAAGCGCTCAGCTCGTAATGCCACTTGCGGTCACCCATCCCGATTTGTGACCGCGCATATCGTTGCTTAACTTTAACGATCAATCAATAACGCCTAAGCACGCTACGTCACGCTAAAACTGTTATGAAAAAAAAGTATTTTTATGCCCGTTAAGTCACAACCCTATTATGATAACAATAATGACTGCTTTACAGAAAAGGGTTACTTATATTCAATTCTATTGTCAACTGATCTCAGCCGAATTTACATATTAAAACAATGGCCTATAGTATTTGAGAGTTTGGGTTGAAAGAAATATGTAAATTGAGGTATCAAAGTAATGATATTGTTGCTCACTCGATAAGAGGTTTTGTTTTGGAACATTGAATAACTTGTTTAAATTGCTTGAACTGAAAATACCTATGTAGATAAATATTTATTTATTGTTATAGCATGGGGGTCCATGTTCTGTCGTGTTACTAGTTCATCACCCTGTCCAATTCATCGCCAAGTTCTTGTAAATGACTAACTTCCAGTTTGAGAGCACTGGTGGTCTAATAATTACAGCCCCGTCTTTCGATCCTAAGGTCGTGGATTCAGATCCGGTCGTGCACTAGTGGATTTTTCTGTTCAAAAATATTATGTGCGCTATACCAGTAGTCTCAAACGATGAAGGAAAACACATCACGAGGAAACTGGCTTGTCGTAGACTTTAAGAAGTTATTGAAAACATGTATCCAGAGCCTCTGAGGAGATTGACGTGATTTTGAATCCTTTCACCAAAATGGTTCGGAAGAACTAGTGACATTACCTACTTTTTACGAAAAATCAGAAAAATAGTCACTTTTTCTTTTGAACTGTATTCTGTTTTTTCTCCCCAGTTTTTAACCTTGTATCAACGCAATAGCTTATAAGTATTAGTTCAAGGTTACAACCCTGTCAGGGTAAGCTGACAAAGCTGAAGCAATGAAACCGTGCGCAAAGTGGCATATTTCTTATTTATCTGATTGGAAGTTTTTAAAACACAGACATTAATCTTTTTGGAAACTATTCGTGAGTACTCTGTTTTTTCGCACCCATTCTTAACCTTATGTCAAAAACTAAGGCCTTTTACCATCTATAGTAGATGATTTATACAGCATCAGGAGGCAACTTTTACCTTCATAAATGAGACGCTGTAGTGCCCGGGACGAATTAAGATGGAGCAGGCTTTCCCAGCACCTATTCCATCCTCTCAGCTTAGTCGGCCTTATCCACAGGAAAGACATGGTCAATACGTGCGGGGTTGACTAAGCCGCGGGTTTCCTCAGGATGTTTTGTGAGTACTGGTATAGCGCACATAAATTTTTCACACAGAAAAATTCATTGGTACACGACTGGATTCGAGCCCACGACCTTAGGATCGGAAGGCGGGGTCACTACCAACTTGACCACCAGTGCTCTCAACCTTATGTCAACGCAATAGCTAATACTATCAATCCAAGGTTACAACCCTGACATAATACTGAAGCAAGGGAACCGTGCGCAAAGTGGCATAATACTAGGGCTAGTTAGCACAATGGCAATGGGTGGCGCATCATGTCCCACGCTTTGTGCACTTTGACCCGTATTCATAGATAAATTATTTTTCGTTATAATACTTCTCTTCTGGACTGGGAGTAAAGAAATAACATAGAATGCGTCCAGCTGCTTCTCTCCCCGAGCATGTCGTAAAAGTCGACTGTGGGATAGTATCCTCCAACATGATGAGATACAATAAGCAAGTATTCCCAAGGAGGGTTGACGTCAGGTAGGCGGCCGGTCATAAAACACCTTAGCCAAAACTCTTACACCATGATCCAAAAAAGATCATGCTGTGCCGACCCCACATAGAGTGGGATATGGGCAGAAAGATGATGAATACTTCTCTTCTGGACTGGAAGTAAAGAAATAACATAGAATGCGTCATGTCGCAAAAGTCTACTAAAAGATAGAATCTTTTCCAATAATGATGGACCATCTATATGGGCGATAGGCTGATCGGTCAAAAGTCAGGTAAGTTAAGTACAAGAAGAGGGTAAGTACTTATATCTAACTATAAACAGAACTAATTACTTGGCAAAGAACTTAATGCTACACTATCATTGAAATATCTGGCATGACGCTTAGAATTAAGTTTTGATATCATTTAGATATACGAGTATGTACCTACGTAGGGGATAAAGCTTTATTCTGGATAGATAAGCTTCCAGATTATTCTCTATTGTATTCATCAACTGCCAACCTTAGACCTTGACTTATCTGTATCTATTACATACATGTACATAACGCCCGCATCCCATAATGGGGTTGGCAGAGCCACAAGCAATCACAAAAAAACTTCCTGCCACTTCGATCCAAGAGTCCCAAGATGGGTATGAAGAACCATGGTGACAGCTGATCTGCCCATCGCCCATATAGATGGTTCATCGTGTTTTACCTATTAAATATTACTTAATAACTTTTTGCACAGCTGAGCTGTATTAGCTCAAAGTGGCTTGTGTTTTTAATGTTGCAATTTTTGAACGACAGCTGTCATAGTCTTATGGCACCGCCAACGGAAGGATGGTTAAGTTTAATCATGGTTTCCAGTGACTATGAATAGTACCGATAAGAGGCAAGTCTGGCGAAGCCGATCGCCCGATGGAGTCAGAGGCTATGTACGTCACATCACTCATCGCGCCCCTTTTACCTCTCACGTGTTCTCTGCCCTTCCGTCCATCAAACTTATAAAACCAACTTTAATGTTCACCTCATACGATTCAATTTTGAACGTGCATTCCAACCCTGGCTAAACTATCCTGCCAAATAATATTAGTGTTTAAGCGCAGGGTGTAAGGTTCAGTTTTGACTGTGGTTAGCTCAGGCAGCAGACACGGTAACGTGTCGGTCTGTAATTCAATAAGGACTACCTAAATTGACTCAGATGTGCTCGGAGTTTGTGGGCTTGCTAATTTGTTAGCAAACATATTGTTTGATGGACCGCCGCCCGAGGCGAAATGAACGGGTTAATCGATAAATAATTTGATTTAGTTTCGGGAAATACTGATTTCTTTTGAATTTGTTGATTTCTTATTAAGACACGTTACAAAATTACTTATTTTATTATTTTCAACGCTTTTGAACTGGGCCATGCAAATCACACTTACACACAATGATACAATCGATTTATGGTTTGAACTACTGTTTTAGTTCCCAAATGAGAGACTAACAAGGTCTGGAGGTAGTGACCTCGCCTTTCAATCATAAAGGGGATAAATTAGAAATCAGTCGAAGTCCTATATAATTTTTCTGTTCAACAAAATTACACCAAACATTACAGTACTCTCACACGTTGAAAAACATGCTGCACGATAGGAGGATTTTTGGGCATACTTCTTGAACTTCTTTGAACCACATTAGTTCAAAATACGACACTAGTAGTATCTTCTAATATTTTGTATATTCGATTACATCTCAGTCTGTTATGGAGATTCATAATCACCTTATTTGGTTTTGGAACTGCCCATCCTATATTATTCTTTGAAATAGTCATTAATCATTTTTGACCCTTTGAGTATTACTAGACGTTAATTTAAATTGGCTTTCGCTTAATTAGAAGTTCCACGTGTTGTGATTTATTGTTTTAAAGCTTTGGACTTCTTATTTGCGTTCGGGTTTAAAAGGATTGTGTTGTAAGTTCTAAATTAAGTACCTAGTTTGCCTATTCACCTGTCACCATGGTTCACCATTAGGACGTCAGGAAGATATGTAATGTTGATGAAGACTAGAAAAGTAATATTAAATTCTGAAGTGCTTCATTCCTTAAAATTTGATCCTTAAAAATATAGATAAAAGAACGGATGGTGTTAGAAATCATAAAATGGTATTTTTCCGTCGCTTTTTAACTTAATTATTTTTTACTTTCTGTTGTCATCACCATTCATACCAGAATGGGAACAACGGGCTTTCCGTTGTCTCAATTATGAGGACACATCTATAGGAGTATCAGGAATGAACCGCATTACGGCCGCCATAACAAACATGACAGTACTCGTTTAAGAGCAAATGAAATTTTAAAAGCTCCCACTAAAACCGAGTATTTGTTCGACAGTACCGAAATTATGATATTTTTTAAGATACCGAAAGCACACATAAAAATTAAACCCATCGTGATTTACGGCCAAAACTTTGAAATATAATAACACGCGAGTAAAATTACTGGGCATGCGCAATAAATTAAAGTTTATAAGCTTCGCCCTTCGAAAACTTTTGGAGTGTCAAAACGTAATTTCTTGCTCTCTTTGACATGTGTATGATATTGATGGACCATAAAACTGAATTGTTCTTTGCATCTCGGTTACTCATAAAAGATTTACGATTATTTTTTAAAGCCAATTCTGGAATGGGTTGGTCATTCGAGCAGTGCTGCGAAAATGCTTAAACTAACGAGTAAGCGTACAGCCAATCAAATATTAGACTCTTTCCGAAATAAGATGTTTAGTGCCGCCATAAAAAGAGGATTACATCAACTCTAATTACTTACCAACATTTTATTTGTTACAGCTAAGTTTTCAAAGATAAGTTTTAGGTTAATAACAACACCGATCAAATCCTCGACGGAGATCTAACCAGACTATCTTGCTCATGTTTTTGCATGTGCTTTCTTGCACACACTAAAATATTCTAACACGTGGCTGTTCAAAAAAAAGGCCTGTTGTCCAGTTGAGCAAGACGGATGCGGATATCGTCATCGTTTCCGCCGTTATATCCAGCCAATATTTTGTTTACAACTCTTTTTCTCCACCCAGACAGGACGAAAGGCTCAAATTTTCGCCCGGAACTCAATTTCACGAAATGAACGAAACGACAAAAAATGGTGCAGCCGAACCGGTGATTTGTGGGGCACATTCATTGTAGTGACAAGCTTGTTCGGACGAGGGCCGTGGCACACAACTCGCTTTCCGAATTAAGTTACGCGGATAGGGAATACGCAAACATTGAACGGGACGCTTCGTTGACAGAGCCGCATTGAGACGCTCTAGTAGGTGACCTTTTGACTCACTTATAAAAAACTCAAATCTATCCCTAGACAAACAATGTTTAAAGACTTGATACTCTTCATATCGTTCTGTTGTTATGTATATTACAAAAAGTAACAGGGCGAATCTTATTGACGTTTAATGTTAATAAGTAAATGTGTAAATATTGAATGACAACTAGTGATACTTATAATGGTAATTATGGACTTTATATTTGTATCTTGATGCTTGAAATCCCGAATTAGAAATTTAACATTAGGCACAAAGCATAATTAATTACTTTTATAAATAAAACTACAATATAAGTAAAGTCTTCTAAACTAAAGGCAAAAATCGACGATAAAAAGTATGTAAAATCGATGTATGTTACTTAGCATGTTTTCAGTACCAATCTTAAATTTAGCATCCACTTTTAACTATGGACATAATATAAATTGAGACCACTAACTGATGAGTACAAAATAGGTGCGCGTTGCCAGTTCTGATTAAGCCAGTAGCTTGAATAGGAGCCTACGTGTTACTAGCCCAGTTAGGACGTTCGTGTAACAAATGTGTGCGCACTGACGTTACTTGTTAAATCCCCGTCCAGGTCGGATTGATGTTGATTGAGTTATGCGGCAGTGTGTGTATGTGATTTTGCAGCTTTTTCCATAACTATTGGTTTGGCTAGATCTGGCTTTGAGATATTTTTAGACACTCTAAATTTTTTTTTAGAGATTGGATTATCAAACTTGATTCACTTTTCTAACATCCTTGTTTCTCTTACTCTTGTCCTGTGGGACAAGAGTGAAAGGAAGTCAAATCAATTCTATTCAGAAGTATATTTTATCAACACCCACACACAATGTTCAAAACCTTCTATTGTTGTTATAATTGTTACTGGTTTAACATAACATCATAATTTTACATTTTCATTAATTTGCCTTTAAAAAACATTACCTACGCCAAATCCCAAACATGAATGTCCACGCTCGCTAATTTGTTTACAATTAATTCAAAACTCCAACAAAGGGACCACGTAAGGGCGAAAAAATACACCTAATATGTTCCGAACTCTTGCTCACAATAATTTATTTAGGGTTGTCGGCTTTGTAAAATTGGACTCAAGTGCTATTGGACTCAGCGGTCCATATTCCACTCAGTTGTCATGAAATATGACTGAACCATAAAGAAGTTAGTTAATTGATTCAGGAGCTTTCTTAAGACTTCTTGGGATAATGTTATTG
Organism: Scotopteryx bipunctaria; assembly: GCA_949320045.1. NCBI lineage: Eukaryota > Metazoa > Arthropoda > Insecta > Lepidoptera > Geometridae > Scotopteryx > Scotopteryx bipunctaria. The sequence goes on from OX439449.1 coordinate 9,038,812, forward strand.
AATTGAAAACGTTGCTAGACAAAATTTAAGTAGAATCTATTAATTGGCCTTAAGCAACAGTGTGCTACATTGGCTACATAATTTGTTAAAACAGTTTGTAGCCTAGCTACAACCTAGCTGTAAGTTCCCAAAAAAATAAATAAAATAAAATAAAATGTATAACAGTTATCTTATACTAAATTCAACCAGCTGTTTTACTCGTGTGGAAAATATAGGCATATCAAGTCAATAAATTGATCCATCGCTGCTTGAATGAAGGACAGTCCAACAAACAAACGCACTTTTGTTTTATTATCAGTAGGTATGGAGCATTGATTCCACATATTCGACAGTGTTTATAATGATCTAAATATCTATATCAAAGGATTAAGAATTATTGCAATAAACAAACAGTCTTTTTTGATACAAGAACTCATATAGAGTAATAAACTATGTGTTTAATATGCCAGCTGGACACAGACTCTCTCGCGCTCCATTGATCCCAATTTACGATGTCCTTAGCCAGTTAGTTACTGCCTTGAGTAGAACATACCATTTGAAATGAATGAGACGAAAATGAAAGGCAAAATTGTTTTATAAATAAATAGTTAGATCCATATAAGGCGTAAGGCGATGTCCAAAGATGGATTTCAGATGGTTCAGTAGTTTTGTAACAGAAATAAAAAACAAACATAAAACCGGGCAAGTGCGAATTGATATCACACACGAAGGGTTCCGTGCCATCGTACATTAAAAAATGTTCCTTTTATCCCTTTTTAATAATTTAATAATATTTATTATTTGTTATAGCGGCAATAGAAATACACACTCTGTGAAAATTTCAACTCTCTCCTATTACGGTTCACGAGATACAGCCCGCTGACAGATATACGACCGGACGGACAGCGGGTTGTATCCAAGGCAGTGTTCCGTTGTCAACCTACGGGTACGGAACCCTAAAAACGGTGCAACTGGTAAAAACGGTATCGAACAGAACTCGTAGTAATTCACAGGAAATATTTTTTTTTTCATACCGAGGAGAACAGTTTAAAACTATGTACTGGGTCTGATAACCTATTGTGTCACTATTATTACTGTCACTATTTTGATCCTATATTGTACTAACAGACAAAGGATTGTTCATTATCATAGTAACGTTATTATCTGTCGAAAAGTGCCATTTATTTTTGGCAAGAAAACAGTTATAGTACAAAGTTAGTAGATTATAGGATCCGGCAGTAAAAAAGTGTCAAAATTGCGGTAATCTTCAATACGTATTTTATCGTACGTATTAAAAAAGTGTTCACTCCACAAAAACATTAATGGATTTTTTATTTCCAAAAAAGTCGCCGGCAGCACATCGTATTCAATCATGGTAGCTGCCTCAAGGGATAGATAAAACTCGTGTGAAAATTAACAGCACACATTTTTGTGTGGCTTCACATGACACTTGCGAAACGGATTTTAATGTTTGACTGGATTTTTGAATAGATGACATTTGTAGAGCACTGGTGGTCTAGTTGATAGTGACCCTCGCCTTTCGATCCTAAGGTCGTGGATTCGAATACGGTCGTGTAACAATGGATTTTTCTGAGCGAAAAAATTATGTACGCTATACAAGTACTCTCAAACGGTAAAGGAAATATCGTGAGGAAACCCGCGGCTTAGTTAGCTCCGCACGTATTGACCATGTCTTACCTTGTCTCCCTCCTCCTTGGCCTTGTCCACAGACAAGGCCGACTAAGCTGAGAGGATAGAATAAGTGCTGGGCACTCTATCTTAATTCGTCCCGGGTATTACAGCGTTCCGTTTGTGAAGGTAAAAGTTGCCTCCTGGCGCTGTATAAATCATCTACTATAAGGTTTCAGATATCTCATAAATTCACTGCTGGACTGGGAGTTAAAAAAAAACACAGAATGCGTCCAGCTGCTTTTATCCCTAAGCATTTCGTAAAAATCGACTAAGGGATAGTATCCTCTCCAACATGATGGACCATCTATATGGGCGATGGGCTGATCTGTCACCGTGGTTCTTTATCTATCTCGAGACTTTTAATCAGGAGTGGCAAGTTTTCTTATGATTACTTGTGGTTCTGCCCACCCTATCAGGGATATATCATGCTGTTAGTGTAAATATGAATACATTAAGTACATCCTTAATTTTTTGTCATTGTTATCGCGTTCATCAGCACTTCTATTTAAGTGGCTTCTCTCAGGAAACAAGGGTAGATTAGATAACTTCGTGTTCGCCCATCCCTAACCGTATTAATTTTAGTTTTGAGAGTACCTACATGAGACTGCACTGTTCAGAGGTATTAAGTATTCAGAGTACTTAAACTCTGCTTTCCTCAAAACGGTGGACGTCAAACATTATCATGAAGGGTAAATTGCAATACTTTGTACATAGTACTTTCGAATTATTAACTTTTTGGCACTATTTGGTAGGTACTGGTGTCAGGTATCTGAAATCGTGTGATGGAAAGATATTATGCTTCAAATAGGCTATCAGGAGGGTCAAAAAAGTCTGTTTATATGACCTGCTGCTGATTTGAATTGCGTACGATTTATCAAAGTTCCGACCATTTTACGGTCAAGTATGAATCTGCTGCCGAATCGAATTGCTTACAATCCACCTACGATTCGAACCATTTTACGAAAATTACAGGAATTGCTTAGGATTTGCTATAAAATCGAAAAATGAATTGCTCAAAGTGGCCTTTTTAGCCCCACAGGTAAACCGATTGAGAAAGTACACTAATGCGATGTTTACAGATGTGTGCGTGCAGCCTGCAGCTACTGCTCATATCACTAGTTTGTTTCACACCAGTGTGATGAAATAATTAAAATTAAAAGAGGCTCCGTGAGACATGTTCGAGATGCTGGTTTCCTCATGATGTTTTTTTGATCGTTCGAAGGTACTGCGCACATACATTTTCCGAACAGAAAAATCTATTGTTGCACGACCGGTTTTGAACCCATGCCTTAGGACAGGAAGGCGAGGTCACTACCACTAGACTACCACTTCTCTCTAGACAAAATATTGCTCTCAATTTTGTGCTACGAGCACCAAATAACGGCCATTGCTTCTTAAAAAATGACAAAATCTAGGTAGAAATGATGGCCAAAGCTGAATATCTGAAAATCCGTTACGAAGGCTTTATTTCACGTCTCACGCTAGCTATGAGTCTCCCATTCAGAGGAATCAGAATTTATGACAGAATTCTGAATCCTGATAAATTCAGTTGAATTGAGTGCACCAGTTTACCTTTCACCGACCGACATTCCTAGTGGAACTTGATCATACAACTGTTTCACTAATCTCCGATTTGGGACAATAACATCTGCACGCTTCGAAAGAAGAATTACTGTGACGTCAAAAACTAATGCTAATCCCCTGAAAGAGATAACTTTGAAACGAATGTTTCCTGCGAAGCTTGACTCCTAAACAGGTGGTCCTATTTAAGATAATCCCCTCTAATGCGGCATATGTCTATGCTTATAGTGAGTTCTAGTGATGTACCCAATGTCTACGGATTACCGTAATTTTTCGTACGAAATATCATAATACATCATTGACCAAATATATTTTATAAGTGTGAATAATTGTAAGTGCTCAATTTTGGTTATAGAAAAAGCAAGAATTTGCAATATAAAAAATACAACCATTAAAATCTAAGAAATATAATCCTACGACGTTTGATAAATTTAAAAGTTACATGGAAAATTGCGAAAAAGACCATCGACAAAACTATCGAAATTTAGAGAAAAAAATTATAATCAGGTTTTGTTTACGATAATTATTGAACGTCGAATTCATGATATAACTAACGATAAAAAAAGTAAAGCTTCATTTCCGTATCCGCATACTGTATTCCGAGGCGCGTTTCCGCTTGAAAACTCACATCACCGACCACGTCTAAACGCCGGCCCATTGCAGTTTGAAATATGCTACCGTTCCTGACACATGTTAAAACCCCGTCGAAATATGCGAGGCGGCGACCTGTGACATATCGTCACTGGAAAAGCAAAAACGTAGTACGGTATTATTGAAAAAATTACCTTCTATATTTAAACTTTAAAGGCTCAAACTTCTAATTCTTTTTTTAAATATTTTTGGGCGCTTCTTTTAATTCTTTTTTTAAATATTTTTTAGGTGCTTTAGTCTTTTTTATTCTTACTGTTTTTGTTCAAGTTATAGTGTGAGTTATCGCGATTACTTTAGTAAAGCCTTTAAAAGTGATTCTAGGAAAGTTTGAATACATAGATTGATTAAAACCTCAGGCTCAGATTAGTTTGTATTTTTCAAGAAAATTCGTTGAATATTTTGAGTTTGTTTTTTACCATGCCACTATGATTCACGATATCCATCTTTTATCAAAACTTTGAATCAGAAGTGGCTGCCAGTTTTCTTATGATTACTTGTGACTCTGTCCACCCAAAGAGTTCTTGAGTGGAGACCGCGACTCGGCAAACGTAATGTAGGAAGCCCTCAGGCTAGGTGGAGTGACGATCTGCGAGAGGCTGCTGGCAGAGACTGGATGCGTCAAGTCGAAGGTAGGGCGTGATGGCGCTCATTAGTGGAGGCCTAATCCAGCAGTGGACTGCTATAGGCTGATGATGATGATGATGATGAATGTTAGTATATAGTATGACTGGATTTGAGACCTGTCAAATCTGTATTAACATCACTATCGCTCTTTAACCCCGCGCCCCGAAGTCGCCTGAGTAGTTTAGGTACTTATATCATGGTGAATATTATTTTATGACCCTGCGAACTTTGTACCGCCTAAGAATGAATTTAATACAAATTTATGTTTTAGGTAGTTATTCTGCTATTCGGGGTGGAGGCAAATCCAACAAATGAAAAATCATGAAATCGTTTCAGCTACATGCCCTTACCCACAGCCCTGTAAACAAAAGAGCTACTGACGACCCGATAAATATGAATGTTGTCAATTATCAAAATTTTATAAATGTCATATTATGTGTGTTGTCATAAACTAATGTCTATTATGTATTTATGCGTTATCCTGGCTATCTTTTTAAAACTTTTTCCGTTTTGGGATCGTTTTACAGGATAAAATGTAGCCTATGTCATTCCCCGGGATAGAATCTATCTCCTTGCCAAATTTCATTAAAATCTGTTTAGCCGTTTAGGCGTGAAAGGTGAACAGACAGACAGACAGAGCTACTTTTGCATTTACAATGTTAGTATGAATGATGGGCTTTTTTTTATAAATACACTGGTTTCTAAGTATTTAACCATATCTCATAAAGTCCAGAAAAAGCTTTGAAGCTTGAAGATCATATCAAAGTCTCGGTATTTATATATTTCACGGTTGTCACTCAAGGGAGGCAGTATCAATCTTTTAAATAAAATAACGACGTAAAGATTTTATTTGTATGAATTGGGAATAAGATTCAGTATACACTTTTAGGGTTCCGTACCTACCCGAAGGGTGCCAACGTTACCCTATTACTAAGCCTCATCCAGCCATCAGTCCGTCTTTCTATAAGCGGCCTGTATCTCATGAACCGTATTGGGTAGGTAAAGTGTTGAAATTTTCACAATCTATTTATTTCTATTGCCGTTAAAGCCGGATTTGAATACATACAAGAAACATTTTTTTTATGTAGGTACGAAGGTACGGAACCCTTCCTTTGAAAATTCGACTCGCACTTGACCAGTGTTTTGTTTTTTCGTTACTTACTTTAGCACGAGTTGTTTTCACTTTCGAAGCGAATTCGGATACTCCGAGAATATGAACAAGTGAGAGTATGTAACTTGAAATAACTTCACATACATACATGCGTGGAGAAATACCTATTTATAGATAGCATTCAGTATCATAATCATTATCAGCAGCATTAAAAGACTATGCCCACTGTTGGACAGACCAATATATTTCCTGGTCCAAGGATTTTATGCTGCCTCTTTCCTCTGACTACCATCGATCGTGGTCATCGGTCCATGGGCTAGAGGCCGTCCGACTTCCAATTAAGAACCTTTTTTCTACTAAAAAAGAGTAAATCAATTATAATTGAGTAAAAACTTCTCGTTATTAATTCAAATAATGATTCAGTCTAAACTTGTGCTGAAGGCGCCTTCATTTCGGGCAAAAATTACCTTAATATATGAAAGTATAAGTCAATAAAGGTCGCCGCTCACGCAGTCGTTATGAAGTGACATATGGCTGTCAGAATTAGTCGGATTAGTGATTTCACGGAGCTCCGGCTCGGATCCAATTACAGCGAAACAACATAAAAAACAAACATGACAATTGACTTTTAAATATGGAACGGGATCCGTGCTTGTGTCATGTGTTGCGGATGTCAGATAATGCAGGTGCAAATGATTAACTGAAATACGCGACCGTATGTAATTGGCTTTAGATATTGGATTTTCGAATGTCATCAGAGTCAGTACCTATAGGTATTATACTTGTTTAGTTACTGTACCCTTTTTAGGTTGGTGCCTACATCACTTTAATCCTGAAACATTTCACGATAGTATGTTTTGATACTGTACCTCTACAAACAGTGAGAGTAATTGGTGAACCAATTCGGTTTATCAATTGTTTTTTTTTTGTTTACAAATAGTAGATGATTTATACAGCGTCAGGAGCACTTTTTACCTACACAAACTGGTCTCTGTAGTCCCCGGGACGGATTAAGATGAATTAGGTTTGCCCAGCACCTATTTCAGCTTAGTCGGCCTTGTCCACAGGAAAGACATGGTCAATATATGCAGAGCTGACTAAGCAGCGGGTTTCCTCACGATGTTTTCCTTCACCGTTTGAGAGAACTGGTATTAGCGCACATCAATTTTTCGCACAGAAAAATCCATTGTTACACGACCGGTTTTGAACCCACGTCATTAGATCGGAAGGCGAGGTCATTACCAACTTAGACCACCAGTGCTCACAGTCATAAAAAAAACATTTTTTTATAACTTCCATCTTTTGACTGTAACCACTCATTCTTAAATTTAGAAACTAAGATTAAAAAGGTATAGTTAATAAAACATAAAGTCTAGAATTAGTTAAGCAGTGGTAGTACATCCAAAATAACTAATTTTATGTTTAATAAACTCATGCGCAGGTAGTACTTGCAGCGCCATCTAGTTACAATTTATCAAACTAAAAGATGCGTCTACTCGCCAGCAGACAGCGTTAAATATTGTTTTGTGCAACATGCCCAAAATAATATACGTATTTTCTAAATCTTCTTATATGTAAGTTTATTATTAAAAATAATGTAGGTATATTTAAAACAGAAATTTTATTCATAATCGCAAAGTACAAGCGTTATAATCGAATTAATCAATTTCCTACAAATCCGCTCTCAGCGGGCCGTTTTCCATTTACCCCTATTTATTATTTCAAAACTTTAATTAAAACAATTCAAAATTATAACTTGAAAATTGCGAAATAATTTTGCCCTCCAAAGCCGGCTGTCAACTAAACAATTCCTTACAGTCCATCAAAATTAATCTAGCCTAATCCGAGGACTTTCTCGAGTTTAAACAAAGATATTGCAAACTGTATAACCGAAGTGTAGGGTGAAACACAGGGCGGAAACATACGGAATTGTATTTCGCTTCATCCTTAGTCTCACTTATATTATAAACTAGTGGAATGCCCTGCGACTTTTTTCCTGATCAGTTTTTTTTTTCATAATAATTTCCTTTTTCTGTTCTAGGAGTTGAATTTCGGTAAGTAATTCATTTCTTAGTGCATCTCTACAAAATAAAATAATATAGACCCTACAAGTTTCATGCTTTTAGGACTTTTGGTTTAGGCTGTGTGTTGATTTGTCAGTCAGTGTGTGTACGAGCTTTACATATTTAAATGTGAAAATTTGTGTGCTTAGTGTGTGACTATGTTTTTTCCCTCTTAACTCCGATAAGAAATGGATTTGGCTGAAACTTTGAATAGCTTATCCATTAATTAGCTTATGCAATTTAGAATACTTACCTATAGCTTAGACCTGAAATTACCATAGGGTAATTTTCCACCAGTAGTTTATTACCACGCTTGTTTCTTCACCGTTTGAGACTGGTATAATAGTGCCCATAAATCAAACAGAAAAATATTTTTTTGCAAAACTCAGGATCGAAAATCTGATTAGCATTACACCACCAGTGCTTTGCACCTTAGGATCCAAAGGAGGCGTATAAATAGCGTACTTCAGACTACGCTATAATATAATAGCATATAGCATACAGCTCATAGCACAACAATATCGCGCACCATACATTGTTATGGACACGTTCACACTGTACTGTGCTATATATTATTGGCTTACTATACGCTATATAAAATAAATTGGTGCGATGCGTTGAGTTCATGCTGTGCTATATCACGCGCTCTCTTCTTCGTTCCTCACCCCCGGCCCCCGGCCGTCGTTCAAAAATCGCGGACAACAGAGCTTGCGATAATATCGCGTAATGTGAACGCCATGCTATATTATATAGTATAGCAGGAGGTCCTTCTTTGCTATACTATATAGCACAATATACAGCGTAGTCTGAAAGCCGCTTTACTAAAACCGCTAGTGCTGTACCGCTGCAATAAAGCACCGTATTATGCCTTCTAAAAATGGTGGACTGTGCTGTGTCAACTTCGCCCTTCTCTCAGTTATTAACCCTTCACCCTCTAATATACGAGTTACGATCCAGTTTGGAGTAAACAACTTCCAAGCAAAATTACGATATGGCTTGGGGAATAATTGATTAATATCTGTTAGGAAATGTGATACAAACTCGGATGAAAGCGATTATGAAATCGGATATCTTGATTTGTGATAATTATAATTTACCTAGGGGACTAATTAGCTGTTCTAAGATATTTTGATGATGCCAAATTACTTTACTAATATTAAATGCGAAAATGTGTCTGTGTTCGGTAGGCAAACGAAATTAGATGATAAATAAATAAATAAATAAATAACACCCAACAGTCACATACATAGTCCTGACCCCACACTAGGATTCCCTGTGTCGTGGGTATCAGAAACTACGAGTACCATGGTACCACAACACCCAGACCCGGAAGAAATATTTACAGATCATGCAAACATTTCTTCCGCAGCGGGAATCGAACCCGCGCCTCTTGCGTCTCTGCCGAGCAATCGCCCGCCACGCCACCGAGGCCGTCATGGGCCGATGATACTTGGAAGGTATGTTGTTCGTGATTTGGAATAAAACATGAGGTACTTTTTATCTTTGGTTGCTGTCAGCGACAATACAATTAGGCACAAAACTAAGTGATATCGTCAATAAAATAATATCTCTGAAATGGAACTGGGCAGGTCACATTTATCGAATGGAAAACACCAGATAGACAAAAAGAGTACTGGAATGGATACCACGCGGCAACAAAAGGAAGGACGTCTAAGAACGCGAAGACATATTCAACAAAACTATTGGAACAGACTGGATGAGACAAGCCAGAGACAGAGAGCTTTGGAGAGACATGGGGACCTCGCATGAGAGACGACTTTTAGGTATTTATACTTTTTATCTGGCTACAATACAATCGAAGCTACGGGCAGAGGATAGTGTTATATAATCTTAAAATGCTTTCAGTAAAGGTAATATACAGTGACAATATTTGGGACCCTATTACTAAGCCGTCCGTCCGTCCGTCTGTCTGTCAGCGGGCTGTATCTCATGAACCGTTAAAGGTAGAGAGTTGAAATTTTCGCAGTGTGTATTTTTGCCGTTATTATTGCCGCTATAAAAACAAAAAGGGGCCCATACAAGAATAAAAACTTTTAACGTTTGTAATCAATCATCGGAGCTACCTATTTAAAAAGTACCCATGGCACAGGGGCCTTGGTGTGCGAATGAGTTTTTTTATTTTTTTCAAAATTATGCTCAGATTCTTATCACTGAAAGTTATAATATTTCTTATGATGCTTTTATTCCTCTAATTTGATATTGTTACTTCATTTTCTTTTGTTTTCGTATAGGTTTCGTTTATTATTACTCTTATTTGCTTACACACTGCTTATATTAAAAAAGGAGTGAGTTTTGTCTGTAAGACGATTTGGCATGACCTATCAAAGCATCAGGCAGTTCATCGCATTTGGAATCCACTGAATACAAACAAACGCTTGGTATTTGACCGTTGAATGTCCCCCTTCCTTAAAGGGCAACCGACAAGCGAGTAGAATTTCATACAAGATATTTTACTTGGGTGCTTACTATAAGTGCAATGTTCATAAAATTGTGCAGTGATTTAGAATTAATGCGTATTTTTTAATTTGATAGTACCTACTTGCATACTTTTTCACTTTGTACTCTTTTTAGGGTTCCGTATCCAAAGGGTGCCAACAGGACCCTATTAATAAGCCATCACTGTCCGTCAGAGGGCTGTATCTCATGAACTGTAAAAGATAAAGTTGAAATTTTCACAAAATGTGTATTAATATTGCCGCTGTAACAACAAATAATAAAAAAGGGCCCCCATAGATGAAACATTTTTGATGAACGATGGTATGGAACCCTTCGTGTGCGCATTCGACACGCACTTAACCGGTTTTTTTTATTAACTTTTACAAAGGGTAACAAATATGATATGAGCACTAAACTTATACAATAGCTACACAGTACCACAATAATAATTGCTTTCGCGTGATCGTAAATTGTTCCTTTGGCAAATCATTTGAGGACCTATACCGGGTATTACGACCTTTATTTAAAGGGTAAGCTTGTTTGGCGGCATTTATATCCTGCTTTATTGCACTTGCAATAAAAAATAAACCTCCAAAACTCGAGGGTAGGCCTTTGCCCATCAGTGGGATGATACAGGCTAGCAACAACAATAAAAATGGGGCCCTATATACAAGAAAAAAAATTGACGTACATAGGTGCATGGAGTTAAAATCATATTAAAAAGTACATTCCACAATGATACGAAACTCTTCGTGTGCAAATTCGACTCACACTTTACTGGTTTTATAAATTTATTTTTTGATAAAGTGATTATTTCCCCATCATTTACAATTTTATTATTACACTCGACTCTCGCGTATATCAAAGAGTACATACTATAACATTATTGAAAACCACTAAAAACGACAAGGGTGACCAAAAACCTATTATTTATCACCAAAACAAAACTCATTATTTTTAACGAGGACTGTTATACACGTGCCAAAAAACTGACCAAGTTATCGGAAAATATGAAATAGCAAATTGATTACATGGCTTTGGGTAGAATCAATTACAGAAATTATATCAAACCACGACCATAGGATCGGAAGGCTGGGCCGTAGTCCTCTAGTAGACTTCTAGTCTAGATCTAACTGTAAACAATTATATCGGCGATTAGTACTATCATAATTATGAAGAAAAAAATCTAGTCATGTTATTTTGCAGTTTCTTTAATGCGTTATTCAAAAAGTTATACTTTCAATCCGATAACTAGGTATATAAATAATTAACGAACATCACATGTTCCTTCAATCATGCTCTCGTAGATAACCAAATTATAACGGCAAGTTTTTGAGTTGACTATATAGTTAAGTACCTTTTTAGAATTCCAAAGTTCACGAAGAACCCTATTATTTTCCAATAACCAATCAGTGCCATTACAATGTCACGTGTGACGCACCCCACTGACATTGTGGGAGGGTGAATCCAGAACGGTTGAAATGATCAATTTTTTTCTTTCTAAACGGTTTTTGTTGCTGAAATATTATTTTTTGCTTACCTATAACCAGATAGCGCGGCAGATCAAGCTGGATTGACCAAGTAAAATCCGCATTAGGAAGCTGAGTATCTGACTGAGCAGACAGTCTGCCAACAAGGAAAGATGGGAGCTCCTGTGGTGATTTTTGCTTTTGGGTAGAATCTTGTAGCTCCAGTGGGTACCAGATCATCTCGTGGGTGCCTTGACGTGACCACGACCGATCTGTCAAAGGCGAAATGACAGAGAAGACCTATAATGGAATATTTACCACGATTCAAATTTTGTTTTCGATTTTTCAGCGCAGCTGCATGCGTCATAATTACTAGCTCATATGAACTTACTTTAGTGCTAATATAAATAGAAAAGTATCGTATTCATCACATGTATAGTATACTCCAAATTTAATTCAAATTGAGGCACTAACAAACAATCAAACTTACCTACTTATAATATTGGGTATAAAAAGCTTATTAGAAGTCCTGAGTGGGTAAACTCACATATGATAAATCCATTTTCTTGTAACTGCCTTTCAGCGAGATTATGTTTTTGACGATTGCTAAATAAGCGTTTTGGCACTTCAATGCGCCTAATCGAAATCATTTTCGACATAAGAAAAGTCAAAGGATCGAGTAATTGTTTCCTCCTTATGAAATTTCTGAGACATTTTTTCATAAAATCTTTATATGTTATATTTTGTTTTCAACCTTGACTTGTTTAGAATTACCTAAGTTTGTTTTCATTTATGTATCGTATTTTATTGACCTATGGATTTTATCCGAAATAAATAATCATATTTTATGTTATTCACATTTGGATCTCTTTGACGAAAACGATGTATTTTAATTGGTTCTTTCTTTATTATCCCTAGTTTTGCTATTTAATTAATTATCTTTGGCGGTTCATGAGATACAGACCGATGGCAGACGGACGGACAGTCGAGGCTTAGTAATAGGGTCCCGTTGGCACCCTTTGGGTACGGAACCCTAAAAAAGCATTTTTCCAATTCAAACTAAAAACGGAGTGAAATTTCCTCTACTGTAATAAAATCAGCACTGCCGCAACTTCATCGCAATTAAACAAATTGAATGCCGCCGCGCGATTCATTATGAGATGTGAACGTTACGAACTGCTGAATAGCGAGTATAAACTTTAAATTTGTGTTTTCTACACACACCATTTATTTTAGTGGGTTTTTCATCTTTAGTAATGTAGAATTTAATAGGAAAGTCCAAAAAATATTTTGAGTGTAGTTTTTGTAGTTGGACCATGAGTTTTCTCCGTTCTGAGTCCAGAATAAACTAATATTGTCACGCCAGTATCCCTAATGGGGTGGGCAGAACCACAAGTATTCATATGCTTGGAGATCGCTCTCCAAGCACTCATCAGCTGCTTCCCAGCAGCTGATTGCATTCTATGTTTTTTCTTTACTCTCAGTCCAGCGGAGAAATAATATATTCCTTACTAATATTATAAACGCAAAAGTTTGTATGTATGGATGTTTGTTACTCTTTCACGCAAAAACTAATGAACGGATTTGAATGAAACTTGGAATATACATAGTACATGTGCTGGATTAATATATAGGCTATTTTTTATCCGGATACTACGCTAGTGAGGCCGCGGGCGGCAGCCAGTAACTAATAATTAGAAATTTAAATTACTAAAAAAAAATACTGTGTAGCTAATCAAAGCTTTAGTCACGTATAATTTTATTGGAGGTAGATGAAAAAATAAATGTGGTTTTCTAGTATTATTTTTTAGTCTATTCAGTTTGGTTATGATAGAATAATATCATTACAATAAGCTATTTATTCTTCTCCGAGTATTTCATCATTCTTTATCGAGAATCTGGCCCTTAAGTGCCCATTTTCTCTTCTCTATAAATAAATCAAACCAATACCATCCGAAAATAAATTCGTTTACCGCGAAAGAAGGAAAAATGGCGACCGGATATCCCGTTACGCACTCCAATCAAAGATGGTTGGCAAATTGTGCGAAGCTTAGAAAGATCAGTCAGTATAAAGGGTGACAAAATTCCAATTTTCCTTAACGTTCCGAAGAGAAACGGGGATGATTGAGTTGTCTGTCCTTAGAGGTTTTAGATGTGAGAAAAATGGCTAGGGCTGTCAAAGCAGTATGATATTACTATCTCCCGTCCGAGACGCTGTCGCTGCGCTGCGACGTCGCAACGCAGTGACTTCAACGCAATGAGTGCCACACGAGCGCTGCGACGACGCAACGCAACGCAGCTTTCTCCGACGTCGCAGCGTCAACTGTCAGCCTCAATATTCTAAACAATACTGCGCTGTCCTGAGTTATCACAGCGCCGTCGGACCGCAGCACCCCTTCTCGCCTTGTCTCCCTCACTCCATGTGTTGTTTCGATGCACATTGTTTCAGCGCACCGTGTGGCATACCCGGGCAGATTTGTATGTAGAACTACGAAGCGTCGACGCTGCGACGTCGCAGCGACGACGCAGCGCAGCGGCGACGCCCGTGTGGCATCACTCTTAGAGAGAGGCCCCGTGTGTTGCGACGTTGCAGCATCAACGCTACGTCGGTTTACATAATATATTTTTTAGTGACATGCCACATCAAGCGTTGCGTCGTCGCACGCGACGTTTCAAGAGACGAAGTGGGAGGGAGGGTGATGCGCTGCGCTGTCGGAGCTCCAGTGCGATGGCGGACAGTGTTCTACTGCTAGATGGAGGAACTAGACGTGCGTTACGACATTTTTTATCTTACCATGAGTGTGCAGGATATTGATATAGATTACTATTTAGATAGACCCTCTTGCGTATCACTAAGTAGAGTTGAAATTCTCACAGTGTGTATTTCTATGGCCGCTATAACAACAAATAATATAAAAATAAAAAGTTTTTTTATGTATGGAACCCTTAGTGTGCGAATTCAACTCGCACTTGACCGGTTTATTTTAGAAACGCCTCAGCTACCTATATGTAAATCAGTCTGACCGTTATTGCGTAATAGAGGCACAAACATTCAATCTACAATCATTTCCATTAATGTCTCAATCACATCTAATGGCATTTATTCGGGTTATTTCAAAGAGAATGAGATTTATTTGGTCAGACCACATAATCGTAGTCAGCAATTAATTTACAAAATTATTTTCTAGCTTTCACAAATGACAACCCTATCATAAGCTATGCCTGAACATGTATTTATTTAAAAGAACAAAAAACCCGACTGCGTAGAATTTACATAGCATACGAGTTAGTAAATAGGTATATAATGTATGTCTTATCAAATTTGAGTTGTTTCGAACACAATGAAGAACATAGATTGTGTTAAGGGAACATAATTAGCCGAGGGATTAGACCAGCCCCTCGATCGCTGGCTTACTGTGTAGAATCGACCACCCAATTTCTCAAGTCTCATTTTTTTGACACATGATGATGATGAATTTGTACCATTTTGATCTGGGTCTTTAGTTCATTGAAAAAGGTTTCTTGAAGCTTTCATGTTAGATTTTTTAAACAAACAAGTGTCAAAAAGTATCTACGCTATACCAATGACACTTATGTTATTTAGACGAATCCAACGACACCTCATTTGTCAAAATCCGTCCAGCGCTCATACATTTTTCGTACAGAAAAATCCATTAGTGCACGACCAGATTAGAAATCACGACCTTAGGATCGGAAGGCGGGGCCGCAACCACTAGACCACAAGTGCTGTCAAGCTGTCTTCTATACGCAATAACCGTGTAAGGGGTTTAAATCTCTAACAATGGAGTAGGGCAGGGCACCACTGTACAGAAGTGTTCATGGCCACTGGAATAAAGCCTTGAAAAATCTAAAAAGTCAAAACAAATCTGAATTAGAGACGCACAGTATCAATGAGGCTGGCAAAATTACAATACAGTGCAACATAATAGTCTGTAAGTAGGTTGTACGCGTTGTATAACATTCAGAATCATATCCAACTCAGATATAATACCAGTAAACAGTGTGAAACGTGCGCCCAGACCACTAACAGTGTCCGACCACATTGACCCTCGCGTCTACGTCATTACAGGACATCCGAATGGAACCATAGTTATCGCAGGATCAGACTATTTCTGTAAGAAACTTACGGGATATTGAATAGATTTTTTCTGTATGTATGTTCGTGTGCCCAACTCTAGTGGCGGAGTTTTTAGGCCGCCTAAAGGCCTCCGTCATGGCTTAACGACTTAAAAGCCGGGACCGACTGTTTAACTTGCCCTCCGAAGCACGGAAGCGCACAGCTCGTAATGCTATTTGCGGTCACCCATCCCAATTGTGACTGCGCACATCTTTAACGATCAATCAACAACGCCTAAGCAAGCTAAGCCACGAGCGCTTCTTCTGAATTGCCTTTATAAATGAGTTACGCTCTTGCCCTCAAAATTACGCATCTTTATCCAGTGGTGTGGGTTGGCTTTTAACAAACGCGAGAGATGTTGAGACACAGGAGGAATCCTTGTGTGGGGGTCAAACTTCGTATGAGACTGTTGGATGTTATTTATATATTTACAAAAATTACTTTAATTTTCTCGTGTGGGACATGTCAAAAGTGACATGTTCGCTTTTTGTTTATTTATCATTAAATATCCTTTTTCGAAAATCATCTTTCCCTTTTTACTTTTATATTTTATCGAAAGTTCATTCCATTCCATGTTTCCCTTCAGTTCTATGGTTTTATCCAGCTGTTATCGAATCCAAGTATTGCACAGACTTTTCCCAGTTTTTGTGCGAACTGACCACACTGCTCTCCTGCCTGAAAGCGTTAATAAAATCGATTGTTATACGATTGTCAGTAAATCGTTTCTGCAACCGATTGTCAGTAATTACAGGAAGGAACTCTTGTATTGTTTATTGTTTATAGGAAAAATGAAAAAGGTACGCGATTAAGAATTTATAAACATTAAAGATCTTTTACTGTTGTTAGGTTTGTATTTTTGGTAAAAATATACCAATATATATTTTCTGTGAGATTTTAGAATAACCCGTTTATGCCACTGGTCAAAACTTTTATTTTGTCACATGCATTAAATCGGTAGCATTTCACTTACCAAATAAGGGGAATAGATTATCTCGTGAGGAAAACAAATTATGTAGGTTTATGTCGTAACAAACTCTGACTAACTAGTTTCACTTTATTCTATCCTCAATAAATTTAGCAAATTTTATAGCTCTCTAGAAAAGCAATTAAGAAATATTGTGACTAAGGAATAGGAGGCTTTAAAACGAGATTTATAGTCACCACAATACAAGTTAAATGCATTCTGGTTAATATTAGTCACAGGGGTATCAGTGAGATAACAAAATAAAATTTATGTGATTTCGAAAGGCATCGTAAATTTGAACTAGAGTCTGGTTTATAAGAATCATTGTCTGATTCATTTATGGTTTTTATGAGTCAATGGACAAAACATGCTTTATTATAGGAAGAAGGCTAATAAAAGATGAACCAAAAGGAACTCTACCTACTCTGTGAAGTTAAAATTATCACCAATATTGCGCTTTTCAAAACAATACGGATTTACTTGACTTGACTCACAGCTCAGTTTGTTATGAACATAACAAATATTAATTTTGTGAAGAACATTATGTTCGATCTTTACGTTATCAGGGCCTTATGGATCATCACATTCACTTGTTTACCTTCTCATAGTTTTTGTTTAGTTATTGTAAGTTATTTGTGTGATGAATCATTAAATGTATTTTCTTTCTTTCAAAGCTTTTATAAACAAAGATGAAAAAACAAAGATGTGAACTATTTATAACCCTTACTTGTAGGCTAAACAATCGATGTGATGTCCACTCTCTGAACTTCTTTACCGACTTTAAAACGAAGTAAATTATTTCATACCTTCAAAACAAATAAACATGGTTACTTTGCAATTGTCGGTATCATTTTTATGATCGTGAGAATAACAAAAAACTTTGTAAAAAATGACAAACCGTTACCCATTCTGATTAAAAGGGTTTTGAAGGAAGTTTAAATTTAAAATAAACTGTTTACTATGACTCGTTGATAATTATGTTTAATGTCCTTAATTTACTGTCGTAATTAAACTATCCGTCCAGGCCTGTGTCTATCGAACTTCTGAACTGAATACTTAGCATATACAAAATATATTTTTTATTAATGTTACTACTGGTAAAGGATGGATTGTATGACAGATGACATGGCTGAAAGCTGACAGAAGGGAATGGAAGAAGAGACCATGCTGTGCCACATAAAGTGAAATAAGGACAGGAAGATGATGATGATGTTACTACTGGTAAGACCACGAGCTATCTTAACTGTCCTTTCGAAACAGTATGTTGAATGTATTAAAGTGCATCTCGAAGGAGCTCCTTTTGTGCACTTGCATTATGTATTAGCGGGTCAGCATGCTGCTTACATAATAAAAAAACCGGTCAAGTGCGAGTCGAATTCGCACACGAAGGGTTCCGTACCATCGTACATACTCGTATATATACATGAATGTTTCTTGTATTGGGCTCCTTCTTATTTTTTTATCATTATTTGTTGTTAAAGCGGTAATAGAAATACACACTGAAAATTTCAAGTCTATCTTTGAGTTACAGCCGGTGACAGACGGACGGACAGCAGAGGCCTAGTAATAGGGTCCCGTTGGCACCCTTCGGGTACGGAATCCTAACTAGCAAACATGCTGATGTATTAAAATCCTAAAGTTGTGAGATTTAATATCTACAAATTATCTCTATAACCCTTAAGTATATATATTTGTAAAATATAGTGGATACTGGCCTTAAATAAAAAAATCTTGTCTGCGCGGCTACTTTTACGATCGAAGCTTTTATCCGATTTGTGTTTTTGGTAGTTAATCTAGGGCTATTCATTACTCTGATTATTTTATAGTCAATGAAATGTTATCAATTCACTCTTCGGTTTTTTCGTAATGAAAGTCAAAATGAATAATAATCATATTATTATACGGTAGCTAAGATTTGAAGAAGATAATGTCGTGTACACGTTTAAAGCGAGAATTTCCCCTATTCTTGAATTATAAAGAGTTCACTCATAAACGTCTCTCTAAAGGAGGATTCACATTGGTGCACGTGCACGAACCGCCCATACAAAAAACGTCCAAAACTATTCCTAAGATGCATGCGAATCGCGCAGGTCATGTTCGCGGCAATTTAACTTGTAACGTCCATAGGTGTTCTTTACCATGTTTCTAAGATGCACACGAACCGCGTAGTTTGCGCAATGTGGATCTTCCTTAGTTAAATCTTAAAGTTAAACAATATATTATATGTTTAGTGATTTTACCACAGTAAGGTCGCATGTAAGGTCGCTTGCACAAGATGTAAGCGAAAAAAATGTGTCAAAAATAAGGCTGTGTTTTGTATGCCAATTTACAGTAGTACCACAACTATTGTGTGCCTCGGCAAACTTTGTGCTTTGTATGAAAACCGAATTTGTCCGAATATGCAACCAATAGTATTAACCGCGCAGTTCGTGCCCGAAGTGGGTCCTCCTTAAATCTTAAAGTTAAACAATATAGTAATTCTACCACAGTTATATTCTCTTAATGATAAAAAGTGACAAGGCGAATTAAGCGACAGTGTTCAAATTCTCAGCTTTTATTTATAGGTATAAATAAAGAACATAAATATGTTTATCCACATAAAAATATTTTAGTAAACTATAAGTTCAGTTTTCCATTAAATATGCAACGACTATAGTAGAAACAGTATTTAGAAGCTCCTTACCTAGTTCCTAATAGATAACTTCTTGTTTTACCTATCTTACTATTGTTAGTTGTAAACTGAAATAGCGATAACACAAACCTTAGTGGTTTTTAGTTGCTAAGTACCTAATTACTGTTAATTTTGTTTCTTGTAAATCGTTAATAAATAAAAAAAAAAAAAAAAGAAGATAAACAAGTTTTTCCCATTAAATCAGAAAATTCCCATAAGACTCGGAAGAAAATACTTAACAAAACTTTCCGGGAACCGTATAGTGGCTAAATACTTACAAAACTTTCAGTCTGTCAAATACATTGTATCGGGTATTAGTATAAAAGGTCCCAAGGGTGCATATCCATGTCACAAATACAGGAAATTGGCTACATTGGCTGACAAACTTTTCTGTTTTCCCCCACTGAGAGCGTTAGATGCACAGAAAATGTATTTAAAGCAGTAGATATACTAGCATGTAAGGTCGCTTGCACAAGATGTAAGCGAAAAAATGTGTCATACCTGTCTTATATTTTGTGATGCCAGTGTTAGTAGATGCCTTTATGCCTAGACATTATCAAATGGTTTCGTAAGAATAGGTTTGGGAGGATGTCTACAGTCATTTTAGAGATTCTCTAAGTAGCCATATTTTCAAATAGCGACAGATATTCTGAATATCTGCCGCTATTTGAAAATAAAGATACTGTGTTTTGGTATGCCAATTTACAGTAGTACCACATATATTTTACGCCTCGGCAAACTTCGTGCTTTGTTAGTTTTCACCAAATTTGACCGAATATGCAACTAATAGTATTAAAATAATAACTGAACCAACCCTTTAAAAAAATAAGTATTTACATAATTATTGTAACATCTCATGATCATCACGTGAGTTCGTATTTCAGAAGCTAGATGAAAATTGCCGAGGCGCACAATATTTGTGGTACTACTGTAGGTAACTATACTTTTACTGTGTTAGAAGCAATGTGAGTTTGCAGACTTGCTACGTACTGTCATTCTTAGACTCCAATTTCGATGTAGTGAATTATTTATTAAAGTTTCAGGACCGAAGGATCTAGTTCTCCGTTGAGCCTACAGTGTCTACGTAAAAGTTTGCCGAAGCATCCAATCTCGCGAGTCGACGAGATTATTTTGGACAAGTTTTTGTACGAACATTTTTACTTAATCATTGGGTTTTGTGTATTTATAACTAATACCGCAAAATGCATGTGTTTTCCTGCCATATTAGTATAAGATAATAAAATTAAAACTATATTAACAGAAAGAAACTTACAACTTATACAAATATAATTTACTAAAACAAAAGAAACCGTCTAAAGTCTTTACGCCTCTAAACGGAAAACGACCTCGCGGCAGACCACGGCGAAGATGGAGGGATGAAATTGATGCCTGGCCCACATATATACTGGACTGGATAAAGGACTGGCCCACAGTGGCCCAAAACAGGGATGACTGGAAAGAAGGAAGGGAGGCCTTTACCCTGCAGTGGGACACTACAGGCTCCTAATAATAATAATAATAACAATAATAATAATAATAATAATAAAAGAAACGGTTGGGCTATCTAAAGGCCGTTTCAATCACTATAATTGGAATTACCTCTTTTTTAATTTAATTATTTTATCTAAGTTTTAATAATCGTCGTTCTTGCTCTCATTAATTTAAAAATCCACTTTTGAATTGAAGCAGGCGATCAATTCGAAACCAGTATAAAAGAGTATGATCTAATTTAAATCTACACAAGACTTCAACCCGCGCTGCCATCGGGCAAGCATGATTTACTTCCAACACATCATAACATTGACACAGCTTAGACGCAAAGTAGCTTGTATTCTCCCTAATATGAAACAATTACGATTTACGACTGAACACACCACCACTCATGACCTGGGTAATATGCAGCTGGCGTGGTGGGCGAGGTAACGGCGTGAGAGAGTCTGAATGAGAAGCGAAAGGTGGGGCTTCGATTTTAAAGACCTAAAAACTAGTCTACAGAGGCGATTAAAAAAACGGGCGGCCTTGGCCCTGCAAAGACACTACAGGCACTTAAAATGATAATGATTATTGTTGTTATTATTATTTCAAACTGTTGTGAAAAACGTTTTCATCATAAAATATCAAAGCGCTCGTGACGTAGCTTGCTTAGACAACTTACGTTCTTGATGTTAAGCAACGTTGTGCGCGGTCACAATTGGGATGGGTGACCGCATGCGGCATTACGAGCTGAGCGCTTCCGTGCTTCGGAGGGCACGTTAAATTGTCGGGTTCGGCTTTTAAATCGTTAAGCTATGCCGGAGGTCTTTAGGCCGCCTAAAAACTCCGCCACAAGAGCTGGCTCATACGAACTGAATTTACTTACTATTATAGAAAATAGTATAATTATAAGCTTCTACAGAGACTACACAAACTCGACCATAGCAATTTACGAGATTAAAATACAAAGAAAGGCCAAAGTATAAAACTTTAGCACCCATTTATTAGGTTAGATCAAACCGAGCTGCTAACTTCATAAGCTGCACAAGATTGCAAAAAGTTAATTAAAGGCGCAAGGACATTGAATGACGAGACGCCACGCCCTGTATCGCAATTTATACCGCTCGTCTGTACCAGCCCTTTGCGTGCCACTGTCGATGTACGCTGTTTATTTTTAAAAAGGCTACATGCTTGATAAATTTGTTTCATATGAGAAAAATACCTACTAACATTATAAACGCAATTAAAGTAACTGCTGAAAATACTAATGTGAAATAAATTGCATCCTCGGAAAGGACCTAAGCTATCATTTGTGTCAAAAAATACAATGCGAACGAAGCCCTCGGCAACAAGTAGTGTTTTATAACCAATCTAATAAGAGAATATTGTCTTTTTATACAAAATTTGCACAACAAAATTTTGTATTCAAAATATCGGCTCTGTTGAGCATGTTCGTCTATGTACAAACATCTTCTAACACTAAAAAAACACCCTTACATAGTCTTAGACCCTTTTTAAGGTTCCGTACCCGAAGGGTGCCAACGGAACCCTATTACTGCCGTCCATCCGTCCGTCGTCTGTCTGTCAGTAAGCTGTATCTCAAGAACCGTAATAGATACAGAGTTGGTCGTCTGTCTGTCAGTAGGCTGTATCTTATGAACCGTAAAAGATACAGAGTTGAAATTTTCACAGAATATGTATTTCTATTTCCGCTATAACAAATAATAAAGTAAATAAATAAAAGGGGGCCCAGTACAAGAAATATTTATGCAGATGTACGATGGTACGGAACCCTACGTGTGCGAAATCGACTCGCACTTGACAAGGTTTTCATTGAAATCATATTAAAACTTTTAAATCTAGATACATTTTGTTAGGAAATTTATGGCTCTGAAAACTCTTTATAATATTTTGATGAGGGTAGCTAGCAATGGTGCGTAAACACATCTCATTTTGCACGTGACTTAAAATATCACACAAACAGTTTCTTTGAACTGGTCCCAGGGTTTGTCTACGTCAGAAGGCATTTAGGCGTACCAATTAGGATATTTCGTCTTTAGTATTGTTCTATCCGAGTAGCTACACATCAAAGTCTAAATACTAAAGAAAATAAATGTTATGTTTGAAATGATAATCAAAACAAACACTTTGTAACAGAGTTTAAAATCTAATATAGTAATTTCTAGAAAATTGAATAGGTATGTTAATGACAGAAAGACATTTCGACCAAACAGTACCTATAATTTAATTTAAATTCAATACAAACATTCCATACTACATCTTATCCGAGGTAATGCGGTATATACGCAAGACATTCAATTTTAAAACTGGATCTACTAACCACTAAATAAAGGCGTATCGCCTATCTTCGTAACATTTCATTATCGATGTTTTAATTAACGGCTCGATTAATGACCATTCGCTTTCAATCGGCGTAAGAGAGAAGACTTAATTGATAATTTAAACTCGAACTAAATGATCGGTGATGATCACGGGATTATGGTAAAACTAGATATTTTAAAACAAAATGTGTTACGAAATTGATAGTATTGAGATCATCTCAAAGTGATTGGAGAAGATGGACGAGGGATCATTATGTTTTTCTTTTTCCTGTCTCTGTACACATAACTTCCACTTATGTTAAAGCCTCTCCCTTGCCTCAAAGGTTTGCTGGCAGAAAACTTTTTAAGAGTTAAGCTCGCCTTTGTACATGTTCTTTTTAATGTTTTGTGTATATTTGTTTCGTTTCGTGCGTGTACAATAAAGAATTTCAGAATTTCAGAGGGAAACATAATATTGTCCCGCAGAGTGAGATAAAGTCAAGGAAATTATGCTGATGATGATGTATTACGATATTAACACAGTCAGTAATTGTAATTATTTTATTATCATCATCATCATTCTAGCATGGTGTCGCAAGCAGGTGCAGGATATATAGTTATTTCAATTTTGCTAGCCTCCATGTGCTTCTTTTCCAGGATTTTCCTGCTAATTACACGATGTCGTCGACAACTCGCTGAATGAATTACCCGAAGCCCATACTGCGTTGTGTATTACATTGGATTATTTTTGTGTCAAGCCATGCAGGTGTAGAAGCGGCTTTAGTCCCTTACATCTCGTTACTCTGTTATCTTTGTGAATCTTTTTAAATCTCCTAGAAGGCTATAACTTTTGCTTTATCGCCGCTCTTGTCACGTCATTGAATGAAGCATAGTTTATTATAGGCTGTAGAATATACTCTAGTTTAATCTTGATGTGATGGGTAAAATATCTTGTTACATTTTAAGTATAGACTAGGATTCGCACACGGCTTCTAAATCATAATATAAATGCAAATACATTTCATAAAAGGATAAATATTTATCAATCTTTGACATAATATTACTAAAATTAGTTGCTCTGATGCTCTACCTAAATTACTCTTAATTTGAGGTACCACAAATCATGTCACTAGTTTTTCGGAACCAGTATGGTGAAAGGATTTAAATTACCGCTCAAAGATTCCTGTACAGGTAGGTATTTTCTGAATTCTACAAAATAAGACTTTGTTTTTTGGAGAGAGACATTATCACAGAGTGTTCAGATGGACCTTAGATAATTTTAGTGGCAACAAGTGATAGAACCTCGAGTCATGAATACATTTCAAATCCAATTTACAGTTAAAGAGCGGACTTATGCAGCGGCGCGTGAAAACGCCATCAGTCAATATCGAGGGCCGCCAATCTGCCATCAAATATTGCGCCTACTGTGCACAGCCTCTTAATATGCAAGGCCATGAGTCTCATCAGTGTAAATCGACTTTATCGTTCTTATCGATAACTTTTGTGCACATTATTGTACAATTTTACAAGCAGAAGAGTAACTTCACTACTAAACTCCGCGCTCGTTAAGTTAAGCAACCCTTTGCGCGGTCACAATTTGGATGGGTGACCGCAAGTAGCATTACAAGCTGAGCGCTTCCGGACTTCGGAGGGCACGATAAACAGTCGGTCCCGGCTTTTAAGTCGTTAAGCCATGACGGAAGCCTTTAGGCGGCCTAAAAACACAGTCACTAGAGTTGCCCACTACCTCATACGAACATACATACATACTACAAAATAAACATCGGCATCTAAAAGATAATGTACAGAACAGTATAACGAAATTATAAATTTTTCATCAACATCATCCAAAAATTCTAGGATCATCCCATATCCCCTTTGTATACTGGAACACTAGTATTACGTTATTTGTGCCGGTTTGTTCGCATTCCTTAAAAAAATACGACGGCCCCCAATCGATGGACCGAGGGCATTGCGAAGATCGTCTTTCGATTTTCGGTAAATAGGCCCTATCAGATGACGTTCCAGGACTAACGATTTTATGACTGACATTTACATAGCTCATTCGAGTTTATTTACTGTTTATAGATTTACGAAACTGTGTTCAGAATAAACTCAAAGCATACGCCGGTAGTGATGTATTCCTGCCTTAATCAATGGTGCAGATAAGCTATCTCGAGATTGAAAAATGCTGATGAGTACATGATAATATTTTATTTTTAATGTATTAAGAGTAATGACAGTGATTTACGTGAGTAACTCTCAAGTTTCTTTAAAAGGCGTGAAGAGTCATGGACTACAAAATTAAAACTATGGTTTGCATTACATTAAAATCTTTCTAAACTTCTTCACATACACAGAGAAATGATTGACAGAAGAATATAAAATCACTAGCAATCTCCCGCGGCTTCGCTCGCTTCGTATCCGGACAAAAGTAGCCTATACATATGTTATTCCAGCAATACTTTGTATCTTCCAAGTTTCATTCAAATCCATTCAGCCGTTACGGCGTGATTGAGGCACAAACATACATAGTCACATCCACACATCCTCACAAACTTTCGCATTTATAATATTAGTAGGATTCATCATTTTCCTACTAATATTATAGATTATAGATCTATAAATACAATGTGATTGTTTATACATTCAAACCTTTTGTTCAGACGCAAGCAGAGCCAGTAAAATATTTTTCCACAGCTTAAAATTACTCTTGTGAATAAAGCTCAAATGACACAGATAGCTGTAAGCCTGAATTGAAAGCAATCCAATGATTGAAAC
The DNA here is from genome assembly GCA_949320045.1 of Scotopteryx bipunctaria. Taxonomy (NCBI): domain Eukaryota; kingdom Metazoa; phylum Arthropoda; class Insecta; order Lepidoptera; family Geometridae; genus Scotopteryx; species Scotopteryx bipunctaria. The sequence continues at coordinate 9,064,787 of OX439449.1, forward strand.
CAGCTGCCTAGTTCCCGAATAGCCGCATAGAAACTTCGGAAACAAACTTTGCCAATAAATATTCTGGATCCATTTCAAATTAACATAAAGGTTTGTATTTTAATATCAATACCTTAGCCTTTGATACTGTTTACTATTAAACAGTTATATCCAGAAATTGAGTGTATTGATTAAAAATGACCAAATATTTTTTCGGTAATAACAAATAGGCGCTCGTATTTAATTTTGCTAATCAATAATAAATCACCATTATCTTCCTGCCCTTATCCCACTCTATGTGCGGTCGGAACAACATGTTCTCTTCTTCCACTCCCCTTTGTTAGCCGTAATTTCTGCACCCGTTTTTCACACTATACATCCACCTATTATTTGGCCTACCTCTAACTAACCTCTAAATAGCACATTCAAACTCTTAACTCTCTTCGCAACATGACTTCCATTCCTCCTCGTGACATGCCTGCACCACGCTAGCCTACTCCTCAATCTTTCTGTCACTGGCGCTACTTCCAAACTTCCTCTGATATATTCATTTCGTATCTTATCCGTTCTAGTCACCCCACAAATTGAGTAAGTACCTAAGTAAGTACCTTTGAGTCTTGACGCTGAGCTGAGGTATGGACTTCAGCTCAGCGTCAAGACTCAAAGTCTATCATTAATACAAGACTCTTATATTCAACTAACAGGCGAGCGACAGGTAGAAAATTATCATAGTAATGTTGTCTTTGGCGCTTTTTGACAGATTACAATTTTGCTAATCCCTAATGGGATGGGCAGAGTCACATTGTGATCATAAGAAAACTTGCAGCCAAAGATTCAAAGTCCCAGGATGGATATGGTGAACCATGGTGATGGTCATCAGCCCATCGCCCATGTAGATTGATAAATAATTATGGTAATTAATTACAGCGGAAAAAAATCATACAAATTCATAATGCCGGACAGTGAATATAGGAATCGGGCAATAAACATACATACATAAAATCACTCGCCTCATAGGTACACCTGTTTCGTTAATCTTCTTTCATTCGTCCTCTCTACATGACCGAACCATCTTAACATACCTTAATAATCATAATACTCAAATATATGACAGTTAAAGTATTAAATTAGAATCATTACGTATAACAATAACATAGGTACAATAACGCTATAATACAACTATTTCGAGCACACTTCCGCACAAAATAAGTCTCTTGTCGCCACTTTAGCCGACGACCTTTCAGACAAGTGTATTGTTAGCCTTGTCCGTTCCAAGACACGTTATTACATCACGGGGTTATAGCAAACTATGTCTTATCACAATGAGATAAAGCTTCTTATGCAATTGTTCACCAGCATCAATACTGTATGGATATGTTATTTGGACGGAAACTGTGTACCGGATGTTGACGTTCCTTGTCGAAAGTTTTGCTTGGAAAGTTATATTTTATGGTTATCTTGTGAATGAATGCCTAAATAGAGCAAGTAGAGCGGCCTAAAAACTCCGTCACAAGAGTTGGCCACTAGCTCATACGAACTAATTTCGTGCGCGTCGTAAAAGTCAACTAACGGATAGTATCCTCCCCAACATATTGGACCATTATATGGACGATGAGCTGATCACCTGTCACCATGGTTCACCATATTTTATTCATCTTGGAACTTTGAAAATGGAGAAGAGAATAGAACTTCTGCCCACCCCGTTAGAGATAAGGGCGTGATATTATGTATGTCATGCTTATTAAAAGACTTCAAACGATGCTATCTACCTTACTCTGAATTTCACCGCCAATTAGAAACATTCGCATCTACCCAACTCATAACAACTATAAACGATTTTATTTCGTTTCTAAAAGTATACGAACGCTGACCTAAACTAGGAACAAAACAAAATAGCAATATGAAAAAATGCGGTCCAACTTAACATGGGTTTACCGTATCAGCTCCGGGTACATTCCTCTCCCAACCCGCATAATCATCTATAACGAGATTGTATAAAAATAGAAGAAATAGTTCCTTCTTTGTGCCCTGCTCTTCGAAAAAGCTAAAAAGAGTCCTTTGTTGGAGACAGCACCTCGGGGATGGATTTTGAGAGTTTTTATAAGCACGAGTTGGGTAGCCCGAGTTTATTCGTTATTTTTCTTATCTTGTTGGCAGTTTGTTTCTAAATAGTTTTTCCTTTTCGTCTGCCAAAAGTCATCTTATATTGTGTACTTACATGACTAAAGCTATGACTTCAAATATTTCAGTTGCGATATAATATATCGCAACTATTAGTGCAATGATACTACGAAGGACTAAAAAAACGAAAGAAAAATAATAGAAAAAAAAATCTGATAAAAAATAAAGAATTACGTACTTTCCGTGACGGTTAATGACAATATTTTTAACATAAATAGATTCACCGGTCAAGTGCGAGTCGCATTCGCACGCAAAAGATTCCGTACCATCGTACATGTAGGTACGTAAATGTTTCTTGTATGCCCCCTTTTATGTTTTATTTTATTTTCATTTTTTGTTGTCATAGCGGCAACAAAAATACACACTACCTATAAGAATTGTAGCTCTAAATTAATAGGTAGGTATATTACGGTTCATTGGATACAGCCCGCTGACAGACGGAGGGACGGATGGACGAACGGACGGACAGCGGAGTCTTAGTAATAGGATCCTGTTGGCACCCTTTGAGCACGGAACCCTAAAATGATATAAAAAGATCTCAGGTTTTCGATATTCTCAATAGATAGGTAAGTCAGAAAATATGATATTTCTTGTTTTCAATTCATGAAGGTGGATCTTTTGAATGCGACCAACAAAAAGGTTCTGTGAATGGGTTAAAGAGAGATCTTTAGAGAGATTTCTCTGAAACTACAATAATTTTCTTCTATGATTCGTCATAAAAACGGTTATTACTTATCTTAATGTCCGTCTACATTGTCATGCGTCAGCGATTTCAGGTTCATATACGAGGAAACTATAACTCTTATCTCAAGGACAAAAGAGTCATTTCGTTAGATTTGAGATATCTAAGGAAATAGAAGACTCCATTCAAGTATCTTAAGCATTAATTTCCTGACGGAGACTTCGGCCAACGATCGTCAGAAACTCATCATTATCACTTTTTCTATAAACCTATATAGTATAACGTTAAAAAAGTAAAAATATAATTGTAAATGTTTCTTCCTCATTTCAATGTTGTATTCTGTCAAGGAAGAGATCGTTTTTAGCTACTAGCACAATCTGGACAAAAATTCTTGGTAAAGCCATAGTTTTAACTAACGGCTATTTGCTGGCGACCCCCACACTGTTGTGTGAAACGTGAATTACTTTTTTGGCTGCAACGGAAAACATTAGGTATTAGATAGATAGATAGATAAATTGTTTATTTGACACACATTTCATCAGCACAGACAGGGAGAGAGAAACAATAAAAGTAGAAGCACTGTATTGAGTAAAAGTAGATAACAAGTAGGTATCACTTTTTAACGTATGTTGAAACACTGAAATTTTTTGAAATGAAATAAAATAATGGTGGTGCGAAAAAGACATACAGCTGCTTGGAAACTCAGACTTTATGGAGTTTCCTTGACAGGGGTCTTCATAAAAATTTAATGGCTTTAATCTTTAAAAGCCTTCCAAAGTTTAGGGTCGGTGATAGCCCTACGTTTACGATGAAGTCATAAAAGTTGCGCTGCTATGTACAGTACCTACTATTGTTGTCTATTAAACATTTAAATTCATTAAAACTTTGCATAGCGCAGTCTGATTCTCACTTCATAAAATCATAGAAGTATGTCAAAATGACTAATTTAAAACCACACACACACACACACACACACACACACATTATCACCCCTTATATCTAAGGGGGTGGGCAGAGTCACAACTAATCATAAGAAACTGCAGCCACTGCTGATCCAAGCATGTATGTATTAATTAAATTAATAATAATTAATTAACAACCAGATTATTAAAAAAACAACGATTTAGGGTACAACAATAAAACATTGCACATCTAAAGCTGAGTACGCACTAAATGAACAATGCGAGCGAAGGTTACCGAGCGAACATGAGGGAATGAATGTGGATGTTACGACACGCTCGGGGAGAGAAGCAGCTGGACGGATTCTGTTTTTTTTTTTATTCCCTCCAGTGCGAGTCGAATCATCACACGAAGAGTTCCGTACCATCGTATAAATGTTTCTTGTATGGGGCCCTCTTTTATTTTATTTTTTGTTGTAGCGGCAATAGAATTACACACTGAAAGTTTCAACTCTACCTATTACGGTTTATGAGATACAACCCGCTGACAGACGGATGGACGATCAACGGAGTTTTAGTAATAGGGTCCTGTGGTACCCTATGAATACGAATTACGGAACCCTAAGAATGACTGTGTCAGAGCGAACGAGCGCACATAGATGCTATCCATTACCACTCGCTAGCATTCGCTCTCTTACGTTCGCTCGGTCCTTCTCCAGTTTAAAATAACTCAACTTAAAATGAAAATCAAACGACATAAAATCGGCATTTACAAATCTCCCGCTACATTTTCCTGACATTGCACTGATAAGAGCTAGACCAGACTGCGAACTTTGTCGACGACTGTATTTCCTTTTGCGATCTTTTAGAGGCAGCTCTACTTTTCAATTTGGTTAAATTCTTTGGCCAATGTGAAATAAGCGTGGACAACCGTTAATGTTTTTGTTTCAAATAAAAATAAGTAATGGGACGGTAATAATATTTCAATACTATCCGTTTCGTGAAAGGAATCTTTATTATCAGAAAGAAACTTACAACTAATACAAATATAATTTATAAAATATAAAAGAAACAGTTGGACTATCTAAAGGCCGTTGCAAACGGTCTATAGATAGCTCACCTGATCCAGCTCATCAGACGGTGGAAGCGTGCCCAAGGCGCTGGCCACATTGCCACGCTGAATGGCAATACTGACCCGTTGAGCCAAATAAGAGCCAGCTCTTGGATCACGCATCGTTTCGACCAGACGCTCTGAAAGGATTTTGAAAACGCGGTGGGCACCCGTGCCCCACGGACCTAGGGTCTCGACCCCAAAAGACTCAAATATATAAGCCCCGTCAAGGCTTGTATATTTGCGCCTTTTGAGGTATCCTATATCCTATTAATATTAATAACCTGAGTGAGAATATAAAAATGTTTGTGCCTCAGACATGGCGCAACGGCTGAACTAACTGAATGAAACTTGAAATTTACATAGTGCATAACCTTGAATAGCATAAAAGCTACTTTTTATTTACCTAGCTAGTGATTTTTCCTATTTGAAAAATGACGTAGGAAGAGAAAGTGCATTTTAAAAATTAGACCATTTGCCACCTTCTGTATGCTTAGAGTTTTTTCCATCCAGATCCAGTTTTCCAATCTAGACTAATCGACCTAACCCAGATAAACATGAACTTAGAAAATATTTAAGGTTTAGTAGAAATAGTGCCGATATCTCCAATTATTTTAACAGAATTTCTACAGTTTTGCATAAAATATTTCTACTCCAAACCTCATAAATAATATAAAAATTCAGACAAATTTACATTAATAAGAACGAAAATTACGCGGATAAAAAAATATTTTAACACTCTGTTTAAACATTACGAGGATAAAAAAATATTTTAACACTCTGTTTAAAACCCCTTTCAGGTTATAAAAACGCTATAAAAACTTAGTAACGTCAGTTCTCGATAAAAACATAAAGTACTTCAAGAACTTAGCAGACCGTTATAAGCACGTTTTCAAGCTCGTTCTGGCTTTTGTAAGAAAGGCTACGCGATATTGTAGACCAAGATACAGCACTCATATTTAACACTTTATAGCGCGCTACATATTATCTATAGCTTTAATCAGTTTGTGAAAGGTTCTAAATGCAGAAACTTATTACTACGTTTCGTCTCCTTGGTTTTAGGATCTATCCGACATTCCATCTTAGTGGGATAAGTGCAGTGAAATAATGATATTTTAGGATTCATTATGTTGAAAAGATTAAACTGTGCCTCAAACAGTTTCTTACTTTTAAGGTTTACTTTTTAACTGGCTTCAAGCCAATAATTGATGTCACTTCTGTGTTAAGATTCTATATTAATATCTGTCCCATTATTTACGTGTCCTTATAAAAAAATATTAAGAGATAGTTTAAAGAATTAAACGTGAGGATATTTTTAGATAATCCACATCAATAAGGTCATCAGGTTTAAAAAGACTATGCTATTTCTACTTCTACTTTTTCTTCTTTACCTGGTCAGACTCATATAATAACTAATAAACAAAACCCACAATCAGTAAGTTATAAAAAAATGTTGTATACAATTCACCGCTGGCTCCTGATCTTACAAGAGCTACGTAGGTAATAGGCTCGCGTGCTTCCGAAGCATAAAGCATTGGTACGAACGAGAGCGCGCTTATTGTTTTAAATCGCCGCCCGCCCATAATGTGACAGTGGGCGGAATGCGTTAAAAGGCAAAAAATGGGCGAAATGCGTTAAACATGCAAAAAATTTGCCTCACGTTTCACGCATTCTATTGCTCGCTCTAAATAGAAAAGCGTAATTTATTTACCGAAAAGACGAGAAAGAAGGTTTTCAATTTATACTTTTTATACTTGGAAATAAATAAAACGGAAAATAATTTTGAAAGTTGACTTTTAATGCCTTTGTTGATCGTCAGTTAGGTACTGTACAAACCAAATTATTTTTTAAAGCTAAATGGGTACTGAATTTTATTATACATAAAGTCTAAGGCATATTTTTTGTAGTATTTTTATAAAAAATATATTAAAAAGAGAACCTCAGAGTGACCGCATTGGAAAGCTGAAAGTCCAGGAAACCACATCGTTTAAATAATGACAAATCTACGATTACGGTATAATACAAAAAAGTTGTATTTATTTAAAAGAGGGTAGGCTAGGCAATTACATAATACATGTATTGAAATGAAGGACAAAAAAGTTGTACACGATCAATTTTTTTCAATATTGACTTGACATTTAACCTTTCAGTTCTAGTAAAACCAAAACTTGTATTAACTAAAGCTCTATTTACGCTAATTCATAACTACGCACTATAAAGGTGGGTTTCACACTATCGTACAATTCAAAAGTCACACAGTCTCAACGACCTCAAATAAAACAAGGCTATTGTAGATACCTTACATTCCTGGGATTTCAAAGTATTGTGAAAACAACTAGAAACACACACGAAAGAACTATTCTACTAAAGAGTAATATGACACAAGCTATATAGCTCTTTGGCTCTTGAATTTTGAAATTAAAATGCTTACTTCTTTCTTTAATCCGTACGTAATCCAGCCCCCACTCTTTCATAGAGCGCTCAACATCCATGCTGATATCACGATACGCTGTACACGAATCAAGCAAAAGCTAGCGAATGGGAAAAGTCAAAAACAACAGGACGAAGCTTTAGTCAAAACTATGATTTGATTTTACAGTATTTTATCTGTAAATGTAATCTCTTTAACTTGCGAAAGCTCAGGCCAGCCTTAAACTCTCAAAGCTTTATTTTTTGGATTGAAGCTCTCAGCTATTCTATTGTTATTCTTTCTTTCAGTTCGTACCTGTGTTCTACGACTTGCTTCATATTACTTGAAGAGAAAATTCACAGGTTATAACATAAAAGTAGCAGGTAAAGTGACCTCTATGTCAACGCAATAAGAACGTAAAGATTGTTATAAATGTATGTGGACACGCATATTTCCGCTGTATGAGGAATGTGGCGTGCTGTATCCCGTTTGCGGCAGAGTTATTTCAATGGTATTTTTTATTAGCCACGGAGGCGTTTGCTAGAAAATAAACAGAGTTATTGACATTTCGAGCTTTCGTGTCCTGCCTGAAACAATCCCAACAGCGAGACCCCAACCATTGCTCGTTAACTACGTCTGTGTCCTCACGATAGTACTTAGAAAACGAGGAATAGCTTTCAAAGTTTCATGTCAAGACAAAGCATCGGTTTGTAATTGGTAACAAAGGTTAGAGTCGCGTGCTCGACTCGCGTGATTTGTAAGGCTTGGAGTCACTTGACGTTCAAGGAAACCCCCCGGTGGGGTCACCTAGGCCCGGGAGCCACATACCACCCGGTGCAATAACATGTCCGACCTCGTTCCGCTATAAATGACGGTTTTATACCACTCTAGACGGGATAGCATGAAAACTGATTTCTCGCTGCCTTATTTAGGTTTGCTTTGGGTTATATCGTTTCGGATCGTTATGGTTAATTGTACCTTACGTTGTCTACACAATTATTATAAAGATGTAAAGTAAATAAAAGTAATAAATAAATATTTTCGGACATTTCACACAGCGCCATTTAGCAACAAACTAAGCAAAGCTTGTACTATGGACACCAGATAGCTGATGGAATACTTATATACTTTTTTTATAAATAGGTACATATTAATATTTATAATACATACACTACAACACCCAGATCCGGACGAAATACTTGCAGAACATACAAACATTTTTCCCGAAGCGGGAATCGAACCCACGCCTCTTGCGTCTCAGCAGCGCACTCACCCGCCACGCCACCGAAGTCGTCAAGTTAACTATATGTTTATTTTGAAGGTTGCATCTGAAACTGCTAAACCGATTCTGGAAAGTATTTATCTAAAGAACCTATCGTTTATAAACCGGCACATGAAAATTTCCCGTTCCCAAAATGAATGTTCAAAGGCATCTTAACCAAAAGCTTACTATAATTTGTCATTTTCATTAACAAGCCTCAAAGAAGGTATCAAAAGAACATTACTAAAATATACTTTGGAATCGTATTAATTCTTCTACCGCTTTCGTCAGGGTGACGTCGCGTATTTCCAAGGACAGTTCGTTCACAACGAGCTGGAAAGACGTCTGGGAATTACGTCTGAGAACTGGAACTACCTTCTTAACTAAAAGGGTCTATTCTCGAGGGTCTTGAGTAGATAGGTTCCTAGATAATTTAGGTATCCTAATCAATATTAGCAGACGCCCGTGGTTTCGCGAGATATTTTAGGTGCATCTTGTGTTCGAACAATGAGCACTGGTGGTCTAGTTGGTAGGGACCCCGCCTTCCGATCCTAAGGTCGTGGGTTCAAACCCGGTCGTGACACAATGGATTTTCTGTGCGAAAAATTTATGTGCGCTATACCAGTACTCTCAAACGGTGAAGGAAAACATTGTGAGGAAACCCGCGACTTAGTCAGCTCCGCACGTATTGACCATGTCTTTCCTGTGGACAAGGGCGACTAAGCTGAGAGCCATCTTAATTCGTCCAAGGCACTACAGCGTCCGTTGTGAAGGTAAAAGTTGCCTCCTGACGCTGTATAAATCATCTACTATAGATGGTAAAAGGCCTTAGTTAGTTGTGTTCGAACAGCATTGACAATTCGTCGCACTTCTTTGGTGTGCTAAACCTCTAACTTACGTTATCATTTTGTATTTAAATAATCTAAACCAAGTGTAAGTGGGGTAATTTTGAGAGATAGAGTGAGAAATAGCGTGATAAAGAGTGTGTGGAGTGAAAGAAGATGTGATGTGATGAGGATTGAGAAAGGTATGCAAAGATGGTTTGGTCATGAGAGGATGAATGTAAAGACCATTAACGAAACAGGTGTATGAGGCGAGTGTGAATGGTACCGTTGGAAGAAAAAGACCTCAGCGCACGTACTTAGACTAAATCAGCGACGTTTTGAAAAAGAGACAGGTCAAGAGTACCCTTAACCGACGAGCATGCATGAGGAATATAATGAGAGTGAATGAAGCGAAAGAAGTATGTCAGGATCGTAGCAAATAGCGATTCTTGATCTCTGCCTACCCCTATGGGAAACAGCTGCGATTTTATGTATGTATGCAAATCAAGTATTAATCAAATTGATAAAAATATCGCATGCTATTAATACGACCCCTGCACCCCGTTTCGGGGGTAGTTTTGAAAATATTTTATCATAAACTTAGGGTACCACGTGATCAAAGTATAACTTCACATGCCGTATTCAGCAGCTTTCTATCAAGGGCGTCGACTTTTACCGTTGATTTCTTGAAATGCGACGACTATCAAATTACTTACGAACCATAATTTTTAGCACATTTTCAGGGTTCCGTGCCCGAAGGGTGCCAACGGGACCCTACTCTCCGCTGGCCGTCCGTCAGTTAGCGGGCTGTATCTCATGAACCGTAACAGGTAGATAGTTAAAATTTACTCAATCGTATTTATAAATTGTGCTAAAGCCTTTTCATGATCTTAATTTCATCCAATGGACGATAGATGGCGCTTTCTGACAGAATAACATTGTTGTGGCAGTCTACCATCCCTCATCTGTATGTTGATTATAGAAAACGAATATGACTGTCATACATACCGTTTTTTTTTTAAGTGAAGTAGTTTTGCATTTGTTTATACTTACTCTACGCTCTATCTGATATTAAGTAATAGCATTTTATTACTCTACGTAATAATTTGACTATACGTAAGTATAGTCAAGTGCAAACCTACTTCACTTAAAAAAACGGTACGTATCACAGTCATATTCGTTTCCTATAATCAACTTACAGAAGACCATCTCATCACCTCATCATTCTTCATCTTAGACCACCGTCTAAGATGTAGAAGATGGAGCACGCTTGCCTATTGATTCTTAATTTGATGGCTAGTGAATTATAATTAATATCGTACTTTTCAGGAAATACTGACCCCGGCAGGGAGTTCCACATTTTTGCAGTGCGTATGAAAACATGGATCCAAGCGTGAACTCAAATCGCTTATATAAACACTGGGAATGTCAACCGTGTACAGATGGCGCCTTTCCGGGTATCTAGAGGTCCGATAGAAGAAAGGAGACGGCGGAACTAAATTTTACGGTTCCCGCTTTATGAAGACCAGGGTTTTAAAAAACGTCCATAGTAGAAGTAAAAAGAATGAATATTACAAATGATTCAATTTGGAGAGACATTATTTTTTGTTGCTTCTTTTGCGTCCGCGATTCCTTTGGATGAAATCACTTGTTCGTCTTTTTGTGTAATGATAGCAATGGCGAGTTTTCGAGTTCGCGAATTTCTGTAGAAGCATTGGAGGTTTGCGTATTATACAATTAATTGGTCTATGAGTTTTTGTAATGAAATTAGTTTCATGGCAACATGATAGTATCACGTGTACCTAAATAGATAGTTTAATTATAGCTGAAGGTACCACTTGCTCCTTTAACTATAGTTTAACCCTATCATTAAGTTTCATTTCAGCTCCTAACATAATAACTTAGAAAATATGTTTGCTCTAAACTTTTTCTACCTACTTTGTTTCTAACCATAAAAACCGTTAATTGGCTTCTGAGTCAATAAGTTAGTCTTATTTTGTTTTATGATTAAGCTTTAATCTTCCTATATAAATGATTCATTATCAAGAATGCATACATACATTATTATATCCATATCATTAATAGGCAGAGCAATAAGTAAACATAAGAAAACTTGCAGCCACTTCTGATTTAAAGTCCTAAGATAGATAATCAGTCCATCGCCCATATAGGTAGTCCAGCATGTTGGAGAAGATACTATCACTTAGTCGCATTTACGACATGCTCAGGGAGAGAAGCAGGACGCATTCTATGCCTTTTCTTTATTTCCTGTCCAGCAGAGTTTTGTTTTAAGCAAAATTAATTGGTCATGGTATCAGGTACGCCATGGACCATGGAGTGAATTACACACACAAAGGCATGCTTACACCCTGAGTAGTGGGTGAAGTCCGGTTGAGAATGATGATAATGATGATGGTGATGATGATGATGATTATGATTATAGGTACCTACTTCATTTCAGCAGAAATGAAGTCGGGTATAACAAGTTTATAGCAGACTCTCTATAAATTGAAGCCCAGAAACTGGTGCTGAAGTCGACTAAAGGATAGTATCCTCTCCAACATGATGATATACAATAAGCAAGTATTCCCAAGGAGGGTTGACGTCAGGCAGGCGGCCGGTCATAAAACATCTTAGCCAAAACTCTCACTCCGACCCCATATAGAGTGGGATAGGGGCAGGAAGATGATGATGATGATGAAACTGGTGCTGAAGGCTGCCCGCTTGTGAACACTGTTGCGTTTTATTAAAACAAATGGAAGCGCTACCAGGTTTTCTCGCTTTTTCTTTTCTAACAACAAATTACTGCGGTGGAATGTAATGAAATGTATTTTGTTTGTGGTGTCACTGGTTATTTTTACGTTACGTTGACAAAGCAAAGCGTTTGTGTCATAAAATATTAGTGAATATTTATTTCGAAAGGGATTACAGTCCGCCTCAAGGAGGCTGCTTTCGTGCTCTATGGCGATTTTTTCATGCTTTCCTACTGGCTTTTCCACGTGCCTTCATCATCACTTTTTTTAATCACAGCGCAATTCATTTTATCGGACAGTGCTCTATCATATTTGATGCACAGAATATTCTAGAGACACAGACGTGATATATGATTACTTTGATTTGGCGTGTATCGTTTTTTCCATAATGGTCCTCTGCACTTTTTTTCTGTACAATCAACTCTAAAATGAAATATCTGAGCCAAAATATTTAACTAATTCTTGTCGAGTTGGGTCAAGGTTTTTTACAGTCACCAAAATTGTTTTCGTCGGCCATCATCAAAAAACTAATTAACCAGACATCCGCCACTTAAAAGAACGCTGTGAACACAACTGACGGAAATGTTTGCAATTTACAACGACAAGGTAACACGTATAAAGTAATCCGGGCAAGTGGGTCACTCCGGAGGTCCCTTGTCAAATTAACGCTACCCTCTGTCTCTCCCTGACAAACGACGCGAGCATAATAAAAACTTGGACGTCCGCGGGCGTGCGTGGAGCGTATCTTGAAACAGAGGGGGTTTGGGCAAAAGCTTGTCATGGGCTTTAAGGGGGCTTAAAAAGGAGGGAGCTATTATCATCATCAGGGGCAAGGGACTATGAGCTTGAGGGGGGCTTAAAAACTGAGTCATCATTAACATCTTTATTGAAGTCTTCGGAAGGGGCTAGTCATGGGGGGGGTCCTTTAAACAGAAGGGCGTCATTATGGGCTGATACCAAAAAATCACGATCGGCATGCTATCAAAACCCCCAAGGATAATAATGTTGGTAAAGTTAGTTTCTGACATCTCCAGTTTCAAGTAAAGTTATGTAGTACCCCCTGACTTCGACTCTGTCTAAAAGTGCCAAAATAATGCTATGTTACGATACTAAGCACATACTGAAAAGCTTTTGAATAAAAGTCTTGTTTACGAGAACCCGTATCCGTTATAAACATCGGTATCCAAATACGTACTTAATTTACTTAGCATAGAGTTCAAAATCGCTCACGGCTATTTTGATATGCTATGTGACGGTCGCTACTTGTACAAAGATAAAAAAATTGGATTAAAAATGTTTCGCTATGATGCTTCTCAAAGAAACGTGTTAAATGCAAATGGGAAGTTTGTTTGGAATTTCAAAGTGTGGTAATTATCCTTGTTTTATTTTTAACTAATGGTAATATTTGTGGAATTGAGTTATTAAGTATTTATTTACTTCGTTCGAAGCGCTCGTGGTGTAGCTTGCTTAGGCGTTCTTGATTGATCGTTAAACTTAAGCAACGTTATGCGTAGTCACAATTGGGTTGGGTGACCGCAAGTGGCATTACGAGCTGTGTGCTTCCGTGCTTCGGAGGGCACATTAAATTGTCGGTCCCGGCTTTTAAGTCGTTAAGCCATGACGGAGGCCTTTAGGCGGCCTAAAAACTCCGTCACTAGAGTTGGCCACTAGCCCATACGAACTTACTTATTTAATTCGTTGTGTAACGACGTAAAACGATAATAAAATAAGAACTGCATATAAAAATACGTAATTTTATTTAAAAAAGTTCTTAGAATAACCTATTTGAATACCTAGGTTTTTATGAGAGCTCACGGGGCTTCCAGCATGTTGCCAGTATAAAAGAGATGTTGTATTTATTCCGAGTCACGAACTGTGTATTTCAAACATCCTTTGTTTAACCGTAACGCCATTTTTGAGTCACAAACATCTTAAATATAATACCGTTTAGTGGTTATAAGGGAGCCCAGGGATATAATACCCTACTAATACTATAAATGTGAAAGTTTGTGTATGTGAAGATTTTACCTATGTTACGTAGCTCCGTAACTACTCCGGATGATGAAATTTAAAATGTGAATAGTTTAGATTCCGGAATAACACATAGGCTAATTATGTCATATAATTTTCGAATTTCTGTACAAGTAAACTTTAAAATAAAGACATAATACGTATTTTTTTTTTAAATTATGCCCAATGCAGGGTGCAGCGAAGTTCTAATAATTCTAAGTAACTTTTTACCAGCGGTACGAATAACTTGAAAATTGGTCTGGATATTTAGAGTACAAAATAATTGGACACGTGATTCAGGGTTTTCCAAAATAACATTTTCAAATATTTCAAAGTAAAAAAAGGGTACTTAAAAAGGGGTAGAATGTGGTGTCAAAATTTAAAGCACGCGAGCGAGGCCGCGCAGTAAAACCAGGTACATACATAGGTCAAACTCATAACACTCCTTTTTTGGCTTCGCTGCAGTCGGGCACTAACAAAAGCCTGTATCAACTAGCCTCAATTTCTCAAGCAATTTGCGGTAAACCCCTTAGTGAAATAAAAATTAAAGAGTTCTAATCTTAGAGCTGATAAGTTGGCCCACTACATCAAACTTAAGAGCTCTAAATATAAAAAGAGCACTCGCTTCAAGTTTGGCGTATCGCCAGGCACAGTAGCCTGACTTCTGAAGTCCAAGTATAGGCAGAGCCTGGGATCACAGCTTCTGGACCAACCTTTGCGCAATTTCAGTACTTACTTTATTCATAAATCGGACCTACCCACATTATAAATAAATAACATATTAATAAAATACACTAACAGGTGTCAGGATTTGTGGGTGGTCTTGCATGAATCCGATTATCTGGCTGGAAAAAACTTCCGCCGGGCATTTCATGGACTCCAGCTTTCTCAAAGTTTAGCGAAAAAAAACGTTCTCCATAAGAGAAAGTTTGTTAGAACTAACTGGCGCAGTGGAAATTCGTGTCCATACGAACATCCTACAAGATGTTACGTAGCATCGAGAAAATTAGATATTTATTCCTATTGCTGGAAAAGTTCAGCGGCAGCATGATACACAATTAAAAGCAAAGATTGTTAACTTCGTTCTAAAAGCTCATAAAACAATATTAGACGTGGGCTGGGGTTACGGGTTCAAGTCCCGTTCTGGTTAAAGTTTTGGAGATCATTTTTTTAAATGATCATTAGAGGCATGCATGCTTTGCTCTAATGCATGGTTCCAACATTCTATTTACTAACGATGACGACGTTCGTTTATTAACATAGCAACGTTGTTATTGAAAAACACGTAAAACGGTTATACGGTTCATGAAATACAGCCCGCTGACAGATGGACAGACGGACGGACAGCGTTGGCTTAGTACTCGTAGTCTTAGTTAGGGACTCGTAAGGTCCCGCTGTCACTCTTTGGGTACGGAACTCTAAAAAAAAAATTATTTTGTACTGGAATGTATTAAAATATTTGCTACATAAATTTCGGCATGTCGCTTTAAAATCTGACAGATAGAAAGTTCATAACTAGGAAACTAATTGGTCTTTTGGGCACCGATAGTCGTGGTGGATGGCTCCCCAGAGCGGGTAATGAACCTGTACCATTAGCATCAGTTTCCGCCGATATCGAGGCGCTTTCGAATCTATCTGTACCTTGAAACATTGACGATTTCTGTTGTTATTTGATGTCATTCAAATTGGTCCTAACTAAAGCCTATTTGATAGGAAGTTGAGGTTCTGATATATTATTGTTGTAAGTAAAGTTAGTATGTTACCATATTTTGTAGTGTGAAATTTGGTAAAAGTAACTTTTTAAAAGCTAACGACTAAATACATAAAAGTTATGATATCATTTAACAAGTACAATAAATAACATAAAGATAAAAACAACAATGAAACGGTCATTTTCTTTATTGAACTTTATCAATGTCATTTTATTACTTACAATTACTTCGCACCACTGCAACAGACTGTAAAAAATGCCTTCAGTCATAAAATTAAACGACCAGAAATAACTACATTATCTTCAGACATTCTGTATACATCAAAACCATCCACAAAACAGCATCGAGCGAACATGAGCGAAAACTGCCACTTCACTATATGAAACCAAAAATTCCTGACACCCCATACCCTCCACTAATAGGTGTAAATAAGGCGAGCGAGTTAAGGCTCCAGGGTTCAAATTAAATCAGTCGTGCTTTATTCAAAGACCGAGTGCGATTTTATGATCCGTGAATATCGCGAAGGCATTTCTAGATGTTCGGATCACATTTTTATTGTTATGGAAATACGAGTTTCCCGTTAGTTGGAATTTCAAAAGGGTCGATTAGGACGTCTGGTTTTGAAGGTTCTATACAATGGATTTCGCCCTTTATTTGTAAGATGCCTCCCCTGAGTGCCGAGTCCGTGTTACTCCGTGTACTGTACACGATCGATGATTCGCTAGGAGTCGTGTTAGGGCTTGGACAATGACGAACACACACACACACACACACACACACACACACACACACACACACACACACAAAATCTAGCCGTTTCACAAACTCGCCTTATCTGTCACGTTTGATGAGTGTTGAACGATCATCTTCAACCACAAACCATAATATTCCAAGCTGGATGTAGACTTCCCTTTATTACACAATGCGTCCGTGAAAAACTCCGACTAAGCCCTCGAAGTTGAGCAGGGCTGCATTCCTTTCAAGAATCCCCAAATTTTTTGGACCAAAGATTTCTTTGCAGTTTATTTAAGTGACTTTTGAGTTTGTGGTTATTGAATTATGAATCGTATGCTCGATTTAATTTTACTGCATTGTGATAAATGGGTTTTTGAAAAAGAAATTTCTTCTGAATCATTCTGTCTTCGGCTTTAGGAACAATTAGATTTATTGTAGGTGTTTCACTTTATTGCCAAGAAAATTATGTTATTTTTTTCTGTACCATCGTACATGTACTTTTTAATATGACTTTTAATCTATGTACTAGTAAACGCTTCAATGATCGATTACAAATGTAAAAAACTTGTTCTTGTATGGAGCCTCCGTTTATTTTTATTATTTGTTGTTATAGCAGGAATAGAAATACACACTCTGTGAAAATTTCAACTCTCTACCTATTACGGTTCATGAGACGCTGACAGATGAATGGACAGACGTACAGACGGACTTACAGCGGAGGCTTAGTAAGAGCTTAGTTAGGGTCTAGTTGGCACCCTTCGGGTACGAAACCCTGAGTTGATGAACCCTGATTAATGAATTGAGTTCGATTTGTATCTTCCAAGCTGGCCCACTGCGGCTAAAGATCTGGAAAAATGGAAGGGATATGCCTTGCAGTGGGACTACACAGGTTAAACTGAATGATTGGAGTTTATCCTAACCACTATTAATAATTCAGCAAACAAAGCAGTTGAAAAATATAAGTCACCGATCGAGTAACTTCCTCAATTTCTAACATCGGTTAGAAATGTACGCTCTCGTAATCTCAAAAGGAATAGGTAACATTCACTGCAATTTTTCGCAACACAACTCTTGCAAATTATAAACGCTCCTGGAGCAGTATTTCCAGATGAAAGTAATAAAAAGGTTCTACTCTTTTGATATCGTACGGTAACATTTTATTCGTTTAGTTAAAATGCCGATGGTTTCATAAAAGGTTGCCAGTTTACTTGATCATCATCATCATTATCATCTGCTGCTCGAGATCGAGAGCACTGTCGGTCTGATTGTAGTGACCCCTCCTTCCAATCCTAAGGTCGTGACTTCAAATCTGGTCGTGCACAAATAATTTTTTCTATTCGAAAAATGTATTGCGTTATACCAGTATTCTTAAACGGTGAAGTGTACTTTTGATCCTTTCACCACACTGTTTTGAAAGAACTAGTGACATTTCTAGTAGTAGTAGTAATTTCTAAATACAGCTTCCCTTGGTTTGTTCGTAATACTAGTATTTATAAGTGCGAAAGATTGTCTGTTTGTTTGCTCGAATTCATCTTAGGCTGACCTTATTTAGTTAGAACTTGGAATACGCATTGTTTATGACCTTGAATAATACATAGTAGAAGCCGAGTGGGAATGTTAGGAATAAGATAAAAATGTGTTTCTTATTTTTTTTGTCTTTAATGATGCAGGATCGAATTCCGAATATTTAAGGACATCATTTTGAATATTTGTAGCTACATACGTGCATACATACATATTATCACGTCCGTATGCCTAATGGGGTTGGCAGAGCCACAAGTAATCATAAGAAAACTTGCAGCCACTGCTGATTTACAGTCCCAAGATGGAAACCATGATGACAGATGGTCAGCCCATCGCCCACATAGATGATCCACCCCTTAGTCGACTTTTACATGCTCGCTCAGGGAGAGAAGTAGCTAGACGCATTCTATGTATTTTCTTTACTCTCAGTCCAGCAGAGAATTGTAGCTATTTATTATGTGAGACAAGTAATTGAGATCCTCTAAAGATTTCTAAAAGAGGTAGACAATGGCAATTTGATTACAAAGACTATCACGTTAAACCATTTAAAATGTTTATTTCGAAGCCCAAAAATTCACCACAAACATAACCGGCTAAACGAAGGCAGTAAATAACCACCCGTTATCACTTCCGGCCGAATCGTTTGCTGCATGTACAAACTGCAGTGATCTATGGCTTGCAGTTTGATTAGGACAGCTCACGTACTATATTACGTACCCAAGAGTCAACGTCATGAGAATTGTATACTAATATTATAAACGCGAAATATTGTGTGTATGGATGTATGGATATTTGTTAATCTTTCACGCAAAAACTACTAAATGGATTTTAATGAAACTTGGAATATAGTACATTACTGGATTAACATATAGGCTATTTTTTATCCGGGTACCACGCGAGCGAAATCGCGAGCAGCAGCTAGTAATATATTATTAAACAGTGGAGTTTGTGTAGTTTCGATTATATCTAGACTAAACAAACTAGTTGGACGTTGGACTTTGTCAGCGTTTTGTTTTAAGACACATCATTTTCCCGCTGTATTCTCCAGGAGTTAAGCTTGAAGAATTCCTTTCATAATGAACCCCCGCACTGTAAGAGGAATATCTAAGTTTCAGGCTTCTAGGAATTATGGTTTAGGCTGTTCTTACGTTGATTGTCAGTCAGACAGTACCGAGCTTATATATTTAGATCATTAGTAATGCCCCTTTTATTGTTATTTGTCGCATTGTAATCCGTATAAGTACTTAAAACACACAATTATTATTATGAAGCTAACCAACTCTCGTAACGACCCATTTGTATGTAAAACAGGCATGAGTATAATTTACGGGATAAAACTGTAGCTGGGATAAGGGTTATCTGAGGGTTAACCCTTGGTTTACTAGTAGGCTAATTCTGGGCTGTCTAATAAGCTTTGACCGTAGTCGTGTCATTAGTTCTTTCGAGCCAGTGTCCAAAGGGTTTAAAGTTCACCTCAAAGGCTCCTTTCGCCCACTTGATAAATATTTTTGAGCTTTTTAGGTTTTCTCATGGTTCAGTACCCACTGGGCCTTCATAATTGGACCCTACCTTCACTATAGGACCTATTCGACCTCCTATAAAAAACATCATAATGCTTTCCTTCACGTTTGAGAGTACTGGTTATAGCGCACTTATATTCGAATAGAAAAATCCATTGGTGCAAGACCGGATTTGAACCCACAACCTTAGGAATAAAAGACGGGGTCACTAGCACTAGAGCACCAGTGCTCTCAATATACTCTCAACATATAAATATTTTATCAGCTATCTGGTTCCCATAGTACAAGCTTTGCTTAGTTTGAGGCTAGATGGCGCTGTGTGAAATGTTCACAATTATTTTAAATAAATTAAATAATTATTAATATACATTTATGTTAAGTTTTATTTAAGGATTTTTTATACTTGGTTTATGTTTGTTTGTTTTATATGGGTGATGTAGCCGCAAAGCGACAAAACCGTAAAAAATGTATAAGTATTTTTATTATACCAGTAGCAAAGAATCGAACCGCGTTAGACGCCTTGCGTGGCTCCAAGAACTCCATAAGATAATGGACCCATTCAGATAATCAAGATCAATATCGAACTACCAATGTTTAACAAACGGGCTTCAACAAGTGATCAGTCATCCCATATTGATGGATATTGCCAAGTTGACACTAATGAAATTTTACGCCCGCATCGGTAGTGGCCTCGGAGTTTACACCACTAGACTCTTACAATAGTTTAAAAGAAACAATTATACGAGAAGGAAATAGTATGTAGTAATACGCGTTCCTCCAAACTTAAAAAAAATGTACATACATAAAATTACGCCTGTTTCCCACAGGGGTAGGCAGAGATCACGGACCGCCATTTGCTACGATCCTGACATACTTTTCTCGCTTCATTCACTCTCATTACATTCCTCATGCATGCTCGTCATGCAAGTTTATGAGGATGTGACGATGTTTGTGCCTCAATCACGCCGTAACGGCTGAACGGATTTGAATGAAACTTAGAACATACATAGTATGAGTGCTGGAATAACATATAGGCTACTTTTTATCCTGGTACCACGCGAGCAAACCGCGGGCGCAAGCTAGTATTATTATATGTTTCAACTAACCCAATGTAAGAAGCACATGATGCGTGGTGTCCATTAGTAGTGGCTCCAATAACGTTGGCTTCGGTAATTACTCGTAATGCTGAAATGGTTTTTTTTTGTTGATGAAAAAAAGAAGCTTTGTTATGGATAATGAGCCCTTAAATTGTGTAAAACGTATGCTCAAAAACATAATAAGGCACTTACATTCTTAAAGAGAACAAATTTTAGTTCCCTATGGCATCTAAACGCACAGACTAGAAGCATTATTATTATTATTATAATTAGCCCGTTTTGTTCCACTGCTGGGAAAAAGCCTCCCTACCCTTTAATGATAATGATGAATTTAATTGATTCTTCATTTATAAACTAAACTGATTGAACTAAAATTGATCTACCAACCCAATTAAATCCTTCTAACACCAATATCTTCCACAAATAAAATAATTTGACGCTGCATAATTGCATCGAATTATCCTTGATCCGCTTGAAGTATCATAAAATTAAACTTCTTATTAATATGATCCAACATGCATTCCCGATCGTTTACGCCTGTCAACTTTAGCGTACTATCAGAACACCCGTAAGCTAATAAGACATTAAAAAGATCTTGTATCGAAACAGCAAAAAGGACATACAAAAACTGATATCAGACATGGATACCAAACCTGACAACCTCGGATAACCCAAAACGAAGACAAACAAAGCTGTACAAAACTGAACCATAATCCAAGGGCACAAGGTTTCGATTTGTAAAGGTATTTTCAACGTGTTTAGGTGTAAATTATTCAAACGCAGTTCATCCAGAGACGGTTGCTCCTACTTTTTACCGCCGTAAGCCTGACTTAAACATAAATGAAGGAATTATTTAAGAAGGTCGAATAAAGGCTCTAGATTAAGAGACTGGGTAGACGAATACTTGTGACTCAAGCTTTTTAGAGACCAAAAAAAATAAAACCGTCAAGTGCGAGTCGAATTCGCACACGTAGAGTTCAGTGCCATCGTACATGAACATTAATGTTTTTTGTATCGGACCCCCTTAATTTTTAATTTTATTATTATTTTTGTACAAATCAGTAAATGATAGATCGTTTGAAAAATAAATACACAAAATACTACAAAAAATATGTGCAAAAAGGCACTTGACCCATCCAGATCTAGCGTTGTCTATAGAAGACAAAGGTCGGGCTGTGGATGATGATGATGAATATTTCTAGATTAAACGCTAAGTATTTAAGTTTGTAGTGTCACTTAACAGAGTTTCAAATATTTAATGAAGATAGTTGATAGCCCTAATTGCCAAGTCTGTAAAGTTAAAAAGACGTCAATCATTTTCTAATTTAATGTACCTAAGTGAAGTAGGTATAAGCAATGATTTACCTACGTAATTTGTATTAAATCAAATGACTGAATGTGATTTGAATATAGGTCGCTAGGGCACGAAATGGTTTAAAGTGCGCCTCAAAGGTTCCTTTCGTTCACTTTGCACATGTTTTCCAACTTTTTAGGTTCTACGACATGCCAGTTTCTTCACAATGTTTTCCTTCACCGTTGGAGAGTACTGGTTTAGCGCACATACGTGTTTTGAATAGAAAAATTCATTGGTGCACGACCGGACCTGAACCCACTACCTTATCGGAAGGCAGGGCCGCTCCCATTAGACCACCAGATGCTCTTAACTTGTCCGACAATTATTTAAATGAATCAACAAAACATTTATAAGTTTTTCATTTGTTGAATTAGTAGGTAGCCTAGGCTGCTAATTTAAACTATCAGTAAAATTGTCTTTATTTACACTTCTACCAAACATTACCACAAATAGCTATTCTAGTTCACAAATACGTGTGATTGTATTATAATTGTACAACATTATCGGCGTTTTCTACAATTACCGTAGCTAACCTCGATACAGGGTGGAAATGTTCGTAGTTTTAAGTGGCCTTTAATATTCACAGCTGGACTCATTTACCTACTCGTAGTACTAAGGTAGTTTGTAGGTACAGGTATTATTTAAAATAGAGAGAAATGTTCAAAAGCTCGCACTTAGAACTACTGAAAGGCCACAAAAAATATAAATATAAATAACACCCAACAGTCACATACATAGTCCTGTCCTGACCCCACACTAGGATTCCCTGTGTCGTGGGTATCAGAAACTACGAGTACCATGGTACCACAACACCCAGACCCGGAAGAAATATTTACAGATCATGCAAACATTTCTTCCGTAACAGGAATCGAACCCGCGCCTCTTGCGTGTCTGTCGAGCAATCGCCCGCCGCGCCACCGAGGCCGTCATTTTGATCTTGAGTATAATCATTTTGATCACAGCATACCCAATCAATGACGTTCGAATATTGTTTCTATTCTTCTATTCGAACTGCACAAGCACGAGCTGACGGGAAGCAGGTCCCGTTGGCATCCTTCAGGTACGGAACCCTAAACTCAAAAGGGACAATGTCGCGGGGCGTTCTACTAGTTCTAGAAAGGACTCATCATTTCACGGATAATAAAATTCTAAGTCGCGGTCCGCAAGGTGAACATCGTGACCAGGCAAGCGACCATTCGTTTACCACACACTGTTTTATGGGACAGCCTTCGGCGTGCCCCCGCCTTCGTGGTCACCATTTTAGGATAGGTCCTGACACCGAACCTACCGTAGCGTTACTTATTTGTTACGCTCTCGTAATGGTTTGTATGGGAAACGTATTGGATTATGATTAGCTATATTTAGTATGAACTTGCGTAGGTAAATCAATAATCCAGGCTTAGTTTTGTCTATTTTCGATGGAAATTGACGGAAAACTTTGGCTTGAGTAGGCGGGTAGCTTTCCTAATTAGATGTTATGATAGAACAATTAGCTAGATATGTCCATTTTATATTTAGGTAGAGTCAACTTGAGAGAATCTGTTCGTAAATCGTGGTAGAAATGTGTGGCTTAAACAGACCTACTTATGAAACTTTTGATTAAGCAACAACCAAGTTGTATTCAAACTAATAATAATAATAAAAATAGCACAAGACTCCAATATAAGTTTTCTTCTACACAAGTGCAATGGCGACCATTCGCTTAAAATATTTACACCCAGAAGAGCATTCGCCTAATATTTCCGTGAATAATTTCAGATTGAAATCTCGTGTTTTGAATATTAAAAATATTTCATTCGCCATTTCAGTAGACGTTGTACCAGGCGTGCACAACCCTGCAGGAGGTCGGTTGAGTGCACACTACAAAGGTCTGTTCAGATGTGTTTTTCTTTTATTTATTCCTGGAAGCTTGGAAGACCTCGATTTGAACCTTATTCTCAACTTCATAGTGCTTATTAAATTCATTTGGTTTTATAAAACGAATTGCACAAAAACTACACCACAAAAACTGAAATACTCAAGGGGAACAACAACAAGGCAATTATTTGCAGAATTATTATTTTCTGTTACCTATTGATGTTACAATAAATAGTATTAGTAACTTTTCTCTTCACGCGACAAATAATATTAGGTTAATTACATTACATATTACACATAAAACAAATGATATGAAGACACGATCTTGTGTAGTTATTAACATTAACTTAAGTAATAATGATTTAAACCTTATTTAAATAGTCTTTTTTGGTTTCACCCAATCTCTATGAACAAAATCGGAAACAAAATTGTCAATCAAATCTTCTCAGTCTCTTGCCAAAAATCCAATTTTGCATCCGTCCACACCACGTGACGCACGAAAAAAGACTAGTGTAGGGGTGTCAAGCGATCAGATTTCCGAAAGTAATTTCAGAAGCGAAGAAAAGCGAATGGGTTCCCATTGGTAACACCTAAAAAAGTCAAACTGGGAATTCCCTGGGATTTTATTTCAACCTCTTTTATGTGTACGAGTAATGCAATTAACCTAATATTCCAGTTCAGTAAGCGTATTCGAAGATAAGTATTCTAAGTAGTCAAGTTTTCGTATGTAGTTCGAAATAAAGATTTTGCTCTGCTGTACTGTACATTTAGGCCCCATTCATATCTTGACTTAATTCCCTTCTCTCGCCTGATAAGCGCATTTATATAGCTTAACTACATCATCATTCTCATCAGCAGTCCATAGTGTCCGATTGCTGGGTGTAGGTTTCCTTTGTTTTCGCAATTCGCTTAATCGCATAACTGTAGTATTATCTACATCCTTACCTCAATAAATTTCCATCCCTAGAATAACTCGAGTCTTAACGCCTTCTATTAATTTTTACGTGCCATTTAATTCTTTAACCTGGCGGAATCGATTTATAACAGTTTTATGGCCGATGAGATTTAACGCGAGTTGTAAAGCTTCAGTCTCGGTCGGATTTTCCCACACGCCATTGGCTGGCATTGTAAAGATACGGTAGCGCAACTTACGTTCGTGTATGTGATGTCAGGGTCGCTACCGTATTCCGTAACCCCTGGTCCGTAACCGTACTGGCATAAAAGTTAAAAGTAAAATGGACATGATTTTTTTTTACTATTTAAAGTTAGGACGCAACTTACGTTTGTATATATGATGTCAGGGTCACTACCCGTATGTCATAATCCCTGGTTCGTAACAGTACTGACATAAAAGTTTAAACTAAATATGTACATGCATTTTTTTACTAATTAAATTAAAGTTAGGATAGCCTACCTTTAAGCCTTTCACTTCCATTTCACGTTATGCGTCATAGTGTTATTTCGTTACTGTCATGAAAAGCCACAGAAAACATATAATGGACTACATTTAGGTAGATGTACAGTTTTTGACATAAGCAATAACTTCTTTCTTATTGCTTACTTAGGTTTTGGTTGATGTCTATTTGATTTTGCAGGGTAAAGCTTTGAAGTTTCTGCAAAAGTGAGAACGAGTACCTATAGGTTACCAACTATAATAGCGTTTACTGTGTCTGCGATGACAGCTACTTCGAAAACCTCTAATTGGATTCTACAATTTGCTTCAACACTTACGGAGTTTTCTGTGTCAATAATTATTTGTTTTGTTTCTCCATGTTGGCTTGTAACTTGTAGTAATGGTTTTCAAGTAAATATTATATAAAATTGCAGTAGTAGTATTAGTATTTACAAAGACAAATCATAATCACATTAAAATCTTTTAGGTTAGGCTCAGTTTTCTAAGTTCGCCTACAGATAGAAAATAGAGATCAGATCAGCGACCGATTAGCTGTAGATAAGAAAAAAAATGCCTTGTCAAAAACGAGACTAATATTACGATTTACGCCAGTTACGGCATTAAAGTTATACTCAAACTGTAGTACAGTATAAGAAAAAATAGGTGAACAAAATACAAAAAAGGGGGTGGTTAGTACTTATAATATATTTGCATAAGCAATGCAAACATAAAGAGTAGGGCCTAAGTAAGGGCTTCAGTTCTCATGCCCACACAAGAATACTAGCTAGGGGTCAACTAGTATACTAACCTATTGCCTACTCTCCCCTAGATTAGATCGGTGGTGCTTTTGTAAAAAATGCTTTATTTCTCTTTTATTTATTTACCAGCAAAAACCATAGCAAACGTCCCTTCGTAAAACACCTATGTTAGACTGTGTCACCTATATTTTTTTGCTTAAGAAAAAATAGCTTAATTATGATGACTCAGATTCAAAACACATTGATGGTTTCTAAATAAAGACTTCAGCTTTTGCTTGATAATTACAAATGTTAAGAGAAACATTTCAGACATTTTGGGCCGAGATGAAAATAGGATTGGGAGGAAGCTTTAAGTTTCCAAGACTTTAGTAGTTCATTATTTTGGAAGGTATCCGGTACTTAAAAATAAAAAAACAATATTTATGGACATTTCACACAGCGATATCTAGCCCCAAACTAAGCAAAACCAGATGGCTGATAGAATACTTATAAGTATACTTTTTTTATATACATACTTATCCTACTAATATTATAAATGCGAAAGTTTGTGAGGATGTGTGGATGTGACGATGTATGTTTGTGCCTCAATCAAGCAGTAACGGCTGAACGGATTTGAATGAAACTTGGAGCATACATAGTATATGTGCTGGAATAACGTATAGGCTACTTTTATCTTGGTATTACGCGAGCAAAGCCGCGGGTAGAAGCTAGTTATACATAATACTACAACACCTAGACCCGGTAGAAATATTTTCAGAACATACAAACATTTCTCCTTCCTCCACCGAACACGCGCCTCTTGCATGGACTACGTTTGTGCCCATGATCCTGTGATACAGTGAAACGTCTGTATGTAAGAACTATGAATCTATCCATGGTACGCAGTGGTAGGGAGCGTGCTTTTCAATCGTAAATCAATGAGACTGCATTCACTTTGCATAGCGGCTATTAGCACGAACCGCCGCTTTTGTCCGGCTTTTTGTAAAAAAGTTCGCTTTTTCGTGAATTTTCGTACAATTGAAGGGTTGTTTTCATACTACAAACAGTATTTCGTGAATAGAAAACGTTCCAAAAATCACTTTAATTTTTAAAATATATTTGAAAATGTTTTTGGTAGGTGTCCGAAAAGTAAAATGATTTTTTTTACCATAACTATACATAGGTACTTACCTTTAGGTATATTTGCTACGGCTATTTTTCTAAGGTTAAAAGGTATATCGTCGTATCGCTATGCGTGATCGTTAACTTCATGACTGTTAATTTGTTGCTAGCCAACTTCTCACCTTTCACTCAAATTGTAAAACAATCCCAAATTATATTTTCCTCGAAGGACTCACTCGTTCCATACTCGGACTGTGGGAACCAGGACTTTACTTTGAAAAGAAAGAAGAAGAAATTATTGCTGTGATGGGGAAGTAAGCGAAGACCCTAACATAGCATACATAGGTACAGTTTTTCACCTCTTTACCTGAACAATTAAAATGCACTTTAAAATTACTGGTTATGCAAATATTCCTATTCAATTTGCCAACACATAACCATCGTGACAAAGTTTAAACAAACAAAACAATCCATATCAATTCCACTGCAGTTGAGCAGTCTGAAACTGGAAATATTAAAACAAATATTTATTCAACAGCAACGTTAATTCGATGTAAAACACTCGAGTACGGATTCCGATATAGTTATGTGGTATAAATTTCACTTCAACTCAGTTCCATGCCATAGTATCTAAAATATACTTGCGGATTTTAAGAATAAAAGCTTCTTTGCTACTGGGTACTACTGAAGCGCTCGTGGCGAAGCTTGCTTAGACGGTCTTCATTGATTGTTGATGTTAAGCAACCCTGTGCGCGGTCACAATCAGGATGGGTGACTGCAAGTGGCATTACGAGCTGAGCGCTTCCGTGCTTCGGAGGGCACGTTAAATTGTCGGTCCCGGCTTTTGAGTCGTTAAGCCATGACGGAGGCCGTTAGGCGGTTTAAAAACTCCGTCACTAGAGCTGGCCACTAGCTCATACGAACTTACTTACTTTACTGGGTACTACTAGTCGTGTTACTATTAGTTCCACAGCTATGTCCCAGTGCAAGTTACTAAGGCTACCGTTATCCCATACCATGGTTATGGCTGTATACAATTTTTGTAAACTGCTGTAATATATAACATTAGCTTTCGCCCGCGGCTTAGCTCTAATTCTAATTCTAATTAATGTTAGGGGGTATGGGCGCCCGCGATGGGGTGTATTGTGCATTATCCCCCTGCTAACCTGCGGCTTCGCTCACATGGTATCTAGACAAAAATTTACCTGTATGTTATTCCAGCACACATACTATGTATATTCCAAGTTTTATTAAAATCTGTTCAGCCGTAACGCCGTAATTGAGTCACAAACATACATCCACACGTCCT
This sequence comes from Scotopteryx bipunctaria, assembly GCA_949320045.1. NCBI lineage: Eukaryota > Metazoa > Arthropoda > Insecta > Lepidoptera > Geometridae > Scotopteryx > Scotopteryx bipunctaria. Next base: position 9,093,257 of record OX439449.1, read on the forward strand.
CACAAACCTTCGCATTTATAATATAAAGTGGAATAGCATTTTGCTAGAGCCTATTCCGCTCACACACGCCGTACCTACAAACGAAAATTAAATCTAGAGCGTAAGAATTAGGGTTCAATTTAGCGTGATTTTTAATTTGAGCTGACACAGTGCTAGCAAAATACTCGACGTAATCAAAGCGGATCGTTCCAATCGCCTGGTTTGCACGCATTGAAATCATAAATCAATTGGATAGCCTATTACTTTGTGTGCTCAGCCATTAGCGAGGCTTCCATCGTTACAGGGGGCGGATCTAGGGAGAGGACTACAAGGCCTGCGGATACAGCACACACTGAAGCTATCAAGACTAATGTTCAATGGTGAATCGTTACTCTCCATCTCTAACTAATACCTCACAGTTCTTGCTTTACCTATATAATAAGCGGCTGATTTTATTATTATTATTATACATATTAATCCGTCCGTATCCCAAGTGTAGATCAGAACCATAAGTAATCATAAGAAAACTTGCAGCCACTCCTGATTCGAAATCTCAAGATGGATATGGTGAACCAAGGTGAGAGGTGATTAGCTCATCATCCATATATATAGACGGTCCATCATGTTGTTAAGAATAGGTACTATCTTTTATTCGACTTTGACGACATGTTTTGGAAGAGAAGCAGTTGGACGAATTTTATGTTTTTTCTTAACTTCCAGTCCAGTAGAGAACTAAATTATTATTCTTAGGACCCTGTAATGTTCCACTTCAGGGCAAAATTCTTCCTCCCTTCTCCTCAATCGTCTCAGTTCTAAACCACTGGTTGATTAAATTTATTTCTTTAGATTTCTCTTTAGAGTGAAATGAAGAAGCCCTGTTCTGAAGTTCCATCTCTATTATCTAGGGCTATTCGGCAGCCTAGAACACCGTTATTAAATCGGGCTTAAGCTTTTTTTTTCAAATACTTCGTTAATAGATACATCATTTAATTTAGATTTTTTCTTAATTCTGTTCTCTATTATCTCTTGCAACACACAATCCAAACTTCAAACTTCAACAGACCATCATCCTGCATCCGTCCCCCAAAATTAAAAGCATAAGTGCCTGAATACAACCCCGTTATATGCAACCTAACTTGGGCACTCCATGGCTAACTTGGATTCTCCATAGCTAACTAGGGGATGATAACTATGTTTGTGAACCGCTAACTTGGATGTTAGGCTGCCTTTGAAGAAGTTTAGCGAGGAATTTATGTAAAACATTTTGAACGTTTTCAAAGACCATTTCCTTATTTCCATAAAGTTTCATCACTGCTATTAGTTGTGTCACTAGTTTTTTCAAACCAGTGCAGTGAAAGGATTTTAAGTGCGCCACAAAGAGGGTTCTTTCGAGCACTTCACGCAGTCATGTTTTTTAACTTTTTAGGTTATGCTATTGGTACACAACTGGATTCGAACATACCACCTTAGAATTGCAAAGCAGATCACTATCACTAGACCTTTGTGTTCTGTTTCTTTGATATTGTTCTTCATCTTCAGAAGTATTAAAAGCAGGGTACACACCAAGCGAACGAAGGCTACTGCGAACGGGAACTAAATTAATGTAGATGTTTTAACGAAAACGAGCGAGAGAATCATTTTTGTTGGGGCTGAGCTACAAGCTACCAACGGGGTCCACAGGTGGCGGATAGTGGAACGGCCACCAGATATGGTGGTCCGCTGCGAATATACTGAATAAGCAGTCCCCGACCAGCAGCGGCAGGGTCATCAGGAAGCAGTGGGAAGTTTGCTGGGACAGGCTTACCTATAAAGTGCTGCACAAGTTCCTATGACGACCCTGTGACATGGCGAACAAATGCCGCCAGTAAATAAGCATTCCCCTGATGCGGGGCAGCAGCCGTATCAGTACTGGCAGAAGGCCGAAGAATAGTTTTCTGGAAGGGCTTCTGTCAAGACATCAGAGATGGGCAAACCAACCTCGGAACTGCGGTGCAGAAAGCAACGGGAAACTACTGCACAATATCTCCCAAAAAAGTAATGATGCAAGTACAAACTTCATCATTACACCGACAAGAGCTAGCTCTTAAATAATATATATATAACGGTAGTCTTCAACCACAAAAGCGTTCTGATATTCCGTTTAAAAACATAAAACTGCTAAAACAAAGCCATTTTTATTCAATCTTCATCCATTCCACGCGAAGTATTCCATTCAATCCGGTTCGTTACTGGAACATGCAGTAGGTATTTTTACAAAATCTATTGTCTAAAATAACGTTGGAAAGTCTGGTGCCCACAAAAGGTGGCATTGTGTGAGCGTGCACGAAGTTATGACTGATGGCGGAAAATCAATTTCCATCGACCCCTGACGTCTCACTTACGACCCCAGTGAGTTTGCACACGAGGTGCGGTGGCTAATGGTGTAAGTGCACAATTAAAGTTCTATTCTTGTGTAATTAGGATAGAACTTCACTAGTTCGTTTAATCATTAATAAAAAGTAACGTAAGAAAAGTAAGTTCGTATGAGCTAGTGACCAACTCTTGTAACGGAGTTTTCAGGCCACCGTCATGGCTTAACGACTTAAAAGCCGGGACCGACAATTTAACGTGCCCTCCGAAGCATGGAAGCGCTCAGCTCGTAATGCCACTTGCAGTCACCCATCCCAATTGTTACCGCGCACAACGTTGCTTAACTTCAACGATCAATCAAGAACGTCTTTTCTTGTCTGTATGTAGGGAACTTGGATAGACAACTGAGTTTATTTTATATTCATTTTTGTGTAAGTCATAATCATCATCATCATCTCCCAGCCCTAATCCTAGTAACTATGTTGTAAGGGGTCTGGCTTGTTAATTTTACGACCGGCCGCCTGCCGACATCAACCTTCCTTAGGAATGATTGTTGTTTGTGTCTAGACGAAGATAATAAAGACCTTATCTTTGCTTTGAGGCCATCCACATTGCCCTGGTACCTTGCCACTGTGTTAGGTATATATTAACAACGTAAATATTATTTGTAGCCCTGCCACCCAATTAGGGCGTAACATATAAACATACATTCGTTTAGTCAGCTCCGCACGTATTAACCATGACTTTCTGTGGACAAGGCCGACTAAGCTGAGAGGATGGAATAGGTGCTGGGCAAGCCTACTGTTCGAAAACAAACTTAGTGCTTACTTACACTTTAAATTAGAAGATTTCAGGATAATACGCGCGTCGCGGGGAGACTATCAAATTACTCCTAGCGGAGATCGCAGGCAGACTGGTTGCCCACGCGCCGCGCGCCGCGCGCCTGCCGCGTTCCTCTCCGCCCGCTCCCCACCCCTTCCCCTCCGTTAGTGTTGAGCGTCGACATCCTCCGGGGGCTTGAAAGCAGGCCTTGCTTTCAAGGAATCCTTTGCATCTTCTTCGGTAGGAATTACGCAAAGTTTGTGGATTCCTCTTCTTAATGTGCCCTTTGTTGTGAGGATATCGGCAACTCGGCTAATACCGTCCGTCCCGGGGTACAGTTTGCTTATCCGAGCCAAACGCCATTGTAACGGAGGAAGATTATCTTCTTTGAGTATTACTAGGTCTCCAACCCGAAGCTCTCGCTGTCTAGTCCTCCATTTGCTCCGTTGTTGAAGCTCTGCTATGAACTCCCGGCGCCATCTCTCCCAGAAGTGCTGCCTTAGTTGCTCGATGAGCTGGTAACGATTTGGATGCTTCGACGTGATTGGTAGTGACGGCACCGCAGTGAGAGGCCGCCCGATCAGAAAGTGACCCGGAGTCAAAGGAGAAGGATCGGTTGGGTCGGAGGAAAGGGGGGTTAGCGGACGAGAATTCAATATCGCTTCTATCTGCGCGAAGAGCGTCGTTAGCTCTTCGAAGGTAAGGGAAGCGTTGCCAGCTACGCGATATAAATGATGTTTGGCTGACTTTACGCCAGCCTCCCATATACCTCCAAAATGAGGTGAATATGCGGGACTAAATACAAATCTAAAGCCTTCATTAGAGGCAAAATTTGAAACAGACTCACGACTGGATCTGAGTATTCTACTTATTTCATTGTAAGCGCCCTTAAAATTAGAACCATTGTCACAGAATATTGAGTTCGGTTTGCCTCTTCTTGAGACAAATCTTTTTAATGACAAAATGAATGCTTCGGTACTTAAATCGCTTACTAACTCTAAATGGATTGCTTTGGATGTGAGGCATATAAACAAACACAGATAACATTTTGAAATACGGTTTCCTTTTCCCTTTCGGCTAGAAATCATAAAGGGTCCGGCGAAATCGACACCACACGAATAAAAGGGGAACGAAGCATAGCTCCTTTCGGCAGGTAGGTTGCCCATTAAGGGCTGCAATGTTTGTCCACGAAAACGAAAACAAATCATGCACTGCTTAGTCGTGCTGCGTGCCAAATGCCTGCCACCTATAGGCCAGAATCTTTCTCGAATCGAGGCTAACAAATGTTGTGGACCAGCATGAAACAACCGTACATGTTCAGCTTTAAATAGCAATTTAGTTAACTGATGCTTCGCATCCAAAATCATGGGGTGTTTTTTATCGTAGTCGAAATCAGAGTTTTTAATTCGACCCCCAGTGCGCAATAGACCATTTGAATCTACGAAACAATTCAACGACAACAGTTTTGATTTACGATTTAGAGTTTTATTATTTCTTATAATCTGAATCTCCTCGTTGAAGCTTTCAGATTGACTCTGTTTTACTAAGAACATTAAAGACTTATTTAACTCATCTACCTTTAAAGGTCCGTTGACCTTTGAGGTTTTGTTTTTGCAGTTTGTTATAAAACGTATCACATAGCCGTATATTCTTTTTAATTTATTAATATTAGAATAATTTTCAAATTTAGGCATGCTATTAACAGCAGCGACATGAGTATGGCATTCAACAGGGACATTTTTGACTTCAGGTAAGTTGATGTGAGTGTGTGATTGTTTAGGCCAGCAAGATGAGTCATTCACGAGGAACGAAGGTCCTCCCCACCAAAGAGAAGAAGACTGAAGCTGCCTAGGACTTACACCACGTGATGCCATATCAGCGGGGTTTTGATCTGTGGGAACATGACGAAATGTAAACCCACTGGTAAGTTCATTAATCTCATTCACACGATTACATACAAAGACCTTTAAATCCTTTGGCGGAGTCTTTAGCCATCCCAACACAACTGTTGAATCAGTCCATAGATATTTACGACTTATGTCCCTCTGCAATGACTGTAAAACCTTTGAGCATAAACGAGCACCTAATAAAGCACCACATAGTTCCAACCGTGGTATAGTAGTTGGGTTCAACGGAGCAACACGTGCTTTAGCGCACAACAATCTTACAGTGACATTACTATCCTGATTTACAGAACGCAAATACACGCAAGCTGCGTAAGCTTGTTGAGAGGCGTCTACGAAGCAATGCAACTCTATGTCATTCGGAATTTCAGACAATGCTCTTCGAGGAATTTGTATACTTGACAGACTTGAGAATTCCCTCAATAAGTTAGACCAGTTCTTACAAAACTCTAAAGGAACGGGATCATCCCAATCAAGCTTAGAAGACCACAACTCTTGGAGTAACATTTTCGCTACTATTATGCACGGACTTAGCAGCCCTAGTGGATCAAAAACCTTAGAGGTCGCAGATATCACGGTCCTTTTAGTGATCTGAGCGGAAGGCTCCAAATCTGTCGAAAACTGCAAAGTGTCATTTTTTGGGGACCAATTTAGGCCAAGAACTGTGGATTCCTTATTGAAATCCATTGACTTCGACGAGTCAACTTTACTATCAAATAATTCTGGACAGTTTGTCCGAAACTTTCTTAGCGGTAAGCATGCAGAGTTTAAAACTTCTACAACATTTTTATAAATGTATTTTAAGCCATCAACAGTATCAGAACCCGTATTCAAATCATCAGCGTAAAAGTCACTTTTGATAATGCGAGCAATAAATTTATCCTCACACTCATAGGCTAACTGAAGAAGACAACGACTGCTTAGAAACGGCGCTGACGCCGTGCCGTACGTCACTGTATTAAGCTGCAATACATCGATAGGTTGGTTCGTATTCTGACGCCATAAAATGAGCTGTAGATTGCGCTGACAAGGCGAAACATTCGTCTGCCTAAACATTTTCTCTATATCCCCTGTGAGGATGTATCTATGCAAACGAAAACGAAACAATATCGATATTAAATCGCTTTGAACGACGGGACCGACCATTTGTATATCATTGAGCGATTTTCCTGAGTGAGTTTTAGACGACGCATTAAAAACTACCCTTAACTTGGTTGTTTCACTCTTCTCACGGATCACTGCATGATGTGGCATATAATAGCCAAAATCGGGTTTCTTTATTTTAGTTAGATGTCCTAACTGTGCATATTCGTTAATGAAATCTGAATAACTTTCCTTAAGTGCTGGAAATTTTATAAACTTTCTTTCAAGACTTTCCAAGCACCTTTTAGCAATAAAATAGGAGTCACCGAGTGCTTTCTCAGGTTCTTCCTTTAAAGGAATTTTAACAGAAAATCTGCCATTTGAGAGACGAGAAACATTCTTCACAAAATGATTTTCACAGAGTTGCTCTTCGACGGAATAAGTTTTTGTCTGTGGTAGGTCATCAATATTCCAAAATTTATCTAAGGAATCTTTTATTTCTTGAGTGAAGTTACATTGAACCACCTCGGGGATTGACTGACCTGTTATCAAGGGACCACCTACAAGCCATCCGAGCTTAGACTCTTGAAGAACCGGCTTATTAGAACCGAGTCTTATTAAATTAGTGCCTACTATATCCCAAAATACATCTGCTCCTAAGAGGATGTCTACCTCAGCAGGGGAAAAATAATTAGGATCGGCTAACTCAATATTATGGGGTAATTTTAGAAACTCAGTGTTAACAGCTGAGTTTGGCAAGATACCAGTGATGCGTGGTACTACCAAGCAACGTACGTCAATTTCGAACGCCATCACTCTTGATTTTATTTTGATATCACATTTCTGAGAAACATTACAGACCACATCATTAATACCATAAACATTTACCGAATGGGAGCTATCGATCGACAACCCTAACTTTACTTTTAACCTTTCGGTAATGAATGAGGACTGACTTCCCGTATCTAGCAGTGCGCGAGCTGGGTAAGTTTTATTATTCGCCACAATCTTAATTAGAGCTGTACACAACAACACTTGACCGACTGCCATGGATGACGTCATTGCAACAGGAAGCGAAGACGAGGTGGAAGGCTGAGTTGCTTCTGCTGCGGTGTACGATTGATGAAGAAGCGTATTATGCTTCTTTTTGCACGAGAGACACAAACCCTTAAGTTTACACTGATACGTGTTATGACCACTGCGCAAACAATTTTTACACAATTTCAATCTAGAAGCCTCAGCAACACGATCGTTGACAGTCATGCCTTTATACTTAGGGCATTCATGCAAATGATGAGCATCATTGCAAACTATACACCGTTGTTCTTTCTTTTCGTGAGACACTACAAAACTTTTAGACTGTGTGGTGGCCTTTGGCTTGCAGTCAACTGATTTCTCGTATCGATTACTGTTACTATAAGAAGTTTCCAGAATGTCTGCCCGACTGCGCAGAAATGAATTAAACTCACTTAGCAATGGCAAATCACTTAGGTTGCATTTATATTCTTCCCACTTTCTACTCGTGTTGATATCTAACTTCGCCGAGACCATGAATATTATTAAAGTATCCCACTTATCTGTGGGCTGGCCAAGAGATTCAAGTGCACGTAAATGTTTTGAAACATGATCAACAATAAATCTTAAAGATTTAAATGATTCTGAACGCAAAGGCTCAATACTAAATAAAGCCTTCAAATGATTGTTAATTAGTATATTTTTGTTATCAAATCTTTCACATAATAAGTCCCAGGCTACTTTATAATTTTTAGCACTAAATTCTATTGATTTTATCACCACAGACGCACTACCTTCGAGTGAGGAACGTAAGTAATGAAACTTATTTATTGGAGGAATCCCATCATTACTATTAATTACAGATTCAAACGTGTCCTTAAATTCCAACCAGTGCAAATAACTACCATCGAACGTAGGCAATTTAATCGTAGGTAGCTTTATAGGATTAGCCGAATGGGAATGGCAGCTACTACAATCCTCCACGGAGTTACTTTTCCCTTGACTATTACTGGGACGATTATCCAAAAGTTCCTGACAGATGGATATTAAACATAGAAACTGACTTTCTAAACCGTCCCTTTCCTTAATTTGCTCATTGGTATCTGTGTGTAATAAATCAATTTTATCTTGAATAGCCTCATACTCACTTAATAATATTTGCATTTTATTAATTCTTAGTTCTAATTCCCTGTATTTAACAGAAGGAATTTCCTTTAAACCTTGTGCAATACTAACATATTCAGAAAACTTAGTCAACCGTCCCTTTATAATACCTCTTTGTTTAATGAGGTTAGATAATTCTATCTTTTCATGGGCGATTGTTGGGGTTTTTGGTTCCGATACACTCATTTTGTCAAATAAAACTATTCACTTGGGCAAGCTCACAATAAAATAAATAAAATGTGCACTCAAACCTGTAGAAGGCGATGAGTAGCTCCAGATCCAGTCGCCGTCGAAAACCGCCCTCTAGTGGGCAGAAAGCTTTGGTTTGGCCGAGCGCACAGCTTAGCCAGCAGGTAGGCACCGCTTGGGAACCCGCAAGACAGCTCATGCACGCGTGCCGCGGAATAAGCGCAACCCTTCAAAAAGCGCGTCCCACAAGCTCACCCACAAGCTGTAATAAGCCGGCAATATGCTTTATGTATAGGTATAATATAAGCCTTTAACTTAGTTTTAGGGCGAAAATAATCTGAAATTAGGTTATAGCTTGCTAAGTTTAAAAGAATTAAAGTTTTCGTGCAGATAGGAAGGTCTAGAAAAATAGGAATAGCCAGTAGAATTCACAAATAAGTGTAGGTATTTGAAAATAAAATAACTGAAATTTATATTGTATGCACTTTAAGTAGGAATTTGCAACGAACTTTGAAATGATTTATGATTTGCAATTTTATTTATAAGCGTGCCGTAAGTATTAGGAAGTATTAGGATTATAAAGTTTGCTTAGCAAAACGGCCGCTGCGCAAAAGCGATTTGAATTGAAAGAATGACGGGTAAAGGAATTGAAAGATTTGATAGGTATTAGGAATGAGCTCACTTCCCTGGACTAGACCTTTAGATCACAACGACGTCCCCAAAGGCTCCAGAAGCAGCTTTCCTTGTCTCCTTGTCCGCGCCACGCCAACGGATTGCAAAGTCCAAAGTCCTTTCCTTTGTTCGTGAAAGGACGCTGCCAATTTTGAACTCGCCGACACGACGCGACACGGTATTTTTTATCGAGACGCGGTATTATTGTCCTTTCACGGTCGCCACTTTTGTTCGAAAACAAACTTAGTGCTTACTTACACTTTAAATTAGAAGATTTCAGGATAATACGCGCGTCGCGGGGAGACTATCAAATTACTCCTAGCGGAGATCGCAGGCAGACTGGTTGCCCACGCGCCGCGCGCCGCGCGCCTGCCGCGTTCCTCTCCGCCCGCTCCCCACCCCTTCCCCTCCGTTAGTGTTGAGCGTCGACACCTACTCCATCTTAATTCGTCCCGGGCACTACAGCGTCCCGTTTGTGAATGTAAAAGTTGCTTCCTGACACTGTATAAATCATCTACTATAGATGGTAAAAGGCCTTATGTTTGTAAGTGATACCTATCTTATTTACCTATTCATAAAAAAACATATTGCCAAATAGTAGTCGAAGTAGTCCTAGTCGTGTGCAAGCACCTAACGCACCCTCTGATCCGACTGTTTTTCGCCTTCGTTACACATGTCAAAATAACAACAATGATGAATGGTATAGTTTTGAGGAAATCGTAATGGGGCTTTAATATGGCTTTTAGTACAGGAAAATCTCAGATACCATTATCCAGTTTGGGACTTTGAATCAGGAGTGACTGCGAGTTTTCGTATGACTCGTGGCTCTGCCCACCCTATTAAGGATCGTATAGGGGCGTGATAATTATGTGCAAAGAAATTCTAAAACTTTTGTTTGAAAAAACTAGAAACTTCTCAAAATCAAAAGGTATAAAAACTAAGTTTAAAGTCGACATTGTCACATTCACTGCATACCTACACGGTGCTTATTCCCGCACAATAGCGTTGCATTCCGCAGTTTTCCATATCGTAGCGTTATCGCGATCGCCCCCCGTCGCTCTCGATGATCCGTCTTCGAGGGACCTGGGGCTTGCAGACGAGCGGCACTATCGTGTACAAGCGCTATTTCACCTGGTACCCACGTGAAGTTAGCTCAAAGCTGAGGTAGGGCCTTTTGGCAACTTTTAGTAAAAGGTTGCTGGTTGCTTTGATAAAACCTGATAAAAGTTTTATCTGGTTGACAGAGCAACCAGGGCATGAGTTATGTTCTAGCCCCATAAGGTTAGGTCTGTATGTGTATGTTCTTTTCTCTTTTGCCTTATGCTCTGTCTGTTAAATTTTTCGTTTCTGTTTATGATGTAAGTTGTCAATAAATTATTTTCTTTTTTCTTTATTTGGTACACGACCGGATTTGAACCCATCAACCGCCGGTCTACTCGCCCCATTGTCGCGCGTCAATGATCCATCTTGCGCCAGCGATGCGTGATTCCAACGAGGGCTGGAAGGGCGCCGTGAAATATTTATTTTTTCCCCTCTGCACGCGCACCAAGTTCTAATGCGACAAATGGTGGCGATGTCCGGACTGTGACATGTTTGCCTAAAGGGATAATAATAGTTTGCTGCAAATACTAACAACACAAGAAACATCACCTTTACAAACAAGAAAATATTCTCATCTGAAATTGCTATGTAACCTATTCAATATTTATTGTCTAAGAAAAAGCATATAATGCTGCCAACGTTACACCAGTAGGTACTCTCAAATGGTGAAGGAAAACATCGTGAGGAAACCGGCATGAAAAACATGTTTTAAGTGTACAAAAGAAGCCTTTGAGGCGCACTTTAAATCCTTTCACCACACTGATTAAAAGAACCAGTGACACAAATATACGATTTATTTGCTCTAACTTTTTGTAGAATGTACCTACCATTTAGACCTAAGTAGGTACCTACTTATCTATGTATATCACGCAGACAACAAGCACGCAAAATATTAGGCCAGTGTTCACCACAGTACTGTATGCATTTAAATTTTGATCTAGTAAGTTATTAAGTCTACAAGATAAGGCAATCCATGCCGCGTTTCACCTTGCCATACTCAAATAGCAAATTACCCCTGAACTAAAGCATAACCCTAAACCTATAAAAGCTCATTTTCGGGTTATTAACCGGGTAGACGAGCCGTGGGCTTTCGGAAGCGAATAAATTACGCAGCGCGATTAAATCTGGAGTGTATCACGCATATTATTTTCCGTTTATTTCTCCCTTTTATGAAGTTTACGTCTTAGAGTAACAGAGGGTTGAGGCGGTAAGCGTCGTTTTCGAGGTCTTAGGTTCATGCCGGCAATCTTCGAATTCAATTTTATCAACTAACTAACTAATACCATCCATGCTTTTTACCATCTATAGTAGATGATTTATACAGCGTCAGGAGGCAACTTTTTACCTTCACAAACGGGACGCTGTAGTGCCCGGGACGAATTAAGATGGAGTAGGCTTGCCTATTAACCTATTCCATCCTCTCAGCATAGTCGGCCTTTTCCACAGGAAAGGCATGGTCAATACGTGCGGAGATTTTATCAATGTTTTGAGGTAATCGAACATTTTACATCTTAGCAATGTTTCATATAAAAAACCTGTCAAGTGCGAGTCGAATTCATACACAAAGGGTTCCGTACAATCATACATGTACTTTTTAATAACAACTTTTACTCTATATAGGTACTTTTTAAATCTAGATAGCTTGGATGACGAAAGTTAATAATATGTTTCTTGGGTCCCCTATTTATTTCTTTATTTTATTATAGCGGCAATAAAAATACACATTATCAGAGGTAAGTTCCCTTAACAACAGGCCATTTCATGTTGTGTGTAAAAAGAAAGTAGACGATGTATATTTGTAAGTAATCACAAATGGGGAGTTATATTTGAAACGTTTCATCGATTCAACAATCCCCGAATCAAAGCACGAATGCATTTGACACGCTCCCCCAATCTTCTAACACACTATAATTGTGAAAGTTTGTATGTTTGGATATTACGTTCTGTTAGCTTACTTTTTAAATAATCACATTTAAATGAAAAACTATTTGAATGGTTCAGACAAAGAACTAATTTAACAAGGATTGAGGTATAACATCGCCTTCCCGGAAGACGTGGAACAGTCAGTTATTATGTCAATGTCAAAGTCTGTCAAAGTATACCTACGTTTGACAGATAGAAAAGAAAAGTAATAGATCGAAAAATGTATTGCGTGTTGGTATTTTGAGAATACAAAAACAAATGCGAAAATATAATAAGCCAACTATTTAGAAGTTCAGAGAAGTACCGGATTAAATTAAGTAAAGTGACCAATTGTGTTTTATATTGAAGCAACATTCCAACAGTTCTTTGTATGTCACAAACTCAATTATGACGTTTTATCCACGACGGAACGGAGAATGTATATGCGTTCGGCCTAAGAGGTTGTGTTTATTTATTTATTTGTTGTTTGTCTGTTACTATTTTCCTCAAAAACTACTGAACCGATTTCGATGCGGTTTTCGCACTTTTTTGGTGTCATTTCTGAGAAGGTTTTTAGGTAGTTATGTTTTACGGCCATAACCCACCAGGGAGCAATATTCGCATTTTGCAAGTAGTTAGCGAGTTTATGGAATAGACAGTGCCTTTTATACAGGTTATCACGTGAGCAAAGCCGCGGGCGTACGCTAGTAAAATATAAAGAAGTTAGTAAATATTAACTTTCACTTAGGCAAGCTGCATTCCCCCTACAATGCCTGCCAAGTGACAACTGTTACAATATACCTACCAGTATGTGTATGATTTTAAGATTTTTATTGAAATTATCGTACTTATTCGTTTAAGTAACTTCAGAGTAATTTCATAGCTCAAAATCATTTCAGTATTTGTACGAAAATAGTATTCGATAGAGAGAAAATAAGGCAAAAATATTTTATTTTTAATTTAAAAATTTTACAAAAAGATTGTAAGGTACGGCTTCAGCTTGACGCATCCAGTCTCTGCCAGCAGCTTTTCGCAGATCGTCACTCCACCAAGCCAGAAGGCTTCCTACATTACGTATGCCGAGTCACAGTCTCCACTCAAGAACTAGTTTACTGCAGCTGTTGTCGGTTCTTCGGCAGATATGGCCAGCCCATTACCACTTTAGTTTGCTAATTCTTTGAGCTATGTCGATATTGGTTTATTTACCTATACCAACTATATTATAGATGTGAAAGTTTGTGAGTTTGTATGTTTGTGCCTCAATCACGCCTAAACGGCTGATCGGATTTGATTGAAACTTGGAACATACATAGTAGGACCTACATGTGCTGGATTAACATATAGGCTATTTATCATCACCACGCGAGCGAAGCCGCGGGAGGCAGCTAGTAATTAATAAATACATGATAAATGACTAAAGGAAGCCGGACATTGTAGAGTCAATACCGTAAATTTTACAAATAAAAGTTAGATATATTATATCCACGGATAACTTAGTCACTCAATACCAACACGAATAAAACGAAAAAGTACACACACTCAAAATACCGTTATTTTGTATACTTTTAATAAACTTGAAGGAAGTCTTGTAATCGCCTTAGCTTCCATCATTCAGGGGCAGCTGACGCATCCCCTTTATAAAGGAGAAAACTTTATTTGAAAAGTTTTTGTTTGTTTTCTTAACATGCGAGGCCTTTGGTCGAGTCAGTACTTCAGATACATGCTTAAAACTTACCAATTCGCTCCGACTTTGCTAATTTTGGTAGCGTCTAAGTCTCTGAACAACATAGACACAGTTTCCTATCTGATCCATCATGTAAGTAAGTGATAAGCCTTCTAGAATACATTTCTAAATACTCTAAATTCTGAGAACTATTAAAATCAGTTACCTACACAGTTTTATTTAGAGGAGATAATGCGAATAGTAATTTTTATATATTTAGAGATAATATTAAAAAGATAACATTAAGTTTTGATAAGTGGCAAGAGCAAAGGTAGCCCTACCCAGCAGCGATTTCGGATCTGACTGCTGATGATGATGACATTTTCCAGTCTCATCATAAAATTTTGTAACCATGACAATTGTACATTTTGTTCGTAATAAATATTTTTATGTTTATCTAGAGAAGCTGGATCTAGAGAAACCAACTCTGTTTGTTTGTCTGTTACCATTTTCCTCAAAAACTACTGAACCGATTTTAATGAAGTTTTTTGCATCTTAGATATGATATAGATAATTTTAGGGTTAAAAAAAAAATTTTTTTGTTAAACGTTCAAAGTATTTAAACAGTTACATTCAACAACAGTTGTATTAAATATTCGGAAAAGCAAAAATGTTTGATATTTCAAATAAACGCTTCATCCTTTCACATAAAATTACTTCAGTAAAATATATCGATGGAAAACCCATTCCAATTCATAGTATCTATACGAGACCGATCCCTTTCAATGTAATTGAATCTCTCACTCATCTCTAGTTCGGGCGTTTTTATAATGATATATCTTTCAATACCCATGTATAACAATTCAGATTAGATCTTTTCTAAGGACCTTGCTTATTAAATATACTACTACCAGTGAAAGAATTTAAAGTGCGCCTCAAAGGCTCCTTTAGTTAACTTTTACGTTCTACGATATGCCGGTTTCTTCACTATGTTTTTCTTCACTATTTGAGAATAGTGGTATACCGCATATATATTTTTCGAACAGAAAAATCCATTAGCACGACTGGATCTGAACCCATTTTGAACTCACGTCCAGGATCGTGGATTTGAACCCACGACCTTAGGATCGGAAGCCAGGCCGCAATAGCTATAAATATATATATTTCTTAACCCATGAAGATTTCCTAAGTTCAGATATGATTTGAATAAACGGTCACTTTTGTGGAACTTTGAACCTCTACTGCACCTAAAGGGTTGAATTTCAAGTTGTATTAATTTCGAAGCTTGGTGCTAGGTACCCATACCCATAATACCTATCGTTTTATTTTTGTAGGACTTACGGGGATGTATTATTATCAGTCAGTTACTAACCACTTTTTATGCATCTATTTTTCACTTTCGATCAAGGCTACTTCATTATACATTAATAAACATCGTCCAGAGCGCTATAATCATTAGTGTAGGCAAAAGTTGCTTCTAAACGTTAAATATAAACAAAAATAATCTAGAATCATCCTATAGGCGTAAGTTTCTGTATTGCAATTTCCATAGATATGCTTCCACCTGTATCATTTCAAAATTACTTTTACAAATGGAATAGGCTTTTCGGACTTTTCGGACTATTTTATTGGACACAAACGCCTTATAACTCGCCAACAAGTCGTCTTGTATAATTCATGAAGGTCCAGGTGACAGGGGTTGCCAATTTCTACCCCAAAAATATGTGCATATTTTGTAGACTTGCTGTTTCCGCTGGTTTTACCAAGTTTTACAAACACAGAACTGATTTACTCAATTGTGTTTCTCGTTACCTCTACTCGCAGTAAAAAAACCAGATAAAAAAAAAGATCTACATATTTATAATTTTACAAGAGAGCGAAAAAACTGTGCATATTTCACTTATTAGAACTTTGTTGTGTAATGTAAAGGATAATTATATTTGACTAATGAAAAAAAAATACAGAAATTCGCACATAGATAATTCATAAGAAAATTGTACTTATTACAGAAAATAAATATATTTTTTCAAAAACTGGTTGTAATATATGTTATTTTCGCTCTTACTAATGAATCCAGAATAACGTTTAAACATATACGAGTGCGTTGTTATGGCTCAAAATAGTAAATCAAGCAATAGTTTATTGTTCAAATAAAGATAGTTTTTTTTTGTCGATACGTTTTTTTTTGCTTTACATTTATTGAACTAATTAAAAACTTTTTTAGTGATATTCAAGTTACTTTCTTCTAGTTCAATATTTTTTGTACTGTTACGTTATTAATGAAGTAGTGTCACCATTTGAAAGTACCTGCTCTAATAAATTATATGTTACGAACATAAAAATCCCTTGCCACACAACCGAATTCGAACCCACTACCATAGAATCGGAAGGTGGAGTCACTACTACTAGATCAAGTACTTGTAAACTATGATTCATTTGGTTATACACAATAACATTAAACATACATTTTTGTGATATAAATGACGTACCCATCAGGGTTACTGGCCTGTAGGCAACAAATATCTACTAGAAGGGCTCGTCACAAAATAAGTAAAGAATACCTCCATTTTACCCTTTATTTTTCATTATATTGAAAGCATTCTGCTGTCTCTGCAGACGTAAAGTTTCTAAAACACTTTTTATTTTATTGCTGGGGTGCTTTTTTGAATTTACAATATTCATAAAAAAGTTGACGCGTGTCTGTGAAAAATGCAAGTAAAATTTTAGAGAATAATTAAAACTGAACGAAATTCATCTATAGATACTTTTAACATTAATAATTAAGTAAAAATGATAAAAAATAAGTCTAACGCAATTATTTATTCATAGGATTATCTTTTAAATTACTACAGAACTTCTTCATAATAGGCAGATTTATCGATAAACACCTGTTTATTTGATCGAAGATAAACACACAATCTCTGTTCGTAATTCGCATCTCTATTGATAGTTGCAGTAGCAACAATAGATTAAAAAACTGTGACACCATGGGAGACCAAAGATGGCTTCTATCCCTTCTATCTCTACGCCTATTCCTTAGTCGACTTTTACGACATGTTCGGGGAGAGAAGCAAACAGCTGGACGCATTCTATGCTGAAAAGTTGTATGGAAATCCAGTGTTTTTTTTATATTATTACTTAGAATCTCCTCGGTAGTAATAAAACTTAAGACTTCCTTGGTCGGTAACCTATTTCAATATTATAATGGCAAAAGACAAAAAGTTTCTACTGCAAAATGATACTGGCCACCTTTTTGTGAATATTACCTATTTTAAAAAGTATATTGAGTTTGAATAGCTGTACAAATTTTAAAATGAACTACAATAATTAATAACGTTAAGTGATCACAAAACTCATTCCTTTCGTAATAAGAGTACCTACAAAAAAATGTAGGTTTTTAGTAAAAAGTATCGGAAAGTATTTCGAAACTATCGGGAGGAGTCTGCGAAAACTGAAATGGCGGAAAGTTCGGTGCTACGATGCAACAAAAATTTAATTTCGCTTCTTAAGTACTCTCTAAATTACTGACATCATACGGCGAAGTTTTTATATTAAATAGAGCTGATAATGTACGTACCTAGATATCTAGTGAATCTGACTGTCAGGTTCACTAGATATCTACATACAAAAAAGAGCATTGGTGGTCTAGTGACCCTGCCTTTCGATCTTGAGGGTTCAAATCCAGTCGTGCACAAATAAATTTTTCAGTTCGAATACGAACGATTCGAACGGAAACGTGCTGCCATCTATAACAGATGGCAAACAAGAATGTACACGTACGACAGTACGGAACCCTTCGTGTGTGAATTCGACTCGCACTTGACCGGTTCTATTTTTATTTATTCGCCGGACGTAAATGAGGCTAGCAACAAACCGTGAAAAATGACACACAAAAAGGCTTAAACCCAGCGGTTTGTGATATCGGACTGTGGATGAAGATGGGGTAAATTATACAACAGTTTACTCCTGGACTAGTCGGCAACTTAGAAGATAGATCTTCAACGGTCGATGTAGTTTTGAAAGATGGCGTAAAAGTTCCTCGGATAATAAATACTTTTCACTAGAAAACTATGCACGGACGAGCGCACTTAGACCGTTGGAAACCAGCATTATTTAAAGCAATATACTGTACTATAGCACTGGTGGTCTAGTTGGTAGTGACCCCGCCTTCCGATCCTAAGGTCGTGGGCTCAAATCCGGTTATGTAGGTATCAATGAATTTTTCTGTGCGAAAAATTTATGTGCGCTATACCAGTATTCTCAAACGGTGAAGGAAAACATCGTGAGGAAACCCGCGGCTCAGTTAGCTCCGCACATACTGACCATGTCTTACCTGTGGACCTGTGGCCGACTAAGCTGAGAGGATGGAATAGGTGCTGGGCAAGCCTACTCCATCTTAATTCGTCCCAGGCACTACAGCGTCCCGTTATCGAAGGTAAAAGTTGCCTCCTGACGCTATATAAATCATCTACTATAGATGGCCTTAGATTATGTATCATACCGAAGTTTTATTATTCGCTTATCCTAAAAAGGATGTCTTTTAACATTTCACTGTTCTGCTGAAATCGTCAACTAAGTTCTCACTTTAACGCTACTCTAAATTCAACTCTGATTTATTTCAAACATACAACGTCCAACGTTACATGCGCAAAGCATTTCATATTATCTCTTTCGTGGAAAACAACGGAAAATCCTTCAAGGAGTTCCTTCATATTTCCCTTACGATAAATCTTTTAGGGGAGACACATCTGTCAAAAGTGTAAAATATGAATTTCTGTTAGATATATCTTTCCTTTTTCTTTTCAAAATAATATAGGGTGTGCTGGGGTGGGTTTGTCCCACAAAAAGTGTGATGGCACATATTAAAAATTAACAAAAAAACGAATATAACAATTTTTTAAACTCATTAGAAAACTTAGAAAATGTTTTGCAAAAAAATCAGTATGTTGTTATGTTAAAGGTTATTTAGTACTATGCAGACTAAAATAAAATTAAGATAAATATAACTTCATTAAATAATGAATGACAGGCTAAATACTAGGGATAAATAAAATATCATATACACATAAATACATTAGGATATAGATGTCTGGTCTAGATTATTCGCATACATATTTTACGATTTTTCATTAACCTACAGCCATTATTACTACTAGTGCTCTCGAACCAGTGTTGTGAAAGGATTTAAAGTGGGCCTTAAAGGCTTCTTTTGTACAATTGACACATGTTTTTAGAATTGTTTAGGTTCTACGACATGCCGGTTTCCTCACGATGTTTTCCTTAACCGTTTGAGAGTACGGTGTGGCGTATATACATTTTTCGAACAAAAAATTCGTTGGTGTACGGCCAGATTTGAAACCACAACCTTAGATCGGAAGGCGGGACCGCTTACCACTAGACCACCAGTTCTCTCAATAACATAATATTTGATCATAATGTCTTATGAAATAAACGGGTTCTATGCAGTGGTTATTTAATTCACGACGAGGTTTATGCTAGTATCTCATCTATACGGGATCAAGCAAAAAAATTCCACCTTCATCGTTTTATTTTAGGTTAATAGGAAAAATCAATAAACTAAGTTTGATGTTTTTTTTTTCAATGGACTAAATAAAAAGTAAATACTCGATTGTAGAGAACCCTTTTCGGTATATCGAGTACAACGTGGCCCAGTCCACCCTGTATTATGCGTTTGTATCCCTCGTCTGCAAAACTTCGTAATTTGCTTACGAGAAAGCTCCATTATTTTTCTAACTTATGCATTCCAGAGGGTGGGTTTATAATTTTTCTGCATATTTTTTCTGTACAGCAAATTATTTTTAACTTAAACAAGAAGCTTATGTTTTAAAAGATTTATGTCTTTCTTTTAAGTGGGTTTAAAAAATAAATTTCTTTTTACAAGACCAATTATTTATATTATACTCTTTTAATTTTTTTTTAGAAATACACACTCTGAAAATTATTCCGGTTCATGAGGTATATCCCGCTGACGGACGAACGGACGGACAACGGAGATTTAGTAACAGGGTCCCGTAGGCACCCTTCGGGTACGGAACCCTTAAAACTCGATGCAAACAAAGTCGCGACGTTTTCCACTGTGTAGGTATGTTTTTATACATTGACCCCGGCACCACACTTGAAAATAAAGACATTTGAGCAAATGTTTATCACAGATTGAACATAATTGTATGAAAATAAAATTACTATCGATTAAACATATTTTGTTTCAGTCACTTTTTATGTCAATGAAAAAATATGACATCATGAAGAACGATAGCCACTGGCTGCTGGAGAAGTTTTCTGAAAATATTTAATTTGGGTCTAGTTAAGTAAGTTCGTATGAGCTAGTAGCCAACTCTTGTGACGGAGTTTTTAGGCCATCTAAAGGCCTCCGTCATGGCTTAACGATTCAAAGCCGGGACGGACAGTTGAACGTGCCCTCCGAAGCACGGAAGCGCTCAGTTCGTAATACCACTTGCGGTCACCCATCCATTGAGACCGCGTACACCGATGCTTAACTTCAACGATCAATAAAAAACGGAAAGAATTACGGAATATGGTAGGTATTTATTTTAAACAAAACATTTTCATATTATATTAATGGTTGGTAATAATCGCGTTGAAATTGAGACTTACACCGTAATTTATCGACATTAGTGATACTAGCGATCTATCGATATCGATAAAATTGTTTAATGCCAACCCTTTGGTCGACGTCAGCATGCCGGATCACCCATGCAGAAGTTATCGCATATTGAAATCGATTCATGTCCGACATTTTTCACTACACTGTTCAGTATTGACGTCACGTAGGACTATGCATCCGATTCGCGGGATGTTTGCATAGGTGCGGACTGAATGAAAAATGTGTTTTTACTTAGAACTTATGTGAATATTTAGCTACATATCGGTATCTTTGCGATTTGCAGTAATTGTGTTTGCTACGTCTCCTACAACAAGTCGACAAAAAGTCTTTATTTTGTACTGAAATCAAGACATTATATAACTATTCTAACTTTTTACGGATTCAAAATGGTCTAATGAGAATTTGTACATAAATAATGTGTGTAATAATGTCCGTCCATCTGTCCGTCCGTCTGTCAGTTTTATCTATATTTAGATTTGTGATTTGTTCTGATAGATAATTGTATCGCCAGTTGGACTTATCTAATAGATGCTTATAACTAACTTAATCTAGCGAACCAATCACTGATTAGATTGTAGTGTAATTAATGTAATCAACTCATTAAATACCTACCAGGTTAAGATTGTAATCGATGCTCGCTTATCAAAGAAAACAAATTAATAATTCAAATCCAACTCATAAAGGACACGGCGAAAAGATGAGTTTGTATAAGAAAAAACTGGTCAAGTGCGAGTCGAATTCACACATGCGTACCAACGTACATACCTATACATAAATGTTTCAATTATGTGCGCCAGTTCTGTCAAACGGTGAAGGAAAACATTGTGAGGAAACCCGCGGCTTAGTCAGCTCCGCACGTATTGACCATGTCTTTCCTGTGGACAAGGCCGACTAAACTGAGAGGATGGAATAGGTGCTGGGCAAGCCTACTCCATCTTAATTCATCTAGGACACTACAGCGTTCCGTTTGTGAAGGTAAAAGTTGCCTCCTGACGCTGTATAAATCATCTACTATAGAATGGTAAAAGGCCTTAGTTAGTTACTAATTTCACGGAATATTTTTGATTTTGATTCGATTTCCTTATTCATTTTGCTATCGCGACCTTCTGCATTAAATTCATTGGTGCACAACGCCAGCGCTACTAATCTCACTTGAACCCTTCTTACGCCCAATATGTGCCCAATATCGATACAAATTCAACAAAATATCGATGCGGTTCGCTCCGTTGACTCAGTCACCTTCCAGCTTCGCATCAAAGGCTCTCTTTTGATCGGTTTCCACGTCCCTAATTAGCAGATCCCGAGTGGCCAGCCATGTGGAAGACATTGTTAATACGTTGTGGAACAGCGGTGCAAACGCTTATTGGCATGGAAAATTGAGGGAAAATCGTGGCATGGTTTCGAATCTTGAAATTCAGGATATTCGTAAAATAAAAATCGAACAGATTTATGCGTCTGTACTGCAGTTTACTCTGTGGTCTGCATCGGTAGGCGGAAGTTTTTGTTTGTCTTTATTTTAAGACCAGTTCTAATCTTGTACAAACGGACGACGGTTATTACCATAGCAATGATCTGTTGAAAAGCGCCAAACAAATTCTAGAAAAAAAACTTTGCTATGGTCGATCTATTTGATATGGTATGAACGATTTGACGTCCATTATAAAATGCTAGAGTTTGTGAGGATGTGTGGATGTGACGATGTATGTTTGTGCCTCAATCACGCCTAAACGGCTGAACGGATTTGATTGAAACTTGGAATATACGTAGTACATGTGCTGGATTAACATCTAAGCTATTTTTCATCCGTGTACCACGCAAACGAAACCGCGGGCGGCAGCTAGTCTAGCCATAATAGAAAATGCAAAGGTGTTCGTCTTACCGCGTTCCGGGTCAACTATAAATATTAGAGCTATATTAAACTTCCTCACTAAGAATAATAAACTAGGATAGTGCGTGGCTTCGCTCGAGTTATAAACTTGGGTACTTGTATAATCTTCGACACGGTATGAATACTTGAACGGTGCGGAAGTTTTCCTGAACTATGGAAAATCTTAACAATACTCCACACCGAGTTTTGTTTGCTTCAAACTGTTACAGTTTATGAAATAACTTTGGCTTTTGTTGGAGGAATGAATAAAGTAATAAACTCTACATAGTTCATCATCATCATCTTCCTTCCCCTTATCCCATTTTATGTGGGGTCGGCACAGCATGAACCTTGGATCATGCTGTAAGAGTTTTGGCTAAGGTGTTTTATGACCGGCCGCCTGCCTGACGTCAACCCTCCTTGGGAATACTTGCTTATTGTATCTCATCATGTTGGAGGATACTATCCCTTAGTCGACTTTTACGACATGCTCGGGGAGAGAAGCAGCTACTTAGAAGAAACTCTACATAGTTATCTAGTATGTATGTTGTGCTAGGTTACAAAACCTCATTATGAATGGAGAAAAATTTTTGGACGGCTTCTTTATGTTATTTAGTCATTTGCTATTTTTAATCTGAAGCTAAAAATAGTTTGAGAATATTCAGTACACGAGGCTTTTTCTTTGGATTTTCGCCCACTGCCCCATAAAAGCATCATCATTGATCGTTACGAAAAAAAACAAGTAAACTTTTGACCGGGGATTGCTATTTACTATTTTATAATTTACTAGCTGCCGCCCGCGGCTTCGCTTGTGTGGTAACCTGATGAAAAAGGCCTCTATGTTATTCCAGCATACGTAACTATGTATATCCCAAGTTTCATTCAAATCCGTTCAGTAGTTTTGCGTGAAAGAGTAACAAATATCTATACATCCATACATACAAACTTTCGCGTTTATAATATTAGTTACGATTAATAAGACTTTAAGGTATATCCCACAGTCCCTAGACAATGACTCTGATTTGTGTACATAGTACTTACGTACCTTACATCTTACTTATATTATAAATGCGAAAGTTTGTGAGGATATTTAGATGTTTGAATGTTTTGATGTTTCGATATTTGTGCCTTAATCACGCCTAAACGGCTGAACG
Source organism: Scotopteryx bipunctaria (assembly GCA_949320045.1). Taxonomy (NCBI): domain Eukaryota; kingdom Metazoa; phylum Arthropoda; class Insecta; order Lepidoptera; family Geometridae; genus Scotopteryx; species Scotopteryx bipunctaria. The sequence goes on from OX439449.1 coordinate 9,116,766, forward strand.
GAATTGAGTGAAACTTGGAATATACATAGTACATATACTGGATTAACATATAGGCTATTTTTTATCCGGGTACCACGTGAGCAAAGCCGCGGGCGGGAGCTAGTAGTGTAAATAATTTAGAGACTGCATTCTATGCGTATTGTTCAGCGAGTTCCGTATCGATCGAGCGGACACTGGGGACCATACTTCTTCAATTATTCACGTCTTCTACGGGATCGACGAGAGCTTTGCAAAGGTAGAAAGCTTTTTTACCTGAACTGTTTCAGAGACAAAGGAATATCTTCGTCATACCACGTTTTGAGGCGTCTGATTTTGTTTGTACGTAGTTACAACAACATACAAACAAAACTGTTCACAGTTACTGTTTGTAGTCCTGACAGGAATTAAAGTGCGTTTCAAAGGCTTTCTTTTGTGCATTTTTTTTTCAATCTTATTAGGTTCTACGACGGTTTGAGACTACTGGTACAGCGCATATATATTTTTCGTACAGTAAAATTGATGCTTGACTGGATTTGAACCACGACCATATGAATTGTTTAATAACTATCAGTATTTATTATGCCCAACAAACTAAGGTCTTTTACCATCTATAGTAGATGATTTATGCAGCGTCGGGAGGCAACTTTTACCTTCACTAGTGGGACGCTGTAGTACCCGAGACGAATTAAGATGGAGTAGGCTGCCCAGCACCTATTCCATCCTCTCAGCTCCGTCGGCCTTGTCCACATGAAAGACAATACATGGTCAATACGTGCGGGGCTAACTAATCGCTTCCTCACGATGTTTTCCTTCACCGTTTGAGAGTACTCGTATAGCGCACATACATTTTTCGCACAGAAAAATCCATTGGTACACGACCGAGTTTGAACCCACGACCTTAAGATCGGAAGGCGGGGTCACTACCAACTAGACCACCAGTGCCCAACCATAGTTTCCAATTAAACTAGTATGTATTAAATCTTTTCCATCTTGTTATATTTCTCTGGCTCTGTATGTTACATTCGTCTCATCTGACGGTACCCTTCCATTTTTACGGCAAGAAATACTTTTGTTCGCGTATGCACTCTTGACGAGTGACGTGTGACGAGACTATTTTTATCGCGAGTACCAGAAACCACTACTATGGTAATTATACATTACTATACCCAGACCGGAAGAAATATTTTTAGAACAAGTTCGAGAAATGTTGCATACATTTCTCGAACCTGTTCTGAAAATATTTCTTGGCTCCACTAATAACCAGTTTCAATATTCAACTCCGACCTCTGTGGCGTGGCGAGCGAGTTATTGGCTGAGACGCAAGAAGCGCGGGTTGGATCCCCGCTACGGGAGAAATGTTTGTATGTTCTGCAAATATTTCTTCCGGCTCTGGGTGGTATATAAGTATTCTATCAGCCATCTGGTTCCCATAGTACAAGCTTTGCTAGTTTGGGGCTAGATGGCGCTGTGTGAAATCTCCACAAAACGATTAACGGGCAAATAATGTATAACGCTTTTCGACAGATGCTAGCGTAGCTATGGTATGAGCGATCCGTTCTCCGTCAGTAGAATATTGGCACAAGACAGATAAGGAAGGTTTATGCATAACAGGGCCACATTTAATAGCCATTTTAGCTTCTCCTGTATACACAAGAGTATTTTGCAATAAGGTAGATAGTAAAGGCGATGTCATAATCCTACTCAAAATTCACAAGCTTCCATTTCCTGGATGGTGTAATCTTAGTGCTTATAGGAGCGTTACAGGACCACATCGTTACTATATCCTGACACATTCTAACCAGGTTAAAGCCAATAACGTGCAAACTGCATATGAAGGCGCCAGCTTCTAGTCGATATAAGCTTTTCACCTGCACCCCTATTGTATGTGCTATATACGTATCGTAGGTATTAGTCGTATCACTTTTTCAAACCAGTGTCATCATCTTCCTGCCCTTATCCCACTCTATGTGGAGTTGGCACGGTAAGAGTTTTGGCTAAGGTGTTTTATGACCGGCCGTCTGCCTGACGTCAACCCTCCTTGGGAATACTTGCTTATTGTATCTCATCATGTTGGGGAGGATACTATCCCTTAGTCAACTTTTTCGACATGCTCGGGGAGAGAAGCAGCTGGACGCATTCTATGTTTTTTCTTTACTCTCAGTCCAGCAGAGAAGTATAGAATTTTTCGAACTAGTGTGGTGAAAGGATTTACGTGCGCCTTTCATGCACTTGACACCATGTTTTAAAACGTTTTTTGCTCTACAACAAACCGTTTATAATGTTTTCCTTCACCGTTTGAGAGTACTGGTATAAGCGCACATAAAGTTTTCGAACAGAAATACATATATTGGTGCACGGCCGCATTCGAACGAATTCGAAAAAAATACGTGTGCTCAGTAGGTAGCTACTGGTAGAGCAAAATACAATGGTCCACGACCGGATTCATATCCTTACATAAATTAACTAAGTATGTATATTTTTACTTACGTCTAAAAATATACCGGCTTAGATAATATAAGAATATTAAAAGAGAATTTGTTTTTATATAGCTAATCCTGCGTAATTCCCAAATACTCTATACTAATTCAACTGGGTATATTAACTGACAAACAGAATGCCTCTGCCAATTGGCTGCGAGTTATACTGCCTATTGTATTGTTAACGCTAGGTAAGCGCACGTATTAACATTGTTATGTAGATGTTATGTCTCTAATCAGCCTATAGCAGTCCACTGCTGGACATAGGCCTCCCCTAATGATATAAATATAATCCCCTTTATTAGTATTTGCTATGATATTTGCTTACAAGAAAATAATTGTTTAACGTTCGCAATCGAAGCTATCTATTTAATAAGTGCATAATGAAAAAGACATGTACGATGTCATAAAAAAGTCATGATAAAAAAGACATATATTTTTTTATGATAAGGAACCCTTTATGTGAGAATTCGACTCGCTCTTGACCGGTTTTTTTATCATTCACATACATAGTTATATTCATTGAAATAGACATACCCATCAAAATGAAATACAAACAACGAGTAAACACACTTGTAGGTACCTAAATTTTGTATGTAGGTAACTGCCTACTTTCGACTTTTAATGTTGTATATTAGTTCCTAAGTACACAATAAGCGAATTTCACACAGCTCTTCTTGCTTCTCATTGATTTATTTTTCCGCTTGACATGAAATTTTCTCACTTCAGAAAATACTCAGTCAAAAGCACATTCAAATTCACTTTGAAAATAACCAAATTTCCCCTAAAGCGCTTGCATCATAATTCAGCGGTTTCAATATTACATGCGCCCTTCTCCAAGTCATAGAATAGGCAACTAGCGAATGTGAATAGAAATATAACGTCTTTGGTATTCCACAATGGACATTATTATCACGCCCGTAAATTCGGATTCGATTCCCGCTGCGGAAGAAATGTTTGCATGTTCTGCAAATAATTCTTCCGGGTCTGGGTGTTGTGGTACCATGGTACTCGTAGTTTCTGTTACCCACGACACAGGAACTCCTAGTGTGGGGTCAGGACTATGTATGTGACTGTTGGGTGTTATTTATCTCAAAGGCCGGCAACACACTTGCAGCTCCTCTTATTTTGCAGGTGTCTGTGGGCGGCAGCAATCACTTACCATCAGGTGAACCGCTTGCTCGTTCCGCCCCCTCTTAAATAAAATAAAAACATCGCCTACCACCATCATTAGCCTACAGATTTTTGTACACACAAACGATCGTAAATATATATTATTTAAAACTAGCTACCGCCCGCAGCTTCGCTCGCGTGGTACCCGGATAAAAAATAGCCTATAATGTACTATGTATATTCCAAGTTTCATTAAAATCCATTCAGTAGTTTTTGCGTGAAAGAGTAACAAAAATAACATACAAACTTTCGCGTTTATAATGTTAGTGAGGAAAGGACGATACACATACCTACAATAAAATAACTGATTCAAACGAATCACTGCTCGAGTTTATTTTCTATCTACCTTTTCTTTGCCCCGGCCGTGGTTAATGTAGCGCATTGGCGTTGCAAAGTGGCCTCTGACATTTTTCAATCGCTTAATGGCCCGGCATTATTGGCTCATGAGGCTGTCCATAACGGAATAATGTCTTGGGAACTCCATCATTTAGGCCCATAAAGAATCGTCCTTGAAAATAACGGTCCGAATTATACAATACATACATACTATTCTTATCAAGCCCTTATTCCCAATGGAGTGGGCAGATAAACAAGTAATCATAAGAAAACTAGCGGCCTCCTAATTCTAAAACCCAAGATGGACATGGTGAACCCTGGTGACAGGTGAAAATGCACATAATAGATGGTGCAGATTTAAATCAATTTAAAATCAGAATTATGATTCTAATTATGTGACTGATAAACAGATTTACTAAAAAAAAAAAATATGATATGGACATTCTTGTTAGTGATAATGTTCCAGTAGGCTTAATAATATACAAGTTTTTGCTCGCGGCTTCGCTGTGGTATCCAGATAGTTATTCCAAGTATATTCCAAGTTCAATTCGGGGCAATCGTCCTTATTATAAACTTTCAGATTTATAATATGGATTATAAGCATAGTCACACTAATAACAAAACCCTCACAGTGCAGGTACACAATGTACTAAAACAACACACTATGCAGACTACAAATTAAATGTTTTTGTTACTCTTTTTATTATGTGGTACTTAATTGTGTAAATACTGCGAATGACATGTTAACGTACGTGGAGTTCATTCGCAGTAGTTCCATTATTTTGAAAATGGTACAAGAACGAAAAATAATCCCACCAGTTCTATCATGGTACTAGCCAATGGAACCACTGCAAATGCCTTTATGATTCCTTGTTGAATACATTTAACACACCATGTCAAAATCATTAGCGCACCCCGTGAGTAATGTCTAAAAAATTTAGATATCCAATCCAAAACTGCATGGAAAAATAAAATAAAAACAACAAACATGTAGTATAATACATTTTTAATTAAATAAGAAATATTATGAACCCAGAATGAGAACTACGAGTATCTAGCTTATTCATAACAATTGTCACAAGTTTATCCATCAAGAAGCGGGCATCGTCCTACAGCTGCAGACCAACTCAGATTAAAACTTCGCAAATCATCGCACCGGACTGCCCTGATACCGACAACTGAATGGTTAGGCGTCGCATCCTGTGACCCCTGTCGTGGGGTCAGCGGCAAGCGCAGAGCATACCATACTCTTCAACCCGCGCCGCGCGTTGTTGTGAACCTGCCTATCAATCTCGTCATTGAAGACGATCGATGGGACAAAGTTTATTTTTTCAATGAGTTCATCGCCCTTGATCTGGTGAGGGCGATCGTCGACAGGGTTAGAGTTGACGCAGTAGTCGACATCGACTAAGGGGAGATCTGCAGCAAGAGCGCACTCGTAGCTTTTTCTATTGAAGGCGGGGCGATTTACTGTGAACTCACAAGTCATGTAGTCAACCTGAGCGTCTTGATTGCCCTCGAGCATGTTCAGCGCACACCTGTGAAGCGAATTCGCCCAGCAGTCATTTGTTCCGAACTGGCATTCCACGGTGCCATCTACGCGTCTTCTCGCCCGACCCCACACCACGAATTCAACCTCTAAGAAGTCTTTGTACAGCTCGTACGTTGGAGCTAGCTGGTCTCGGATGAATACCACCGTGTCCCCACATCCAGCAGTAGTTTGAACGGTGATTTTGATTTTTCCATTGACGGTTTGCAGTCCGTTGACTTGTAGCGCGAAGAGGCACGCGATGATAGCAAACAGATACTTTGCAGCCATGATGTCCGATCACTAGAACCGCACGATACAAACTGAGCATAAGTCCTTTGTACGCGTTGATATGAGCAAAATATTCTATTATCAATCAGATTAGAAAAAGATATGAGTAATCTTGAAGCCACACTCAGAGACCTTTAGACTAAGACCGTAAAGTGTAATTTCGGTTGTATTGTGTTTCAAATAAACATCTCTGTTTTGTTCCACATGACAATCGAAAATTAGTGAAATATGAACAAAAAAACAAGACACTGCCGCAACGAAAATTACGCTCAAGGGTCCGCTTCTTATCCACAAATTTAATGAATAAATATATAAATAGCTTTCTTATTTTGTGCTGTTGCTAAAAATCGATTTAAACAACCGTTAACGTTACTGGGTATGGCTGTGAATCTTGGTTAATCATATTTTTGGCAAGTTGTGTTTTGGCTGTAAAAACAATTTTGTTTTAGTCCCTCGAGTCCTTTCCCCTTTTAAAAGTATTTCAAGGTAATCCCTTAAGATTACATAACAAAAAAGAGAAACTCTTTAAGCCTTCATATTTTCTTTATGCGAAAAATGTGTTTTGGTGGAGTTCGCCTGCCTGCTAGAATAATAAACACCAAAACTTATTAACTTTTCTGACAATTAATACATTTTAAATTTTAGGGTGCAAGTAATGAATTATTATCCTGTTAAAGACAAATAAATTTGAAATAATATTTAATTATTATACTGATGTGCTTTGCTGTGAGAAAACCAATAGGTGATGCGACCATTTGTCGGTCGCATCTCTTATTGTATTTTTTAATTGAAAGACAATTCGTTATTTTGAAATAATAGTGTCATGAAAGGATTTTATATCAATTATATTATTTCTTAAGCTTTCCGTTAGATTGAAATATTACCTACCTAATGATCAAAAGATTTTATTCTAGTCGCTGAAGTAATAATTAGTTTGAGTGTCATACATCACCTACACTGAAGAATATAAAAATACATAATTTATTGTTGTACCTAATGCCCATGTCTATCTATCTAGGTTCTAAGGGGTCTGTTAAGAAAAATCTAAAATTAAAACAAAAATGTAACTGTCAAATGTGTTTTTCAGAGATTATTAGATTACTATTCAAACAGAACCCTAGCTTTAGCCAAAAATTACGGTAATAATTTACACCTCCAAAAATAATACTCCCTAAAGAAAAACAAATTACCAAAGTGCACCCCAGACATCTTAATCTCAATTCACTGCGGAAAAACAGAAGGTATTCAATTAAGGTTAATACATTTAAAAATGTAGTGCCCTCCCCTTAAAGAAGGCGTTTCAGGAACCGCAGTATTAATGAAATTGACTTCCCTGGGGCCCAGACCCCTTGCTTAGTTGAGGCACATCGGAACTGGCAATAGTAGCTTAGCAACACGTGTTCAAAAGTACGTTAACACTGAAAATTACCACGAATTCGTCAATGAGACGGGACTAACGTATGAAATGAAGCAGAGAATATTGAGTGTAATATAACTACTTTAGAAAGTTGAAACAGTGGTATAAAGATAAATAAAAACGTGTTATAGATTGTAATCATAAAATTTATAATAATCATTAAATCCGAATAGGCGCTATCGGGCTTATCGTTGAAATAACGTTGTCATAATCCATATCTTTTAAGGATTACTATACAATTTTTTTAATAAAAATGAGCAACTTTCTTCAGACCACTTGGTAAAATAAAAGCTACAGAACCTCACAGTCTGTAACTCCAGTAGTAAGATCAGTGGCGAGGGCAAAACATATCATACTCTTCAGCCTGACTCTTGATTCGTTGTTTAGATCCGTATCAATCTGGTCATTAAAGACGATAGACGGAATTGTATCCAATTTCTCAATGAGTTCGTCGCCTTTGACTTGGTGAGGGCGAACGTCGATAGGGTTAGAATTGACGCAGTAGTCGACATCAACTAAGCTGAGGTTTGCCGCGTGCGCACACTCATAGCTTCCTCTATGGAACGCGGGGCGGGCGTCACTGAATTCACAAGTCATGTAGTCAACCTGAGCGTCTTGATTACCCTCAAGCAAATTCAGAGCACATCTGTTGAGCGAATTCGCCCAGCAGTCATTTGTTCCGAACTGGCATTGCACAGTGCCATCTTCAAGTCTTGTCGCACGACCCCACACCACGAACTCAACCTCCAAGAAGTCTTTGTAGAGCGCGTACGTTGGAGTGAGTTGGTCTCGGATAAATGCCACTGTGAAAATGCATCCAGCAGTAGTTTGAACGGTTATTTTGATTTTTCCATTGACAGTTTGTAGTCCGTTGACGTGAAGCGCCAAGAGGCACGCAATGATGGTAAACAAGTATCTAGCAGCCATTACGTCCGATCACTTGAACTGTGCGATACGAACTGAGTACTAGTAGGTACCAGTCCCATAATGATAAACATTATATTTATTGGATAGTAAAAGGATATAAGATAAGGATATCAGATAAGAAAGAGATTATGAATAATCCTAATTGTACTTAATATTTTTTTTAGTAACAAGTACATTTAATAAAACCCATTTAAAAGTATGTCAAGGGAATCCCCTAAAATTACATGCATAATATTTTAAATGAATCATTACTTTACATTACGACACTTCTTCAGTACCTAGTTAAGTTGATTTCTACCGCTTTGGCTTGGAAGCGCTCGTGACGTAGCTCGCTTAGACGTTCTTGATCGTTGAAGTCAAGCAACGTTTTGCGCGATCACAAATGGGATGGGTAACCGCAAGGCATTACAAGCTGAGCGCTTCCGTGCTTCGAAGGGCACGTTAAATGGTCGGTCCCGGCTTTTAAGTCGTTAAGCCATGACGGAGGCCTTTAGACGGCCTAAAAACTCCGTCACAAGAGCTGGCCACAAGCTCTTACGAACTTACTTTTACCGCTTTGGTCATTTAACAAGAATACCATTAATGAACCACTCATAATAATGTAGTAGGTAAGTAAGTAATAGTTGATGACGTAAAGGTGTTCTGAGTACAAAGATGGCACCTAAGTTTGCTCAGGTGTTTCTGAGCACTATCCACGTGACCTTTAGCTTGCGGTCACATTGTTCCCAACTTGGAAACAAAGGCATCGATATCGTACCAAATTAACGAGACTGTTGAAAATTTAAAGTTTCATGATATTAATGAGTTTAATAGACGGTGACAAAGGAAACATGATATGGGGCTTCTCAAATATTTGATGAAGAGAAATTGTAAGATTAAATTTTAAGTTGTATTAGAAGATTATGGCAGATCGCTTTTTCGTAGATCACGCTTGTATTAAGAGAGAACATAATTTTATTTTAGATTAAAAAATATCTAAGTTCAAAAACTTAAACCCGACTACTGATAAATCGCGTTCTAAAAGAATGTGATTTTTGAAACATGATCGTGTGAAAAAGAAAACATTCTTATCTGAAATTGAAATTACGGCTATTCTCTAACTACATAACAATTTTTGCCTCCTTTATGCTTCGCCATAGGGTTAAAATAATTTTATGACCTTTAAAAACTCTGTCGTTTATACATTTTTCTATTGTGAACCTCTATTTTACATTACAATAAAACCATCGCGTTGCGTTGTGAAAGTCAAACTTTCGCAACTTAAAAACAAATCTGATAATAACTTTTTACGACACCACACAAGCTCAGTTCACAGGGGAGATACGCGCTGCTAATTTTAATTAATACAAACTGCAGAACCCAAGCCTCATCTCAACCTGCCTCCGAATTACAAGATAACGACCACATATCCCCTTACGTACAATGGCTCTCGTAAAATTAATACCTCACCTCTGAATTGCCGGGGAACCCTAAAATATTTAAAGTTTTGACTGCACCCTCAACCCGCAACAAGATTCAATTTCACGCCCTAAAAAGGGGACCGCTTTGGGCGATTCTCGCTTCCTCAAATGTCAGGAGACATCACAGTGACCAATTAAACCAGACCCTTACAAATTAACGTGGCTATTTCAACCCGCGTAGAGGTAATAGGAAAGTTTCGGAGCTGGGGTGTCAACTTACTTTGGCGCTGGCATTGAAGAACTGTTTGAAGTATTATCCGGTTGTGCAGGATGGAAATATCAGGAATCAATTGAATCAATCTGCCGTTAAATTGCTGGAGGTTTGAATGGCGATGCACATTTCAATGTTTGATAAACGCTTTTCTTTAAAATAAGCGCTCGTGGCGTATCTTGCTTGGGCGTTCTTGATTGATCGTTAAAGTTAAGCATCGATATGCGCGGTTACAAATTGGGATGGGTGACCGCAAGTGGCATTACGAGCTGAGCGCTTCCGTGCTTCGGAGCGACTTAAAAGTCGTTAAGCCATGACGGAGGCCTTCAGGCGGCCTAAAAACTCCGTCACTAGAGTTGGCCACTAGCTCATACGAACATACATACATATAATACATACAATTTAAAAGAATGTTATGCCACTAAAGGAACATTTCAAGTAACACCAAATTCATAAGCTCTCTTTATACCGACCCTATTAAAAAGGTTGTGTTCGGAGAGAAATATCAGCTGTATGTTTTATTATATCATGTGATGTGCACAAAGCCTCAACAAAAATATGATGATTTCGCCCCTATCACTGTCATGGTAAACAAATTCATAGGCAGTGTTCACAGATTTATTGGGCAAAATTGCAGTGCATTGGTCGGAGTTCAGTCGTACTTTAACCGAAATATTTTAGACGCTGCAGCCTACAAATCTTCAAACCGGCCATGTATCAGCCACTTCGCATCTTCTATTCCCACCATACATCTTCTACGTGAACTGCCAGTGAATCTTAAGTCTAATTGCGATTCATTCCGATCACGTTCGTGGATATGACCCTTTAAATCACATATAACACTATCAACCCACGTGATTAATTTGATTGGGCACGTGGCTTTGACTATCACATTTTCAATTTCTGGGCGTATGGCTGTGTCACCATTGACTTGACTGTACAACTAGCTGCCGCCCGCAGCTTCGCTCGCGTTGTATTCGGATAAAAAATAGCCTATAATGTTAATCCAGTACATGTACTATGTATATTCCAAGTTTCGTTCAGATCCGTTCAGCTGTTTAGGCGTGATTGAGGCACAAACATCCAAACATCATTACAAACTTTCGCACTAGATGGCAGCACAGGTAAAGTTAGTACGCGCTATCGTTGCGTTTTGAGCTTTACGCCCGTAATTTCAAGCAAACTAAGACTTTTCAATTTTATAATATAAGTAAGAAGTAAGATTTTAAAACAGAAGTCACCAGTGTTTTGGGTTAATTTGATAACACCATGTCCTAAAGAAATTATTATTATATCCCTTCGAACAAATTTTCTCATAAATAAAGTTACATTGCCAAATTGTGATGAGTGTTGTGCATTATTTAGATCGACATGTTTTGTACAGACCCGCTAAATATAAATTGGTTATGTAATTAGTATATTGTCCGACCCCTCTTCGGAAGAGGTTGAGTTTTTGGTCATTTTACTAGAGTTAGGTTTATATAGTTAAGTTTTATTTTAGGATCAAGTTTTACTTTGTTTATGTCTGTATATGGGTGATGTGGGCGCAAAGCGATAAAACCCTAAAATAAATCTAAAAAAAAAATAGGACAAGGATGGCCCAATATTTCAACCTCAACAATCCTACACTACAAGTACAATGTAAACTTTTGTCCGCATTCTCACATCATTCCTGCAAATGAGACAGTCCTATTAACATTAAAACAGGAGCTATTACCATACAAAGAGTTGGCGTAGTGCACTCTGCACTTATTTGGCCAACTCGTATAAAATTATTCAAAGTGTCCCGTTTATTAATTTCTAGAGTGGCTTCTAGAGCATCTAGCTGTGTTTGTAGCTGGAACAAAGAAACTTGAATTACATTACCCTCAGGCTACATTCTTGATATTTTTGGTTAACTCAACGGCGAAAAAATAGTCAAAGAATGATCATATTTATATAGATGATATGATTTTCATATTTTTTGATTTTTCATAGTCGATTTTCTTAGAACTTAATATGTTTCTGAACTGAACTTAATATGTTTTCTTAATTCTTAATATGTTTCAGCTTTCGGAAATAGTCTTTTTACACCCAGTAAATTTCTAAAACCTACATCCTACTTGTCTTGTACAAACAACGTATCAAATTTTCCTTCCTGAAATATTAATTAACTTGCCAGCCACCTACATAATATAAATTTGCATCAACACAAACAGCATTCTCAAATTTAATTGAATTTTGTTGACACTGCTAACAACTCCACATAATCACTTGTGCAATTCTCATTGCTCTGTTTACACTGGTAGTATTACTTATTCACCAAACACAGGCTCGCATCTCCATGCCTAAGTAGACATCTACTTGAAAGACAAGTGACTTACTTCATAGCTCAGTTGGTAGCCTAAGGTATACTTTCGAAGCAAGCGTCTGTGGCACCGTGTTAATGACAATTAACGCGGTAAATTGACGCGGTAAATGACGTTCATATATTGCGTAGTAGAAAGAAAGAAATAAAAATATTCATTTTATTACATACCAAACCTAAATACAATTTTGAGACACTAGTCGCCATCATCATCATCTTCCTGCCCCTATCCCACTCTATGTAGGGTCGGAAGAGTTTTTGGCTAAGGTGTTTTATGACCGGCCGCCTGCCTGACGTCAACCCTCTTTGGGAATACTTGCCTATTGTATCTCATCATGTTGGAGAGGATACTATCCCTTGTCGACTTTTACGACATAAATGCGAAAGTTTCTGAGGATGTTTGGATGATTGTGTCTCAGTCACGCCTAAACGGATTTGAATGAAACTTGGAATAAACATAATACCTGTGCATAATAACATACAGTAGTATGTTGAGACCACCAGTACTTCCAATACTGTTGAATAAGCCAAGAAAAAAGAAATATAAAGAAAATCCCCTTTAAATTTAAATTCCGCGCAGTATCACTTCGAACGGTTATATTAATCAGTGTAAAACATGTAAATTGGCTCCATGCAGATTCAATAAGGCGGCGATCGACGTTATTTAGTTTCGTGTACTCCAGTAACCCAGTTTGTAATGGCGTATTAAATTAAACTGTAGGTACTAAAGGATAAAGATAACATGGAACGAGCAAATGGAAACTGCGCTAGGGAAATGTATGGAGATGCCAGTTATAATATAAGTATCTTTGTGAAGATGTATGTGGCAGAGCGTTATCACAGTCACAATTTTTTTAGTCTCCACTCCCGATTGTAGGCCAATTTTAGGGTTCTGCACCCGAAGAGTGCCAATGGGACCCTATTACTAAGCCTCCGCAATTCGTACGTCCGTCTGTCAGCGGGTATCTCATGAACCGTAATAGCTAGAAAGTTAAAATTTTCACAGAGTATGTGATATCCTAATTGCCGCTATAACAAATAATGAAATTAGAGTAAAAAGAAAAAGGAGCATACAAGAAAAATGTATGCACATTAACGAAGGTACGGAACTACGGAACCCTTCGTGTGCGAATTCGACTCGCACTTCACCGAATAAATATAATGTTATTCCAGGGTATTATCTACCTATGTTGCAAATTTCATGTGAATCCGTTCAACCGTTAAGTCGTGATTGAGGAACAAACACAAAAATCCTCATAAACTTTAACATTTATAATATTAGTAGGATGGCATTTTGTTGGGGGGGGTGCTGCAGATATAAAGACTGTATTTGTGTGGCAGAAGAGGATTATTTGAGCATTTTATAACTTGGGTCTTAGGGAGTCATTACGCAATTTTAATGAAATATTATATCATGGCAGTTCCTTCTCAATACATTTATGAAAACTTGATGTACGTTCATAAAAATGTTAGTAAGTATATAAAAATAGCGATAATCATAGTGTTAACACTAGAAATAAGACTAAACTCGCTGTACTCACGATTAAGCTACAAAATTAATGAATCATTTATCCTACGAAATAAAGTATATTTGAACTTTGTTATTTTATTTTTGTGCTGTCGTGTATTCACTTCTTTTCCACAAAATTGTTATAGCGTTATTACAATAAGTTATTGGTTTATCGTTTCATTCAAAGATCAGCTCTACAGATTTTACTTTCGCGAGAATTTCGAGGCAAAAGATGCGTATTGTCGGGGCGTTTCTAGGTATCCCTATAAGCAGGGTATTGATGCTGAACCGCGCATAATCCCTGTAGCCAACACGTTTGCATAATGTCAATGATAAAACATTTTTCACTTAGCATTTTGCACTTTGTTTTCTCAATCATAGAGTTCTAAACTGATTGACAACACTGGTAGTGAAATAGCTACCAAACCTAGATCTCATGAAATATTTTCCAAACATTTGTTTTTCAGAAATTCAACAAAACTTCACTATCCATTCATGCATACCAATTAACGCACAATACAATTCAATCTATTTTTGCCCCTGTCAAACGACCAAGCTGCATACTGACTGAACGAGCAGCCTCGCGAGGCAGCCGCGTGAGGCAAAAGCTTGCTTAGTTGCGTAGTTTGCACGTTTCCTCGAGCGAGGCTTGTTCAGACTAAGCGAGCATTTGGCACGGACGCCTCGCGAGGCTGCTCGGTCAGTCAGTACATAGCTATACATTAATACCTCCGAACCACAGTGAACACGGCCATTCGCAATATGATTCGGCACAGATGAATGCCCGTGACTGAATCGCAATTAGATTGAGCAAACACAGGCAAAACCACTCGTATGGAACAATATGAGAAAGGGTGAGCAGGAGGCTGCAAACAAAAGCTTAGGGATGGCAGTCGCGGTGAGCCAAACCCTGCAAATCGCTATTCAATACTGAATTCCGATTATTCTGATTAATTTCTGTAAACTGTCCTTGAATTGAAAATAGATCTTAGCCCAGGTATCTCTACACTGAACCGATCCTACAATCCTACTATACATAACTAGCTGCCGCCCGTGGCTTCGCTCGCGTGGTAACCAGATAAAAAATAGCCTATATGTTAATCCAGTACATGTACTGTTACAAGTTACATTCAAATCCGTTCATTAGTTTTTGCGTGAAAGAGTAACAAACATCCATACATACAAACTTTCGCCTTTATAATATTAGTAAGGAAGTAGGGATTATCACGCGCGTATTCCTAACGGGGTAGTAGAGCTGAAAGTAATCAGAAGAAAACTTGCAGCCACTCCTGAATCAAGAGTCGCAAGATAAGTGAACCATGGTGACACGTGATCAGCCAATCGCCCATATAGATGGTCCATTATGTTGGAGAGGATACTACTACTTAGTCGACTTTTACGAAATGCTCGGGGAAGGAAGCAGCTGGACGCATTTTTTACCTACTACCGGTTCAACAGAGAAGTACAATCCTACAATAACTACTAACATATTACTAATATGATAGTATCAAACAAATACTACTAATATGGTAAAAACTACTTAGGATCGGAAGGTGAGGTTACTACCAACTGGACCACCATTGTATACATACACATACCTTTAATATGTTGTTTGAATAAAGGTTCAACACGTCTTGAAAATATTCCAGTTTTCCTGAAAACAAAACACTATTATAAACTTCAACTAGGTAGGTACTACGAATAAACTTCACTACGAAAGAAATACTACGAAAGAAATACTACGAATAAACTTCAACTATTCTTGTTGCAGTATTCGATTTCTACCTCATTATTCCTGCCAGTATAGTATTTATGTTTCAATTTGATACTCTTGTACAGCCCTTAGTAAAGCTCATAACTGCACTTTACTTGCTACAATAAAATACCTACACGTTACGATTTGTATCTGTATTACTTTAAATATACGGTTTAAAGTTGAGTGTTGCGACCTAAAAATTACATAAGTAAGTATTATTATTATGATTCGAAAAATATACAGTTAAACGCTCCCCTTTCAAGTTTAGTCATTTGTCAGACAATTTTTAAAATAAATACCACTAAAGGTAATTGTTTAAATAGGTATCTTAACATGAAAATTATTTTCAACTTAACAAAATTACTGGTACCGATACTCACAGATTCAAAGGCTTTACCCGCTGTTACGATACATAAATAACTAAGTGAATATACAAGGGGTCCATAAGGCCTACCTGGATCACTTCGCAAAACCGAATGTTCTTCAAACAATGGTTATAACAAAGCTCACCACGTAAATGGGTAAATTTAGTTCTGAATAGAATATTGGGTAGAATAGATTATCGACAGACTACAAAATTTTATGAGTTTTGTTATCGAAACTGGTATCACCTTAATTTTCATGGCCTAGGTACCTTTCCATAGTCACAGGAAGGCAGTTAAAACGAGTAAAAGGCCATTCAATCGATTTACGGTTACATTCACCCCTAGTTTAACACAAAATTTTATCAAAATTGTTTTAGTAACGAAGCTAATGGAGATACGTGTTTGAATTTAGCATTCGTACCAGAATTTTAAAATTTGAACATGAGAATATCGTAAAAGTTAAATTAAAAATCTCACTGAAATATGGTAGGGTTCTCGAGATCAAAACATACTCATAACATGGAATTTATTTATATAGATTTTGGTGTCCCACAGGGAAGTATTCTAGGCCCGACTCTCTTTATCCTTTACTTAAATGACCTTTTACAAATGCCTTTATCAAATGCAGAAGTCATAGCCTATGCAGATGATACAGCTATCTTATTCCACGGCATTAACTGGGAATTAGTTCATAGCTATGCTGAGGCTGGTCTTGCTAAGGTAGGTAAATTTTTAGACTGCAACCTGCTTACACTTAATGTTAAAAAAACCAAATACATGGCTTTTTTTAAGACAGCAGTTGCGGGTCCTCCCCCCAACCTAACTCTTAAACTACACACCTGCTCTCAAGACCCTTTTAACGTTCGCATCCATTGTCCCTGCAATTTAATTGGTCGAACGACTAACCTAAAATACCTTGGAGTTACTATAGACGAAAACCTGAACTACAAAAAACACCTTACAGACTTAGCTGGGCGTGTAAGAAGGCTTATTTTTGTAATGAAAAGGCTACGGGACTGCACTCCATACAACATCTTAAAACTGGTCTATACAGCACTCTGCCAGTCAATTATTCAATACTGCATCTCAATCTGGGGCAGTGCAGGAAAAAGCTTTCTTATAGAGGTTGAGAGAGCTCAGAGGGCGTTGATCAAAGTTATTTTAAAAAAACCCTTCCGTTACCCTACAGATGCTCTATACGAGGAATTCGATGTTCTAAGAGTTCGTTCACTTTTTGTTCTTAGCGCCGCTCTAAAAACACATAAAAATATCGGATCCCGTGCAGATTATCAGGACATATTAGATAGACGCGCCTATAGGATCCCCCTTCCCAGAACAAAGTCTAAAATAGCAAGACGTAGTCCCAGTTTCTCGCTACCAAATACGTATAACAAAGTCTGCAAAGTATGTCATATCAAAGACTACTCTACTTTCACCTGCAAAAAGATTGTTAAGGATTGGCTTCTCAAACTCTCCTACAATGACATAGAAGAGTTAATCTAAGCTGTCCAAATTTCAAAATAATTATTTTTTGCGCACTCTCTCACACACACATAACCATACACCCACTTACACCTCTACACTTAAATATCACCCTCCTCCCCACACACACACACACACACACACACACACACACACACACACACACACATACACACACACACACACACACACACACACACACACACTCATCCTCCCTCATTCACACACACACTCACTCAAGCATTTTGCCAATGTCCATTTACTTTATTTCATTAAGTTAAAGCTTTTGTTTTTTGTTTTCTTTTATATGTTATTCCACATTCTTAGTCTTTATTATCAATTTTTTTTAGTTAGTTAGTATCTTTGTCGAAATTTGCCTTAGGTAAAATTTCACCCTTAGACCATCTTGGAACCTCTTACCTGGTAACTCTTACTCACAGAGTCCCAAGATACAGGCATTTACGCCTAGTTTGGGCCTCGCCGACAATTGACTTTTAAAAATGTAATCTCGTGTATCAATTGAATACGGTTTGGCACTACGAAACTTGTTTTTTGGCAAAAATAATAAAAAAAAAAAAAAAATTCAGGATTTAATCATGTCTTATTTTCTTATCAAAGAAGAATAATTGAAATTTATCTTTTTTTTAATTAACTGAACAGAAGTCTATATCGATTTTGGTGAGCTAATCCGCTATGGCACACTCTTAAGTATTCTGTGGCCTCAGCCAGATTCCCAATTGCAACTTTCCCTTCAGGCCCGCCCAGACATCAGCCATCAGAAGCCTCTTTTTAATCAAAATGCAAATGTACGCAACCACGTCTATTCGTGTGACGTGACAGGCAGGGTTCAACGAAAAAAGAAAATCAGAAAATCAAACTACGCATTCTTACTCATTGAAAACTAAAAGTGTTTGATTCCCGGGATAATATTAGATGCTTTATCTGCATTATTTGTATCGGACTGCGATGAAGGATAATTTTTTTGATTCAAATATGTTAGGTCTATTAATTCTCTGCTGGACTGGAAGTAAAGAAAAAGCATAGAATGCGTCTAGCTGCTTCTCTCCCCGAGCATGTCGTAAAAGTCGGCTAAGGGATAGTAGCCTCTCCAACATGATGGACCATCTATATGGGCGATGGGCTGATCACTTGTCACCATGGTTAGCCATATCCATCCAGGATTTTGAATCAGAAGTGGCTGCAAGTTTCTGGCTTGTGGCTCTGCCCACCTCATTAGGGATATGGGCGTGATAATATGTATGTTTGTATATATTAAACTTAGAAGGAATGTCATTCTGGTTTCAAACTTTTCAAAGTTCTAAATTCAGTATTATCTACCTATAGTAACCAAAGTTGGTATTCCAAAGAATTCTGTTACCCACTGTATAAATATTACGAAATAAGAAATATTTATAATTATTTAGTTCGTAATATTTTGTTAATAAAACTTAAAAAGCTTATATTACAATAAAGACGCCATGACTGCCGAATAAAACCTCATTAAAAACTCTCTTACCTTAATGAAAATAAATGTTGTTAATTAGAAATAATCTGTAGGTATGTTATTTATTGCATAAATGAACGTAGAAGATAATTAAGGCGTGTAATTAAGGCAAATACAGGGTAGCCTCCTGCTTATTCCAAGTTAGTTATTGACTTTGTAAGGTTGAAAGAGTTTGAGTCTTATATTTATTTAAAGATATAGACATACACACTCGTTTATTTACTGCATAGTCACATCAATAACAAAAGAAGACGAAACAATAAAGAGTAAGAAGTCAAAAGAAAAATTGACATTTGAAAACCTTAAAAAATACCTATACTTACCTACATAACAGTGCTGTGTGCTACAGTAGCAAAAAGATCTCGACTCAGCGTTAGGCTTCCCTATCAGATGACAGGTCAGCGTTGTTTTTCTGCCGAGACCTTCGATCCAGTCACTCAACCTTAAAAAACGCAGTGTTTTTTTATTTAAGTATTTCTCAATTTTACAATGCCATTATGTACAGTACCTAAGCGCCGTAGCTATATCGCGACCCGAAACAGCCCAAGAATTTAATATTGTGGCTTGAGAGTGTCAAGAAAAGGGCTAGTGATAAGATGACGTGTAATGTTCTAACTAAAACTGGGCGTGACATAACCAAATTGCAATAAAAACACGAAAATAAAGAAACTTTAAAAAAATTGCTAATAAAGTTTTTTTATACTAAATCTATTTTTATGCTAGTTCGGATTTAATCAACACTGTCTGATTGTTTGTTTATAAGTAGGTTGAATAAACTGTCAAGAGTCAAGAAGAGATTCGATACAATTATATAGTCGCTGTCAATCATCGCAGCGACAGTATGTACCTACCTACGATTATCATCACACAGTCCGGTTGCAAGCCCCTTTTGCAAGTTTATAACAGGCAAGGCAATTATAATATTAGTATGTTTTTGAATGATAAAAATTAATAATAACCAATAATTTGTATTTGTATAGGTAAATGATTAATAATTTGATGTATTTTTTGTTAGTAATTTTGTCATTGTTAATTTATTTTTTATTCTCACTTGAATACATAATTTTTATTTTATTGCATGAATTTCGTACGCTGTTAAGCAAAACATGGTTGTATCTCATTTTTTACACCATTTCTTGTAAACTACCTGTGTTTGCGAATAAAGTGATTGATTGATTGCAACACGTACTCGTATGTCCTCTCGTAAGTTCTCCAAAACTATAATTTGAAAACTTTAAGGTCAATCCCAATAAAAGCCAGTAGCGTTAATGTAAAAAGTATTGGATATTCGGGGTACGTCGTGTTCCCGAGCGTTTATGAAATCGTCAGGTGTCACTCAGTGGAAACGAGTATCGGATTCCGATATAAAACCTATAACTTGGCATGCTTGGAACGCGGTATTCATATAAATGTCATGTTTGAAATTTACATTTTATTTTATAACGTAAAAGTTACTTGTTTGCAGAGCGGAGAGTGTACAGTCAGCTTCAGAAGTTGATTACTGTTTCAGACATCATAAATTATTCAGTATTTCAAGTTTACTCCTACGGTACATGTATGAATGAATGAATGAAAAATACTTTATTGTAATATAATATTATACACCTTAAAAAAACATATGTATTAAATAAAACAAACAAAGTATACAATTGGCGGTCTTATCGCTTAAAAGCGAACTCTTCCAGACAATCATACATGTCGGCGTTCGTAGTTTTTAATGAGTTAAAATCGATTGTTGTGACTTCAACTGTGACGTCAGAGCCCGTTCTACGAATCAGGGACGCGCGCCCGAGGTAGCACGACCGGAGTGGGTCGACCGGGGGCTGCGAGCCGGCTATATAAGCGGAGCGCAGCGCGGTCGGACTTCACTTTTGAGTCGTGCTGGCGACCCGAGCACTTGTCTTAATTGTGACACTAGTCACGCCTGATTTAGTCACTGTATTCTTTCCTCTTAAATTATTAATTGTTTTATTCATTTTAATCTATAAATTAATTAATGGAAAAACAGAACTTATTTAAAGATAAAGATGTTTTTCATCAAATCAATTATTTGATTTAGATTAATTATTTATATTTTCGTATTTGAAAAACCTGCTGATTTTGTATCTGTAATGTTACGAAATTACCTTATAAATAAAATATTGTTTATTTCAGTCGATTATTTTAATCGGATATTACTTAACCCGAAATCAGAAGCGGGACGGGTCTACGTACATCAGCCCTGTCTGTTCTCAACGGAGGAACAAACGGCCCCGGAAATTCTCATACGTTAATGGTATTGTAGATTGCAGTTGAGTATTATGTAAACATAATACTACGAGTAAATATGAAGAGTGTGTGTTGGCCAGTGATGGAAGAACAGCGCTGTGATTGCTTTCAGGCTCCCGCAGCACACTCTGAGTGGTTGCCTTTTTTGGCTCACAATTTATTGTTTTATTTTCTGGTTCTGTGTAATTTTATTTTTATTTGTGAACCAAATAAATAGTTTTGAGTCTTAACCCCTATGGTGATGCACCAATTCGAGAACACGTGGATCAAACTAAAATTGACGAATTACGAGGTATGTTCCAAAACAGCAAGCCTACTTCAAGGGAGGGCCAAAAATACTCTGAAACATGGTTTGCCAAAACACTTGTTTGTAACGATATGCGTGAAGCCTTGATAAAACGTTCGAACCGGAAGCAAGATACCCCAATTCTTCTTCTTCTTTTGTGTCGTTGTTTCAGTTACTTTAAACATTATGTGATTAGGTCCACAGCATTATCCGAGCAGGACATGAGACCACTCATAGTGCACGTGTTGGGGCAGGATGAACAAGCGAGTGTATGTGGCACAGTCTGCACAGTAGCACTGCGTGTCAATTTTGCCCCATTTGCTGAGGTAACTCCTACAGGGACCGACTTGAGTTCGCAGTTTGTTGAGGGTTTTCAACACTAAACAACAAGAAACCGTAGGTACGTGACCAGTGGGTAGTTTTTCTGCAGGAGTAATAAATCCTGGAGTGGGAAGGTGCTTTGCTGTCCATAGGGTGAGTCAGTAACCACTTACGTTGCCAGAGAAAGCCAAGGTTAAGTTTAGAAAACTCTTTCGGCTTTTCAAGCGCCTTTTTGACGAGACTGAATTATGAAGAAGATGTCTGGGATGGTTTACCTGCTTTGCCTTCTCTAGGGAACATGCCGCTGCTCGTCTTACGTCTGGTGGAGCTATCCCGCCAGCGGGTAAAGTTTGTTTAGTGGAGTTGGCTTTAGGCAGCCCGTCACTATCCTGCAGGTCTCATTTAGGGCCACTTCTACTTGTCTAGCATGGCTTGAACGGTGCCACACTGGGCATGCATACTTTTCTCCCGAAAAGCAGAGGGCAAGACCGCAGTTTCGGAGTACTGATGGAGAAGCTCCCCAAGATGTAGAGGTAGGTGGGTTTATGGAGAAGGTTGTTTCGGAAACTGACTTTTGCTTTGGTTTTATGACGGTGGTATTTGAAACTTAATGTTCTGTCTAAAGTATCTCCAAGATAAAGTGGATTACTGCAGGACTGGATGTCAATGTCACACCACTTTAGAGTGAGGGGACGGTTAGATTCTTGGTTCCTCAGATGGAATACAGACGATTTAGTCTTAGAAGGGTTTGGCCTTAAAGCATTCGCATCATAGTATGTGCCTAGGTCTTCTAGGGCTTGAGTAAGATGTTCCTTAGCTTTTTCAAAACTAAAAGTCTGCGCAGCTAGAGTCAGGTCATCTGCATACAGGAATCTTTGTGTGAGGGTGAGGGCTGGTCATTCGACTTAATTTAAGAGTTGAGTGGTATAGGGGCTGGTGCGCTGCCTTGGTGTTGTCCATTTTTGGCATCACCACCGACTTTTATCGGTATGGATGGGTATGCACATGAAAGCGACGATCATGGAGTGCTTGCCCTGGGATTTACGAGTTGTTGAGTTGTTGATTGTTGTACGAGTCAGTCATCTTCGGTCAGTGTGTGCACTTTGTAGAGAAGGCCTTTAATATTGACAGTATCACACACTGCAGACAAATCTACTAGAACAACACAGCCACGAGGCCTATATTCTTGGTCTGTTCTACAGTGATGTCGTCAACGCTGGCTGCCTTGCCATTCTTCGGGATTTTTATTAAAAAGATTTTGTCGTCCGGTAAGAAAGGTTGGCGCGAGGAAGTGACTTTTCCCGTTGCCATTTTGATCCTTGGGATTCTAGGCAGAGCTTCCTTTTGGACTTTCCGTTGAAGAGAGGTTGATGTGCCGCTTGGTTTGCGATGACTTTGTCCGGATTGGTTGGGGGTGGGTCTCCCGCAAGTTTCCTTAGCATTGACCGGGCTTTTTCTTATTATTCTGAGTTATGTCAGTGTCGGTTATGGTATTTGTTCATTGTTCCTTGCGAGATATATTCGGCCTGGCCATCGGATCCTCACCGGCAGCAATGGTGTTCTCGGCAAGGGGCAGTGTTATAGAGGAGTTGGTGTTCTGCTAAAGATTTTGCTGGGTCTGGCCGGTGACCCGGTGTGCGATTCGATGACTATAATTTGAACTTTTGAAGTGGAATTGAATGGCTTGATATGACAGAGGGCTCACCGTGGATCCCAGGGCCTCCAGAGCGCGTCCTGGTGCAAGGATAGCACTTGTGAACTTTCACGAGTACTGGTGCAGCAGGTTTCGATGGGTTTCACGGCTTTTGGGTACAGTTTTTGATATTTTTAATATTTTTGAGTTGCAGTGCGTTCGCTCTCGAGTTCAGGGACGGTTGCGCTGTCCTCGGATTGAGGGCCGCGCACGGTGCTTTTCCGCTGGCGCGTTTGGGTGGTAGGGTTTGTCTTCGAATCGAGGCATGGAATAGACCCGGCACCCGGTATGTGGAGCGAGCGGCGGCCTCTGGGTATGTATTTTCGGGAGGCCGTCCATAAGGCTTTGGCAAACTTATCATAGTTCTGTGGCGTTGGATTTAAATGGTTCAGGTACCCAGTACCTACTCATCGATTGACTTGCTAGTTAGCTTTAGCGAAATTGATGCAGCGTCTGAGAGGAGCCGCATCGGGATTAACTGCGGCTCGGAGGAGACAAGCAATAGGTCTGTGATTGACTATTAGGAATCGCTGGGTATACTTTCCTTGTGCAGAGTTTCATTAGCTGTTCGGATACAAAAATCAAATCTGGATATAGCCCCGCTTCCAGCGTAGGTTGTTGGAAGACATGGGAGGTTTGGTATTGTGTATTAACCGCAAGATACGGCTTTTAAAGTTGAATTCGAAGAATTCTGTAAGACTCGTGGAGTAAGTAGGACCAACGGCCAAGTAGAGCGCATGATGGCTGTTGTCAGAATGGATTGACAATTATTTGAAATTATGAAACAGAGGATTGTAAAAAGGGCTTGGATGCTCTACAGCTGGCGATAAGTTGCACCAAACACAAGTGGTAAAGTTAACAAGTAGAGGCAGACCAAAGAAAGTTGCTCACGGTCAGCTGTGGTTAGCGCCTAAATCAGGTCAATCTGTCAGCCAGGATCTCGTGTCGGCGTCGGATAAATGGACCGAGGGTAGAGTCTCCGACAGAGAGTGCCGGTCAGGGGAGGCACATCGATAAAACTGTTTGAAAAGGTTGTTCGACTACCCGAGTCATTGTTGTCTGGAGATTAGAGACTGAGACATTTGTCGAGGACAGGGGCCTCCAAATAATGATGATGTTTAACGGTCCTAAAGCACTTGTCGAGAACAGGGGCCTCCGAGTGATACCACTGGAAGGTTTTGTTGAGGACAGGGGCCTCCAAACAGTGATGATGTTTAAACTTTTGTCGAGGACAGGGGCCTCCAAATAGTGATGACACTGGAAGGTTTTGTTGAGGACAGGGGCCTCCAAATAGTGAAGATGTTTAAACTTTTGTCGAGGACAGGGGCCTCCAAATAGTGATGACACTGGAAGGTTTTGTTGAGGACAGGGGCCTCCAAATTCTAAAAACGTTATTTCAATGTATTTTGGTAGAGGACAGGGGCCTCCCAGAGGATTCAGTATCAGTTTGGATGATGGTTTTTGTGTCTGTATTGATGACTGTTTGATTTCAGGTCGAGGCGACCTTATTGCAGAATGGCCGTGTCGGCGTTCGTAGTTTTTAATGAGTTAAAATCGATTGTTGTGACTTCAACTGTGACGTCAGAGCCCGTTCTACGAATCAGGGACGCGCGCCCGAGGTAGCACGACCGGAGTGGGTCGACCGGGGGCTGCGAGCCGGCTATATAAGCGGAGCGCAGCGCGGTCGGACTTCACTTTTGAGTCGTGCTGGCGACCCGAGCACTTGTCTTAATTGTGACACTAGTCACGCCTGATTTAGTCACTGTATTCTTTCCTCTTAAATTATTAATTGTTTTATTCATTTTAATCTATAAATTAATTAATGGAAAAACAGAACTTATTTAAAGATAAAGATGTTTTTCATCAAATCAATTATTTGATTTAGATTAATTATTTATATTTTCGTATTTGAAAAACCTGCTGATTTTGTATCTGTAATGTTACGAAATTACCTTATAAATAAAATATTGTTTATTTCAGTCGATTATTTTAATCGGATATTACTTAACCCGAAATACATGAAAAAAGAGATAAGAACGTAAGGGTGGCCAGGGTGTGCATGTTACATTCAATAAGTATCTTTCTCTACGCTGTAATATTTTAAATCGAAAACTTTGAATGATCATCATTAACTTGATGAGACGGCCTCGGTGGCGTGGAGGGCGATTGCTCAGCAGAGACGCAAGAGGCGCGGGTTCGATTCCCGCTGTGGAAGAAATGTTTGCATGATCTGTAAATATTTCTTCCGGGTCTGGGTGTTGTAGTACCATGGTACTCGTAGTTTCTGATACCCACGACACAGGGAATCCTAGTGTGGGGTCAGGACTATGTATGTGACTGTTGGGTGTTGTATATTTATTTACGTTTGATGCTGACTTACACGATAGACAACTTTCGTACATAGATGTATTGGAAAAGTGGAAAACGACATTTAGCGGGTTATTTCGTCGATATATACTTTGACGACCTCAGTGGCGAGGCGGGCGAGTGCTCGGCTGAGACGCAAGAGGCGCGAGTTCGATTCCCGCTGCGGGAGAAATGTTTGCATGCTCTGTAAATATTTCTTCCGGGTCTGGGTATTGTAGTATTATATTTTATAAGTATGTATTTACAAAAAAAAGTATATAAGTATTCTAACAGCCATCTGGTTCCCTTAATACAAGCTTTGCTTAGTTTGGGGCTAGATGGCGCTACGTGAAATGTCCACAAATATTTATTTATTTATTAAGCTTCCGAAACTCGTCATAAACTTTCAAATTTACAATATCAGGATGTTAACGACAACACTTAGAGACGGGATGAAAGAGAATTCCAGAGAGTGGGGTGTTTTCAGTTACATTAGATGAAATTTAATTTATATTTCAAACTTTTAGGACTCCGTCTAGACGAGCCGGACATCTTAGACCAAAACACTCGCCGAGATGACCGAAAACAATTTAGAACTAAAATGTTTTATATGTAGATACGTAAATATTTCCTGCAACACGTTCACATTCTCCAATATACAGGTGCCAAGAAGAGTAATCACCACCAGGCACTAACGTTAAACAAAACAAAGGCTTTTTACCATTTAAAGTAGATGATTTATACAGCGTCAGGAGGCAACTTTTACCTTCACAAACGGGACGCTGTAGTGCCCGGGACAAATTAAGATGGAGTAGGCTAGCCCAGCACCTCTTTCATCCTCTCAGCTTAGTCGGCCTTGTCCACAGGAAAGACAACATGGCCTATATGTTATTCCAGCACGCATACCATGTATATTCCAAGTTTCATTCAAATCCGTTCTGCTGTTTGGGTGCGATTGAGGCACAAACATACAAACATCCTCACAAACTTCCGCATCTATAGTATAGAATAGGATTTGTTATAATTTCTTGTTCGTTTCGTGCTCTCCTTTTTATTGCTGCTCTAAGAGAACAAATCAATATTCACATGTAGTCTGCACTAAGCTTTATTTATTCCGCCTACGGAACCCAGACACTCCCTGATACCACCTCGGTAAGTTACTTGTCAAAATACCCATTATTTGACACTGCATGCAACGAGACAATGAAAAGTGACAGGTATAAGGGATTTTGTGACCGTTAAAGGCCATTTTTTGGAAAAAAACAAACGACGACTGTCATGTTAATAAATTGTATTGATCGGCAGGTACTAAGGCCTTTTACCATCTATAGTAGATAATTTATACAGCGTCAGGAGGCAACTTTTACCTTCACAGACGGGACGCTGTAGTGCCTGGGACGAATTAAGATGGAGTAGGCTTGCCCAGCACCTATTCCATTCTCTCAGCTTAGTCGGCCTTGTCCCCAGGAAAGACGTGGTCAATATGTGCAGAGCTGACTAAGCCGCGGGTTTCCTCACGATGTTTTCCTTCACCGTTTGAGAGTACTGAAATAGCGCACATAAATTTTTTGCACAGAAAAATTCATTGGTACACGACCGGATTTGAACCCACGACCTTAGGATCGGAAGGCAGGGTCACTACCAACTAGACCACCGGTGCTCTCAAATCGGCAGGAATTGCGTGCTAAAGACTCGGACGATTATTCGTCCAAGGCTAAAGAGAAGGACTATACAGTGGGTAGATGTTGGCTTATTATGACGATGATAAAATTGTATAACGTAGAGAAAGTGAATTTATAAGTGTCATATGACCAGAAAACATTGTTACAAAAAAAATTGACAATCAAAGTATGATATTACTATGCTTTGCTATTTTATATCATAACGATGATGGTCTAGCCATGGAACGAGGCAGTGAGCAGATATAATCACCTAAAATCCTTTTAAGTACGAAACTAAAACTTCACTAGCAAATACACCTGAAAACTAACAAATCACAACACAAACTTACAAAGTAAGCTTTTTCAATTCCTTCAGTTCATTATCTTAAAATCATTACGCTGCTCTGGCCGAACTCTGCAAAGATCGCAGCCGAATTTTATTTTAAAAATAAACTGTTTCACTGCATCTGCGACATGCAATATTGATTCCGCAGACGAAGGCAGTAAATAGTGAACGGTATGAAAGTCACTCCTGTGGGGCCTAAGGTGGCTATTCTCAGACCAATCGAGACTTTAAATCACTCGAGAAAAGTAAATTTTAAAATGTAAGTAGCTGCTTAATATTTCAAAACATCTTGCTAGGTTCGCGTAAAATTCGATCACGTTGATCTGTTAAAAATGGTTTTACTTTCATAGTTGGAAGTATAGAATCGTAAATTACTGAGATGAAAAGAGAATATGAAGATACCTCTTGATTTTTTTTTACCTTTTGGTAATTGTATTAACTTGAATATTGCATATTGCAGCCTGAATACGAAGAACTGAAAAATCAAAACACAGAAACGGAGGTGCTCAAAACGACTTAGCTTTTACACAAATAGAATTCGATAAAACCTGTGTGACACTTTGATTTATCTGCGTACACAAAATAGTTCCCAAAAAGAGGAAGTTTCGACTAAGCTATCGCATACTCTTCTCGACTATTTTGCCAACACTCGTAGAGGCTACTAGGATTTGCAAGCACTGTTTACGGGTTGACTAAGAATAGTTATTAGGAATCGCTTTTAGCACCACTTCGTGAATTGGTGAAAATCTACTGTTATTATTATGTAAGTACATCATCATCTATTATAGGCCTCCAAATGAGCGCCATCGCGTCTCATCTTCGGCTTGACGTATTCAGTCTCTACCAGCAACCTTTCGCAGATCGTCACTCCACCTATGCGGAGGGTGTCCTATATAACGTTTGCCGAATCGCGGTGTCCACTCAAGAACTCGTTTACCCCAGTGGTTGTCGGTTCTTCGGCAGATATGGCCATAATATGATGATGATGATGATGATGATGGGTACTTCAGGAACCAATGTTAAATTAAAACAATGTGTGTGAACTTCAGAGGTTGTTAAGGAAAAACTTGGGTTCTGGTTAATTAGACTCTGTAACCAAAACGGTAGAATGGATGTTGGTTAATGGTCGACTGTAATGTTTGCACACCTACAGTTTAATAAATTCGTTTGGATAAAACTTTGAAGACAATGTCAGAGCAGTACATTAACGAAATACACAACAAAAAAAAATATAATTTGGTTTATATTTCATGAGTTTTAGCTAATATTTGCAATACGGTCAGCGTCTTGGTCACGCTTCCATCGTCAGATGAGCTGGATCAGGTGAGCTATCTTTAAACCGTTTGCAACGTTCTTTAGATTGCAGTTTTTTTGTATTTTATATTAGTTGTAAGTTTTTTTATTCGGATAGTATCCTCTCCAACATGATGAGATACAATAAACAAGTATTCCCAAGGAGGGTTGACGTCAGGCAGGCGGCCGGTCATAAAACACCTTAGCCAAAACTCTTACAGCATGATCCAAGGATTATGCTGTGCCGACCCCACATAGAGTGAGATAAGGGCAGGAAGATGATGATGATTTTTATTGTTACGCTGTGACATCCTTTTAAAAATAATTAAACGTGTCTTATTGTAGATGACTGTACTATTTATAACTTCTGAGAACTCTTCAGCAAGTATAAATCACTCTTACGTTTCTCTCTCTGTTTATTCAAAGCTTACGCATACCACGTATGCGGAGCTATTTTCCTGTCGAGGGAGTCAAATTAACTTAGACCCGTAGCTTGAAACTTACGTGACGACCTCGCTGGCGTGGCGGGCGAGTGCTCGGCTGAGACGCAAGAGGCGCGGGTTCGATTCCCGGTACTTTTTATAAATACGTATCTTACTTAATTACTTCTTACTTATATTATAAAATTGAAAAGCCTTAGTTTGCTTGAACTTACCGGCGTAAAGCTCAAAACGCAACGATAGCGCGTACTAATTTTACCTGTGCTGCCATCTAGTACGAAAGTTTTTGACGATGTTTGGATGTTTGTGCCTCAATCACGCCTAACAGCTGAACGGATCTGAACGAAACTTGGAATATACATAGTACATGTACTGGATTAACCTATAGGCTATTTTTTATCCGGCTACCACGCGAGCGAAGCCGCGGGCGGCAGCTAGTTTATAACACTACATCGCCCAGACCCGGAAGAAATATTTGCAGAACATACAAACATTTCTTCCGTAGCGTGGATCAAACCCGCGCCTATTGTGTCTCAGCGGAGCACTCGCCCGCTACGCCATAGAGGTCGTCATCACATCGAATCGGATTCGTAATGAAATGCAAAAAGCAACCGGTTGTGACTGCAAGGCGAAGTAGCAATTATGCAAGCGGTCGCTTACAAAGCAGATAACTGGCAATTTAGCTGAGATTAAGTCGTAATGTTTACTGGACTACCGCTGAGGAGGTACGGTGCCCATCTCTTGGGAATCAATCGGAATCAATCCCACTAACATTATAACAATAATTGCGAAAGTTAAATTGTCGGACACGGCTTTTAAGTCTTTAAGCCATGACGGCCTTTAGGCAGCCTAAAAACTCCGTCACAAGAGTTGGCCACTAGCTCATACTAATTTACTTACTTATTGTGTAAAAACCTTTTCTGTGTCGAGGTTTCGTCCTCATGTCTTCATTAAGCTCTCCTAGTCAGATAATTAGTTCTGCAATCAGTAAGGTCCCGCAATATAATATTAAAAAAAACCTTTTTATTCGGATAGCATGCAAACTGAGCCACGGCTGGATGGAAGCTTATTTTTATTTTGTTTTGCTGTTTACTTTAATTTGCTTATCCAGGCTTACGCTAATTAGCTTATCGTTTAAATCCAACATTGAATTATTAAAGGATTACAACAGACTACGGTATTTTTTTCTTATAATCAATAAAATTGGATTACAAAAATATTCACTTATCTATGTAATCATGCTATACCTACTACAAAAGAATTGAGAAACTTCTCCTTACATTTAAGTCGGTTAAAAAAATTCTATAGACTACTGCTGTTGTAGGTACTATGTTTTATCCCAGCTACCTCAAGGCTCGTGGCCACCATCTCACAATCTGGCTTCCAATTTACTTCGTAATCCGCAAGACAAGTTTATCATACGACCACCAGTGGCTAGCTTATTTATTGTTTATTCCGATAATATCTACAAATAAGGAACGTGTATAATGTGGCGCCTGCCTTATTTATTTACTTCCTGTACGCTCTATTGGAGGCTTTCTTAGACAAAGGTTTTTTATAACATCTTAGATACACTTCTCTGCTGGACTGGGAGTAAAGAAAAAACATAGAATGCGTCCAGCTGCTTCTTTCCCGGATCATGTCGTACAAGTCGACTAAAGGATAGTATCATCTGCAACATGATGGACCATCTAATGGGCGATGGGCTGATTACTTGTCACCATGGTTCACCATAACCATCTTGGGACTTTGAATCAGGAGTGGCTGCAAGTTTTCTTATGATTACTTGTGGCTCATGATTATCTCATGATGATATTGTGATCATAATTATGTCCTATGCCTATATGTAAATATGTATGTATGTACATATGCCTAGGTTCTATATACGGATCGGTCAATACAACGTTAACGTCAGATAACGATGTTGCTCTGATAATGAATGGTTCGTCTCGTAATGCCCGGTCATTAGGAGACGACCTTATCATTCAAACCAACTTCTTTACCCAAATCAAAGTAATATCACGTTAACCAAAGGATGATATCACGGTTCAATCTGAACAGCATAAGCTCTAAATTGTGTTGAAGATCTGTCAAGTTGTATTAACACTGCAGACACAGCTTTAAAACTCAGTTTTGATAGGAATAGGTTATGTAAATTGTATATTATGCGAACCTTTTTGTGAGGAGGGTCCAGTTTTTGGATAACTTGTAAGATAAATTATGTTTTTTTTTTATTTATGACTTGGTGAAGAGACTAATTTTAAGTTTATTTTTTGAGTTTTAACTACGCTTCAGAATTTCTGTTATGGTGTTGTAATTTGTAGCTGAATAAATAAATAAATAGCAAATAAACTCTAAAATAAGTTAAAAAAAACTCTGTTTAGAAGTTTAATGCCG
The DNA here is from genome assembly GCA_949320045.1 of Scotopteryx bipunctaria. NCBI lineage: Eukaryota > Metazoa > Arthropoda > Insecta > Lepidoptera > Geometridae > Scotopteryx > Scotopteryx bipunctaria. The sequence goes on from OX439449.1 coordinate 9,148,580, forward strand.
TTATTTTTACATAGGATAGGTACATTTGCCTTAAAAGACAGTGCGGCTAAAGTCGCAGTCAACAGCTAGTAATTATTATATGGGTGCCGCACACAAAAAACATTTATTTATGTACATGTACGATGATACGGAAACCTTCGTGTGCGAATTCGACTCACACTTGATCGGTTTTATTATTACAGCATCTAGTCATACAAGAGAGCTACTGTTTTCATAGGAGGTATTTTCCCCGAGGGCCCAGACGTACCTCTCTTTACAAAGGTTCACCATAGATCAATATTTCAAGCTCAGCAACAAAACATCAATACAAACAAAATATCCATCACAATCACAACCTGACATCTTTAGATTACACTGTATTGAGAAATATGGGATTCCTTCAAGCCATGCGAGTGGGTAATAAAACTGACGCATAGAAGCGAAACTTCAATCATTTTACGTATATTTGGGTACCTACTTAAGTTTTCTGCTGGCCTAGGAGTAAAGAAAAGACATAGAATGAGTCCAGCTGATCCCCTCCCCGAGTTGTAAAAGTCGACTAAGGGATAGTATCCTCTGCAACATGATGGACCATCTACATGGGCTATGGGCTGATCAGTTGTCACCATAATCCACCTTGGGACTCTTGGATCAGAAGTGGCTGCAAGTTTTCTTATAATTACTTGTGGCTCTGACCATCGTTTTAAGGATTTATCATTCTACAATCAAAATTGTTTTCTTTTTTGCTTTGTAAATTCGTAGATGGAGTGTCATATCTTTTGCAAAAACGCATACTTACTTTACACGCAGTTAGTGCTTCTTTTAATGATATGTAAAATAATTTCTCCACGAGTTTCCTATCTAATGTGAGTAGGTATACCTACTTTGTACCCAGTGCATGTAAGCAATTTTCCCCTGATCCTCCAAAAATGATCGCCTATAAAAGCTAACGCAGTCCCCTCGGTGCTCTAAAGCGGATTCAAAGCCTCAATATGTGCGGTGCATAGATGAAACATGTTAGGGAGGTTCTACATACTATGTTAAAAATATAGCGATCTATAAAAATGCGGAATTTCGCATGACAGGTAATGTCAAAGAGCTATGTCAATATCTACCCACACATACGTAATTGCTACATTTTATTTAACTACGTTTCTATTGTATTTTTTGGGAATTCTGTGCCAACTAGCACTTAAAGGTTTAGTTTCGTATTTTAACTTTCCTTTACTAATCCTCTTAAAACTGTAAAACGTTGCATTTTCTGTACCCGCGGTAGTTTTCCTTGAGTGCTATAAAATGTAGCTTACCCATACTAATATTATAAATACGAAAATAACCCTGTCTGACTGTTACCTTTACACGCCTAAACTGCTTAACAGATTTTAATTAAATTTGGCAAGCAGATAGATTACATCCCGGAGAAGGACATAGGCTACTTTTTTTACAAAAATATTGATAGGGGGTGAAATAAGGGATGAAAGTTTACTAGCTGTTGCCCGCGACTTCGTTTACATTGAATATGATTTTCAGAATTTAAACTTGATAAAAAAATCTATGGAGTGCAAAAAGTGCGGTCACCCATCCAAGTACTGACAGCGCCCGGCGATGCTTAATATTTGTTATCTCGGTTCCCCATATTATGGAGAATTAATCCATCCCCATATTATCAAGTTTAAATTCCGAAAATCATATTCAATGTAAACGAAGTCGCGGGCAACAGCTAGTAGTACTTTATAGTACATTTTATAATGTACTATTTTCTAACAGTGAAAAAAATACTGCATTTTAATCTACGAATCGATAAAAATATGTCAAAATCAAACAAAGCTGGTAGGTACATCTATCGCAAATCACTGGTTTGTTATTTATTTTATGTCTTCCAATATATATTTTGTCTAATTATAGATTCTTTTGAACTCAACAACAGAATTTCAAGTGCAACACTAATGGTTTACCGAAGGCATGACAGCGAGTAAACATCCTTACCGCTACCATAGATGGCGACAAAGGTACACGGCACTCGACTCGACAAAGTGAGAAAAATATAGTCGTTCAATATTTATAAGATTTTTATTTCCGTCCTTTAGTCGAATGCACGCGAAGACGGAGGTAGGGGACAATGCTTCGAGGAGACAGGTAAACTAGATACGACTTCAAATTTAATGAAGTTTCATTCAAATCCGTTCATCATTCGGCCTAGTATCAGTAGTTCGGTTATTAGTCCAGTCGACCGAACTGTCGATACTTTTGTGTATCACTCCGGTTAGACACGTCAACCAGACTTCGAATTATATACAAAATCCTCACATCCTTACATACTTTGAAAGACACCATCGGATGAATGAAGCCACAACCTACAACAGTCTTATTCAATGAAACATCTTAGTAGTGTTGAAAATAAACTCAGATCATGCTTTTATTCAGCAAATTAATTTGGTACATGAAATTTAAAAATTAGCATCTTTTAGTATCAATATATTTTCACAATACATAATATAAATAGTCACCAAAACTGTCCAGTTCCTTATTTTCAATTTCATAGTCTTAAAAGTAATTCAGTGATTTCATTTATTTATTCTTTATTTTGAAGTCACCAAACGACTTTCACTTGAAATCACTCTCTATGACATTACAATGCAAAAGTACATCTTACTAGATGGACTTGTAGGTAGATATTATCTAATGTAAATGACAATGCTTTTTCGATCATTACTTACAATAAACATGAGCTGCTAAGGTTCAAAATGACTATTAAATTTTCGTCGTAAGATGGCGGCCGGCGGCTGACCGAATATCAAAGTCGAGATTCTAATAGTCAGACTATAGATACAACTTTATTCCAGCTAGCTAATATAGAAACAGCATGTCACTTCTATTGTCTCTAGCATGTTGTCTTTGTTTTTTCTTCCTTGCATTCATTTCAGTGGACTTAGGGCGATACATAATGCATGCCGCCGCGGGGGGCCATCGGTATTCTGCGACGACACAACGATTGTTGTTGCCAGTCTGCATCCCGCTTTATGTTGACGAATCTCATTCGATTATAGTACTCATTCAAAGGTTTTGTATTTTCAAAATTAAAAATAAAACTACTTCTACTTCCTGAATTGAATAATGAGTCTTCGTTATTGAAAAACACGTCATTGATTCCGGTGAAAAATTATAGTCTCTTCATTTTATATCTTGTTATAATAAATCTACATTCATAATTATCACGCCCGTATCCCTAATGAGGTGAGCAGAGCCACAAGTAATCATAAGAAATCATACTCCTGATTCTAAGTCCCGAGATGGATATGGTGAACCATGGTGACAGATAATCAGCCCATTGCCTATATACATAGATGGCCCATCATGTTGGGAGGATACTAGCTAAGCTTGTACTATGGACACCAGATGGCTGATACAATACTTATATACTCTTTTTTTTTGTAAATACATACTTATAATTCATAATACTACAACACCCAGACCCGAAAGAAATATTTGCAGAACATACAAACATTTCTCCCGTAGCGGGAATCGAAACCGCGCCTCTTGCGTCTCAGCCGACCACTCGCCCACCACGCCACCGAGGTCGTCAAGTTGTGTCACTAGTTCTTTCGAACCAGTGACACAAAAGAAAGCCCATTTCCATGCAGCATCCTACGGGTAAAAAGCAGGGAAAGTGTGGTCTGTGCATTTTTTATCAGCTCCAATCGACATCAAAACAGACGGACGTCCATAAGGTCCATCACGTAGCACCAGTCATTAATAGTGCAGGATTATTTTCATTAAGCGCATAGTTTTCCGTCTCGGGTGAAACGAACGTGGGCTGAATCTAAACCCGATGTCTGTAGTCCGTAACTTCGGGGAGCACTGTAATGCTGTTTTGTAGAAACCTGTGACCGTTAAAAGTTGGCCATACTTGATGTATAGCAATAGTCTGTATTGCAACTATGTATTTTGTTATCATTGAGTCAATTTGAGCTTGTCCAATGGTCCAATGGCCAACGGGACCCCATTACTAAGCCTCTGCTGTCCGTCTGTCTGTCCGTTCATCTGTCAGCGAGTTGTTTTTCATAAACCGTAATAGATATCATCATCATCTGCCTACCCTTATCCCACTCTATGTGGAGTCGGCACTAGCATGATCCTTGGATCATGCTGTAAGAGTTTTGGCTAAGGTGTTTTATGACCGGCCGCCTGCCTGACGTCAACCTCCTTGGGAATACTTGCTTATTGTATCTCATCATGTTGGAGGATACTATCCCTTAGTCGACTTTTACGACATGCTCAGGGAGAGAAGCAGCTGGACGCATTCTATGTTTTTTCTTTACTCCCAGTCCAGCAGAGAAGTTTATGAACCGTATGAACAACAGATGAACCGTAATAGATAGAGAGTTGAAATTATCTCAGACTAACTTTTCTTATACATACATATATATAACTACATAGAGTAAAAGTCATACGATGGTACGGAACTCTTCGTGTGCGAATTCAACTCGCACTTGACTGGTTTAATTTGGCTATACTTTTTGGAATGGTATTTCTTATGCGGCGTCACCTACCCTTTCTATTTCCAAATACTCTTCTCCGCTATGACGGCCAACGTTTTTCGAAGACCCGCGTTCTCTCTAAAGGTTTATGATACCAACCCAGGTAGTAAAAGTGATTTCTATTTAGTTTCGGGTTTTACTTGACAGTGCAAAGTGAAATGAGCAGTTGTTTTGGCAGTAACATTTTATGGCCAGCTTTTAAAACTATTGGAACAGATGGATTTACTTAAACATATTACCTTTAACCCTTACGTTACTGGCTGACTGACAATCAATGCACAGCCTAAACCATAACTTCTAGAATCATGGAGTGTATATTCCTTATAAGGTACAGGGACGCACTAACAAAGGTATTTCTTAAATTCAACCTCTATAAGTTGAATTTCAGGAAGACCTTTCTTAGTGCGTCCTCACGCAGCAGGTAACGTGGACGTAGTCACGGGCCATTACACTAGTCCAACATGAAGCATTAATATTGTTGACATAAAAAGGGAGCGTAGAGCTCTAGAGGTTCGAGGGAACATGTTGATCCGTAGGTTTTCCCGATGTACTGAAGAGGTTAAACCAACACTTTTAAAGGCGTATTGCTTTACACGGGAATCCAATGGGTCTGCCACACCAAAAAGCCGCTGGAAACTCTGCGCATACAGTATAATAATATTTTCAGGATGATGTTGGGGCTGCCTCACTTCTGTAGTGCGTCAGGGATGTTTGCAGAGTTTCAAACAGATGGTTTCGAAGCCATCCTCAGCAAAAAAACTGCATCTCTGATGCGCAGAGTGCGGGATAGTCAAAACAGCATCCTGAAAACTATATCAAATAGGTTTAACTCTCCCATATGGAGGCGTTTCTTAGGGTGGTCGCTCTCGGCATGAAGACGTTTTTTTTTCCTTTCTGGGGTCTACCTATTTTTTATTGTTAGTTAGTTATTTTTTGTTTTAATTAGGTTTAGTTATTTTTAGTTTTAGCTAGTTTCAGTTTCAGTTAGTTTTTATTACGTATGGATTTTTTTGTCTGAAATAAAAAAAAACATATTTATTAAGAATTCTGCAGTATACCCGTGTATATCTTTTCAGCAAACCGAATTCAAATTACACTCAACGCTGAACAATCAAATGAATTATTTATAGTAAGGTTGAGTTTGGACAATATCATTTCAGTCTTGTCCACATTCAACCTTACTATAATCCTGAGTTTCTCCGCCTTGAAGTGGAAATATTCCTCCTATTTCTGACTCTCCGTCCACAAGTTACATCATAGTTTTTCAGATTCCCAAACACAACAACCTAAACAAAACACAGCACCTAGACCCTCAAAAAATATTTTCAGAACATTCAAACATTTCTCTTAACAAACTCTCTCTTGTCTTAGTCAAAATATTGCCTGTCATACCAACGACTAACAGCTGGTTCCAATATTCTACTAACGGACGATAAATCGTTTATCACAAAACAACGTCGTTATCTGTAAAAAACGCCAAAAATTATTTTCAAAAAACAACGTTGATTTGTAATGTAGAATTCCTCATTTGTTAGTAGAATATATCAACAGGGTAGTGTCGAAAAAACTCTCATAATATCGTTTTACAACTCAAACTCGTAAAAATACAAGCGGAGATCGTGGAAATTTTCCGTCGGCATTAGGTGGGTACCTACTGTTGGTCGGTGACACAACATTCTTTTGTGACATGGGTCAAGCTCGTTAAATTTATCCTGTAACAACCTTAGGTAAGGTTGTCTATCTGTAGGTAAGGTAAACGTGTGTTCATAGTACTAGTAGGTAACTTCTGTGTCATAAAGCTCTTTTTATGCATTTGAAACATTTCTTCAAACTTCTTAGGCTCCAGCGGCATACCTTGTAAGAATCGCCATTTAAGAGTGTGCAATAGTGGATTTTGCTCACTATAATCGATGGTAGAACTCTTTTGTTAGTTAGTTGAATGTGTTCATTCAAAAATAAAATGAAAGTTTAGCATATTCTCTTTGTTCTTCAAAGTGAAAACTCGATAAGAGAAAATAACACGATTAAAAAAATCTTGAAAATAAAAAACATATTTCGCGTATGTTTTGATCTACATCTCGGGAAACCTACCATATTTTCAGATGATTTTTACTTTGATATGTATTATATACTAGCTGCGGCCCGTGGCTTCGCTCGCGTTTTACCCGGATAAAAAGTAGCCTATATTATGTTATTCCAGCATACGTATTATGTATATTCAAGTTTCATTCAAATCCGTTCAGCCGTTTGGGCGTGATTGAAACATACATCCATACATCCACACATCCTTACATTCTCACATCCTCACAAACTTTCGCATTTATAATATTAGTAGGATTCCAATACAGAACGTCAAGTTACGGAAAGTTACGAAAATAAAACGTTACGGTAAAATCCATGTGAACGTTCCCTTACAATAGACCGGACATCTGAAGGATAAATAAGGAAGCTCGCTTGGAAACCAACTCTTGAGAAATACGAGAGGATTTGTAGATTCATATTGTCACGCGGCTATTCTGCTATTGAATTACAAAAGGATCCTTGGAGGCTTTCCAACATGTTCAGTTAATGTGGAAAGGAAACGCCCTACCCATATTTTATGTAAGTAGCATGTTGATAGTGAGAGTGAAGTTTTTAAGTATACATACATTTATCACGCCCGTATCCCTAACGGGGTGAGCAAAGCCAGAAGTACCTAATCATAAGAAAACTTGCTGCCACTCCTGATTCAACAACCCAAGATGGATATTGTGAACTATGATGACAGGTGATCTGCCAATCGCCCCTAAAGATGGTCCGTGTTTTATATATATATCGAGCCAATAATATGTTATGAATTGTATCTGGACTTTTACCTGCTTGCCTTCATATGGGCGATTTCAATATACTAATGAACGTAATCGAATGGACAATCGAATAAATAATCGACTGGCCCCGCTCGAACTGGCCCCTCGAGTCCAGTTGACCTAATGCATGTTTTGAATTGGTCAACTGGTCCCGCTTACAGAATTTGTTATTAGAAGAAAAGTGTTTCAACTTTTGTCGATATTATCATGAATAATATAATTAATCGTCATAGCAGTTAGTTTTTAACGCATAATATGTAGATTTCAAACAAAATAGCACAGTACGGTACTTGAAACACTCATTACGCAATAGACACGATAGATACGCGATAGACAACAGGTTTTTTGTTCAAATTAGTAAAGGGCCCAGTCGACTACGAAAAGTAATAAATTAAATGCATTAAGGTCAACTTATTAAGGTCCCGTAGGGCCAGTTTTTTCCGGGGCCAGTCGACTAAAGAGCCACTGGATCGGTTGTAGTAGACATGAAAATCTATTCTAGAAGAAATATTTTGCAAGAAAAGATCTAAGCACTCGGGAAGTACCTTCTAAGGTTGTGCGGGCATGTAGTGATTGATACCTTCAAACTTAAATGTAAACTGTCAATGCAGTTGTACTTAATGCCATTAAAAACCAGCGCTACAGAGGCACTTTGATGACCATTATTTTTTTATGGTTCTGTTCATAAATCATCCATCCTGGAATCTATCCTAACATAAATTAAGTGTTTTATTTCTGAATATAAATACCTACAATATAATGTGCTTATATTTAACATAAATTGGCATAATATTTAGGTTATAAATAAAAAATATAAGTAAATCTGATGGAGGCTTTGGGCCCCGAGCATGTCAGTCTCGTGTCACCGTGGGACGTGGAACTAATGATGTGACAGCTTAAGCTCTGAAAAATCACTCGTTAATTGTGTGACAGCCCTAACGATGGACAATTCTTTATATTTTTATGCTACTCATTAAATTCCTTGCTGAACTATAGCGTAGAAAAAACATAGAATACATCTAACTGCTTATCTCCCCGAGCATTTCGTAAAATTCGACTATCATATGGGACAATATTCTCTTCAACATGATGGGCCTACATAGCGATAGACTGATTGATCACTCATCAAATTCATACATACGTACACATACATATTATCACGCCCATATCCCTAATGGGGTGGGCAGCGGCACCAGTAATCACTAGATAAATTACTGCCACTCCTGATTCAAAGTCCCAATTCGATGGACATGTGATTAGCCCATCGCCCATATAGATGATCCATCATGTTGAAGAGGATAATTTCAGTGATTCTTAATTGGTTTGATAATAAAATTCCATTCTATTTGTTTTAAGATAAATAAAACATTTTATAATTACTAACTACTAACTTTATTAACAAATGCCATGTAAATACACTGTTCACAAATACCAGTCCTTCATTTTTCCTTGCAGCTAGTCTTAGAACTATACTTTCTATAAATAAATTTTCGACAGATTTTTTCTACACAAAACCTACGAAAACTCTCAAGTATTAAGCAGCACTAGTGATGCTTGTAGATGAAGATGCAGGCCCTCCGCCAGTATTAGAAGCGTGGGATATTGCAAACCTTATGCCATCTTTCTCTTCTGTATACGCTGATGTATTGGGGTTGTTTCCACATGATGAAGACAGGGCTTGTAGGTTAAATACTGGGCTTAGGGGCAACTTGGCTGCAGGTTGGTTCAGAGTCTGCAACATGGCTCCAGGTGTGTTGAAGAGGGGGGACGCCTCTATAACCGTGAAGGCTGTGATGCCGACGACGACCTGAAAAACATCATGGACTCATTATGGAAAAGTTTGGATCACTAGTGAAATAAAATACGATGAATTTTCCGTAATTTTCCAGGGTTCACCATATCCATCTTAGGAGTTTAAATCAGAAATGGATGCAAGTTTTCTTATGTTTACTTGTGGCTTTTCTCACCCCATTAGGGATACGGACGTGATAATACTTAGGCCATGATATCATTCACTTTGCTTGCTTAGACGTTCTTGATTGATCGTTGAAGTTAAGCAACGTTTTTTGTGGTTACGATTGGGATGGGTGGTCACGCATGTGGTAATACGAGCTGAGCGCTTCCGTGCTTCGGAGGGTACGTTAACTTGTCGTTCCCGGCTTTTAAGTCGTTAAGCCACAACGGAGGCCTTTAAAAACTCTTTCTTACTCCTTAAAAAAGTCTTCTTATACTGGTTCGCATTCACTATTGTCCTCAGTTAATGATGAGAGGAATAAAAATTATAAAATGTTCACTCACCAAACAAATGTTCATAGTGCAGGTGTCAAAATGTTGCTCACTGAAACACAGAATGTTGTTCCTTCACATCATTTTATATACTCACAAAGTATTTTACAACGATGATAGCAGTTAACTACCTAGACTGGTTCTATTTAGATACATAAAAAGTACTGTAATTCAATTTAATAGACATTTGCTGCTCTCGACCTCGTTATAGATAAATACATACTGAAAATTTAGGTTTATGTTACTGGATGGCCCTGAAGGCTTTTGGTGTTACTGGATTTTTAACTTCCGAACTAAAATTGTGAAACAGAACCCTTATGATGCAACTTTAATAGTCAGTAATAATAATCATAATAAATTATACTCATTTATTTCTGCGTCTGCCTGCCACGACTGAATATTTCAGGTATTACAGAAGTTATCGACTTTAAATTTGCTAACCTTTAATTAAAAGATAAAGTATTTTCATTTTGATGGCCAAAGGTTACAACAAACTCGTACTACTTATGTAGAGTTTAATTATACATACATACATGACTTCAATAATCCTACTCGTAATATAAATGCGAAAGTTTGTGAGGATGGAAGGATGTGTGGATGTGACGATGTACCTATGTTTGTGGATCAATCACGCCGTAACGTCTGAACGGATTGAAATGAAACTTAGAATGTACATAGCATGTGTGCTGGAATAACATATAGGTTACTTTTTGTCCAAATATCGCGCGAGCGAAGCCGCGGGTGAAAGCTAGTTATATTATAATGATATATGTGACATAATGTTTTGGTTCAGCCTGTAATGATAGACGTAAGTTGAAATAAATAAATTAAAACGTACATATTAACACGACCGTATCCCTAATGGAGTGGGCAGACCCACAAGTAATCTTAAGAAAACTTGCAGCCACTCCTGATTCAAAGACCCAAGATGGATATGGTGAACCATGCTGACACGTGATCAGTCCATCGACCATATATGTCCATCATGTTGGAGAGGATACTACTACTTATTCGACTTTTACGACATGCTCGGGGAGAGAAGCAGCTGGACGCATTCTATGTTTTTTCTTCACTCCCAGTCCAGAGAAGTACTCTCTAAATAACATGAACTATTAAATCCCTCAATAAATACGAGGATGGTAAAGGTTAGTGAAGTTATAATGGGTCAAATGGTCATTAGGTTAAAATATTTAACTTCGGTACGGAACCCACGGTAAACGAGATTACTCGCACTTGTTTTTGATTACCATGTCAGGTCTTCTTTATGAGTTTGTTACCAAACCTTTTTCATGTTGCGTCGTTAATAAACTCTGTTCTATTCTATTCAGAAACAGTCAGTTACCATGTCAGTGTAGGAATAAGTTTTGTTTGTATGTTTATGACTTTCTAAGTTTTCTTTTGTTTGTTACAGTAAGATGTATGCCACTTATTATTATGGTACTTCACCAACGAAGCCTTGTGTAGAAAGTTAGTACCTTGTAAGAACCTTATAAGACTGATATCAGATTCAAAGCGCTCGTGGCGTAGCTTGCTTAGACGTTCTTGATTGATCGTTGAAGTAGAGCAACGTTGTGCGCGGTCACAATTGGGATGGGTGCCATGACGGAGGCCTTCAGGCGGCCTAAAAACTCCGTCACAAAAGTTGGCCACTAGCTCATACGAACTTACTTATTTATAAGATCGATTAAATTAGCTTACACTTAAATTATTATTCTCGAATCATATCGGTTGTAGTTACGAGTATAACTTATTCTGAAAGACGTCTGAAAAACATTCTTTGCGCATAGCCGCCTAAACATCACTTTTTCTGCTGCTCTACGATGATAGAAACGAGTTTCAGCAACGCAAAACAGGAGATGCATGTGCATTCAGTAATTACATAGCACTGCAAACATTGGCTGTAATTCAGCAACCAGACCGTACCACCGAAATCCTTTCCGCCATACCCGGAGAAACTTAATCAACAGCGCCTCAAACAGTCAAATAGTTTAACTATTTGAGAACACGCTTCACAAAACTCAATTTAATTTTCCACTTCAAACAGCCACATCCCTCAATAGCCATTATTCGATTAAAGACTGACTAGCAAGTTCAGTACAAATAAATCTGTTTACCGTTGTGTTTGAATTGAACTGGATTCGACATCCGGATTTTATAATCTTCTCCAGTTTTTTCTATCCTTTACCACTATGGTAAAGGTTATAGCTGTGATCTGTGATTGTATTCTATATTTCTCCTTATATCCCCAAAGGCCCAGTGGAAGATGAAGTGAAGGCCCCGTAAAGCGCTCGTGACGTAGCTCGCTTAGACGTTCTTAATTGATAGTTGAAGTTAAGCAACGTTGTGCGCGGTCACAATTTGGTAAAAGTTGAGAGGATGGTATAGGTGATGGGCAAGCCTACTCCATCTTAATTCGTCCCGGGCACTACAGCATCCCATTAATGGGTGTATAGATGGCAAAGGCCTTATTTTTTCTGACAATTACTTAAGTACTAAAGCGTATCCGCTACGCACGAGTGCGTTAGTCTCCCTCGTTAATTTTTCTTCACCGTTTGAGTTTGGTGTCCCTCAAATACGTTTTTTAGTCATTTTTTCATTGCCGTTTCTAGAATCACCTAATTCCATTCCTGCATTATTCGCTTTAGGGTGAATACTGCAAGAGAATCAAGGTTTAATCCTGACTAAATTGCTTACCGTCTGTGCGAACCCGACGATTAACGACGAATTATCTACCTTGTTTGTAGAGCATTGTAGTCTACTCCTCAGCGGTTCTGGTGCCCTGGTACTTTGTCAGACTATGGTGGATTTCCGACTGTTGAATTATTATAAATTCAGTTACCACAGCGAGATGCATCTATAGGTACTTCTTTAGCCAAGATATTGACAAAATGTTTTTAACAATAGGGTAGTTTCACATAAATCAATTACTTCAGTTATTACAAATGTCGTGAACAAATTCACGGACAGAAGTTTGTCAATTTATGAGTATTCACTAAAAATATTTTAGTAGTGTTTTTAGTAGTTATTTTAATAGTTAGTGGTGTTTTACCAAAGTTTTGTTAGTGAGCATTCTGACTGTAAAAAAACCGGTCAAGTGCGCGTCGTATTCGCACACGAATGGTTTCGTACCATCCTACATGTAAATAAATGTTTGTTTGGGCCCCCTTTTATTTTATTATGATTATTTGTTGTTATTCCGGCACTATCTATCTAGTCGCGTCACTACATCTTTCGAACTAGTGTGGAGAAAGGATTTAAGGTGCGCCTCAAAGACTCCTTTCGTGCACTTGACACAAGTTTTCGAACTAATTAGGTTCTACGACATGCCGGTTTCCTCACGATGTTTTCCTTCACCGTTGTTAAGTTCTTCGCCGATGTTTTCGTTGAAAATAGCCTTTTTATATTACGTTATAATTTTTGAATTTTATTGTGTCTTGTATAATATTGTGCCAAATAATTTTTTTTATCTTTTTATCTTATCTTATGTATGTATGAATACTCGCGCCCTCCCGCCTATCTGTCTTACCTCACCCTGGCCGTTTTTCATAGGACTTTCATAGGAAAAGTTTCCATACATTTCTTTGTTATATATTTTTTTTGTTTGTATTCTTTCTGATTTAATTTGTGTTATTTGTCTGACTGATTGTACGTCCGAAAAAGGCAAACTGTTTGTACTTTTTTTTACTTTACCTAACAACTTATACTTCCAACAGTTAACAATAAAGTTTATTCTATTCTATTCTATACTACAGTCGCTAGCAAATAGGTCTAGTCTGGTAAACTCAAGGTAGAGGCACAAAAAGTATCGGATGTGGGTTAAAAAGCGCTCCGAGATTCAATAAAGGAGCCTTTGATTTCAATGCGGTCACCGTCTTTTGACGGCCAACGTTACGAAAAAAAAGCTTTTGACGATTCTTGTATATCTTGTAGATCTTTGAAGGGGCTGTGAGTGGAATCTTAATTACAAGCACAAAAAACTATTACCAGTTATACAGAGTTTTGAGAAAATGGTAGATGGAAAAGAGAAATAGTATGACTATAAAATAAATTGAGAACTCGTGAAAGGGATGAGCAAAAAATTGTTGATCTATAGAGCATAAAATGTTTGGTAATACCAACCTATTGCTCAACTGTTCAACTAGTTGAGCAATCTAGTTGAGCAGTGGGGAAGAAGCGGGACGCGCGCGTGTTCAGCTTAAACGGGAAGGTTCAAATCCCACTGCAGGAGAAATGTATGCGATCCTATGTGCCTAGATGACCTCGGTGGCGGACGAGTGATGGACTGAGACGTAAGAAGCGCGGGTTTGATTGCCCGAGAAATGTTTACTTGTTCTGAAAATATTTCTTACAGGTGTTACGGTATGCACTCAAAAAAAGTAGATATGTATTCTATCAGCCACCTGGTTCCCATAGTACAAGCTTTGCTTAGTTTGAGGCTAGATAGCCCTGTCCACAATTATTTATTTATTCTGCAAATATTTCTTCCGGGTTGTTCCGGGTCTTGATGTTGTGGTTCCGTAGAACTCGTGATACCCACGACTCAGGGAATAAAGTGTTGGATAACAAGTACTATGTATTTTTTTTAACCTATATCGTCCCACTGCTGGGCAAAGGTCTCCCCCAAACTCCGCCAACCATCTCTGTCCATCGAGGCCTCCCACCATTCTCTCTCGAAGGAGTCGAGATCGTCCCGCCAACGCTTTCTTGTCCGACCACGACTTCGCCTTCCATCGGGCTGCCAGGATGTTACTATTATATATTACTATGTATGTGAGTGTTTTTTTTAATCCACCAACAACACAACTATCCAGTGCCCTAGGTTGATAAGTATGTCGGCCGCCGTTTCTAAGGAATGACATAAATATTTCTCTTTGCATTTTTAGTCTTATTTTTAGTTATTGGGTAAAAGTATTGCTTTTTAATGTAATTTCCGAAACGGAAGACGTCGTCGTCTCCTACGGGATTCCTAATGGATTTTGTTCAGGCTTCCTTTGGAAGTCGGAACTCAATCTATCAGTTAGTTGCCTTTAAAAGTAGTGCCTTTATTGCTTTGAATATTAGGGAAAAGTTTAATAGAATTTTTAGAGGATACTAAAAGAAGTGTACTTGTAAATAGTACCTCGATAATTGGAATCTGAAGAAAGCACTTAGCTATGCCATACTATATTTGTTACCAAGGCCTAGCAGGTTTTAAAATATAACACATCCAATAATTGATTTATGTGCGCTTTACCATTACTCTCAAACGGTGAAGGAAATCATCGTGAGAAAATCGACATGTGGTAGAACCCCAAAAGTTAAGTCTTTCAAGTGCACGAAGGGAGCCTCTGAGTGCGCACACTGGTTTGAAAGTACTAATGACACTAATTATAACTTTTGAACACATCGATCTCAATTTTTCAGAGATGTGTATAATTTTATATCATCATCATTATCCACAGCCCGACTTTACCCACTGCTGGACATAATCCTCTGTTTTTGCCATCTTATTATATCTTATCACAAATAACAAATTACATTCCCCAATTTTGAAAATAAAAATAAAACCCCTCAACATTCAATTCTCAAGCCATTCTTATTATTGTGAGGATTTTAAACCGAAACCTAATTTGATCTTACAATTTTCTTCCGCCGGTCGCTGGGGGCTCAGTGTCAACGTTTCATTTGGATTACACATTACAAACTTATCAAAGTCTATTTCGTACACCTTTATTTTGATGGCCATAAGGTTTAGTTTCGCTGACGGGATTGCATGCAGTAGTGAAGATGCAGTACGGTCATTCTCCCGGTCGCGAACATCTTCCGAGACATTGTATCGTCATTATAAAGGAGAACGAGTATTGTTATGGCTGCTTCTGCTCTTATTAAATTGTGGCTGAGATGGTTTTCTTGAGAAATTATTGTTTTAGCCTAACAAGAATATAATATAACGTCTAAGTCTAAAAATCTTTATTGTATACTACAAATAAAACATTAAATACAAAGTCCAGCTTAACTCTTAAAGAGTTTTCTACCAGCAAACCTTTGAGTCAATCGAGACTTTAACATAGGTGGTTGTATGTGTACAGAGACAGGAAATAAAAAAAAAACAATTAAATAAACAAATACACATAAAAAATACACGCCTATAAATAAATATGGTTTACAACGAGAGGTAATTAGTGCTCTTTTACCTTTGCCTTGAATTAAGTCTTGACAAGTGGATGGATAAGAAGAACTATGTTTTTTTTATTAATGTAGATTCAGGTGATATAAGGGTCGGTAGGTAATCCTTTTTTTTTATGGTCACCATCATATCATGGTTCTCTTATGGTTTCGTAAAATACCCATAAATACAATTGAAAAATGTTTTTCATTACTACGAGTATAACTCAACGATTCTTGATCGAGAAAACGCCGAATATTTCAAGTAAGACTCTGAAAAGAGCTATTTCAATAGCCCAAGTGCACTAAGTACTAACAAAGCACTACAAGCTACAACCGTCAACTGAATACACAGTCCGACAGCGAGTTCGTTTCACCGAGAATCCGTAAAGCGTAAAATTGGGCTACAAACACGCGTCTTGTGAGCTCCCAACGGAATTATTCTACGTTCTTTAGAACCTTTTAACTTCCCCTTCTTGGTGTTCTTTAGCTTTTTTTATTTTTGCCAGAGAAAAACTATTAAACTTGGACAGATCTATGTTGAGAAATGTTTTGATTCTTTTCTAGAATTTATTATCCTATTTTATTATCCTCTAGAAAAAACACAAAAGCCGAGTAATTGCCTTAGAATGACTCTGTGATTTTAATTCAAACTTGTATTATAGTCATTATAGGCGATTCCTTTATACAGAGAACAATAATATAATAATATTAAGCTTTCTATTTGTCATTTATCGGTAATTTAATCTCCGAAATTCAGATATACTATACTAGAAAAAAAAAGTGTGAAAATATGCGTTATTTTCTTCGCATTGAAATTTCACGAATTGTTTGGATTATTTCAATTTAATAATAAGAGTAGGCATAGTATCCTCTCCAATATAATGGACCATATAATATGGGCGATAGACTGATCGATCACCTGTCACAATGGTTCACTATATCCTTCTGGATCAGGAGTGGCTGCAAGTTTTGTTACGATTACTTGTGGCTCTGCCCACCTCATTAGAGACACGGTCATGATAATATATAATGTAGAGTCAAGCTAGCAACCAACATAAAATATATTAAAAATACAAAAATGAGTACAAAAACAAGTTTTAAGAATTTCCTTAAGAAAATCGCACTCACACTAAAGCTCCTTTCATTAATGTCTTCCATAAAATATTCCCTTGAGACCCAGTAACGTCTTACTGTCTTTCAGAGAGCGTTCACATCACTGATTACCATATAGAGTGACATTTACACTGCAAAGCCTTCAAAGGCACTTGCCGGTCGCAGAGGATCATCTTAGCTACCTGGTAGATACGATACCAAAATTGTATCTTAAAAATCGTGTCTTTGAAAATGTACTGAAAGCCTTTTTTATGATAAAGAGGGCAAACAAGCAAGCGGCTCACCTAGCCCCTTATTCCCTATAACCTAACGAAACTTTACTTTCTTAGCTTCTCTATAATCGCGAAGAAATAAAATTTCGTTCGTCTGTGTAACCCACTTGCTTGTGACACATCTGTAGTACTTTCTAGCTTACAGGAAAAGCTTATAACAAAATAGTTATTAAGTTTTGCTAGTATTTTATCTACGTCTATCTTAATATTCATTTTTATCAATGCGAAGCAAAAGGAGGATTCAGTTTAGCTGTCTGATTGTATGCAATACCTTCATCTGTACCCTTTTGGTCAGATTTTGTCAAAAATTAGATACAAAATTATGCCTTTTGGAGGTCCGAATGATACAGGTATTATGACGAAAGTCCTCAAATTGAAAATATGAGCTGACACAAAAATACTACTTTTTGAATGAAAACTTCAAATTTTGTAAAATTCAAATCTAATTAAAAGTTAAATAATTTTACCCGATATCTGTCACAAACACTGTAATTTATTTAAATCCTGAGATTATTGAGACTATTTTTAATTCAAATCTTACTAGCTAAATAATTCTGCTTAATATCTATCGGGATCACACGACTCAGTAATTAGCTATTTCCCTTTAAGCCTTAAGGCAATCGCTTTACATTGCTGCAGACGTAATTACTTCAGAATCAGGCCCTCCAGTGGTAAGGGTGAACGCACTCGTGTAAAACGGTACTAAACAATTTAAAGCCGGTATACTGAATCACATGTGATTAGCCTTTTGAATGCTGAGAGAAGTCAAGAAATACGAACGTACAGATCTTCCGAAACTAGCCAAAAAAGGTTATTGTTATGCTTTTTTAGGGTCCAGAATTCCTAAGGGAGCCATAGTTTCGCCATGTCTTTCCGTCCGTCCTTAGAAGCCTTTTTGGCTATTCGACAGACATCAACGTTGCACATTCAACATCAGTCGTCCGTTATAATATAGAATTATTATATTTATTGGAAGATATTTAGATATAATATTGAAACCCAGCACACAAGAACAACTTATGTAGCTTTCACCTTTTGATGAGCTGGATCAGGTGAGCTATATATAGACCGTTGGCAACGGCCTTTAGATAGCTCGACTGTTTGTTTTGTATTTTATAAATTATATGTGTACTAGCTGCCGCCCACAGCTTCGCTCGCATGGTACCCGGATAAATATAGCCTAATCCAGCACATGTACTACGTAAGTATATTACAAATTTCATTCAAATCCGTTCAGCCGTTTAGGCGTGATTGAGGCACAAACATAGTCACATCGTCATCCTCACAAACTTTCGCATTTATAATATTAGTAGGATAGGATTAGTAGGATACCCCTGACAACACAGTTTTCCTCCCACAAAATAAACAACTCACACAAGATTGCAGATTTTTATTTTATCACAAAGGTTCTTAAAGACGTCGGACAACGGATGAAAAGGTTATCATAGCAACGTTGTTAAAAAAAAATTCAATAGATTATACAAAGTTGCTATGATAATGAACGATCCGTCGTTCGTTCGTTGAAGAAACCGAGCGTTAGTCGAAACAAAATCCTCGGCTACATTTTCATAATCCAAGTTTTTTTACATGAAAAATACTGAAAAATAAAACTACGAATGCGGATAAATAATTGCATGGTACAATGAGCTTACAGCCAAAAGTGTAACGAACTAGACCCACATTTTAATTTCGTGTTATTCCACAGAGCTAGATTTTACTGTATGGTCCACGGCATAAGCTACAACTGCTCCCTTGTTTGATAAACCAGTTTTAACCTCGGAACCCGAGTCCACTGAAAGTATTTTTATAAAACTTTTTGAAATGTATTTTCAACTCTAAATACTCAAATGTTTACCCATTATTTCCGATCAAATTTTTTAATGATTAAAATAAGTAATAATAAGTTAACCCCATTTAAGTAGTCCCTTTTTACAGTTGTTTTAAATAACTGTGAAACACGTGTCCATTTATTTTTTATTTTAAGTATCCAAACCTTATTTCTCGCCAATCGCACAGCTCGATCAAAAGTTCCCATACAAACTTTGACAACCAATTTTACCCCTTTTAAGGATTGTTTTGAAAAATCCTGAAATACGGGTTCATTTTTTATTTAAAGTACTTAAACCGAGTTCCATACCAATCGTACTGCTTGTTAAAAAGTTCCCATACGTAAGGAGTTAATAAGTTTGACATCCAATTTTACCCCTTCAGTACATTTACAAGTGAGTGGTGTTTTGCAAAACAACGCAATAAAGTTTTGCGGCAACTACTGAACTCGACTAATTTCGACAGGTTCAGACTTGTTTAGCCAGTGAACCAGTGAGCAGTGGCGCGTGCTGGGAGGCGCTAATCGCCAGATAAAAATGGAACAAAGTGATCGACTCGACTTAATTACTAATTTACCCGTCTATATTTTTGTTGTGCAGACACGTTTAGTTACTAAATTAAGCTACTCGATTTAAATACTAGCATAGCCCGAACTAGGCTTTACAGAGACGAGTCAAAACAAACATTCACACACTTTCACATTTATGATTTAAGTGGGATTATTCGCTTCAGCGTATCTTTCAGACAGCGGCGGTGGCAAGCTGCAACCCGGTACGCAACTTCATAATTACCTATTTCCCATTTCGCTCCGGGCCCACTGGCTTACTGTGCCTTAATTAACTGCACTATGTTGTTATAACC
The DNA here is from genome assembly GCA_949320045.1 of Scotopteryx bipunctaria. Taxonomy (NCBI): domain Eukaryota; kingdom Metazoa; phylum Arthropoda; class Insecta; order Lepidoptera; family Geometridae; genus Scotopteryx; species Scotopteryx bipunctaria. Next base: position 9,168,449 of record OX439449.1, read on the forward strand.
TCGTAGGCATAAAACAAACAAACAAACACGTTCACTAAATGTTACTCTACGTGAAAGCACTTTGAAGCACAATCATAATCATGTTTTCATTCACCGTTTAAGAGTGCTGGTATAAACTGAATGTACACCATTCAGTTTTTGAACTGAAAAATCCATGACCAGATTTGAACCCATGATCTTGGGATAGGAAGGTGGAGCTGCTACCACTGGATCACTAGTGTTCTCTGGTGGTCTAGTGGTCCGCTCTCTTTAACACCCAAAATAACACAATTCACCCTTCGATGATGCTTTTTATCCAAATGTAGGTAGATACTGCTCCAGTTTTCTCGAGCAGTCTTATTAAACCCAGTAAAAAACTAATTCGAAGTTTTTTAGTCCTTTAATTTAGGAGTATTGTAATTCTAGGAATATACCCTGATGTCGGTTTTACTAATAAACGAGTATTGGAATATACGGCAGATGGAGTGAACAACTAATTTTCTTTTAGAAAAATACCTGCTTATGAAAACATTTCTATTAAAATTAACAGTTGATTACAGTTCTTTATCAAGACATAATTTTAAATCTAAGTTAATATGAAAATGAAATGTTAATTAATATAAAACAGTGTACATATTTTTTTGTAGATTTGTCTTTGAATTTAAATCTATACTAATGTTATAAAGCTGCAGAGTTTGTTTGTTTGTTTGTTTGAACGCGCTAATCTCTGGAACTACTGGTCCGATTTGAATGATTCTTTCAGTGTTGGGTAGTCCATTTATCGAGGAAGGCTATAGGCTATGTTTTATTTTTTTCAAAATTAGGGATACGTAATAAAATTGCTATTTTGTAACACAAGGTGTAAAATCGAAAACCAATTTTTGCGTGCGCTGCAAAAACTATTGACAATAGAACAAAATGATGTACTACGGGTTTGTAGATCCCATTAAGACCTACAAAAAAGTCCGCGAGAACATATATCTAGCTATCATGGTTTAATCACAATAACCGATTTTGTGTTCAAAATAATTATTATATCGTCTGAAGAAAAAAAAACTACGTTAAATATGTATTGTAATATTAATCTTTATCGAAATTAAGCATTATGTTATCAAGAGTATTTATGTAGAAGTAAAATACTTTTTGTTTCATCTCAATCGGATATTTCGTTTAAAAGTTATCACGTGTGTAAGATGTTAAGAGTTGGTACCTAATAATGAGTTATGGGCCATAGTCCATTTATTGAGGGAGGCTATAATATAGGCAATATTTTATCTCGGCATTTCCACGGAAACGAGAAAAACGCGGGTGAAACCGCGGAGCACAGCTAGTGTTGTATAATTAAAATCAAAGGACATTGCCATTAGCGCTACATTACACTTTTGCCACTGACCTTTAAAATTAAATAACGGAATGGTGACCGACGGATATGTTAGGTAGAACTAACTTATTTTAAAACCAACAGAAAACGAGAGGTATGTGGTACTTAATATACTACATTGTTCTGTACTAGATATGTAAGACTATGAATATAAAATACTCTCAAAATAAAAAGGACCTTTTACTTAACAAGTTCCAACAGACGAGGCCAAAACTTTAATTTAGGCACGATATTTGCGAATGGAAACAACTTCCCCTAGACGCGTGTATTTACATCAAAACGGGACGGAGACCTGAAGGCAACATACAACTTTTTACTTCACTTGGACTTGGTACAATTTCAATATCATCATCATCTTCCTGCCCTTATCCCACTCTATGTGGGGTCGGCAGAGCATGATCCCTGGATTATCCTGTACGAGTTTTGGCTAAGGTGTTTTATGACCGGCCGCCTGCCTGACGTCAACCCTCCTAGGGAATACTTGCTTATTGTATCTCATCATGTTGGAGGATACTATCCCTTAGTCGACAAATATGTGTGCTTTACAAGTTTAGTACTCTTAAATGATGAAGGAAATCGTGAGAAAACCAGCATGTCATACAACTTAGGGAGTTCAAAAACGAAAGACGTAGTAGTACTATGTACAGTACACCCCCCCCCCCCATTTCCCCCTCCGTCTCCGGAACCCGTCCTGCCGCGACATAAGTGCACCAACCCCGCCCCGTTTTCAGACTGTCAACTGCAAAGAGCTTCGTGTAAGGAAATTTAAGACCGGTCACGAAGCGAAGGGCTATGTAGAACTGGATTTTGCCTGAAGGCGTACGCGTCTGGTTCTGCAGACTGATTAAAAGTCTAGCTTTGTGTTCTTTGTGTGGTATTGTTCGATGTGTGGTTTGAGATTGGGTTTCGGGTTTTTCCGTGAATCTGAAGTAATTTTCTTTCATCGTGTTTTATTGTACTGGGAAATTGACAACACGTGAAATAACAATCAACAGTGACATACTTCTGAATGGTTCAGATGTTTCAAACCTAGCTGCAGTACCTACTTCATATTTCTGTGTTCATAACTTTACTATAGGTACCTGGCCTACTTCAGATCCAACTCAAAGTCAAAGTCAAAAAAAAAATTCTTTAAAATCATTGGACACGTCTTAAATCTACGTTGCATTTACACCTGTTCGTAACGCGACCAAGTGTGGAAGATACAGGTAAGAATTGGCTATTTTTTTTGAAAACTCACGACTTCACACGCTTTCATCATCTTCCTGCCCTTATCCCACTCTATGTGGGGTCGGCACAGCATGAACCTTGGATCATGCTGTAAGAGTTTTGGCTAAGGTGTTTTATGACCGGCCGCCTGCCAGACGTCAACCCTCCTTGAGAATACACGCTTTGTTCTGAGATAAAAGAAGTTTAAACTTTATTCCAGGTGCAGTTCCCACCTAATGTATATCACGCCCGTATCCTTAATGGGGTAGGCAGAGCCACAAGTAACAATAAGAAAACTTGCAGCCACACCTGATTCAAAGTCGCACATATAAATGGTCCATCATGTTGGAGAGGATACTATCCCTTAGTCGACTTTTACATGCTCGGGGAGAGCTGGACGCATTCTATGTTTTTTCTTTACACCCAGTTCAGTAGAGAAGTAGTAGTACACACGATTACAAAACAGGTATTTTCTTTGTCTACATTCTACTTTTTGTTTTTCCAATACCGTTTCAAACTGAATTAAAAGTTATTTCAGAAAGTTTTTGCAGCTTAATTTAAAATGGTTTGAAAGGAGATCCTTAAGTCATGTGCAATTACTCCTCATCAAAAACGAATCAACTTCCGTCAGTTCCATCACAAATGTATCCTCTGGTTTACTACAGCAGCGGGCATATTCTTGAGAATTATTTTTCTAACACAAGCTCTCCCGCCGCTTATTTCACTTTTACAGTTTTATAGAATGTTATTATCAAAGTAGGAGAGTATCAATATGAAGAAGACATAGACATCAAACACAACACTAGGTTATGTATGTATGTATGTTCGTATGAGCTAGTGACCAACTCTAATGACGGACTTTTTAGGCCGCCTAAAGGCCTCCGTCATGGCTTATCGATTTAAAAGCCGGGACCGACTGTTTAACGTGCCCTCTGAAGCACGGAAGTGCTCAGCTCGTAATGCCACTTGCGGTCACACATCCCAATTTGTGACCGCGCATATCGTTGCTTAACTTTAACAATCAATCAAGAACGCCTAAGCAAGCTACGCCTAGAGCGCTTCACTAGGTTAAGAACTGATGATGATTGCGGTTGGATTTTTGAAGCAGCGTTACAGAATAAGCGTGCCAGCTTTCGGGCACGCTATTCATGTCAAGCTGTCTCCCTTTTGAGATTCCAGGTTTTAAATTAGCGTAGACTACTCGGAAAACAAGGAAGGCGACCCTAATCTCTCCCAGTCACGAAACCAGGTTGACGGTATTGCGGGTTCGCTGGACTTGTAAGCAAATATCCTCCTAAAATATGTAAGCATGTGGTAAAAATGAACGTGACTACCTTTGGTTTCATCAAATCGACGTCGGCTGTAGCTATTACGATATCATAAGTATGACGTGTATTTTATGTTATACTAGCTGTTGCCCGCGACTTCGTACGCGTGTAGTACATTATTTTTTTCTATAATTAATAGTTTTTGCAGCGCAGCAAAAACTATTTTGGGTTTTGTACCTTGGGTTACAATATTGCAATTTTCTTACGGAACCTAAATTTTTTTGAAAATTTATTATAGCCTATATAGAAAGCTACATTATCAGGGACCAGCCTGATAATGTAGCTTTCTATTGGTATAAGAATTTTTGAAATCGGTCCAGTAGTTTCGGAGCCTATTCGTTACAAACAAACAAAAAATCTTTCCTCTTTATAATATTAGTATAGATAATAGTTATAAGTATACTAAAATTCAACGTTTGGAAACAATCCTTGTGCTCTTATTGAATAAAATGTAAAATTTTAATCAGGTACAAGTCCGTAGTGTCCTTCTGCTGAGCAAATGCCTCTCTTTACTGCCTCCAGTTATCACGGTCTTGTGTCTCACACCTTCTCAAAGTTGTCGGGATGATCTGTATAGAGATAGAAACGATTTATCTAGGTCTGCGGAACGCCGCCGGTTCGCTATCTCGAAGCTTCATTGAATTTGGACAAAGTCACCACTCAGTTTTAAGATAGTCAACATACATTTTCAAGAACGTAAACCAACCCCATTACATTACACATTAAGCTCAAAAACACATCATTTTAATTAAAGTTCAGTTCTTACGGAATTATAGAGAAACAGCTACTAAAGCAATTTGGTTCAACCTCGGATTTGAATGTGTTGCGAGAATTCACAAATTAATTGGTAGCAAACATTATTTCACAAAGCGCAAACATTACCGCATGAGCAAATTGTGCAGTTTCCTAGTTGAGATTGCAAAAAGCTTGTTTACAAAATGTCCCGACGAATTCACAAATTACGAAACTACAACTAACACCCTTTCAGAACCGGACGGTGTTTAGGACAAAGTTTCAGATCTGGTTTGCACCTAAACGCAAACAAGGAGGGTACCACCAGTTTAGCAAGAGCCACCATATTTTTGCATGATGCTTGCAGGTTCTTCTGATTTGTGGATGGGGGAGGCCAGACTACTTTGGGCACGGTCGTGTAAACTTTATAATTGGCCGTAGCCTTCCGATACGTGGCCCTTCGGGACATGGAGTAAATAACTGAACGATTCTATACCACTCCGTTGAAACCAGATATTAAATTCAAAATGTAAATAATTTTGGCACATGTACCTACCAAGTACTTTTGTAACATCACTTTATAAGATACATAAAATATGATTTACTTAAAAAACAAATTATTTTTTCTTGTCTACTTTCTGTCTTAACTTGTAATACGATGATAATTAATTTAACAGATAAGGGTTTATGCCCACTACTCCGTTTCACATCCAGACCATCACCGTATCGGCACAAAAATGCAAAACGAACTAATATGACAAACAAACAGTTCTTTGCTTTTTTGCCAGTGAGACTCGATTATGAAACGGGGTAGTATTAAAAGTAAGTAACGGGGAAGTGGAAAAAATATACTTTTTTTTTAATTACTATTACATTCATAACAGTAAGGGACACCAAAACGGCAATAGAATCACATAGTAGGTACCAACATATATACTGTGTGAATTTTGCTAATCCAGTGTTAAATATATCCATATCGCCAAATTGACATAAGCTATTGATGGTACGAAGGTCTCTCGTAAATGGCACCTTACTGAGGAGGTAAGTCCTCGTCCTTGGGAATGCCAGTAGCCTCGGCATACTCACATACAACATACAAACCGACACACAGCACCCGCGGATTATGTACCTTGTGTCTTGAATAGGTCCAGCACAAAAGCATTAGGTTCTATAAATGTCCTTGCCTAGTTATCATAGTGTAAAAGGTCGGCAAGAAGATCGAAAATAACTGGAGCTAATCCGTTTAGGTGTCGATAAAATCAGTCGTGAGCCAAACTCAATTACCGCCTGCGTCTTTATTACCGATATTATTAGCTCACTTTGTTCTCATAACGGTGCTTGAGTTAGGAAATTAAGTGGTGTTTTATTGATTAATTAATAGATAAACACACCTAGAACTACCATCAAAATCAATCGTTTGAATTAGACAAGAGGGTGATGTGGCCGACGTGGCCAATATATGGTACGGACGCGTCTCCTCGGTCCTCCATGGACTCCATAGAGTTGTGTAAAGTAAACGTGACGCATATTGGAAAGAGGAGATCGCAAAGTAGATACTCGTGTAGATAACGTACACGCCACGTCCACGCCACGTCCACGCCACTTATGTGTAAACGACGTCTAAAACCTCAGAACAGCAAATCAACTTCGTTTAAACTAAGAAGTATAATATTTTGATGAAGCGCTCGTGGCGTAGCTTGCTTAGGCGTTCTTGATTGATCGTTAAAGTTAAGCAACGTTGTGAGCGGTCACAATTGGGATGGGTGACCGCAAGTGGCATTACGAGCTGAGCGCTTCCGTGCTTCGGAGGGCACGTTAAACGGTCTTTCCCGGCTTTTAAGTCGTTAAGCCATGACGGAGGTCTTTAAGCGGCCTAAAAACTCCGTGAGTAGAGTTGGCCACTAGCTCATACGAACATACATACAATATTTTTATGAAACTTTTTCAATCGATACTAGCATTTATTACTCGTGACCATGATTCTTTCGAAATAGTGTGGTGAAAGGATTTTCGTACAGACATGTCTTTGCACTTCTTTGTTACTTGAGTAGGTAGAATGAACCTGTATTCTATTCTGATATCGAGAGTTTAATTAAGATGTTGAATCTCAAGGAAGTCTATCTACCTTTCTGCCCTCAAATATTACTCACAAAATACCCTTGAAGCAGTAAATGTTCTAACTCCGACTACATGCAAGAACGTAGTGTTATTATCCGCTTTACACACACAACGCTGAAACGCACGATATCCGTTGAATTTGAATGAAACCGGGACTAGGGGATTCGGCATCGGCAATACAATTTCTCGTTGCATGACACACGATTCAGTACATTTTAAGCGACGCGGCCTTAAAAAGTGACATGCATAGTACCAAGAGGATCTGACGACCTCAATGGCGTGGCTGGCTAGTGGCGAGTGTTTGCATGTTCGGCAAATATTTCTTCCTGTCTGGGTGCTTTAGTACCATAACACTCGTGGTTTCTGATACTCACAATACAGGGAATCCTAGCGTGAAGTCAGTTGTATGTATGAAAATGCTTTATTGCAAGCAACAACCTAACAATTGCTGGCAAAGGGTGGCCTTGTCACTTGGTGCGATTTCTTCCAGATAACCAGGACTAAAACTAAATTAATGTAGGACTAAATTAAAATTGAACTAAATTAACGTTTAAATACACGCTGGGACCTTTCCATTGACAACAAAGTTGAGCGGTGAAGATTTCTGCTGCCCCTCGAACTAGTGTAGAACTCTCGAGGGTCAGGGTATGTGAGTGTGTGACTGTAGGGTTTAAAAAATATGCGCCGCAAAACCGGCGCGTCATTCGTGTGTGTGATACTCCTAAGTTCTACATGGGCATGGGAACATAGCGTTGTTATGTTCCTAACTAGACTGCCTTGGTACGAAGTAGAAAGCCCGCCGGGCGGAAGCTCGAAACTTCATAGTGTTACCTACTCGTCTCGTACCTAGTTTTAGGTCCCCTAAGCTCATCTCATCCCTCAACAAACCGCTTATATACTTCTATAAGTTGAACACTGTTCCGTTATAAGCTTCTTTTTGTATCCTTTCCCTTTTTCAGAATTTCGAAGTCCCATGTAACCATAATGATTTCTCCGTTTGTCCTTACTAAGGGCATTTTACTTGTATATTATAAGTTGGTAAACTTCTCTGTTGGACTGGGACTGGGAGTAAAGAAAAAACATAGAATGCGTTCAGCTGCTTCTCTCTCTGAGCATGCCGTAAGGTCGATTAAAAGGGATAGTATCCTTTCCAACATGATGGACTATTTATATGTGCGACTTTGAATCAGGAGTGGCTGCAAGTTTTCTTTTAATTAGGTACTAGTGGCTCTGCCCACCCTATTAGGGATACGGGCGTCATAGTGTGTATGTATTGTATGTACTACATACCTACTAATAGTACATACAATAACAACCTAAAATGCGTTATTGTATGTACTATTAGTAGGTACTTTTATGCTATTTGCACGCTAGTTTTTAGAGAGGGGAGATAAATCTCTTGCGATTTAGGGGGATAATTTAGTTCGAAAATGAGATTTATCAAAATTGACTCTGCCGCTTCTCATCTCTCTCTTCGATAGATCCAAATTAAGTGGATTTTGTGCCCGCTTTCAATATACTCCTAACGAAGGACGTTAGGAGTACATTGTTCGACGATCGTTCATTATCATAGCAACGTTGTTATCTGTTGAAAAGCGCCTTAATATTTTTACAGAAAATCAACCTTGCTTTTGTAATCGTTCATCCATCGTCAGTTAGTGAGATATTGGAACCAGGCATTGGTCGGCTTCGGTGCCGTACCCATCCCGTTTGTATGTAGATGAATAAACGCACCCTTTATTCATAAGCTGACAAATCGAATCACATAAACTTAAGAGTTATGTGATGGAAGTTTTCCCATATTTTGCCAACAAACCTGACTCGCGAATTTGCGATAGTGATATTACTTTATTGCTATAGAAACTGTTTTTGTACAACAAAGCACCTATACTATGATGATGATGATGCTGGTATAAAATCAGTACATTATTTCTAGGGTGCCAACGGGTAAAGCTGAGTGTTGACCTTTTTTACGTCACTTTATTCATTTTATTTTTTCTCTGTATGTCATTTTGTGTACCATTTTGCTTGTGTTGTAAAATAAATTTATTTTATTCTATTCTATAATCACTGCTATCTAGTATGTAGGTACACATCTGTACACTTTATATCTATCTATAATATAAAAATGAATCGCAAAATGTGTTGGTAAGCGCATAACTCAACAACGCCTGGACCAATTTGGCCAAATCTTTTTTTAAAATGTTCGTTGAAGTTCAAGGATGGTTTTTACGGCGAGAAAAATTAGAATTATTGCTGGAAAAACCCTAAAAATAGCCCTTTTCTTTTTCCCATACAAATGATTACAAATCTTTTTGACAGGACGAAGTCTGTCGGGTCAGCTAGTAGACTATAAAAATGTATTTATATTTTCGACGTTCCTTATTATCACACGTCCATCAAGAAAGGCTGTAATAAAGCTACACCGCTACGCCATGAAATTTACTACGAGGGAGAAAGACATATAGCTGCGGTTCACTAATTTATAGCTTGTTTTTTGTACACACGCGGGGTTAATGGCCTTTAATGGGCCTTTTATACAACAATTAATGTGACCTGTGCCATTTTATTTGGGAAGATTTGTCGGCAATCGATAAGGGTTCCGGGAAGCTTTTAGTTCGGTCAAAGGAAGGTTCCTGGGGCCCGCAGATTCGTCGGTTTGCTTTAATAAATAAAACAACAGTCGCGGGATACCGTAATATACATACGTATCAACGGGGTAAACAGAGCTACCAGTAATCATAAAAAAACTTGCAGCAACTCCTGATCCAAGAATTCGGGATGGATATGGTGAACCATGGAGACAGGTGATCAGCCCATATAGATAGTCCATCATGTTGGAGAGAATACTACTCCTTGGACGACTTTTACGACATGGTCGGGGAGAGAAGCAGCTGATACCATAATTGCTTCTCTATAAAACGCTCTAAGTATCCAGTTCCATAAATAATAATCATAATAAAAAGATCTTATTAGACCGACCGGCACAATCTTAGAAACAAAAAAATAAGGCCTTTACCATCTATACAAGATGATTTATACAGCGTCAGATGCAAATTTTGCCTACACTAACGGGACGTAGTCCAGACAAATCCAACGATCACTCATTTGTCAAAATCCGTCTAGCCGTTTGGACTACAGCTTCAGCCAAAAGAATGCACATACATACCCACATACATACATACCCACATACATACATACATACATACATACATCCCAAATACATTTTGCTATAATCTTTTTATGAATCATACTTTGAAATAAAAAGGTTCAATTTACTCCGAATAATAAAAACATTTTTAGAACCACAGTACATTTTAATTTAACACCCACACGTGGGTACAAATGTTTGGCTAAATTTAGGAGGTAACCCATTACTGGACCCCCATTACTGAAGAGTTTCCCTTGTGCTGAGCTGTGGGTCTGAAGAAGGTTTTATTTTAGCTAGGTCTTTGCAAAAGCACTGGTAGTGGTAGTCTTGTGGTTGAGGCCCCACCTTGCGATCTTAAGGTCGTGGGTTCAAATTCAGCCATGCACCGAAAGAACAGAATATTATACATATTTCTATTATATTCTATCTATTTCTCTGCTGGACTGGGAGTAAAGAAAAAACAGAATACGTCCAGTTGCTTCTCTACCCGAGCATTTCGTAAAAGTCGACTAGGAGATAGTATCCTCCAACATGATAGGCTATCTATATGGGCGATGACCTGATTATCATGGTTCACTATATCCAACTTGGTACTTCAAACCAGATGTGGCTGCAAGTTTTCTATGATTACTTGGGGCTTTGCTGCCCACCCCATTAGGGATACGGGCGTAATAATATTTACCTATGTACTACTCTAGATACCGAAGGAAACACTTTAAACCTATTTTGATAATTCCTTGATCCCCGATCAATTTCGCGTTCCCATTAAATCTCTGATCCGGAACAAATGGAAATTATTCCACTGAAACTTTAACCAGCTATTTGGATTAATAATTCATTTATTGAGCAGTAAATACGAAGCCTGTATAATTATCATGACCTATATAATAACACCGAGTAACGCTTTGTGACTTCGATGGCGAATTTTATAACAAAATAGTCAACATCGAATATTTTAATGATAATAAATAAATATTTGTGGACATTTCACACAGCGCCATCTAGCCCTAAACTAAGCAAAGCTTGTACTATGGGTACCAGATGCCTGGGATAGAACACATATACTTTTTTTTGTAAACACGAATACACATAATTCTACAACACCCGGAAGAAATATTTGCAGAACATACAAACATTTCTCCCGTACCGGAAATCGAACCAGCACCTCTTGCATCTCATCCGAGCACTCGCTCGCCACGCCACTGAGGTGTCTATATTTTAACCAAAACTTTATTTTTTTCATTAAATAGGATTTCTTCTTAGTAGGTTGTTTTGGCATGGATAAAAAGCATGATAAAGAATATAATAATCTCAGCAATGAGTCTGATTAATCATAAATTCAAAAATCAAAAGGAATCAAAGCGTAATGGCTGAACGTATTTAAATTAAACTTTTAATATTTGTGTGACCTGGCATTAGGTTACTTTTCACATAGGTACTTACAGCGCAAGCGAAGCCGCGCTCGGAAGCTGGTACCAACCTAAAATAGACACAACAAGTACCTTTAGGTAGTTGTAACAGAACATAAGCAACCAAAGTAGGTCACCGAAAGTTTCATTATTAATTATTCGGTATCGGTATCCCGAGTCTTGGACATGGGACCGGTTGAATTATTGAGTAACGGCGCCCGGGGGAAATCACTAGTGCGAATGTCTGTCTCGGCTGGAAAATAGAGACGTCACACACCTTGACCTTTTCTAAGTAGTTTCGATCGAAATTTTTGTCGATGGATTAACAGTAAAATCATTGTATTGACCTTACTAAAAAACTAAGGCCTTTTACCATCTCACCATCATCTTCCTGCCCTTATCCCACTCTGTGTGGGGTCGGCACAGCATGATCCTTGGATCATTCTGTAAGAGTTTTGGCTAAGATGTTTTATGACCGGCCGCCTGCCTGAAGTCAATCCTCCTTGGGAATACTTTCTTATTATATCTTATAATGTTGGAGATAATACTATCCCTTAGTCGACTTTTACGACATGCTCGGGGAGAGAAGAAGCTGGACGCATTCTGTTTTTTCTTTACTCTCAGTCCATCAGAGAAGTAGTTTTTTATATCTACCAATTTTCAATGCTAATCGATATTAACCCTAAAGTTTAGGGCCTAAACTATCCACTCAACTGACATTCAGTTAGATTTTCTGTCTTGTCTGTACATCTCTATACATATACTCTGCACGTTTGTAATGAGTTACTTACAAGGGCTTTATCTGGCTCGTTGTATGTATTAGTTGGATTGGCGGCCTTTCTAACAATGTACCTACCTACCTGTTTGATACTTTATTATTTACAGAAATAAACTTGCAAATACCTAATACCTACACTTCTCTTGCTTGAGAAAAACTCTTCATGAGGAGAAATTGAAGAGAGTGAATGAAACTAGAGAAGTGTGTCAGAACTGTAGTAAATGGAGATTTGTGGCACTCAGTTCTGCCTACCCCTATAGGAAACAAGCGTGATATTATGTGTAAATGTACAAACAGACAAATATAGGTAAGGCAGGTATTCAGTTTTAGTACAGATGCGTAAGTCCTACAGTGGACTTCTAATAGTCTGATGATGATAATAGGCATTTACAAAATAAAAAAACCGGTCAAGTGCGAGTTCAATTTACATACGAAGGGTTCCGTACCATCGTAAATTAAAAAATGATTATTTTATTTTTATTATTTGTTGTTGTAGTCGCATACACACTGTGAAAATTTCAACTCTACCTATTACAGTTTATAAGATACAGCTCGCTGACAGACGAACGTACGGACGGACGGAGCCTTAGTAATAGGGTCCCATTGGCACCCTTCAGGTACGGAACCCTAATAATCTGCACAACGCCAATTACAGTCAGCTTAGAACAAATATTGCTCAGGCTATGGTCTACTTCTAAAGCATCTACTAAATAAACTTTATTATTGTTTTTATTTGTCATTCGAATGAAATCCCAAAGTATTTTCTTCTACTTCCTGACTTCCTTTATTCGTGGTGTCATAAAACTGCCTACCGACTTGTACAGACGTTGTACAGGCAACGTCATGGAGGGTGACACCGAATCTATTGTAGGTATGTTGATGAAGTACGCTTAACTACCGACATACACCTAGGTATATTTAATTAAATGTTTACAATAATAGAAAACTAGCTTCCATCATTGGTTTACATTGTACATATTTGGAAAAAATATTCAAAGTAGAGGTATAGGCGTTGACTTAACAGACGCGATTCGCGCGATGGTTTTACTCGCGCGTAAAGATTTCAAACACATTGGACTCGAACGAGTGACCTAATTGGCGTTCGCGCGATACTATAATTTTTACGCGATATCGCGTGAACAAGTCATGATCACGTGATCGCGTGATCGCTTAATTAGGTAATTAACTGAGCATATTCTAAAGTTTGTCAAAAACCATTCCGCTACCGACGCCGCAATTGATGTACAATCCTGACAAACTTTCCAACTTACTATTAGTACGATTTCGAAAAGAAAAAGTAATTGATTTTTGAGGCTGACTGTACCTACAGTGAATAAAGAAAGTCAGTAATTAATCAGTGGAGTGCGCTCAGAAGGGTTGATCTTTTTTACATGAGAGGGAGGTGATTGAAAGGGTTAAAACTCATTAGTCCAATAGACGTACTCTGTAAATAGGACACGATTTAGTAATTGAAAGGAGGGGCTTCATTTGGGTCAGTATTATAAAACTCTAGTTGAGTAGCGTCATCAGTATAAACTTGTTGGTTCGTGGAAGTAAAAAAAAGGTGAAGGGAGAATGTCTGTATAACAGAGTATCTATCAATATAATCTAGTCGTGCCACTAGCTCTTTCAAACCGGTGTGGTGAAAGGATGTAAAGCACCTCAAAGTATCTGAAAAGTTATTATTTTTCGATCATTTACTACAAATAGTAATTTTTAATCTAAAAAGAAAAACTATTTTTTAAATTACCATAAAAATTACAGCTTTTAAAGTTTTAACCTCATCATCTCTTTGCACAGTACAAGTACCTACTACTTTGTAAAAGTGCCTACGATTTCTCATAATGACATCTATTCCTCGAGAATCAGGCTTTAAGGGCCTAATTCACACAAAATAGATTTTTAAATTACCATTAGATACCGAAATATCGCAAAAAAATACTGTCGACATTTTTATTACAGCTGTTTATCGACAGTTAGGTTCTATGCTAATTATGTCTATTCCCCTAGTTACTTTTTTGGTATTCACAATCAAAAAAAGTCCCAAAGCAATTGGAAACTAGAGAAAAAACATAAACGGCAATGCTTGTTCTCCAGAATACGTGTTCGTAGTATTGTGAGCGGTAGGAAATGGACCGCGCTGCATTATTAGCGGTTAGGGCTGGGATGGGATCGGTTTTTAGCCAGCACTGGGGTTAGGGATATTGCATTTTATTTACCTCTTTTTACAATAATCACAAAAAAAGCAACATAAATAGAGAACAGATTTCATTGAATTAGGTTAATACTATAATATTAACAAAATCTAAATTAACTCTGTTTTCTAAACCTACAATATCCGCTCAAAAAAGTAAATTTGTATGAGTCAGTGGCCAACTCAATTTAACATGCCCTCCGAAGCACGGAAGCACTCAGCTCGAAATGCCACTTGCGGTCACCCATCCCAATTGTGACCGTGCATAACGTTGCATAACGACTAATCAAGAACGTCTAAGCAAGCTATGCTAATGTTTTTGTTCCAAAATAATAATAAAAAACTGAGTTATAAAAAAAAAAACTATCCTTCATACTTCTGCCTGAAGTGACGTTTAGTCAGGCATGGTTAAGAAAGGAGTGACTACAGAGATGACGGCCAACAGAAGGGAATGTAAAAAGAGAACATGCATTGTCGACCCATAGTGGGATAAGGGCTGGAAGACCATGACGATTTCCCTTCATTAAGCATGTAAAAGAAGGACAAGTATCCGTGAGTAAATAATATTCTCCAAATACTCGCTTCAACCAAAACTTGTCACTATTTACTACTACTCAATGAACACAGTACCACTACGTTAAACTTAGTTTAACTTGTGACTGATTCTGAGGCGTTTATAAACCCCTAAGTATTCAAGGCAGCTGTAAGTTTCACTAGCTTAGCGCTAATTCCCAATATCGATGGGAACAATTCACTTACGCTGAGGTACACAAACTTCCCGCCTAATCTCCGCTTACCTTTGGGGTTATACCAATGAAGTCATCAATTTGAATGAAATCTACCCCCAGTGGTATGCCAGCTTCCGGCCTCGGGCGTTTCCGTCTTATTCTAACTTACATCCGGTCAATCCGGTCATTTTGAAAATACGCTGTATAACACTTTGAAAAACATACTTTATTTACTTTGAAAAAACCACGGAACTCACTAAATGTATTTTCTCTGTGGATGTAGCGATGAGCCATATATTTGTATGGAAAAGTACTATAGGCCTTGGCCTATTGGCGGATGTACTTCTCCGGATCCAATAAAAATTATTCGGTTGATTGGTATCTCCTGAGTGTGTACCTATAGTGTATGTGTATGTATTTTGTTGCTCTGTTACTACATAGACAGATTGTTTGATTTTGATTAAGAGAACTTACCAGGCAAAGTTCGAACTTGAATCAGCTTTCGTAGAACTGAATTTTCTTGTATAAATCTTACCACGATTGACGTTCCCATCATATATCTTACTTATATTATAAATGCGAAAGTTTGTGACTTTGGATGTTTGTGCCCTAATCACGCCTAAAATGCTGAACGGATTTAAATGAAACTTGGAATATACATAGTCTATGTGCTGGATTAACATACAGGCTATTTTTTATCTAGGTACCATGCGCGCGAAGCCGCGGGTGGCAGCTAGTGAAATATATTTTAAAAATAAATTTCCCCGTCTTTTTGAACTATCTACAACCCTACCTCTTAGGGCGCCTCTTACCCTCTCCCTAGCTAATCAAAGAGAAGTGAGGTACCTCAAGATTTCTTGCAAACATTTTAAATATACCTCTGAGCTTCCATTTGATTGAGTGGATCCATTACATCTTGATTTGTATCGATAGACTCGTTTGTTAATTTAATTAAAATTGTATCTGTAAAAGAAATTTTATTTACTTTCTTGAGTGGTAATAAGTTCTAATTTACTCTGATTGACTTATCTGTAGTGTATTAACGTTAATTTTAAAATACACAAATTTAATTTTATTTGAACAGCACGGCATATTTTGCTTCAAGCTACATATTTCGAAAAACCGCATATGTATAAAAATTCTCGAATTCTTAGTATGCAGCAGACCACATTGCATTCATTCTACCCCTGTGAATACAAATGGTCGCATCTCCGCGGAATAGGCGCGGGTGGCATAATACAAGGGAGTTTAATATCTTAAAATGTTCGCCTATATTTTTGTGGAAAACAAAAAGTGTATCATATAAATGGGAAACGAAGTTTAATGACCCCCCCCCCCACCCCCCACACCAGTGCGACATTACCAAGTTGAGGGTACTGACACTTAACCCCGGCCGGTAATGTCGCAGCAATGCTGTGTCTCAACCTTTCCTTGTGTCTCTTGTTCGTGCACATAAGTTACGGCGGGCAATCGCGCTAGTTTTCAACGTATTTGCTTTCCACTAACTTTTTTTTTCAAATTGGTAACACTATGAAAAGTTAATCGGATCGAAGTTTAGTAGACGTTTTCTATTTTTAAAATTAGCCGCAATTGTCATCGTTTTTCTGATGAAAATTTCCCTCATCGTTTGCGAGAACAGGTATAAAATTTTAAGAATAGAATAATCCAGTAGTATCATTCTATTCTATTAAAACACTAGATTGGAACCCACATTGAGTATGTGATTTTCGCAGACATAAAGTACCTAGTCTTACAAACAAACAACATTATCACTTAAAGTTTCTACAAAATATGTAGTTGAACAATAACTTTGAGCTAGCACTTAAATGCACTCCGTTGAAATATAACACAGAAAGTATTCATAATTTCCAAGGCGTGCGGCGCAGGTGACTCCATTAGGCTGGCTAAGGGCGAATCTGAAACTTACAATATGAGACCCGTATCATTTATTTATTATTGTATTTTACCTTGGGACAGAAAAAGACGAGTGGGGTGCCACAAAGATGGCATCAAGAAAATAACGGGTAACAACTGGATCTTAACTGTCCAAAACCAGAAGGAATGGAGAAGTTTGAAGCCGTTTTCTGCTGGTAGAAAACTGCTGAGAAGAAAGGTATGTAATCGTAACATTATCAAGGAACTACGAGTAAATGACGCCACTAGTACATTAAAACGCGCTATGCTCTTTGGGAAATCCTTCATTATTTCGGCGAGAATCCTAATTTCCTTTAATCTTAGTAAGATAATTTTCACACATTTAACACATATTGTGACACGTATGAGCTATAATGTATTCTTCGGTGAACCTACTGAGAGTTTTTGACCGTGATAATTCAAACTTTGAAAAGTAGCTATTAGAAAATACTTTTCACACAATTGTTTCTAAACATAAATCATCAAATTATCACGGACTAAGGTAGTGATTTGAAATATGTGTGACCTGAAAGAGTGAATGTCGAAAGTCGGATCGGACAATAACTCAAAAATCAAGATAATATTTGTTGAAGATTTTGATCATTTACATAATATTTTCCTTTTAAAGTACCATCTTACTGCAGGCGACATTACATCTTCATATTTAACTGATTAGATTTGTTATTTTATTTTCGTAGAGAACCCTCAAAGTGGAGATAAAACGAATGCGAAAAACTTGTGGAATGAGTCTTGGCAGTCCGCGATGAGAACTGTCTTATTAACTTTCTTTAGACTTTTCAAACAACTTTTATGACATCATTCTCTCCCTTTTAATGGATTTACTGTTTTATAAAAGAAATCTCGCCACAATAACTTAGTTGGGGACTAATAATTGCATACTTGGAATTGTATTCCGTGTTGATAGAATAAGTGCCGATTTCACCGTTCAAGAGCTGTCAAAAAGAGAGAAGTTGAAGAGCTGTCAAATTGTATGAAAACTGTCGGCAGTGACAAATCAGTTTAGAAGCGTCTGTTTGAATAATGACATCAGACCTAAGCTTATAAGCTTAGGTCTGATATCTTTATATATATTTTTATAGGTAGGTAAAAACATTTTTATTAACAGAAAGAAACTTACAGCGTAAGGAGCCTTTGTGGCGCACTTTAAATGCTTTCATCACACTGGAGCGATATAACTAGTGACACGTCTAGTAGTAATATTTAATAATCATAGAACCTCTTTATTTCCTTAACTTCCTAATACAAGTTTCTAATAAAATAATAAAAACATATAAATGAAATAATTAAGGGGTAAAGGGTTAGGGGTCGGGTAATTTTTTTCTAAATGTGTCTAGTAAATACAACGACCCTCTTTGTCTCTTGGTACATTTCGTCACAATAAAACGAGTAGTAAATATAAATTACCCAGTGAATAGTGTACTGATTGAATATTGAAACTTCGTCAGTAGCGTATGAAGCGATCAATTAGGCACAACTGGGCGGAGAGCTTGTGTCTGCTCCTGGGAAATTAGAATATCATAGCTTATTTGCGTACGATGAATTGTTGATGACGCACTAATGCACGTGAGTATTACAGGTCAATGAACCCGCGCGGATAGGATTACAATGTTGGTGTAATGGCATCTGACAGGGCACATAGCTAATGCTCACAAGATGTAGGCATAAAGAAAAACTTTGACGTTTTAAAATGGGTGCGTCTTATAATTCTTTGAACTTTTTAGGTTCTAAGTTTGATCCGTAATTGGAAGATTCATCTTTGGTTGCAAACCTAGTGAGCATGTTGTTCGATACACACGTTAAGTAAATGACAGCGATATCAATGCTTGACTAGGCTTGACTGAAGTCTCGCATCAATTCAATTGACGTAATGAAAATACCCCTCCTCCCCACACCGCTACCTACAGGAGCCTACTAAGCGCTAGATCTGTTTTTGTTTCTCATTCTACATACATCCCGTATCCCTAATGAAGTGGGCAGAGCCACAAGTAAACATAAGAAAAATTTCAGCTACTCCTGATTCAAAATCCCAAGATGGATACGGTGAACCATGTTGACAGGTGATCAGCCCATCGCCCATATAGATGGTCCGTCATGTTAGAGTGGATACTATCCCAATCATCACATTCTAACACAACTATAAACAAAACTATCGATGAAAAAATGGTAAGTACCTACAATTGAAATTCACAGCAAACCCGCTAATAAAGCCTGGCGCTTATAAAGGCGACAACAAAAGGCTGAGCCAATTAAAATGAAATGCAAATTCCGAGATGAAAAATGCAACAAAGGCATCCCTTCGCGGAACAAACCTGACAAGTGAGTTTAATTAGAAGCTCAGCGCTCATTGAGAACAGACTGTCTTTGTACAGACCTCTGAGGCGGGATGGCCTGATTCGGCTGACTTAACGCACCGATACGGCTGCTGAATATAGCAAATGATAGTATTTGAGCTAATTTCTTTAACTAAACATAATGCATTGCATTTTGCTAGTCTATATACTAATAAATAAGAATGCTCAGATTTATTAAACAAAGAAATGTCCAAGTGCGTGTCGAACACGCACAGTGAAAGCTTCCAAGTTCTTTCGATTCGATATTGCGTTATTTTTATTGCGCAATACATGACAACACTACGATTGATAGGAAATGAAATGCATTAACTTTTAATTGAAAGCGCCCAGTAGTAGGTACAACTTGTATATTTATCGTAACCGTTCTATCCGCGATAGTAGATGACTGTGTAGGTATCGGTTTGTGAGATATGACAAATTTAGTGTGAGGAAAGGAGTCCCTTTCGACACCCTTTTTTTTTTTTTTTTTTTTTTTTTTTTGGCAGGTGGAAAAATCTGCTCCCAGACGAA
Source organism: Scotopteryx bipunctaria (assembly GCA_949320045.1). NCBI lineage: Eukaryota > Metazoa > Arthropoda > Insecta > Lepidoptera > Geometridae > Scotopteryx > Scotopteryx bipunctaria. Next base: position 9,188,252 of record OX439449.1, read on the forward strand.
CCAGCTGCGATAAGGGTCGCAGCTGGACAGTGTGGGGTTGTCGAAATCCGACGACCCACTAAAAAACCACCTGATGGCCAGCCTCGATGCATGTCAAGGGGCTCCGGGATCTCCATACGGAACGCACCGGTGCCCCTCTCGCATCGTGCTCTAGAGTACTGTCCCGGTAATGGCACCCACAGCCACGCCCGGCACCCTCGCGTGCTACGACGAAACTTGCCACAAGAATCGCCGCCCTCCCGGGATCCGTAGCCGGTAGACGGAGCCCTCACTCCGCTACCGCGGACCCAAAAGGTCCCCTGTTTGGCAGGGGATACCACTCGCCCCCTCACGGGGCAGGCGGTGCGGGGCGGCCGTTAGCGCCCCGCCGCCGCCTCCTCCGAGCGGGATCGGCCCTCTCCCGATCTCGCTCAGCTGCCTCTTTCTGGACCATCACGGTCTCACAGAAAGAGGCTACGGCCTGCCACGCCGCCTCATCTGCCAGCATAGCCTCGACTACGCTCGGCAGAGAGAGATCCTGCCCGATCCTGTTGACCAGGATTCCGCGCTCCTGGCACCACGCTGAGCACTGCTCCAGCGTGTGCTGCGCGGAATCCAAGTCCCACCCACAATGGTGGCATTGTGGTGTCGGTTCGCGTCCGATCCTATTCAGATACTCACCGAAGCAACCGTGCCCGGTGAGTACCTGAGTAAGTCGATAGGTGACGTACCCGTGTTCCCTCCCCAGCCAGGCTTCGAAGAAAGGCGCAATGGCGCCGACGACGCGTTGGCGCGAGCACCGCGGCTCCTCGAGCCGCTCGCGCCACATCCCGAGCGCACGTCGGCGCTCTTGCGCCCGCACTTCAGCAGGCGCAGTTCCGCTCCCATCATCCTGTCGGAGACGGACGTACACACGCGCGTCCATCACCGCCAAGACGTCCAGGGGCGGAAACCGCGCCAGGATTGTTGCCGCCTCAAAGGATACTGTGCGGTATCCTCGCCCTTTCGACACCCTAAAACGCTCTGAATAATAATAAGGAAACCTTACTTAAGGGCATCCTTGTCTCTAGAGTGGCATGGAGGTATAGGGAGGTATACATCTACTCACTATTTTTATAATAAAAAAAATCACTAACCAGAACAAAGTTTGTTTAAAAATCGGCGATTTTTCACGTGTAGGTCGAGTGTCATAGACTTTTTAATTCCAGTGCAATAAATAGTCAACGAAAAGTGATGTCCGTACCGTCCCACCCCGTCAAACACAAGCGTGACCGCAAACCGCCGTCTCACGGACACTCACGGACACTGACCACTAACAGATAGGCGTTAGATCTATTTCATAGCCCACTAGCGACCGCCCGAGGGTCCGCTCGTGTGGTATCTACCCTAAAAAATACCCAGCATAATGGGTTCTTTTGTAATTAATAATAATAATAAATTTATTTCAAAAAACTTATTGCTTACGCTATGGATATGCATAATTGGTTAGATTATTATAACCACAGAGATCTAAATAATATTATTTAGATTTCTGTGATTGTAACAGACTGTTCAGCACTATGAAATGAGGAACGTGCCTCCCGTGCTAATTAAAAAACTGTTACGGCAAAACAACTCTTCCCTCCATCATAGCAGACAGGATACATGAACAATATATAAACAAAGCGGTTGCTAGTTATATTTAGAATATGATATGATAACTCTTAAAAAGATAACTCTTGGTAAGTACTAGAAAAAAAATAACAAAAACTTAAAATTACCTACCTAATAATTTGTAAACTATATTTGTAAATAATTTGTATTAGTTGTAAGTTTCTTTCTGTTAAGAAATTATCACAATCCCTTATGTTATTCCAAGTCACAAACGATGTGTACCTATTTCAATCCAAGTTTCCGACATTACAGTGATGTGTAGAAACAAACATACACCTTGTATTACTCGCACACGAACTTTCGCAATTGTAACAATTCCTTGAACATAACGCCATCTGTGTTTCAACTGCTGTACTACATACATTGCTAAGATCTATTGACATTTCATTTTTATATAGTACTCGTAAGTGCCGAATTTCAAATTTAGTTACCTCGTCTAATTAATTAGTTCACGGTGACGCTGTAAAAGCTTGCTTGCGATCTGAACTTGTCTCATTTTCTCCATACACCGATCTGACCTGTAACTAACTACATACCTAATATAATCCTCATTTCTGTTATAGCTGGCTTTTTCCTTCCCTGCATTGTTTTACAAATAAATATTTAGAAGCTTCAACTCCCATCTTTTCATAGCCTTGTATTGTAGTAAATTAGCTCAAATACTACTCAGAGGAGATTACAAAAATAGGTATTTGTGTAGAACAGCCTGAGCCATGCACGCCACTTGTTAATAAACGACGCCTTAAGTTGGCTTGTCACCAGGGATGCCTTCATTTAAGCTAGAAACTTGTCCAAAACGTCCCAGGAACACCAACAACCAATAAAAGCATACCAGGTAGTTACTAGTTGGATAAATTGACTCAAAGAACATCAATTTCTTAACACAGGTCCTACCATAAAAAAACAACTCGAACAAAAGATTATTCATTGATCGGAAATAGTAGTCCTGTTAACCCGATCACGTCCGCTGCTCAATTCACAGCGCTCGCACCGCCCTTCACGTAGGGGTTAATGGAGCGACGGGTTAATTACTTATACCTATAATTGTTTTCAAATGAGCACGGGCTGTACCAATCGCAATCTGTAAAAAGCTGTCTTACTCAGAAACGTTTCACGGTTTCGAAAATCTATAGGTACCCACTCTCTACTATCTAGATAGAGATAGGCCGGACACTGGCTGGAAGGAACGACAGAAGTTGAACGAATATCATTAATGATGGCTTGGATGCTCAGTGGCCAAGAAGCAGAGCAACCCCCTGATGGTCGAACAACAACGTTAAGATCAACAACAACGCAATCCGTGGATGAAACTTGCGAGGGATAGTACAGAATGTGGAAAAACAATAGTAGGTGCTAACTGGCTGATGAAGGGCATCATCTACTGGAAAGTATCTGGTGTATAATCTAAATGTAATGAACGCCCTTCGGCTTTTTCGGAGTGATGACCATTTGCGAGAAAAAAATATTTTTGATGCTGATTCTGTAAACTGATCTAGAATTAAATTTATTTAAATCTATGATTTGTCTAGTTTCTCTCAGAAATTCTGACCAATTTTACCACATTTTTTATAAATATAACGAAGTTTGCTTATATTCCGGTTTTTTCCCTATCCATCGTATAAAACTCTGTATCTCAGTGTGACACGCACCTTAATGAACAGACAGATGTCCGGCGCATCTGTGCATTTCAGGACGGTCTGAACCTTTCATCGAATTAAAGCAAAATGAGCATTTACTCCCATTTTATTGTTCAAAAGTGGTTACACCTTCCGGACTGATATTTTGGTGAACTTTATTACACAAGCACGGTATCTTCACGAGTTTCTTCTTCTCTTCTTCATCATCTTATTCACTCATTTCTTACACCTGCAATCTTGCACACAATCCATCTATCTTTTCTTCAGTCTAGCTCTACAAACAAACTATTGTTTTTTTTAAATTTATATAAGAAAACTGTAGCAAAGACTATTATTATATTTGTCTATGTCCAAACCCTCTTACGTGTGTTCGAAAGTTCACGCCACTAGTGCCTCGCCAGGCGTGTGAGTGCTAAAGCCTCTGTATTTTCGGTGTTACAAATTTCAGTGTGTCAATGATTTTTTTTTCCATTGCAAGATGCTTTGCAATCACAGTGAAATTCGATTTTTAAAATAGAGTTTCTGCAGCTTTAACTTTTGTACGATGATGGTATTGATGACCTCTTTACCTATAAGCGTTACTTAAGAGGCTTCCACACCATCGCGTCTAGACCGATTTCGAAAGAGATAGCGCAACGGATTTCGGGTGTATAAAAGAAAGACAGAAACCGCGCAAAGTATTGAAATCAAATAATTGCTAATTCTCTATAGCACACTCTTAACTGAAAAACTTTTAAGGATTCGCCCTGTCACTATTTGTCACGTCAATAATAATAATAACTAATTTTAAATCAACTTTAAACACTGTTCTAAGTTTGATAAAGGCCTTCATAATTGAAGCCTTGAATTTAAACAGTATTAGGTACTTACCAATGATTAACTATTAAGTACGTATTATATTAAAACAAATAATATAACATTGTCCTTGTAGAAGTAATAGGTAAGTAATAAAGTATATAGGAAGGAATGTACACTTATAACACGCAGTTGTAACATGAATACACAAGTATTTTCTATCGTCAGGGCTTGTTAGTTTCCAGTCCACTAATTGTTAGTTTGAGGCAGGCCAGAGGTGAAATTATAGGTTTACACTCTTATCAGAAGGTAAAATTGATATTTAAACATTTAAAATCATAGTGTACACACATTCTACGGAAATACGTGAAAAGTAATATGCGCGGTTTTATAGAAATTATTTTAAAATACACTTTCCCCAAAGGATTGTTTTTTTATAAACTGTAAGATTTGTAATACCGAATTCTTTAGCAACTGCAGTAAAAAATATGTGAGAAAATCGAGGTAATGGATTAGCGAAAGGGGTTGAGTGTTAATTCTGTATTGAACACTATTGTATTCTATGGGGCTGAAAAAAAACTTTTTTTTAATACAGTCGCTAGCGTATAGCGAGTATTTTCATAGAAAAATTAGGGTAGAACTACAGACGGTAAAATAAAGTTTAAATAAGTCTAGCCAAATAACAACATTATAAACGATCTATAGATAGCGCATTTGACCCAGATTATCATAAATTTTGTATGTATGTAAATTATCACGCCCGTGTCCCTAATGGGGTGAGCAGAGCCACAAGTAGCCATAAGAAAACTTGCGGCCACTCCTGATTTAAAGTCCAAGATGTATATGGTGAACCATGGTGACAGGTGATCAGCCCATTGCCCATATAGATGGTCCATCATGTTAGGGAGTACACTAAGGGTTGTTAAGGAGGCAGGCTGTTTGCTCTTTGCGGACGACCTGAAAGTATTCCTGACAGTAGCGGACACTTCCGATTGTGAACGCCTCCAGTCCGACATAGGTAGGGTGGTCCAATGGAGCAGATCCAACAAACTACTGTTTAACGTAGCGAAGTGCTCCGTGATGAGCTACAGCCGGACGCGCGCCCCTTTGCAGTACCAGTACGAGGTGGAGGGGGTAGGGTTGCCGCGGACGACGTCCGTCCGCGACCTAGGCATTCAAATGGTCCCCGACTTAAGGTTTCGGCGTCATATTGAAAATGTTTGCGCCAAATCTTTTAGAAACTTAGGTTTTATTCTTAGACAGTGTGTCAATTTTAAAAATCTAAATGTTATCAAAGTTTTATATAATGCCCTTGTGAGAAGTCATTTAGAAACAAATGCCATAATTTGGAACCCTAATGAAGCTAAGTACAAACTCCTGGTAGAAAAAATACAAAATAAATTTACTCGCTTTTTATACCTAAAAGAATATGGAGTTTATCCATATTACCCGTTGATGTACCCGAGTCTGTTCGTGTTAGGTATGGTAGGCTACTGCAGGCTGTCGGTGCGGAGGGACGTGGCGCTGGTGAAATACATGGTGCGCGTCTTGCGCGGGGAGCTGCACCACCCGGCGGTGCTGGCGGCGCTGCGGCTGCGCGTGCCCAACGACTACTTGGGCTCGCGCCGCCGCCCCGCCATGCTGGAGGTGCCCAATTCTAGGACCAACCTACTTAAGTTTGCCCCCATGTCACTCGCTATCTATCTGCTAAATATCTTATCGGCGAACAGCGTGGATATTTTTTTCAATAACCTGCCGAAACTCCTACAGATTGCACAGGTAGTTATTGAAACCAAATGTTTTTAAGTATTAGTGTTTATCTTTTTCTTATTATTTTTTTAATTATTATTATTATTATTATTATTATTATTATTATTATTTTATATACAGAATACTTACTACATATAGCATCGCCTTAAGGATAAAAAAAAAACCTGTAATGATGATATATTGTCTTTTAAATAAATAAATAAAAAAAAAAAAAAAAAAAAAAAACTATCCCTTAGTAGCCTTTTACGACATGCTCGGAAAGAGAAGCAGCTGGACGCATTCTGTGTTTTTCTTACTCCCAGTCTAGCAGATAATTATTTTAATTTAAACAACATATTAACGTGCCTGTATTCAGATGAGATGTGCAACTCTAATATTTATTTTTTTGCCCATAACGTATTTTTAATCTACCATTTCTTTTGTGAATAAATATACTGAATACATAATTGTGAGAAAATCGATGAATATGTACATCGCAAAATATTAAAAAAAATAACCTACTAACGAATGAACATAGATAAACATGTCCCCCTTATTTTTACGACAATATGCGGAGGTTCGTAATATCAAAACAAAACAAGCAAGACAAAATCGTGTAAGCGCTTTCTCATTTACCTCACGTTATAACAAGTTTTAGGTCGTTAGTGTCACACTTAACTAGTCGCAACATGTCGAGCCTTAAATAGGTCAAGATGCCGCGTCCTCACTAATCTTGTAACAGTGTAACTACGCCTTCAGGCTACGCCGTAGCACCGTAGCGTGTCGTAGCAACGGCTATGATGTTTAGCTCTAGTTTAATTTGCGTTTGAAGATTGAAATATTACATGTACAGAGAAATGCGTTGAACGATTTTATTTATTTAATCATTATTCTGCCATCAGGGCACAGGCCTAACTACTGAAGCTGCAAGTCTTGGATGGTAGTTTCGTTTAGCAAAAAACCTACTAAGGCATGATTTTTCCAGAATGTAACCTCTAAAGGGGTGAAAACGTTTGTATCTAACGTTTCTACGCGTAGTGCGATTTGATTGAAACAAATGCAAAAATCACAGTGTTGCAGGATTTTTCTAAACTACCCCTAAAAAGAGGTAAAATGTTAAAAATAAAAGGGGTAAAAGGTAAAATTTTGTATAGAGTATCTTCATTTCAACTCGTATCTTATTATAGTTTAGTTTAAAACTTTTCCATACGTGGTTTCACACCCTTAAGTTAGACTGCTTACTTAGAAGTTTCACAGTAATTTTAATTCCATTTAGTTTGTTAATGAGCAGTAATTCCAGCAAGGAAATGAGGAAAGTTGAGGTTTTTATGCCGAACCGTCTAGGTTCAGAATCTGTGAAGGTACTTTTGAATGGACATTTGGAGTGGTCTAGACGTTGGTTATTTTGAAAAATGAATGTTAGAATTTAGAATTTTATTTTAATAAATGGTAGGTCGGCAAGGCAGACCTTATGAATTTAAGAGAAAACTTTAATAGTTAAAAATAAATTGAAATTAAACCTGTCGCACACGAAGAGTGCCGTACCATCGTACATGTACCTAAATGTTTCTTGTATGAGAACCCATTTTTTATAATAATTTCCACTCTCTACCTATTTCGGTTCATAAGATACAACCCGCTGACAGACGGACGGACAGACAAACGGACGGACAGAGGACGCTTAGTAACAGGGTCTCGTTGGCACCCTTCGAATACGGAACCCTATAAAGGTACAATTGCATCAGCCTTTTACATCGTTAAGTAGCGCTTTTACGAACAGGGTGTAAATTTTATTCAACGTAGATATTAGACATGTCCAAATGATCCTAGATATTTTACGGAATAAAGAAATTTTGAATTTTGATAAGATAAAATAAGTTTATTTACAACTTAAAACAGTAAAACAAAAGAAATAAATTATAATAAAAGGTGTAGTCTAGAAAAACTCTTACGTGTTATATGCCGACCCCACACAGAGTGGGATAAGGGCAGGAAGATGATGATGATGATGTGTAGTTTAGAGTCACAAAAGGGTCCCAACTCAGCGTATGCAAGTTTAATAACTTATGATGTTCTTCTTTGATTTTGATTTTTGAATTTTCAAACAGTTTCGTAGTCTTACAGTATAAAGAGTATACACACTGTAGTATCCATTAACCTGTTCGTTTAATTGCAGGACACTCAGCTGTACTCGTAAATCGGCGGTGAGCGGCAATGAATTGATTCCGACCAACATTACATCAAGCGTAAGCCGCGGCCCTGCCATGTTCGATTTATTTCACTGGTATTTGCAAACAGGCAACTTTTTGTGGCTGCAACAGTAGTTGTATTCTGTAGAAAGAATCTAAGTCAAATTGAGGTTTATGTATGTTTGTGGGTATGTGCTTTCTTTTGGCTGAAGCTTTAGTCCAAACGGCTGAAAGGATTTTGACAAGAGGTGTTGTTGGATTCGTCTATATAACGAAAGTATACACTATGACGTCGTAAACAATATGACGTCTTTAAATGATGAAGACTTCAATTAATAACGTCATCTGTAATGAATAAGACTTAGACTATGGTACAAACTTATCATTATCATCATCACGTTGCGGATCGAATATGAAAAATGTAAAATTTTGTAAAATAAAAGCAATAAATAAAATAGAACTCAAAATTAAAACCTATGTTTTTTAATTACTGTAAAAATAAATTACAAAAATATTTTAAGACCTAACACTATACTTGTTAGTCCTTATCATCCCATGAGAATACACTTTCAGAGATATTCTTAGACACACTGCATGCGCACGACAATGTAGAATGTTGCTCGTCTGTCGTCCCCCTCCCAAGTGACGTACGGGACGTGTTATTTCGTAGCAACCAACTCTGGCCGTGTAGTGCGTCCTCAGTAACATAATGCAACATTTAAGTTTTACACACTACCGCCGAACCGTGCGGTTCCGAATGAGACGAAGCGCGCGGACAAACGAGAGAGACCGACGATTCGCGAACCCGCGCGGTTCTTCTTCTTAGCGTGTCAGACCCCTTGATTGTTATATAGAAGACTAGCTGCCGCCCGCGGCTTCGCTCGCGTGGTACCCGGATAAAAAATAGCCTATATGTTAATCCAGCACATGTACTATGTATATTCCAAGTTTCATTCAAATCCGTTCAGCCGTTGAGGCGTGATTGAGGCGAAAACATCCTCACAAACTTTCGCATTTATAATATAAGTAAGATAAGATTTGACCAAAAAATAACCACCTCCATGGCTTTATCGGTCCCCGTGTTTCGCATTGTGGAATCTGTAATTGTGAGTGTTACGTGTATGATACACACGATTCAGTACATTGAGCGGCTTCGCCATAGTAAGTAACAGGCAAAGAATACTCAAACGCATCTCAAAGTTGAGCACGTCTCTAATGACGATTTTTTTGACAGATTTTCATGAGAAACTGTCAAAAAACCGTGCGTTGAGACGTGCTCAACTCTGAGTCGCGTTTGAGTATTCGGGGGATAGTGCCAAGCGGCGCCGCGAAACCGCGCGGTGCACTATCATGCGTGTGTTAACATTTACTACGGTTCTGCTGCGGATATTGTAGACCGTATGTAACATCGAAGTTACGTGATACGTAGCTACAGTTTATTTACTAGAAATCCGGAAACTCAATTGAAATTGCGACATTTAAAAGAAAATACTATAGGTTACCGTGCTTCTAACTTAACAAACGGCCTCACATTTCTTACCTTTTTTATTTTAATTTACACTGAAACAATGTTCGTCAAAAATATGTAATTTATTATTATGAGTGAAGCCGGTGGGAATTACTTAATGGTATTAAAAATGCAGGTAATCGCTTTGCATTGCATATTTAAATTTTAAACGAATGAAAACACATGCAGGTTTACCCGCTGGTTTCAATCTCATCTGGTGGAACGATTCATTTAATTAACAGCATTCGCTCGCGGCTCACGTACCTACTATAAGTTTATTCTTTTTATCATAAACTATGCATATTCCAAGTTTTAATCCAAATCCGTTCTGCCGTTATGGAGATGGGTGGGCCAAACATTTATCAAACACACGCATCTAAGACTACCGTACCTAGACATGCTCTTAATACATCAAATACTACTACAATAAAGCTTTATCTATCTGTTTATTAACAATATATTCAGAAACTTGACCTTTAATTAACAGAAATAAACTTACAACTAATACAAATACAATTTACAAAATACAAAAGAAACATTAAAGAAACTAAAGACCACTGCAAACGGCCTATAGATTAGCTCACCTGATTCAGATCATCAGACGGTGGAAGCGTGCCCAAGACGCTGGCCGCGTTGCCACGCCGAATGGCAATACTGATCCATTGTGCCAAATATGAACCAGCTGTTGGATCGCGCATCGTTTCGACCAGACGCCCTGAAAGAATTTTGAAAACGTGGTGGGCACGATCTTTTGGAGCTGACCTAACATGTAGGTCCTAACCTACCCTATTATCAGTATGTATGTATTGTATGTTCGTATGAGCTAGTGGCCAACTCTAGTGACGGAGTTTTTAGACCGCCTAAAGGCCTCCGTAATGGCTTAACGACTCAAAAGCCCGGACCGACTGTTAAACGTGCCCTCCGAAGCACGGAAGCGCTCAGCTCGTAATGCCACTTGTGGTCACCCATCCCAATTTGTGACCGCGCATATCGTTGCTTAACTTTAACGATCAATCAAGAACGCCTAAGCAAGCTACGCCACGAGCTCTTCGCTATTATCAGTGTTCATAAATAAAACCGGTCAAGTACAATTCAGACATGAAGGATTCACGTCTCATGGTTTTGATTATAATCATCTGCCCATCTCGCTGCAAGACATTTCTAAAACCACATTTTTTTCGGACGAATATTTTTTCGCAATGCTGTGCTTCGCAGATGACTGCTGACAGCTTTGGAAGCAAGGGTACCACTAAGTTGTGTAACTGGGCTTGAGCTGGTCTGAGTATTGAATCCGGCTGACGAGAAGAAAGAAAACTTCGAGCCCGCCGCCACCGAAGTCGGTGTGGTGTGACACGAGTTTAACCGACGTCTTGGTCTACGAAGGGATCAAAAATCACACTTCGGCCAGCGCGTTCGCAACCTGTCCTGCCCAGCAAACAAAATAATTTACAAAATCAAAATACATTTTCTATTTAGGCTACCTCAATAATGTAAGTCTGAAAAAGAAGCAAATTTCCTTTGAAACCAAAATAACACCTTGTTTACCGAAAACACGATTATCCTCCGAACACCTCAGAAGTATCGGTTACTTCGGTAACTACGTTTAGGTTTGAAAATAAAATTATAGAGTACCTTTTCGCTCACAGAGAGCGTAACACGCCTTTGCCGTGACCCGCATACTAAGGAGGAAGCCTCAGGTATCGATTTCTGGTGAGTAGGTAACGTTTGTACGGAAACACATCTGCTTTTGTGCATTTTTGGATAGACAGTTTTATTGTTATAAGGGGTTTAAAAACTATTGTTCTCCTACTGGTTTGTTCGAACTAGTGTGGATAGAATTGCGCCTCAAAGTGGCTCCATTCTGACACACTTAACACCTGAAACAGATCTACTTGAATAATTTATTTGAACTTGAAATTAAAATTACTTATATTTGTTTTTTGTTACTTTTGATTGAAATATTTCATTTCTCTTTGAAAATGTAAACTCAGAGGTAATATTTTTGACTGCGACGGGCCAGTATAAAATTTTAGCAATCTTGGTTACGTATGGAATATCACGTACCTAAGCTATTAATTTAATTAATTTAATTTGAATACGATAGATGTCATGGCTGAAGCTATTCTATAATATCGTCCTTCTTTTAGTACATATGTCCTCTCAATTCCTTCACATCAACTTGATAAAGGAAACCAATATTTCATAAAGCGTCATTGACGAACCCTTTTAAAAGGGTATCGTCACGTATATTTCTTTGACGATAATTTGATGGTCGTTTCGGAAACAATCGAAGGGAAAGGTGCGGTGGTTATGGAACAGAAGGACCCTATGACGGTTAGCCGGGCCGTAATGGTACGCCCACACCTGTAAGTGATACTTCGGAACATTTTAGTGTTAATATTTCTGCCGAAAGGATAAATTGAAAAAGGTGCTTCAACGAAAGGGTTCCTACTATGGTTTTGGAAGACCTTATGGCGATTAGTTGAACAAAATGTAACAACAACCTTTGTTAATCAATACTCACAGAACACTATTACTCATAACGGAGAAGAAAGTCAACTCCATACAAAAATAGTGGTTTTAAAATTAAGAACTAGCGCCACTGGTGGGACCCTTTGCCAACTTCTAAGAGCAGGAAATTTAAATTTACCACCATACAATATTTATCCATACAGTTGATTGCAGTTGATTGATAAAATTCAATGCAGTCCTGTCCAAAACAAATTACTGCTCACATTAATAACGTCAAAAATTCGTTATCAATATGGTTTAGTAATTTGTTTTGGTACAGACCTTCGCTAATAAACAATGTTGTTTATCAAAGTAACTAGGCACTAGATCTCTAATATACCACAATCCAAGCCAACCCTTCACCCAATACTTAGCTCATAAGCTTAAAAGACTTGCCTATCTTAATCCAAGAATGTAAGTGGGTAATCTTATACAACTGTAAAAAAATAAAGAGTGGGTTGAGCGCACCTGAAAATACAAAGCGTTTTACGCTTTTCGAGTTAAGCCCCTGATTGAGTGGAGGGGTCAAGCGAAGAGAGCAAAGGTAAAATCCCTTCTGACCAAACAGTTCTCGAGGCTGTCCACTTAGGCTGAAGCACTAGCCTCCCTGTTCAGAAACAATACACAAAAGTAGCTATACTTTCGTATCTAGCTGACTGACTCGAGAGCACTGGTGGTTTATTGGTAGTGACCCCGCCTTCCGATCCTAAGATGGTGGGTTGAAATCCAACCGTGTACCAATGGATTTACATGTGCGAAAAATTTATGTGCGCTATACCAGTACTCTCAAACGGTGAAGGAAAACATCGTGAGGAACTTGTACCCTCAATTATCCCCTAAACTACAAGACGTTCAATGGACAGTTCTCCTATGGTATCATACCTGTAAGAAAGGACTGTTTTAAATTATACCCGTAAGCATTTTTTAATACCACATACTTCTTCTGGATATTTAAAGATCTTCTCTTTCCTTGTCGACCAATGAATAAGGGGCGAAAGCTTAACTTTCCTTAGCATTTCCCCTAACACTGCTTATTTTTATATTTAATTGATGGGAAATGGGAATTGCTCGAAATGTTCTATGAAAATTAACGAAAAATATCTGTCCTATGCATTGTTTGTGAATACGGACGCTATAGCATCGGGGTGCTACGTGTGAACCGCCCAAAATAAATACATAAGAGTTTATTTCACTAGACGTCCCTTTGATAAAAAATAATAGTTTTAAAAGCAAGGTGATGATACCTACCTATTTATTTGTATGTAGAGATTATTTTAGATTTAAGTTCAGTGGTGAACAATATAAGGATCTCTGTCGACTAACCCGTTCCATGATCAGACCATAATAAGGCCGACATGTTGTGTACAATGCTTTGACGCACTATTATAACACTTAAATCCTATTGTGGGGTCAGGACTATGTATGTGACTGTTGGCTGCTATTTATTATTTATTTATTTAAATAAGTAATTTTAGTTTAGCCTGGCCCTTTTCTAAAACACCGCCAATTTGGTCCAGGTACGTATTCCTAGGTTTTCCCCTCCCAACGGTACCATTCATGACGACCTCAGTGGCGTGGCGGGCGAGTGCTCGACTGAGACGCAAGAGGCGTGGGTTCGATTCCCGCTACGGGATTTTTTTTTTTCATGTTCTGCAAATATTTCATCCGGGTCTAGGTGTTGTAATATTATAAGTACGTACTTATTTACAAAAAAATATAAGTATTCTATTATCAATCTGGTTCCCATAGTACAAGCTTTGCTTAGTTTGGGGCTAGATGGCGCTGTGTAAAGTTTCCGCAAATATTTACGTTTATTTATTTATTTTTTTCAACTCGCAGAGCATTCAAAGAAAGACCGTGATGGATGGCACAAACAGAGGGAGGCCATCATTTTGCTCACTGCTGGGCATACCAGCAGTGGGTAAAGTCGGTCTGTAATGATGATGATGAATAGATGAAAATTCAATTCCATATTTATGAACTACATCAGACTACGAGTATTAAAATACGGCTACTAACTTTGAATATTCTTTGCCAACATGAAAGTTGGTAGCATTCCACTCGGCCTTCAATAAATAAAGAAACCTTCTCGGTGGAGAACAGTTTACGTATTCCAGAGATCCTTAATTAGGGACCCTAACCCAATTTACTGAGACACGCTACGCTTTCTTACAAAACGGCTACCAGTACTACCACAACACTCTCGCGATTCTCAACCTTATGCATCAGGAGTAACAGTCATTTTTCTTTATCTCCGTTATATTTCGTCCGTAATGAAGGTCGCTTGAAACAAAAGCTAAGGAGAAGAAAGTCGCAAGTGATTAGTGGAATTAGATTGGCAGGTGTATCCTTACATTTCTTGAGATAAAACGTAATGGTCTCAGAATACGGAACCCTAATAGGGCAGTGTTGAAAATGCTTCGTTTTAACTTCAGATACTAAGTACTAATCGTGTCACTAGTTGTTTCTAACTTCAAAGGATTTTAAGGTGCGCCTCAAAAGCTCCTTTCGTGCACTTAACGCATGCTTTCGAACTTAGGTCCTACGACATGTCGGTTTCCTCACGATGTTTTTCTTCGCTGTTTGAGACTACTAGCGCACATAATTATTTTGAACAGAAAAAAACCCAATGACGCGAGACCGGATTTGAACCCACGACAATCAGATCGAAAGACAGGACCACCGGTGCTCACACAATGTGAAAGTGTGATGACCAAATTCAAAGTGACTTAGAAAGAACCGATGACATAGCAAACGTTGTTCGTAACGAGCCCCTATCTGCAGTCCCAGCGGACCACTCATACAAAATCTTACGAAATACGACCACCTGAATATGTACTAGAGTTTACTATCAAAGTTTCCGTATGTGGGACAGAGACAGCTATATTCAGTTGTACCTGAATAACAATTATCGAGGTCAAAATTTTAATTTGTGTGAAAGGGATAGCTTTATTTTCTCAAGTGTAGTTGATATTACCTATTCTTGTCGAGTCTAGAAAGTATTGCGCATAGATCTCAGTTTTTCTTGACACTTTTATTGCGCGTATTAATCTAGAATCGAATCTAATTAAGATGTACGTAAATATTGGAACGTAGGTAAGTGAGAGTTGAATTCGCATACGAAGGGTTCCATCCCATCATACATAAATGTACATAAAATGCTTTTGTATGGGGGCCCTTTTTATTATTATTATTTTTTGCTATAGCGGCAATAGTAATACAAAGTCTGTGAAAATTTCAACTCTCTACAATGCAATATAATTATCTTTAATAATAAGATAACAACGTTGTTATGAAAACCGCATTCAGCTAGAGTAAGTTAAGCACCTATTTTCATTCTTTACAATTTTAAATTGCAGGAAACCCTGTACATCAAAATTCTACGCGCAGAACGATGAAAATATCCGTCTGCAAACGTTATGAACGCTCACAAATATTATTGTTGACGCACAGTGAAGGAAATAAAGCATGAAACGAGTCTGCCAGCTGACAGCTACATGTCGTCATCTACGTGTTTAGTGTCCGGACGTGTATACTGGCCGAATGCGTCGGGGTATCAAACCAGCGATTAGAAGTGGATTCACTACGCCATTACTACTACTACTACTCTTTTTTGACGACTTCGGTGGCGTGTCGGGCGACTGCTCGGCTGAGACGCAAGAGGCGCAGGTTCGATTCCCGCTACGGGAGAAATGTTTGTTTGTTCTGCAAATGTTTCTTCCGGGTCTTATTATAGGTATGTATTTACAAAAAAAGTACTTATATAAGTATTCTATCAGCCATCTGGTTTCTATAGTACAAGCTTTGCTTAGTTTAGGACTAGATGGCGCTGTGTGAAATGTCCACAAATATTTATTATTATTTATTTATTTTTCAAACCAGTGTAGTGAATGGATTAAAGTGCGTGTTGAAGAGGCTCTTTTTGTGGACTAAATTTTACATGTTTTTTTTTCAAACTTTTTAGTTTCTAAACAAATCAAATTCCATTTCTACCTATACCTACTTGTGATATGTATACTTACTATCTTTGTGATAAAATGATAACCGCTAATTGATTCGTCAAGAGTCTACAAGTGATATAGTGGCAACTACTAGTATTATCTCTACAAAGCCTAAGCTAGTCGATTGTCATAAACATGATGTGCAGCATCTACTGTCTACTTTTACACGCTAGTTGCATGGCTTAAGTTTAAACTAAAAGTCGTTGCACTCAATTACATTGTCGGCAATATAAATTAGTGTTTCCATTAATAAGTACTAAGTCCATACTTATTATTTTTATCAATAAAATGGAAGAAATAAATACTAATCACACGCGGATTACAAAGGTTGTAAAAAAATATTACTGGAAATATAATGAGTTTACGAGTTCAATGTGATTCTGAAAGAGCGACCCTCAAAGACTTTCATAGAAGAATCACGAGTCATCGAATATTCAAATCACAAGATGCAAATTATTGTAAAAATCAATACTCTATTGAAATTAAAAGCTAGCAAGATACGCAGATCACTTAAATCTTTCCAAAGAATTTAATTTGCAAAGATGTAGAGTTCAAATAGTGAGAAAATTAAATAGTTGCAAAGGATTTTAGTTTTAAATTTCTTTTTAAGCAACTATAAGTTTGAAAAGTTAAAGAGTGTTTGAGCTGAAGTCGTGAAAGCAACTAGTGAACGATTAGTGAGCACTCGGTCAGTGTCGGGTGTTCATCCTTCACTGCTTTTTATGTGGCTCTGAGCTCTGAAAAATGGATTGGAAAATTCTTGTTTATAATTTACTCTAAGCTGTGTAAAAAAATCAAGCTCGCATTTTTAAGTAGTTACAGTTCACGTATAAGGCCCTGCGCCCACTATCACCATGGCACACCAAGGTATCCATCGGCGTACCTACGTACAAACGCGCACTTTGCAATTATTGCCAAGGTGTGCTTGGGAATGCCGAGGCATCCATAGCCATGCCGAGGCGTTCCTAGGTATATTGAGGCGTCCTTACACCTTGACTGTCCAAGAGCTATTGAGTCGTATCGAGAGTTGACGCCAGGCCTTAAAAAAATAGGTTCACGATTGTATTCCAGGCCCCAGGCCACGTCCAAGCATTAAATGCCAATATTTTGCAAGTACCTAATAAGAATACGTATTATTTTGCTTTAGAAAATTATTTTAGTGGGAGCTTGTTATAAACCAAGCAACAAACTATTTGAAATCACTATAGAAACTCTATTTCATGATTGGCATGAAATTTTAAACCTTATTCCGTGCACATAAAGTTCAAAAGTGATTATACACCGTGCCATAAACTGAAATAGACCTATTACTAACCATCTCAGCCTCTGTATACATTCGGTACACGTTATGTACGTGTACTTATGTAATTATTTCCTAAATATTTAGACCTGGCTGTGATCCTTCGCCATAAAACGCCCTAAGTTATAGACGCCTAAGATCGTAACATTTACAGTGAACCACAAAAGTTGTTCCACATTTTGTGTCTTAAAAACTGGTAATAAGGTTCAAATTTTTTTTATGCTACTGTACGGTCATGTTTCGCAAGTCTGTGGTTATGTTTATTACCAAAATACCTTCTTGTTTTTGTTGAAACGGGTTTTTGTAATGTAACTACGGTGTCTTAAAGCATGTTTTATTATAACAACTTTGAGTTCGCGTCTACAAATGTCTTATTTTAGTTTTTCGAGGCAGCATCAAATCATTAAGTATCTCTAGGCACAGATAGTATAGCTATCTGATACCGCAGATAAGATACCGCATCTCATAGTAGGTACTAATCCTTAGCGGGTTATTAGAATAAATAATAATAAATAAATATTTGTGGACATTACACACAACGTCATCTAGCCCCAAACTAAGCAAAGCTTGTACTATGGGAACCAGATAGCTGATAAAATACTTATATACTTTTTTTTTTGTAAATACATAGGTACTTTTATTACATAATACTACAACACCCAGACCCGGAAGAAATATTTGCAGATCATACAAACATTTCTCCCGTAGCGGGAATCGAACCCGCGCCTCTTGCGTCTCAGCCGAGCACTCGCCCGCCACGCCACCGAGGCCACAATGAGAGCGACATCGAGTGACATCGATAAATAATTGAATTATTGGTTAGTAGAAGTTGTGAATCGGTTTTTTATTTGTTCCTATCATCCAATGATTAAGTTTTATTTTTATTCGAATGTATTTCTTTTTTCACCAAAAGTGTAAAGTCTTTCTGATCTTTACACAAACGTAAACAACAAATCTATAGGTACTTGGAATACAGATAGCTTTTGTCCCGGTAATGATTAATAGTAGGTAAGTATTCCAGGTTGTATTTTATTGAAGTGCGACGAGAAGCCGCAGGCGGAAGCTGGTTTTCCGTTAAAATAATGCGGCAAAACATCAAGGACAAAACAAACCACTAATCTCCATGTAAATGTGTGCATCAAGCCTATGCTGGTACAAGTACAAACAGGGCTGTACCATAAAGTCGGTACATTTTGAACCGCTATAACTTGCCTTGTTTACGATAGGAGCCGTCCCAAATTAGAAGCCTCGCTTTGCTAAAACAAGGTTTTACTCGTACATGTTATGCTGGCACCACACACTGCTTGCCACAGGCTCCGAGCCAGAGGTCAGAAATAAGTGGAGATAAAACATGTCTATTATTGTCTATCCCAAAATTTAGATGCGTGATAATCCTCTTTTTCGCTCTCTTCTTTGCCCTCTTTTTCGTATGCGATTTGATTGTGATAGATTGGAAAATCATCGCATTGCAAGCGCCTGGTCGCAGTAGTACCATCGCGTCTAGACAGATTTTTAAACAGATGGCGCTGCGGATTTCGGGTGTATAAAAAGACAGAGTAAGACCGCGCAAAATATCAAAATCCAACAACCCGCCAAATCAAATAATTGGTAATTGCATGGTATCTACATATTAATAAAAAAACTGATTTTATTAACTAACCGCCGAATACTCAAACGCATCTTAGAGTTGAGCGTCTCAAGTGACGAGTTTTTGACAGATTTTCATCAAAAACGTCAAAAAAACTGTGACTTGAGACGTGCTCAACTCTGGGTCACGTTTGAGTATTCGGGGGTTAAGAAATATTTATAACCTTTCAAAGTAAAACTTATTTGAAATCATGGTAAGGTTCTCGAGATCTAATAAGGATTTTTCAAGATTTTTTTAATAGTTTTTTTTCTCGTTTTTTCTCTTTGAGGAACCAAAGGTTAATACTTCATATTCTTTTTTAATAAACGCTAACGTACAACAGAGTTACACATCGTTTTTTTGAGCAAATCCACTATGAAAGTTGACTTTCTAAGCAAACGTCATTGACACTTTCAAACCGACGCGATGTTCCACGCATTTAAGTAGTAGATCTGTTGCAGCGCTTGCTTATAGGCTAGCACACTATCAACAAACAAGAGACAGTTTTGAGGATTCGCGAACCCGAAGTTGTATGATACACTCGATTCAGTAGGTACATTTTGAGCGGCACGCAGTAGTGCACGAAGGGAGCCTTTGAGGCGCACTTTAAATCCTTTCACCACGGTGGTTCGAAAGAACTAGTGACACGACTAGTATTGTCATAGTGAGTGTCAGGCATTACCAAGAGGCCAGCGGCGCCGCCAAACTCAATGCTCTTTCGTGTGTGTTTCGCTTTAGATAAAATACCTAACATCAGTAAAGACTTGGTTTTTACAACCTCTTTGGGAGCACGTGAGTATTTTCTAAGTAAGATGAGCCACGTCATGATATATGCCAAGAATCTGGTGAAAAGTTTTGGCGTGAAATTAATAGATTTGCTGAAAGCGCTTTATTTTGACAAGAGACAAATTATGGTAATAGTCCAACACTATACGACTTTTGTCATGAATACAATAAAAAATATTTTTAACGAAAATGTTCTATTTTTTAGCGCAAATGACGCGTCTATTTGTAAAACATAGTGTCAAATGGCTGAGTTCTTGTCACGTGTGAAATACTTGCTATAATTATAGTTTTCAACCATATAATATGGCATAAACTTATTTCAAACACAATACTTTCCAATTTCTTTAAATCAGGAGTTGCTGCAAGTTTTCTTATGATAACTTGTGGCTCTGCCCACTCTATTAGGGATACGGATGTGATAGTAAGTATGTATGTACTTTCCAATATTCCCTTTACGTCAAGGACCCATACAAAATATATCCTGAAATTCTGTCAAAGTTTCATCCTAGGTGTCCTAAAATGTCTCTCAAACTTTAGTGTAGCTTATAACGGTAGAATAATTTAGTTCGAAGGCTAATGCTCGTCCACCTTGCAAGCACTTCACAAAATGGACAGTTCTGATTAGTGGACGTACCTAGTAGTAATGTGTGGGGGCTACTAAGTTCTACGAACATTCCACCTCCAGTTTACTTTTCAGCTACAAACGCGAAAGCGACGTTATGACGAAAATATGGTATACATATCTTTTGCTGTCATAGATCAGTTGACGACGAGATACAAAATCATATGACTTGCAAGGTGTGATGCATCGCTTTGTGTGACGACTTGTAGCTCTTCGTTGCTGACGTAGAACAGATAAAGATTGAATTAAAGTCATAACCAAATTTAAGATTTTTTTACAGTAAAAAATTATTGAATCAACTTATTTACAAAGACAAACTACTATAACATTAAAAACTTTAAGGTAATCGGTATGTATATCTTTTTTACAGTTGCATTAAGTAAGTTAGTAAGTTCGTATGAGCTAATGGCCAACTCTTGTGACGAAGTTTTAAAGGCGCCAAAAGGCCTTCGTCGTGGCTTAACGACTTAAAAGCTGGGACCATTAATTTAACGTGCCTTCCGAAGCATGGAAGCGCTCAGCTCATAATGCCACTTGCGGTCACCCATCCTAATTGTGACCGCGCACAACGTTACTTAACTTCAACGATCAATCAAGAACGTCTAAGCAAGCTACTCCACGAGCGCTTCAGTTGCAGTTAAATAACCATTATCCAAGATTATATATGCCCCTTTTTCAGACCTTACTCCACCTCTGGTTACCACAAACGTGTGTCCATGCATAACCGTCGAAGCTTTATGGTGACCCGCCCGCTACGCCGCTACGAAAATTGTATTGTTTACGTGCTTCGTAGAACCTCGTAGCAATGTGCTACGCCAGTTACGTAGTTTACACTGCTACGTCAAAGGTTATATTGCAGGGATCATGTTTTATGAGTAGAGAATAATTAAGTTTAGTTTAGGCGCATGTTATTTATATTCTGTGAGCGATGAGTGAAAGGTTTACTGGATGGTAGGACGAAAGGAGCTATTGAGGCGCACTATAAAACCTTTCACCACACTCGTTCAAAAGAACTTGTGACACTATTAGCAGTAGTACAGGAGGGTACATTTATAATTAAAATAACAAAAAGTAATGAGATGTACAGGGGATACTAAAAATAAGTATGAAATTGCCAAGGAAATTGCCCGCTACAAAGGAAGTACAAAAATATCAGAGCAGGAAACGAAAATCCGTAAACAAAGAAAATATACATTTCCCTTAAGCAAGCATTACTTTTTCATTCGTATAATAACCTAAATAGCAATTTAATTAAAGTTAAGGAGGTATCTGCGACGAAATTGTGTCACGCCAAGTTTCGTGTCAATTATGCTTAATTCAAATCGAAATAAAGGACAAAACCATTACAGTGGAATGCTTAATTGGATTAACGGACTAGCATTGATCTCAGCGCCACCTGACGGCACAATGAAGTTATAAGAACTCTGTGGCGTGTTGGAATATTCTTATTCAGATAGGCTTGTAAATGTCTAGTAAATCTTGTTATGCGCCACAGTACTTTAGACCGTCGGTCCCGGCTTTTAAGTCGTTAAGCTAAGACGTAGGCCTATATAGGCGACCTAAAAACTCCGTCACTAGAGTTGGCCACTAGCTCATACGAACATACATACATACAATCACGCCCGTATCGTAGTAGTCATAAGAAAACTTGCAGCTACTCCTGATTCAAAGTCCCAAGATGTAATGGTAAACCATGGTGACAGGCGATCAGCCCATCGCCCATATAGTTTGGTTCTCCATGTTGGAAAGGATACTATGCTCGGAGATAGAAGCATCTGGATACAATTTAAGTTTTTTCTTTATTCCCAGTCTAGCAGAGAATTAAGAATTTAAATTATTAGATTATTTATCATTATTATTATTAATGTTATTGTAGTTGGTCTTTGTAAATAAGTTGTGTCTATAAATACATTTGTATCCATCGATATTCATACCAATATAATAAATGCAAAAGTAACTCTGATTATTTATCTAATGTTGTATAGAGACTTTGAATAGCTTTCGCGTTGGCACAGATAGCAAAGACTATTGCCAAATAGAACAGTTGGGATACTTACAACTGCTTGGCACACTCAAATAATAGCTACATACCAGAACTGTGTACAGAGCTTTAGTAACAAACTTTACACAAAACGCTTCAGTATTGACTACACAATACTAATAGTCTACTCGACTACACTATTAACTTATAAAAAGTCAGTGAGGGCTCTAAAATTACAGAATATCAAAGATGTTTAGAACGATGACGTATGTTTGAAGATTTTCCCATAACAATTTTCAATGCATATTCTCATTAGGGTATTCCTCTTATATGTAGGGATGGACTAAGAAAGGAATTTAGGACAAGTTTGTATGAAAAAAGAACTCTACACGGGGCATTTCACTAGTTAAATGTACAAACTTTCCTCAAACTTTGGGCACTTTCGTTCACATTACCACTGCTTACTGCCGGGTGATGAAAATATTTGAACCCCAATATTTCACAAAAAACCCCTACCGAAAAATCTTTAAATTTTCTTTCCAGTGTAATGTATTGATGAAATTAAGTAATAAATTCCATTTTTTATTGCAACCCCTACATAAAGGGAGCCCTCACTTATCCCCTTTGGACACTGCAGCTATTTTTTCAAACCCCGCTGCATATTGAAGGAACCATTTTGTTGAACAAATTGGATTCCCCAATTTGCATTTTTTATTGCTAACAAATAGCTGCCCTGAGACGGTGAACGATTATAGAAGGTTTAAAGGATTGGCTATTTAGAACTTCGGGCTTTAAAGATATAAAAGATATAACATATTGTACAAAGTTATGACCTTCAAGTAAGATAAGATACGGTACTTATATTTATTCATATTTTATCTTATCTTAGCTATGATCTCCTAGTCTTGTAATATGGAGTTTATGACTTTGAAAAAACAATGGTTTACTATTATACCATCGTGCTAAGTTTTAATGCCTCTATTTTCATTTAATATTTTATTAAAATGAATCCGTAAATCCGGAAACTGCCTAGACTGATAGTTTATTTTAAATTGACTGTGCTGTTAAATAAATTGCTGGATACATTTTACAGCAAATAAAAAATGGTACCGAATGAATCATACCTACTCAATCGAGAGGACTAAAACATACAACTTTTTGTTCTATTTTGAGTCAATAAAAAATTTAGTGAGTATCAAAATCTCCATATTCTACAAGAATTTCATAGATGCAGATTCATACAACGTTATTGTCCATTCAAATTGTCATGCCGATTGATGTGCGAACCTAAGCTCTATTCCTGAATAGTAAGAGTGCAAGTACTTGGCTCTTGGTCACCGGACAAGATATTCAATTCGCTTGCATCGTTGACCTCGGACATGCTTTGAACTATATGGAAATAGGGTAACGTGAAACTAGTGACCCATATCACGAATATGCATCTATATTGCTTTGGCATTGCAATGTATGCATGGATTGCGATGCTCGAAGGCCTCCAAGTTATAATTTGCGGCCATTTTGCGGGACTGAATTTTCGGAGGAGAATTTTTGAACGGAAAATATTGTGGAATGATTTTATGGTCTGAATACCCGACCTAGATTAAGCGATCTATTTATCAAATAGAGCGTTCAGCCCGCTTAGAGCTAATAAATACTTAACAGATTGTTTTATCTTAGGATCATGTCCAATGAGAGGCAATAAATTCCAAAGTGTCTGAAAATCCGAACAATGTTACTCTGATTGCGTACAAATTGAGTATTCGATCATGGACCTACAAGGGCCTCTGTAAAAGTTTGGAAGAAACGGCGAGATCAAAAGTTTGGCCCTTGCGTTGTGACGGACGAGCGGGCACACAGTAGCATTTCGGGAGCGAATCGTATATCACAAAACAAACACAATAAGATCGGGGCCCAAGTCTCGACCCGAACATCATTCTTCGAAAATACTAGTGAAGTGATAGATAAAACAAAAATAAATAGTTATTGTCCCTTTGAGATACAAAGTACGGAATCCTTTTAGGGGCAAGACGACGCCTTTTTGTCAAACCTTTTGCGTTTTTTAGGTTGAGCTCGTGAAAATTTTATGAGGACGGAGTTACTGCTTTAAACCGCTTCTTGAATATTTTATAGTAATCTCACTTTGAGGTGTTGTTTTTCTTTTTAATGGTCAAGTTTTGTTATTTTTTTCCACAAGACAGTTGATGTTGTTCTTAGTTTTTGTAACGGTAGCCAAAAAATATCAGTTGAGTAAATTAAAAATGAATTACACACAAACACACATTTAACTAAACGCTAAAGGGAACCCACGTGTAGCAGTGTTTAACGGTTTCCGAGCGATGAGAATTAATTTAATATTTCTCACCTTTAGATCTAAGGCAAGGGGCATTGCCATGGCATCCAATTTGGTAACAAGATGACTTTCAATTCACTCTTCAAAAGATTTGGAAGATTCATCGCAATTTGATCCCTTCGTCACAGAAAATAAATAGATAACAGAAGATATACTACAAATTAAGACCAAGGTTACCACTACAATAATGTAGCCCCAAACTAAATCAAAATAAAAATTTCTTTATTCCAAAAATCACGGAGATCATTTGGACACGTCTTAAATCTACGAGTATATTGCATTTGCACCTGTTCGTAACGCGACCAAGCGAAAAAAAGGCGTAAAAAATGCATGAGAAACTATTGTAAGTAAACTCAATGTATACTTAATGTCGATGTAAAAACATCTATTTACATAACCCAGAAACAGAACAAATATTTATGTTCATCACACAAACGTTTTTCCTGCGAACCGAAGCGAAACGAACCATCAACCAACTGAGCAAAAAGCAGGGCAACTGACCTATCAGAGTAGTACAGTTACTGATAAAAACTAAGGCCTTTTGCCATCTATAGTAGATGATTTGTACAGCATCAGGAGGCAACTTTTACCTTCACAGACGGGACGCTGTAGTGCCTGGGACGAATTAAAATGGAGTAGGCTTGCCCAGCACCTATTTCATCCTCTCAGCTTAGTCGGCCTTGTCTACAGGAAAGACATAGTCAATACGTGTGGAGCTGACTAAGCCGCGGGTTTCCTCACGATGTTTTCCTTCACCGTTTGAGAGTACTGGTATAGCGCACATAAATTTTTCTCACAGAAAAATCCATTGTTACACGACCGGATTTGAACCCACCACCTTAGGATCGGAAGGCGGGGTCACTACCAACTAGACCAACAGTGCTCTCAGTTACTGCTAATGCCTTACAACATGACTGTGCCACACCCTCAAGCGCAGGACAAACAAATCACGATTAAAGGGCCAAGTTCAGTTTCATCCCGTTAATGTCCGTAGACGCATTTAATTAAAATTCACCCTTCGGACCCCGTCTTTATCTTAGCAGGGTTTTTCGATCTCGTTATTAGCACATTCCTTAGCGATGCTATCTCCCTATTGGGTCGGCAAATTGTACCAAAATATTCTACACGGATCCTTAATTTGTAATGGTTTTAAAATGTGTTTTACTGTAAAAAAATAATCTTCTATTCTCTATCTAAACTCATAATAAACGATTTATTGTCTTTGATAAATAGATCATGCTCATTATTAATATCTTCTTTTTAGAGCATTAAAACAAAAAATAGTTTTAACAATTTTTTTTACTATAAATGGTCACAGTCAGCGGCTAACTGTCAGTTATTCGTTCCTGCAAATGGAGTTTCGGAAATTATTATTACTGTTGCTTATGCACTCTATCTGTCCGTATCCAATAAATTTTCAGTAGAAGTTAACACAAATCATGAACAAACCACCTAAATAAAACCGACGGTTACATTGTACCGCAATAAATCTATAGTGGGCACTTCGCTTAAAAATAGGCCGGTAATCCATTCCTGTGATTATGCGGGTTTGAGCAAGATTGATCGTCGCCAAGCAAGCAGCCGGACTCTTCGGATTAAGGATCTTAACCGTTGTCTTTCTTACCTATGGGGTGAAAGTGATCCCCTATAAAATATATATCGTTGCTTTAAAACATCAGGCACGTTAAATTTTGTCGATCCCGGCTTTTAAGTCGTTAAGCTATGACGGAGGCCTTTTTAGGCGGCCTAAAAACTCCGTCACGAGAGTTGGCCACTAGCTCATACGAACTTACTTTATCACACTAGTTGTACAACGACACAACTACGTAGACTCATGTGGCTTCCAAATAGTTCAGAACTTTTGACCTATATAGAAGTAGTGGGTAGGTGGTATATTCAAAGTTTGCAATAACTAAGCTTATAAGATACAATGGCGTAGCGTAGATCCACGTGACATTCATCTAGTTAATCTTCGTAGTTTTCCGAAAACGACGTAATTTATCCCAACAAAACTTCAGCGCGAGACCCAAAACCTAATCCTCCAGATATTAATGCGCCTAGCCAGACAATACGTTTGACGGATTAAGGTTATTTTAAGCTGTGGGTTCCTTGGGCCGTAGATTAGTAGAGGCCGAATTACTGAGGCCCCTCTCATTGCCACGTTCACATAGAAAGCTACTACTCATGTCACTGATGCTTTACAACCAGAGGAAAAATCCATCAGTGCTCGACTGGATACGAACTCACGATGATCAGAAGATGGAGTACCACTAGACCAACTGCGTTCTAAAATATCAAGAGCTGATGGTAGAGTTACTGTTACTTTATTTATTTTAATAAAATTTGAAAGTTTAATTATATCGACACAAAACTGATAAAAGCAGTCTTTCTGCTCTCAGCTGTCGCCCATCCTAAGTAGGTAATTCCTGTGGTGTGAACGTGGTCTAAAGCTTAGCAAACACTCCAAATCGGCATTATTTAGCGAAGGGACCCTAATTAACGGGAACCCTAACTTTTCTTGACGTCGCAAGTGGAGCATACGTGGGTAAGCAGACAGATTGTTTGGACTTCGATAGGCTGAAAAGGATTTGGAAGGATTTGGCTGAAGTTTGTCGAGTTTCGCACTTTGTCTTTCGGACTTATTGGTTTACACAATTTTGTAGAGTACCTATTGGTTTAGTCTTTGTTGTATTCCTCTCAAATCCACAAAGCGAGTAAATTGGATTTAGATTCTTTATTGTTTCTTACATAAGTACCTACAGCTCAGAATAAATTCTTATTCTTAGGATTTTCTCAGTTTTATCAGGGATATTTCTCAGAGAAAAGAACCAAAATATATAAAACCTTTTGCAGGTTTTTTTACTACCATCCTGCGCGCTGCTTTGATTCTGTTTAGTTGTTTACCACCTTAATAATAAACGGTTTACCTACTGTGGGCAACTGAACGATATGATTATAACAACCCAGATCACAGTCATAATCCACCATTAACAGAAATCGTGATCCAATTTATTGAGTGATTGAACAATCATTTAAAACACCCTCGCAGACTTTCGCGTACAAAATCTTCAGACAAGCCATTCCCTAGATAGCTTTAAAGTAGCACAATAAAGCTTAGAGCGTATAAAACTATCACATAGGTAATAACAGGTAACGTTGGTGCGGAAGTGGTTTCTTTATAAAAGAACGCGGTGGAATCTTGACACAGATTCGAGTCTGGCTTGTTGAATCTACATATTTTTAGACGTCTTCTACTTTACGTGCACATGAGGGATGCACGTAATTGAGACTTGGAAAAGTTAGGACGTTTTTATAGGAAATTTGTGCACTCGTCTCGAGAGGCTTTGTCATTTCGAGATTTTCAGCAATTTCTTATATACTACTACAAGTTGTGTCGCTAGTTCTTTCGAAACAGTGTGGTGATAGGATTTAAAATGCGCCTCAAAGGCTTCTTTCCTGCACTTGACACATGTTTTCGAACTTTTTATTTAGGTTCTACGACATGCCGGTTTGCTCGCAATGTTTTCCTGCGCCGTTTGTGAGTACTGTTATAGCGCGTATTAATTATTCACACAGAAAAACCTCGAGCGTAATAAACTACCGGATTGAAACCCACGACCTTAAGGATTGGAAGGCGAGGCCGCTACCACTAATGCTCTAAAACCTTATATGTTTAGAATGTAATGTAAAGATAATAATCATAACAAGCAACATTCACATCCCTACTCCTTCTACAGAATGGGTGGTCAAATTGGATTATCATTTAACTACAGCTTTTTCTACTTTTGCGATTGAAAACATGCCATTCACACGGCCATGACCAGAAAATATTTCCAAAAGGCCCAACTTACCGAGTTAATTGTCGAGGCCGGTCACGTAACAAACTTAAACCCTACCATTCGATACATTGCTAAATTTTTATTAGGGTAAGTTACAAAGTGGTGTGTTGATAACAAAAACCGATCTCGCAGGCTTCCGTCCCGTGGGTCAGCTTAACCTATTTTCATTTCGTTTGTGTTTTTATTTCGGTATACTTTTCTACGGACGGGCCGCGGTTTTCAATTTACGAGGGAACTTTTGGCTTCTTTCTACAGACCTTTATTTAGGCTGAAGGACTAAGGCGCTTCTGTGTACTAGAAAGATATTACCCGTGGCCCCTTTCGTAGCGCGTGCTACGGACGTAGAAAAACTGACTTGTAAAAACTAATCAGAAATTAATCATTGAAAGGTACTAGAAACTAAGTTAGTTGGGTCTAGTTTTCTTATTTACTAAAGACACAACACCTGTGCCTAGTATAAATCAATTATCATCAGGAAGATCCTGCCCTTATTCCACTCTATGTGGGGTCGGCACAGCATGTTCTCTTCTTCCATTCCATTCTACAGCCGTCATCTCTGTACTCACTCAAGTCCATGTCCTCTTTCACACAGTCCATCCACCTTTTCTTTAGACCTCTACCTCTATATCCATCCACATTCATTTACATAACTCTCCTCGCAACATGACTTTCATCCCTCCTTATGACATGCCCAAACCACGCATAATCCCCAATCTTTCTGTCACTGGCGCTACTTCCAAACTTCCCCTGATATAAATCAGTAAGTTTTGAAAATATGGTTTTTTATGTTACTTTTTGTGATTCCCAATACCGTGTGTATGCTTATGCAGGAAGGATTGTAATTGATGTAGTTACCTATAAGTACATCAATTACATCACAGACGATAATTCACAATTCAGTGTCTGATGGTAGTTATTTCCACATATAAACCTGGCCTGATAAACAGTGACACAAATCGGAGGACTAACTCCCTTTATCTCACAATCTTGGCAATCTCGGAAATCAACAAGGACACAAATGCATTGGGATAATCTCCTATCGAATACCTATTATCCGATGTAAACACAGCCGTTAGAGTGTCGTTAAACTGCGAAATTGAACCTTAGTAGCTTAGTGACTAGGTCTGAAATACGATGGCAAATAAAATCTTGGAAGTCTGAATGGCGATTTGTTCGATCGATTCGGTGTTCGGTTTGATGAGATTTGAGAATTGAGGAGTAGAACGCCTCCAAGTAGGAACCCTTCATTGTTTTATCTGATTTTATTACAATGGGATGGGCTGGTGATACCCATTCATTTGAATACCTACCTAACCGATGACTTTGTAAGGACGCGAATGGTCAGTAGATAGGTATAGCCTAAGACCACTTAAAAACGCCTTAATAAAAACCAAGTTTAACCCTAATAGAGATACAACAGTGAACGCAAATGAAGGCACAATGAATAAGCAAAACTTGGACACATCGTGCTCAGTTACGCTAAACATAACACGCACGCAATCATGACTTTCATGACCAGCAACTTTACTCTAAAAAAATATCTTTTTAAGCATAAGGGCCAGTTTAATCAGGAGTGGCTGCAAGTTTCCTTATGATTACTTGTGGCTCTGTCTTCCCCATTAGGTTAACGGGCGTGATAATTAGGTATGTACATAATATGCATACCTATATAGGTATTTTTCGTACAAATGGTAAAGACACCGCCATAAACAAATCTTTCAAAAGTGTCGACGGAAATTAGCCTACCCATATGGGTAGGCTAATTTCCGTCGACACGACCATATGGTCGTATGTAAAACCAATTGCATTATCTAGATTCGATTCTTTCTAGACAAAGATAAGAGGCATCATTACGGCCAACCCGTTTCTACCCCACTTGCTAAAAGTTTACCGTTCGCTGCACACTTCAAAGAGATTTTTCGATCTCAAACGCTCGGGTTACAGACGACAAAAGGCATTTGAGTATAAAATACGCCAATTATACGCCACCCGTTAGTGGAACACCAATATTCAGAACGGATCACAATTAAACCCCCAGCAATTTCTTCAAAGGGAAGGATTTTAATTTAAATTTGGTTCGTTGTCCCATGTCGTGGGCTCCGCCCGAAAATTGCGTAGCTGCAAATGTTGGTACTAAGCTAACTTTTACTTCGCTTTAATACCTAATGGAAATTCAATTTCATATAAAATATCCTTGTAGATTAATCACATTGTACATTCAAATTGCGTTAGATAGAATTTTTGTTTTTCTCCTTTAGCTTTGGTAACTGATAACGAACATAATCTGCATAGCGTTTGATTTATAAGAATCAATATAGGTAAACAAATAATAAATATTTGTGGACACTTCACACAGCGCCATCTAGCCCCAAACTAAGCAAAGCTTGTACTATGGGAACCAAATGGCTGATGGAATACTTATTATACTTTTTAATAAATACATAATACCTATTACAACACCAGGACCCGGATGAAATATTTGCAGAACATACAAACATTTCTCCCGCAGCGGGCGGAAATCGAGCTCGCGCCTCTTGCGTCTCAGCCAAACACTGGCCCGCTATGCCACTGAGGTCGTCATTCTTTAGGTATTATAATTGTTACCTGCCAAAGTAAACTCTTTTCGATCAAGAACCGCCGCTAAGAACTTGGTCTAGCAATATAAAATGAATTTGTCAAGAATCATTTTACCTACACTACTAGACTTGTAAGATTATTCTGGCAAGATTATAATTATCTAAAGCACAAATTCTGCATTTTGTGGGACCCCATTTTACATTATCAATAAGTGGGGCAGTAATCTTTGTCGCACGTGTACTATCCATTGTGTAACTTACCTACTTTTCCAACTAGTCCGATCCTATCTCGTATTGCCATCAGCGCTAGTGAGCCGGATCCGGAATTAGGGCGGTCCAGCCTTTGAAAACCACATTCCGATTATTAATCACGGCTACGGTAGGTACCTATCTCCGATGAGCATCGAGAATGTGACGTAAGAGAACGTAAATCAAAGAGTAGATTTTACTGTCGCCAATATCGTCCCTACACGGATTCGGGTTTTGAAATTAGAGGTACTTTCACAAGGCCATTTCACGGGGACCTCAAATTAGATTGTTTAGAGTTTAGATAGTTACGAACTGACGAACGCTTGTGTACATAGTACACATGTAGGTACTATGTTTACGTATTTCAAGTTTCATTCAAATCCGTTCAGTCGTTTAGGCGTTGTTGAGGCACAAACATACAAACATCCTCACAAACTTTCACATTTATGTAGTAGGAAAAGTAGGATATCATATAGTAGGATTGAAGTTTATATTAAAACCTAGTTTCGTACAGTTATTAAAACTCAGGTAGTTTTTAAATTAGGTATGTAAGTACCTACCTACCTGGTATCGATTCTGTTAGGCATATTCTTAAACTTAATTTATTTTGACAGACCTGAAAAATATTGGCATCCCTTTACTATACATTGAGATAGCAGAGATCTCTATAATTTTAAAGCCGTTCAAATTAAATTAGGTAAGTCTAGGAAAATACACACTACTATTATAATAGACCTGAATGTTCAGATAGGTAAAGCTAGTTAGTGGCCAGTATCATTTTACAGCAGAAACTTTTTTTCTTTTGGCATTATAACATCAAAATGGGTTACCGACAAAGCAAGTTTTAAGTTTATATTACTACCAAGGAGGTTTAAAGTAGTACCTACCTACCTACCTAATGTCAGGATATCACCCTTGGAAGATTTAATGTTCCGAGATATCACCCAAAATTAAAAAAAAAAACATACAACTTTTCTGTCCGTTTAGCGCGGATTTACCTCTATTTACCTACATAGGTACATTATTGCTCCCGCATTATTTATATGACAGTAATGACATTATGTCATTGTTCTCCCCTGTTATTGAAGAAATCTGAACCGACTTTCCGAGCAGGTGTAGTATAAAAATCTTTTTATCTAGGTCAAATGTGCATAAAAGTGAATAATGAAGCAGAACGGAGGCAAACATTCTTATATGGAGTATCCAATTATATGAGAAAGCGCACTTTCGTAGAAATATGCGAACTTAGGTACCACTGAATGGACGAGACGTCCCTAAAAGAGTCTCGGTAAACATTCATTCGTGCACCCTACTTCAAACGCACCTATCCTAAGAGGGAGAAAATTATCTCGTGAATAAATTATATTTTTCCCTTTTATGAAGACAGCTAAAGTGCATTTTCGTTTATTTCTCTGTCCTGTTTGGCTAAGATCAAAGACATTGCAGACATTCCGCTCGCGGCCCGTGATCCCGCAAAAATGAAATGAATAAAGAATTTAATGTGACTTGATGTCTTGGGATAATAATGTTAAAGTGTTTTAGAATGTTTGTAGGGCGAAATGTTTGTTTTTGTAATTGAATTTATTTAGTGGGATTTTTAGAAAACTCGTTTTCGTTTCTTTGTTCTTTACTTCCGTATTATATTCGGACAGCTTTTTTTCTAAAGAGGAATTGGAGTTTTGTTGTTTTTAGGGTCCCACCCTGAGTCATTTTTCAATCAACTGGACGTAGCGATTCTTGTAACTCAATTTTCTTATTTTTTCCTCATATTCAAATTAAGACTGGCCTAAGTAGTAGGTACCCATTCTAACAAGTAACAAGAAAATATCATGGTAATTTTTGGGTTTGCAGAAATATAGGACCTAAAAGCTTACCTGTCAATCAACCAAGTTAGTAATCGTTATTCATCATCAGCTTTGATAAAAACTTGCATAATGGAGGCTTCATTGACCTGGAGAAGGCATCCGAGAGGGTCTGC
This sequence comes from Scotopteryx bipunctaria, assembly GCA_949320045.1. Classification (NCBI taxonomy): domain Eukaryota; kingdom Metazoa; phylum Arthropoda; class Insecta; order Lepidoptera; family Geometridae; genus Scotopteryx; species Scotopteryx bipunctaria. Next base: position 9,221,581 of record OX439449.1, read on the forward strand.
TGCAGATGACTGCTGATATGAGTGGTGTGAGAAAAATACATGTTGAGCCAACCCCACGTAAGTAGCATAAGGGCAGAGAGATGATAATGATTCATCATCAGCCTATAAACCCCACTGCTAGACACTCAGAACATTGTTCTGAGGCTGGACATCAAAACATTTTGAGGCTCTGTGTCTGTGGTATCTATGCGCCGATTAATAGTGACCGGAAGTCGTTACTACCAGGGAAGAATTAGCTAGTGGCCCTTACCCGCAGCTCTAAAAGAAAAAAAAGAGACAACTGACTGCTGACGATCCGAAACTGATCTTACTTGGATTCGACTGACATAACCCGCTAATCCGCTAACCAGCAAAATGTTGAATTTATATTATCAGCTTGAAAACTTGAAAAAGAAAACAATTCAGTTTACTGTTTACCACTCGATACCAATTAGGTAGGGTAGACTGGGTACGGTTGTGCCAATTTTCATTTGATCGCCCATAATTTCGTAAGTATTGCAGTTAGCTGGAAGCAAGGTGTGTTCTATAGTGGAATGGACATTTCTCTACGCATAAATACTTCAATTTTGGCTATAAGTGCAAAGGGTAACTTATAGGAGCCATTTGAAAAAAAAATAAAAAATGTCACAATCGTCCCCACCCCAAGGACGGTTGTGACAGTGCCTGGGGTCGAAAGTGACAGGTTCAAAAATACACATAAAATGGTCTTTAATCAGCTTTATTGCACGTATTATATTATGTCATACAATAAATGTCATACAAAATACAAAAAACGACTGCATCACGTTTACGAATGTATCGAAGCCAAGACATCCGAATAACGTTGTGTGTTTCCGCAGCTGACCGTATAGACGTCCCGCTTTTCACTGCTTGATATGCGTTTTGATACTGTTGCAAGTGACACTGACCTCTTTCCGTCGCCCTTACACCTTGCCGGGGTATCTAAAAGAAAAAAAATTTTTTTTACTTATATCACAACTGTGCCCAGAAAATATGGCACAACCGTACCCATTGCATACATTCGTAAAAAAACAATTGCCATGACTATACCGGATAAATTACGTTCAAAGTAATCACTGCTATTTAACCACTAATGTTTATGTTTTTACGAGAAAAAACACTTATCACTCTATCTGTATACATAAAACAACAATCACACAAAGAAATCGATCAAAAAAACTTACTTTTCATCGAAAAATCATAATGTGGTACTCTGCAAGCCGCTACGTCGCGCGCCGGCTGACACAATAGTGTGAAACACGTGCGGACAGGCACGCCGCTCATCTCGTCCCTTGCATCCGCCCCCGTATTCCTTATAGTTTCGCCAATACGACGACTGTCACAACCGTACCCTGGCACAATCGTACCCAGTCTACCCTACCTATCTCTGGTACTTTGCTTTTGAGTGACCTCATCCAAAACTCAATAATTGAGGATTACGAACTCTTAAGTTAATTAAGACTTGTTGAACCCGATAAATAGAGCTTAAAAGCTTCGATTGATTTTCTGAAAGGATAATTGAAAGTAAAATAAATAAGCATTCACACAAAGGCTGTTATGTATCTCTCAAAAGAATTGCTATTAGCTTAATTCAAGTAGATCATCATCACCATCATCATCAGCCTACAGCAGTCCACTGCTCCCCTAGGCCTTCCCTAATGAGCGCCATTGCGCCCTATCTTCGGCTTACAAGTAAAGCGCGAATAATATTCAAGTAGATATTAGCTTAACTTGTAAATCAATTCGTATGAAAAACTCTAAAAATATCGGATCTACCTGGCTATCATGCATGATACTATATACTATTACTAGCTTTCGCTCGCGTGGTATTCAAACAAAAAGTAGCCTAAGTATATGTTATTCCAGCACACTTAGGTATTATGTATATTACAAGTTTCATTCAAATCCGTTCAGCCGTTAAGGCGTGATTGAGGCACATACCTACATCCAAACATCCTCACAAACTTTTGCATTTATAATATAGTAGATGTATTCATAGTCATCACCAACCCAAAAGGGGAAACTATAAACAAAATCATCTACTAATGTAGCAATTTTGGTAATCCTCATTTTTGGCTTTAGGTAAAATAAGTGTTATATCTAGTCAGAAACGGTTTTACAAAACTTAGATATCATTTCTTACAAACATTTCCAAGCAACTTATTACGAGGCTGGATGAAAGCAAATACGCTCCGATTTTTACAAAGCTAATCATAATTTTCAACTTTCCATCTTCTTCCATCTTTCGCAAAACATCGATGTTGTAAAGGAACGTAATTCTAAAATCGGAAAAGTTTGAAACACTCTTCATTAGGGAATTTCTCTATTCAAGTAGCCCGACTTGAGCAATTAATGAAAATATATTGTGTCGTTTCCAAAGTTGATCATTAAAATAATGAATTCGCGCGTATAATTTCGTAATTACTTACAAATCTAAACTAATTTTGAAGTGAAAAGCTTTTTCGGTCTTCACGTTATTACGATTTTGCCATTTGTTTGAAATCTAGACGAATCTATTGACAAGTTTAATTATAATTAAGTACCTTTTTGCTGTAGGTACCTAGGTTGAATCAGTAAAATGCTGTTATTTATATTTTTATTGACTGCTGTGAAATTAATTGATGTACCTACCTAAATAACTACGAGATAAAAAAATCCTTAACAGGTTTAACTGTATGTGTACAAATGTGCAATGTTTATTACTTTCGATTTTTTAGCTTTTTTTCTCTAAATTTCACAGTTAGCTGGAAGAAAATGCTAATTAGCATTAAGTTATCTATGAAAATATACAAATATATATTATGAAAAAAAATATATCTATCTGACTGTAGGATATCCCAAAGGATATTGTCTAGCGCCGATCTTGAAAATCATGTCAAAGTGGGTAGTCAGAGGCATGTCCAAATAAGATACATTATACTTGCTGAAATACTGGGTACATTAACTCTTTCAAAATTATGCGTATTATTTAAAAGCAAATTGAAACTTCAAACTTTATTGATATAATGCAATAACTTGCATAATTTAAGTCTACAAATAATTATGTAGGTATCAATAAACTTTGTATAAAACATTTAATTCAACACATTATGTAGGTACTGTCAACTCTAGAAAATGATACCAAACTCCTATGCCTATTTCTTGTCAAGTTAATTTTGGCTCAATTTATTTCATAAAAATATGTAAGTATAAAGAGAATTGAGAATTTGACCCATATTTTCTATTGATTTTTCTAAATCTAAGATAGCAAACATCATATCCCTTAATACATAATGGAGGTAGGTCTTTATTTTGTTAGAAGACTATAATTTTCTATACTACTTCAATAAAAATCTTGGCTCGCTTGTATAATTTTATTTCGAATACAATTTCAAAAAATTAGATAATTAATTTACTTTACTGTGCAATATACCGTCAAGGACTCAGACCGTAGACCCCTTTAAGAGCCTATGCTCTCAGACGAGCGCGGCGTAAGATATTTCAATACCTTAGTACTCCACATTCTTTTATTCCAACACGAATAGACCGAAACTCGAGTAATGCCACGCCAATGCATCAGTGAGACGCATAGGTTACTTCATGTTGTCATAAGAATGTGTGTTAAGTAATTTAAACAAGATTGAATCTAACCCTCAGACCAAATAAAAAGAAAAGACGCCGCGCCGCGAACAACAAAAGTGAAGCCACCTTTTTATCTGTGTGTGTTGGTTTGTCAAGGTTTTAAGGTTGTGTGTTCCAAGTAACCTCAATTAGTATAATAATTAAAAGATGCTATTTGAAGTACTTACAAGTGAAAAGTGATTCCGTGAGACTTTTTATGTGATTTGCTGCTGTTTTTACAAGTTTTCACTACACAGGAAGGCATCATTCTATTTTTAAGACTCGTGACGTACCTTAGTACGTCACGAGTCTTAAAAATAGAACGATTAGCATGGTTTTAGTGTAGGTGTGTGCGTAAGCGTGTATGTTTACTTGCAGGAGCACGGTTTTGTGTGGCTTCACTTTTGTTGTTCGCGGCGCGGCGTCTTCTCTTTTTATTTGGTCTCAGAATCTAACCTGTTACGGCGGATCAGGTCACAGGATCATATGGCATGCCGCGGGATGCCACAGGATCCTCTGGCATGCTACGGGCAAGCGCAGTCCGAAGGGGGGGGGGGGGTCACAGGGGACATGAATGGGGCCTCCGCAATTTGGCATGTAAAAGGGCAAACAATCAGAACCCCTGATGGCACCTACCGTTGTGCTAAATTGACAATAAACTACATTAGACCGCTATTCCTAGACCATCATTAAAATTCGTTCGCTTACTTTCACTTGTATCATTACTTTGGACCTTATCAATCATAATCATTACGTTGCCACATGCACAATCTATTTGTCAAAATCTTATTTACACAAAAGTGTGAAATAAAGTAGGTAGAGCCAGGTAAGAGCCCGCGAGAAAAGTTGAACGTGGATATTTTTAGAACACAAAAGGGTTTGTCTATTACTTTTGGCATTAAATTTGAACCCACGACCTTAGGATCGAAGGTGGGGTTACCACCACTAGACCACCAGTGCTCCCCAACCAACAGACGTGCACCAATGGATTTTTCTATTTGAAAAAAATATAGGAAAACATCGTGAGGGAACTGGCACGTCGTAGAACCTAAAAAGTACGAAAATAGATGTCAAGTGCACGAAAAGAGCCTTTGAGGCGCACTTTAAATCTATTCACCACACTGGTTCGAAAGAGCTAGTGACACGACTAGGTAGATAGATAGGTATTAAATAGTTATTTTTCGTAAAATTAACGTCATATTGAAATAAACCAATAGGAAAATCACACGTACAGTGCAACTGAATCCACTTTCAATATTTTCGCGCGGGTTTATCCTACGCGACCTATATCTACTTATTTAAACTATAGAATCTGAACTCCAGTTTCAAACATTCATATTTAACTAGGAATTCTAGCTCAAACTATGATAATTGAATTACTATTATTATATTTTCTCTTACTTCTACTATTAACTAGTAGTTTATTACATATTTATTACACACAATTGTGTTAATACAGCTTGTAGCGCCAGCGCTTTTACAAAATTATGTAGTAAAATAAAAAATGTATAGATATACATTTTTGTATATCTTGTAATAGGTACATTATTCACTGTGTCTTCACCTATCGTTCGTATTCATTTGTCATATCCACAATGTTTACTTACACATTAAATCACTGCATATTGCTTACAATAAAAGTGTATCTCTATGATTCTTCACAACTTTTAATAAACTTGCTAGCATATTTTTGATGTTTTTTTTCTAGTCTATACTCTAAAAAAAGTTTCACAATTATTCTAGAACGCCACAGACCAAATAAGTGTCTAAGTACTATAAATTCAAAATGGAGTCACATATTTGGAAGAATTTTTTTGCATACATATTTTTTTACTACTAATAGAGCCTGGGACCGACCTCAAGGTTTAGCCACATCTTCCAAGAGATTATTCGCGGCAACCTTCGATGCATATGCCAAATTAATCTAGATACTGTCGCAAACTTCGATGTATATTGCCGGCTCAAAGCCTAGTAAAGAAAACCTCTATCCTCAATAGTGTTTATTCACAATTTCTCCGCGGCACTGTCACAAAGTTCGTTGTACATTGCCGGCTCAAAGCCCGAGAAGGCAGAAAGCCAGCCAGTTGGAGCATCAGTCGTCCGCATCTATCTCATCGTCGCTCATCTCTTCCTCGCTGGTGCAGTCTGGCTCTGTCGATTGGTCGGTGCAGCGTTCGCACCAACAGACGAAAAGGTAGTTTTGTGCTAGCTCCTGCAAAAAAATAATGTTAATATCTTCTAGTTACTAGCTTCGCTCGCGTTGTACCTGGATAAAAAGTACAAGGTCAAAAAGCATACGGTTATTCTAAGTTTCATTCATATCCGTTCATCCGTTACTAGCCGTGATTGAGATCAAAAAAATGGATGGACTGTGTGAAAGAGGACATGCGTGTGAAAGAAGTGAGTACTGAGATGGCGAGCGAGTCATAGAAGATGGAAGAGGGAAACATGCTGTGCCGACCCCACCTAGTGGGATAAGGGAAGGTATATGATGATGAATAGTAAATCTTAAACCTAGCTCACCTTCTGCCTAGAATGCCTGGACCGACGTAGGCTGCACTCGTCCAAGTAACTAATCCATATCTCCTCCCCGGCCGCTATCGGTCGCTTAGCTTTCAGTTGCAGACGATGGTCGCTGTAGGGGAAGGTGGATTCCGCATTGGGTGAGCAGTTGTGGTTACAGGCACTTTGTAGAACGTAGAGACCGGATCCTTCTGTGTTGAGGAATGTACCAGATTCTGGAAAGAAATTTTATACATGAGACAAGAGAAGTTTTCTGTTTTAATTTACTTCTTTGTGCCAGTAACAGTAAGTTCGTATGAGCTAGTGACGCCGAACTAGTCACCTCTTGTGACGGAGTTTTTGTGCCGCCTAAAGGCCTCCGTCATGGCTTAACGACTTCAAGCCGGGACCGACAATTTAACGTGCCCTCCGAAGCACGGAAGCGCTCAGCTCGTAATGCCACTTGCGGTCACCCATCCCAATTGTGACCGCGCACAACTTTGTGCTTAACTTCAACGATCAATCAAGAACGTCTAAGCAAGCTACGCCACACGCGCTTCTCGCGACAGTAGAGTTATGGAATGGAGTATGGGCGAAGGCTCTAATCCGAAGATTCAAAACATTTCGAAAAAATTAAAGATTATTTTTATTCAATTTGAATGACTAACTAAACACATGTATAGTATTAACTTTGCTTAAACACAAACAGCACATTATCAAGGGGGGTTAGAGCGTTATCACGCTCGCAAATCGCCAGTGTGATAACACCCTTATTGTATGTCCAAACCTAAACAGATCGTCATGATTGGCAGGATAGGTACCCACGAAGGGAAAAACCCCTTAATTGTTACCTGCTTGCCAATAAATGATTTTATTCTTTCCATTCATGATCCTGTTTTTTTATCCTGAGGAGAATAAAAAAACTACTTAATTCATTTTAGCTTAACTAATGACTAGAATACCTTTTGAAATCTCACCTTGTTCAACATACTCGTAAAGCTTGTCAATAAACAGGTCCAGTTGTTGTCTCTCATCATCTGACATGGCCAGATCTAACACAGCTGACACCCACATCGCCAGTGGACTCGTGCCGATGCCTTGTCCGTTTGTACCGATCAACGCCACCAGCGAACAGAAACCCTCAGGGGTTAGAAACTGTAATTAATTAACAGACAGTCATACATGGTTATGGAGAATAAATCACGTAACTCTGCTGATGCAAACAGTATCTATTTTAAACGTCTTACAAAACAGTTTAAAGTGATCCTTTACCGATCCTATTGAATAAAGTAAAATGCAGTTTGAGTTTCGAGTTTATATCTGTCATATTCAATTGTTTTAAACTCAAAATCTATGAGTAGCATGGTACAAAACCCAGAAGAAATATTTGCAGAACATTCAAACATTTCTCCCACCACGGGAATTTAATCTTGCATGGATCTTTAACTGAATAATAAGTATTCTGTTGTTATTCCAGATTATGAAAATTAATACTCCTGGTGACATTTCAATTTATTCAGCTCACATACAAACACTCACACACCCTCACATCCTCACAAACTTAGATTTTGGATTAACACACCTCTTGAATATGCTCGCTGCTTATAACCGCAGCAGTCATCTCTCTCAAAGTGGTCAGCTGATCTGCAAACTGGTCTCCAAGTAGTTTGTGAACTAATTCTGCATCCTCATTGACAGCTCTGTGGCAGAACTGCTTGATTTGAGCCGCAGCCGCCACTGGGTCAGGACTCTGGATGATGTAGGCAAGTATACGTAGAAGGAGCATTATATTTGTCGTTTCCGGAGGGTAATGCATTTGCCTGAAAAGGTATTAACTATTTTCAGACACGATGTTTTGAAAACATCGTGAGGAAACCCGCGGCTTAGTCAGCTCCGCACGTATTGACCATGTCTTTCCTGTGGACAAGACCGACTAAACTGAGAGGATGGAGTAGGTTCTGGGTAAGCCTACTCAATCTTAATTCATCCCGGGCACTACAGCGTCCTGTTTGTGAAGGTAAAAGTTGCCTCCTGACGCTGTATAAATCATCTACTTTAGATGGTAAAAAGCCTTTGATATTTTCAGACTAATTATATTTAATGGCTTTGGATTAATGGAAGAAGGGGGGTACGGAAAAATCACGATATTACACAAGGGGGAAGGCGGGGTAGTGGGATATATTTGTTATCATGTCTATTATTAGATTATACCTATTAATTAATTAAACTCACCATTCTGAACATATTAAATTAAAGATGCTTTGTACCAACAAAATACACATGATTTTGGATTTGGTAGTGTTAAATTTCACCAAGTATGAAGTTAAAAAATAAATAATCAAATGGAAGTTAAAAGTTGATAAAAACATCATGTGATTAATGGATGACCCCATAAGCTTAACTTATAACATGGACCACCAACAGACTAATATTAATACTTACTTCCAAGCCTCCGTGAGGATCATAATTGGATGTTGAGCATCCCTTGTGTCATGGCACAGAGTCCGATGGTATTTTGCAAATGCTCTCTGCTTGCACATTTCCGAGCAGTATAGTACTTCACACTGGCTACAGCTTGCGAGGTTACCCAAGTTAGATTCATAACAGTCCGAGTGTGGGAGTACAATATCAGGCTTGCAGGCTAACCGACGGACATTCTGCTCTGGGGTTTCAAGAGGCCTGAAAACAGTTATTATGTTTATCAAGCTCGTGGAAGGTTGAAATCTTGTCAACTTTCGTTGAATTTCGGGAATTCATTTTTAAGTGAGGTTAGAGATTATTTATTATTTCTCAAAAATTTACATTTTACTTACAGAGAAACTTATATCAATAATGTAAGTTTAAAAGCTTCGGACAAATTAGAGTAAAATAGGTAGTTAGACAAACAGAAGTCAATAAAAATTTATACAAGTACCCTCAAAGACGTGTACAATTTTGTGATCGACACATACTCATATAGTGGGACATGCACACAACCCTGCACCATGGTAGTGTAAATGAAACTCTACAAGTTTGATACTTCTTTAGAACTTATTGTTTAGGCTAAGAGGTGTTTGTCAGTCAAGTTCAAACCAGTAAAAAAGTGAATAAGTCAGCGCTTGATTGAATAAGATCCTGTCTAAATTATTCAAGCTGGGCTACTTAAATAATAATAATAAAACCCAACAGTTACATACATAGTCCTGACCCCACACTAGGATTCCCTGTGTTGTGGGTATCAGAAACTATGAGTACCATGGTACCACAACACCCAGACCCGGAAGAAATATTTACAGATCATGCAAAGATTTCTTCCGCAGCGGGAATCGAACCCGCGTCTCTTGCGTCTCTGCCGAGCAATCGCCCGCCACGCCACCGAGACCGTGTAATGTACAATAAACTGGACACAAATTGACAAGAATTATGAAGTGATCATTATGTTACCTCATGCAGTAATCACAGGCTAAATATCTGTAAGCAGCGTTCCAGGCGAATTGACAGGAAAGTAATGGCTCCTCCTCTAGAATAATATCACCTGTCTCATAGTTTTTTGTGGCGAAGAGCCCTTTGCCCTGAAAAAGTCATAAAATATAAATATAAATATTTGCGGACTTTTCACACAGCACCATCTAGCCCCAAACTAAGCAACCATAGGCACCAGCTGGCTGATAGAATACTTATATACTTTTTTTTTAAATACATACTTGTAATACATAATACAACACCCAGATCCGTAAGAAATATTTGCAGAACCTGCAGAACATACAAACATTTCTCCTGAAGCGGGAATCGAACCCGCGCCTCTCGCGTCTCAGCCGAGCACTCGCCCACCTCGCCACCGAGGTCGTCAAATACTTTCGATTTTTTTAAGTTATTAATTAATTTGAATTGTATGTTCACCATTTCCAAGGAGTGGCTGCAAGCTGCAAGTTTTCTTATGATTACCTACTTGTGACTCTGCCCTCCCTCCACATTATTTATATTATTATGTTGAATTGTACACACCTTTTTGCTATTGCAAATCCTTACTTCAAATCCCTCCATCGTATCTTCACCAGAAATCTGGGCCTAACAAAGTTATCAACACCACACAGCACCACACCAAAAATTATAAAAACTCGGCTCAGGTTTGTTTTCCTCGATTTCACAATAGTATATCTATTTCGCGTACAAAGGATATCACTTGAGTAAATGAATGAAATTAAATGCCTAATCTAATGCCTATAGTAGATACACAGAGTAACTTAATTAGAATCTAATGGGATGGTTAGAGGGAAATAATTGAGTTATAGGAATTTGAGGTTATTTTTTTTTAGGCAGGCAGGCAGGCTGGCTGGCATGGCGGCTCGCTCGCCAGGTTCGGCTGTTGGAGTGTGCGTTCCTCCTTTTTCCTCTGGCACCAGTTTCAATCACTCAAACGAAGTGAACGAAGCTTGGAACTTCCGAGCTTGGAAGTTTGGAACATATGTGTGATTATTTGCTCAATGACAGACTCGTAGACAGACAGACTCCTTCACTTTGACAGACTTTGACATAGACATAAACTTCAGTAAGACATAAACTGACAAACAATCCTGATGAAACATCGAACATGAAATCGAACATGAAACGACATGAAACGAAACGAACCGAATGAACCTTTATGTACAGTTTATCCTCATATAAATTATGAATGAATGAAACGTTTGTACACAGATAAACCAGAATCAAAGATAAAAGTTATAGATCATAATAATAGTTGCTTTGAGATGAACATGGTCCTCAGATGGTCTTAGATAATAAATTACAATATAGATGGTAAAGGCCTTTTTTATGTCAATGGAGTCCAACATATTCAGCATAGTATTATTATGTCCAAATAATTATTCATGCATTATTATTATAAAAAAGTGATAAGAAATAAATAAATAAGTTATACTTATTATCTAATAAGTAATGATAAAAAAATATTTTAATATTCAAAGTCTCCATGCTTCGATCAAATAAACAGCCTCCATGCTATACAGAGTAGTCATTTTGAACAAAATATAATTGTTTATTTAACTACTAAAAAACTTTATTTGAAAATACAATCTAGTTCTTACAATGTTGGTAATTATGTTTGAAATCGTCACCATCTTTTCAAATAAATCAAACTATTATTAACACAATCAGCGTTAAGAAACAGCGTTGCCAATAAATATCTGAGTATAATGTTCAGGGTATAATCTACCGATTTGTAGTTATAATCACTAATTCTTGGCTAGATATCTATTTATTTAACATAATAATTAGAACGTTTTACCTACATAAACCAATTACACTAATTTAACACAATAATCTAATCTAATAGGAAGGTACCTGCCTAAGTATTGTTTTCAATTTAAACACAATTATTTTTAAATGTTTTGTTGACATTACAGATGCCTTAGTTATAGCCTCGAATAATATTATGACTTGTCTATACTACATACCATGAATTCATTAAAACAACTACCTACCACCTATTGAGGATATTGATGTAAATAGGCACCTACTTATTAGACACGTGCCAACTATACTAAATGATGAATTCACATTGCAGAGACAAGGTTAAGAATATTGATAATACTATAAATATTAATTATCATTTGTAAGTGATTTTTGTAACAATAGGCCCCTTAATAAAGTTCATGAGACCAGGTATTAGATAATAAATTGAAAATAATATTCAGTAATTCGGGTGGTTTCCATCAGCTATGGAAATAGGAATTTAGGTAATGTATTTAATGGTTTAATTCTTTGTTGAGTATACATGTCTAGGAATCTCAACTATCAGATAGGTTGTATAAATTATACTAGGATTGTCAAACGCCTGTAGTTTTTTTCTTATGTGCTTCAATTTGCGCTATGGTATCAAACATTGGCAATGACTTTGTTTCAGGAGTGAATGTTAAAAGTAAAGTCGATATTACTGCTGTTGAGGCAAATAAAATTGACGGTAATGAATTTAATTGCACCATCTGAAAATAAAATCAATATTTAGTTTAGGTACCAAATAAATTTCACTTTCCTACGGTATAAAAAAAATATTGGTGAACATAACATACAACTCCATCTAGCCCGAAAGTAGAGCTTGTGGCGTTATTATTATTATTGATTATTGAATCGAACCCACAACCTACAGCGAACCAGTTATTACACAATATTATTTATTATTACTCAGATTTGATCACACATGATGTTTTATTAACTATTAGGAACATACCAACAGAGGAGTGAGAGGTGCTAGCATGCTACCAATCCTTGCAGCTGTATTTCCCCAGCCAAGAAGGGATCCTCGTACACTTGTGGGAAATAGTTCCAAACTGTAGGTATACATCCCAGTAAAACAGATTACGACTCCAATTTTTCCAACCAAAAATAAAACCACTTTAAGCCAGGCCAGAGCTGTAACATAATACAATTAGGTACATTATATTAAATAATAATATATATTATATACCCTTGGTCGCCTTTTACGATATGCTCGGGGAGAAAATCAGCTGGACGCATTCTATGTTTTTTCTTTACTTCCAGTCCAGCAAAGAAGTAATAATAACAAAATATTCAATAATCGTGTTCTAAGAATTCCATCCACTTTAATAATCACGACGTAGTACACTTACATTCGGGTGCGTAGTGCTGAGCAATTAGAAAAACAGCTGAAGTCATATATCCATACTGTAAGGTATTTTTTCGGCCATATTTCTCAAACGCAAAATAAGCTATCAAATCACCAGGAAATGACGTGATTGCCGCTAAAATAAAATTTATATATTTGTCTCCTGGCAGAAGTACAGAATGGACCACAGAACCGTAGTAGAGAAAACTGGATGTGAAGAAACAAAATGAAGCTACGGCCAGCCTTAACATTATCTCTTTTGATTCGAATATGACTTTCATGCTCTCTTTTTCGGTTTGTTCTTCGATATTGATATTTTGTCTTAGATCTTCTGGCTTCATGTTGTCTATTTCAGTGGCAGTTATATCAATCTTATTGTATTTTGCCATCAATTTCAGAGTATCCTTTGCTTCATTTATTCTGCCTCTCAATATTTGCCATCTTGAGCTCTCACGTAAAACCAACACATATACTAAGAATAATATCAAGGGAGAATACACAACCAAAATAATAGATTTCCAATACTTCAGCAGTACTGCAATTATAGCTATTGAAACTTCACCAAAATAAACTGCGTATGAAAAGATAACCCCCGTTAATACTCTCTTATGTTCACCTCCAACTTCAATCACTGTAAAATAAAGAAAACCACTATTTTACTTAAAGTACATGAGGAAAATTACTTTACTAATAGAAAATACAACTTACTCAAAACTATTGCAACAGTGTAGAGACCAGATGAGAACAAGGATTCTAAAAACTCCACAGTTATGTAAGAGTAGTAATTTGTTAAAAACACTTTTATAACGCCAATGCATCCACCAATTGAACAAATAATCGTTGTTGGTTTTCTGCCAATTCTGTTATAGAAAGTAAACAAAATATTATTTTCATTATAACTCGTTAGGGCGCGATGGCGCTCATTAGGTTTGGCGCACCTCTGAACAGCAGTGGACTGCTATAGGCTGATTATACTGATGATGATGAAATACGTTAGACTTACTTATCAGCAATCCATCCTGTGAACAGCATTGAAACTATCATGCCGGCATTGTGCACGCTACCAACAAGTGTAGCCTTCCAAGTTTGACATCCGAGATTGAGCTGAATATCGATAGAGAAACATTGTGAGTAATTTTAATATGCAAAAATGTGGGGTACCTAACTAGTTTTAGATTGGTATTAGCTGCTTTATTAATAAGGAGAACTGGAGAACTCTCTATAACAACAAGACAAAATAATTTATTTAAAATTTCACAACAGTAGAAATCTGCTGCCCAAAATATAATTTTAATATCAATAGGAGGATATTTCAGGAGGTAATGCGTACAAAGGTCAACTAAATATAATACAATAATAGTAATGACTTATTTTTCAATGCTTAGTATTTTTTCATACCTCAGCGACTATAGAATTTCTGTTTTCGTAAAACCATTCATCACACACACCAAGCACTTCATAAAATGTTTCATTACTACAAGTATTATTGGCCAGTTTATATTTGTTGGTGTTCAATATTGGTTTTGAGCATTTTGTATCAATTATACTTTCTGGCCACCATTCTGTCTTGTCAGTTGTTAGATTTTCAGATTCACATTCAGGAACTAGACACCTAAAATAAAAGTCTATTGATTAAGTTATTAATGGGTATTAATGTAGTTATGGGTAGTAATGGGTATTATAGTAGGTAATGGTACTTGGTACCTATACCTACCAACACTCGTATTAATATATACAATAAGTTTGATAAATTATCATAAACTTCAGACTAGACAAAGACTTCAAAAAATCAATGATTGATTACATCGATCAATTTATTTGATCGAAGATTGACTACCTATAATAATTTGCTAAATAGTATTCCATTCAATATGACAGCAAAAAGTTGATCATTAATAAAAAAACAGCTCATTGCTTCACGATTGGCTCACTCATTTAGCATAGTAACAGATGTCCTTACCTACCTAATAAAATACAAGTTTATGAAACTAGAATCTTCTATTAAAATTAAAATAAATAAAATGAATATACTACCATTAAATTTACAATTGATAAAGTAGCATAACACTTTGAGACGGATTCGGTTAGGTACTTTGTTTAAATATTTTAATTTTTAACGCCTAATGGGCATGTCAATTATTTTGAATTTATACAATACTTGGTAATTTAATTACATGTGTTTAAAAATTAGAACTTACCGATAATTTATATCCTCAGCAACAAATACGTAATTTACATGAGTCATTGAAACTATAAACAACGGCAAACACAAGAGAAAATATTGTAGTGTTTGAAATCTGCCGAAATCTTGGAATTTATTTAGAGCTTCTTTTTGATTAGACCCTGTCATTTTTAACGTTATTTTAATTTTATTTTCTTAAAAAAAGCACCGTACAGCAACGAGATCAGTATGAGATGAAGTGGTCTGACAACACTGATAGTGAATACCGTTTAACTAGGTATGTGAGATACGAACACAGCTTTACTACCTATTTACTCATGTATCTAAACTACTAGTTCGTCCCGAACTTGCTATTTTCTGCTTCGTAGTATCTAGTAATAGAAGTGAACCTAGCTTCCTAAACACTTAGGTAATCCTGTTAGGTTTTTACAATTGTCTGGTACCGATGGTTTACAGCTTTTAAAGTATGAAAAAATCGTAAGAAAAAAATATTAATTAGTAAATTATTATTATAGAAATATATGTTTTTTATGAAAGCTTTTACTAAGTAAACGCGAGCTTATTCAAACGAACCGCAAATACCGTTATACAGTCTGGACCGTTTGTGACTCCATTATCAAATCACTCGCTGTAACCATAATGCATTATGATTTTTGAAGTAGGTGTATATAAGTACATTATTCGTATGAGCTAGTGGCCAACTCTAGTGACGGAGTTTTTAGGCCGCCTAAAGGCCTCCTCATGGCTTAACGACTTAAAAGCCGGGACCGACTGTTTAACGTGCCTTCCGAAGCACGGAAGCACTCAGCGCGTAATGACACTTGTGGTCATCTATCCGAATTGTGACCGCGCACATCGTTGCTTAACTTTAACGATAAACCAAGATCGCCTAAGCAAGCTACGCCATGAGCGCTTTGAAGTAGAGGTACCTAATTAAGTAACTTCAGTCGGACAGTTTGTTGAGGAGTTCCACTAAAAAAACTCCTCTCTTTAGAATGTTTTTCATTGTAAGTAGGTACCTACATATTATACCAAATTTCTTATGTGCTAGCTATCTATCTACTTTAAGATTGGATCATCGATTCAGAACTTTTGCATGAACAAACATACAAAAATGCGTACAAACATAGGTATAATAAGTTCACACAGCGATCAAAGTACACTCGATCAATAAACCTAGGTATTCAATAAACCTGATTGATATGTATCTAAGCATTTTGCATATCTATAAATAGAATTCATGAAGTGTCAAGGTCTTCTAAGTCTGTCTGATATGTTATATCCTGTATCCATCCCATGAAATTTTGTATCTCTAGGGCAAAAAGGCATGGTTTTATTTTGTAAGTAAGTAGTAAGTTGAAGTAATGAGAATTGTTATTTATATAAGCGCATTGACTCCACCTACTATGCGCTTGTAAAAGTACCTAAAAGTAGGTAATTATATCTTTCTTACTCGCGTTATGCCTACCCGGATAAAAAGTAGCTTGAATGTTATAGCAGGTTATTAAAAACACCTCTTAGACAGTTGGGCTATATAAAGACCATTATACATAATCCGTTAGAGAAAATAAATGTTTATGGCAATATATTCGTCATCAGTGAAATAAAAAGTCCTGAAAATCACATCCACAAACATTATGTAGGTAAATGCCATGCCGCAGTGAGGGTTTGCCTCATCTGTCTAACTAACTAACCTCTACTCTAACTAAAAACGAGGAGCTATGCTTTATCTTTGACCGCTATAATCATTCTCATTCATTCGGTCATTTCATTCAATTCCTTCGTTTATTTTGACTTGAAAAATGGCGGTCGTTCCTACGTACGATTTTGACCTGTCGATTTGATGTTTTGGTAGTAAATATTTTTCAAACAATTGCTAATGTCTAAACAATAAAAGAAGTTAGATTTGCACTGCAAATTATTGTGAAGATGCATATAAAGCAGGTAATGCTTGCGGTTTCATGTTCAAAACGCGCATTTGTCTAGTTCTGTTTAGATTTTGTTGTTTACTAATGTTCCGTAACGCTGATGTATTTTTCTCGTATTACAGGTGATTATTCAGGGTTTCAAGAGTTATCGCGAACAAATTGTTGTCGAGCCGTTTGACAAACGGCACAATGTAGTTGTTGGACGAAACGGTTCCGGTAAAAGTAACTTTTTCCATGGTGAGTAGTCATAGGAAGAATGTACCTACCTACTTAAACTTCACTGCTGTGTGTATGCAAGCAAAATTACTGACAGTTTTGCTTGCACATACACACACTTATCACGCCCGTATCCCTAATGGGGTGGGCAGAGCCACAACCACAAAGTAATGATGCAGCTACTCCTGATTCAAGATTCCCATATCCATCTTGGGACCTGGTTGCATTTTTTGTCAAAAGTCATAATTGCATCTACTTATTTCAGCCATTCAGTTTGTGCTGAGCGATGAATTCTCTCATCTTCGACCAGAACAGAGATTGGCTCTACTTCATGAAGGAACAGGACCTCGAGTCATATCTGCATTTGTGGAGATCATATTTGACAATTCTGACAATAGGATACCTGTAAGTAATGGAATGCATCTAGTCATAGTGCATCATAGTGACCTGAGCTTTGTGGATAACTTGTTCTAATGAATGCTAAGTAATTTTCAAAATTATCCTCAAGAGATGTTGACTTTGCCTGATCAAACCTTTCTGCCCAACTCTTTGCGTCTTCTGCCTTTATCTAACTATGCTATTACTGACTAAACTTGAACATTTTCAGATTGAAAAAGATGAAATATTTTTGCGGAGAGTCATTGGTTCAAAAAAAGACCAGTTTTTCCTCAACAAGAAGGTTGTGCCAAGATCTGAAGTCCTCAACTTACTGGAAAGTGCAGGACTATCCAACTCCAATCCATATTATATTGTAAAGCAGGGAAAAGTGAGTATAATTTTCTGATTTATTGAAAATACTGATTGACCTACAAATTAATAAACTGCTTAACCTGCCTATAATAACTTTTAAAAGCTACTATGGTTACAAACATTCATAATATCGTCACTGGAAAGGCAAATTTACGTAAGCGCCAAAATGGCGCCAAATGGGCATATTGAGTTATTATCCTAAAATAGCAGTCCATAAACAATAATATGAATTGCTGGACATAGAAAATGAAAAAATAATGAAATCTTACGTTGATGACATCAAAAATTCGATAATTAGGTAAAAAGTTGTGATTAAAAAACAAAAAAAATGAACTTTAAACGGCTTTTTCTCGATTGGCGCTTACGTAAATTTGCCTTTCCAGTGACGATATAATCCCTACATATTGTCTGACTCCAAAATAAAAATCTTAGACCTAACATTTCTGGATAAAAAATTGTCTATATGTTAATCCAGCACATGTACTATGTATATTCCAAGTTTCATTCAAATCCGTTCAGTTGTTTAGTCATGATTGAGGCACAAACATACAAACATCCTCACAAACTTTCACATTATTTATATCTAGCTTTCACCTGCGTCTGGATTATTGCTTAGACATTGCATCTGAAAAATGCAGTCTGACCAAATTCTGATATTCGCTTCATCTTTATAACATAACTCTGAATCATATCAAACACAGTGCGCAAGCATTCATACAAACAGTACTACGCCTACTTTGGTCTGTCAATATTCTGTTCCGAATTGGACATTCACGGATGACTGAGAGAAATTGAAAGGAGTAACTATTGTATGACTACATCGGAACATATTTTCTTGAATTCAGATCGGATGCAGTGTGTAACCGCTCCAAGAGTTTAAAACTTAACTACTGTAATCACTTTCAATTCGCAGATCAATCAAATGGCGATCGCTCCTGACTCTCATAGATTGAAGCTGCTTCGTGAAGTGGCTGGCACCAGAGTTTATGATGAGCGGAGAGAGGAATCTGTCACCATACTTAAGGAGACTGTGGGAAAGGTGAACCTAATTTAAAACAAATCTTTTTTTCAGGTGCGAAAGGTTTACCTTAAGGCTCCTTTTGCCACACTGTATCTTCCAAGGTCTTCGTGACCGAGTTTCGAAAGATCAACGCGTGACGATAGCGAAGTGACCGCGCCTGAAGCAAGATGAGGTCGGCTATTATATGGGCATTTGCGTCCGTGTTGCGATGTCATCGAAAAATGCTGTAATCCACAAAAACGTTCGTAAATCGCCTCACTGGAAACTCGCAAATAGCTTGATAACGATAGCTATAATAACGCTCTAATTATTGTTGACCTAAAAGCAAGGTGACTGAAAAATCATTACTGACAAAGGTAGCAGTAGTAATTTATTACGCTCATTTGTCGGTTGACACAAGAAAGTGCCTTCAGATCACACATAAATGTTTAAGACTAGGATTTTCATAGATAAACACGAAACAATAACGTTTGAAGGAGCTTTGGGATGTGATACAGTTTGTAAGTGACCTCAATAAACTGTCGAAAAGTCGTAGCATACAAATTATTACTCATTATCTTCACTTTATTTTGTAATGTTATAAATATACAAAGCAAATATTTGATTTCGCCGATTCATAAAACAGTAATGTTATTTTTTCTTGCTATAAATTATAAGTACAACATAATATATTTTTATTGCACACAATAAAATTACGCTGTCGACTTTTATTATGTTTGATTGAATAGAGAATCTGGTTTACTTTGCATTATGGGAGATAAAACTGAATAATATCTGTAGTGTACAAATACAGTTAGTAATATGTTAAAACCTATGATAAGTTAAGTTTTGTTTTAATTTTGCAGGTTGAAAAGATCAATGAGTTCCTCCAAACCATTGAAGAGCGTCTGAAGACTCTAGAAGAGGAGAAAGAAGAGTTAAAAGAGTACCAGAAATGGGACCGCTCGCGTCGAGTGCTCGAGTTTATCATCTACGACACGGAACATCGGGAGAATAAGAGGAAATTAGAAGAGGTATGTGTATACATCAGCCCGCAGCTTCACTCGCATGGCAAAGCACATAATCCTACTCCATGGAGAAGGATCATAAGCAGAGTTTGTTACAACTATCTAATTTAACTTTTGAGCGGCGCGGCGCGGCGTTATTGAACTACAAAAACTAAGGCTTTTTACCATTTAGTAGATGATTTATACAGCGTCAGGAGGCAACTTTTACCTTCACTAACAGGACGCTGTAGTGCACGGGAAGAATTAAGATGGAGTAGGCTTGCCCAGCAAACTTTTAGATTTATTCATTAATTCAATCGTATTCTTTATGAAGCAGGTAACCCCAGATATAAGTACCCTTATTCTGTTATACTTATGTATGTAGCAACTTAGTCAGTTTTTATGAAGTGTTACAAATAACTTTTTATATTGCTTTTGTAGTTACTATCATAGTCGTTCGTAATTTTGTTTCCTTTAATTTTCTTGTTATGAAATATAGCCTGCGAGCAAAATTCCTCTAAGGTCGGACGAACGGACGAATGATGGAATTATTATCTCCTAAAGTTTTTTTTTAATATTTATTTCAGCTTGAGAAAGTACGCGCCAACAGCGGGAAAGAGCAACAACATTATGCGGACATGGTGAGAGAGGCGCAAGATCATGTGCGGGACACAAACAGGTGAACATAATAACCAAAATCCATACTAATATTATAAATGCGAAAGTTACTCTGTCTGTCACCTTTTCACGCCAAAACTACTGAACGGATTTTGATGAAATTTGGAAAAGAATTAGATTCAGCAGCTCTTTTTCTTGCAGGGCTGTGGGTAAGGGCCTCTAGCTGGTGTTATATACATTTTTCTTGTGCAGATAATGTTGTAGGCCTGAGTAGTTACGATCTGAGCGCTTCCGTGCTTCGGTTCGGAGGGCACGTTAAATTGTCGGTCCCGGTTTTTATGTCGCTAAGCCATGACGGAGGCCTTTAGGCGGCCTAAAAACTCCGTCACTAGAGTTGGCCACTAGCTCATACGAACTTACTTATTCATTTGTAGATACATTCATATTATACAATAGCTTCCGCCCGTGATTTCGCACGCATGAACCCAAATAAAATGTAGCCCATGTCAATCTTTAGCACTAAATATCCAGTATTCTGTTCTAATGATAGAATTTTATTACAGAAAATTGAAGGAAGCCCGCAAGGAGGTAGCGGCAACTCGCGAGGAGAAAGACATACTTTCGACGGAACAACAGCAGCTATTGAGAGAGAAGACGAAACTGGAGCTCGGCATCAAAGACTTGTCGGACGATGTCGACGGCGACAACAAATCCAAGGTACTATTATTATTCGTGTCACTAGTTATTAGTACACCGTATCTCTAACGGTGTGCTCAGAGCCACAAGTAATCATAAGAAAACTTGCAGCCACTCCTGATTCGAAGTCCCAAGATGATTAGCCCATCGCTCATATAGATGGTCCATCATGTTGATGAAAACACAATGCATTGGTGTTTGACTGATGATGCATTGGTGAAGACAGACGGGGTCACTACCACTAGACCAGAGATGGGGAAACTACGGCCCGCGGGCCATCTCCGGCCCGCGAAATGTTGAAATCCGGCCCGCGACCATCGAACAAAACTCAAGTGAAGTTTTCGTATTGTTAGAAATTTCATTCTGATTGGCAGTGAGCGGCTCGCATAAAACAATCACGTATTATTTCGCGAGCGCGGGCGGCATGTCCAATACATTTCAATTATGTAAAATACATAAGTATCAATATTTTTATTTCAGTAAATAATATAGCCAAAAATGCAACAACTTGGCCCACCATATATTTTGTAAGTAAATATTAGCACGCGAAGGAAAAAGTTTCCCCATCCCTGCACTAGACAAGGTACATTAGAATTACCTGTATTCATTTTCATTACAGGAAAGAGCCGAAGCGGAATTGGAGCGTCTACGCCAGCAGATATCAGAGAAGGAACGTGAGTTGGAAGAACTGAAGCCGAAATACGAAGAGATGAAAGCTCGGGAGGAGGAATGTACGCGGGCTTTGGCTTTAAACCAGCAGAAACGGCAGGAGTTATACGCTAAGCAGGGCAGAGGGACGCAGTTCACGTCGAAACAGGACAGGGATAGGTGGATTGAGAAGGAGTTGAAGTAAGTCATAGTCATCGCCGACGGCCCCATTGGCGTGGCGGGCGATTGCTCGGCAGAGACACAAAAGGCGTGGGTTAGATTCCCGCTGCGGAAGAAATGTTTGCATGTTCTGTAAATATTTCGCCCGCCACGCAACCGAGTTCGCCAAAGGAGTTCAACATAAAACTTATTTACATTTGACAGGTCCCTAAGCAAGCAAATCAAAGACAAAAAGGACCACGAAACGAAACTCCGCGATGATCTGCGCCGCGACGCGAACAAACTGACTGAGCTGGAGAAGAGAATAGAGGAGACCACTAAAGAGATGGAGAGACAAAGAGTGGCTATCGACGAACACAACAAGCAGTATTACGAGTGCAAGAAGCGGAAGGACCAGGAGCAAAGCGCTAGGAAGTAAGTCTGCATTTTAATATATCTTTTACTAGCTGCCGCCAACGGCTTCGTTCGCGTAGTACCCGGATAAAAAATAGCCTATAGGTTAATCCAGTACCATGTACTATAATGTATATTCCAAGTTTATTCATCCGTTCAGCCGTTTTTGCGTGAAAGAGTAACAAACATCCATTCATACAAAATTTCGCGTTTATAATATTAGTAGGATATTGTGTAAGTGTGCTTGGTGAGTATTGTGTAAGTATGTGAAGTTGTGGTTTGTAATTCAGTCACATGAATTGATTTTAATGGAATGATTAAAGGTGACCTGAGCCTATTGCCAAGTCACTTTTAGTCTAACAGAGATGGACAAAGATGAGGAAACCTTACATATTAGTTTTTTGACTAAATTGAAAACCAAGGTATAATATAGAGCTAAAGATATCAGAAACTATTTGCAAACGATCGTCAAAGTAGTCATGTTTAGTCAGTATTTTCCTTGTGATGACACCTTGTATGTTACAGTGAACTGTGGCGCAAAGAAACTTCGCTGACACAGAATTTATCATCTCTCAAAGAAGATCTGGCTAAAGCTGACCAGGCGCTGCGCTCTATGGCTGGAAAGGTATGAATTTCAAACTAAATCTAATCTCTTTTATTTGAGCATTATGTAATTTGTGCTAAGCTATTTAGAACCGTAAACCATGTATTTAAAGTATATTTTCATCTCCAGCCGATCCTGAACGGACGTGACAGTGTCCGCAAAGTGCTTGAAACATTCCAAGAAAGAGGGGGAGATTGGGCTAAAATAGCCACACAGTATTACGGACCTGTGATTGAGAACTTTACCTGTGACAAAACTATTTACACTGCTGTGGAGGTAAATTATTATATTGCTAACTCGTTTTTTTTGTCAAGATTCCTTATTCACAAGGATTTTTGAAACAAGTTGACAGAATTCGTTAGTGAAAATGCTTAATATCTCCTTTATAGGTAACAGCAGGAAACCGTCTTTTCCACCACATTGTGGAATCAGATACAGTTGGAACAAAAATTCTGAAGGAAATGAACCGACAGAGTTTGCCTGGTGAGGTCACTTTCATGCCGCTGAACCGACTGCAAGTTCGGGATATGGTTTATCCGAATGACAATGTAAGTAATAATATCACGGTTGCTCCAATTATGGCAGACTTCCCCTTCCCACTTACGACAGTTTCTTACCTTTTTCCAATTCTGTGATCTATTAAAAAGTACTCAAAACGATAAAGAAGCTAGTAGGCTAGCTAGTTTAAGAAACTAGCTAATAAGCGGCAATAGGCTTGTAACCTGTCACTTATTTAATCTAACTACTACGAATATCTACAAACATAATTAACAAAATACAAAAGAAACAGTCACCTGATCCAGATAGTCTTGTAAAAAGGCATGTGTCAGACAACCCTCTTATGACATCATCATCAGGTGTATAATTGTTTCAGAATGCCATAGCCATGGTACAGAAGTTGAAATATGACACAAAGTACGCAAAAGCTATGAAGTACATTTTCGGCAAAACCCTCATTTGTCGTAATTTGGAGTGCGCCACAGAACTCGGCAAACAGTTCCATCTCGACTGCGTCACTTTAGAAGGGGACCAGGTTTGTACTTTCTGTGATCTGGCTAAAAATGACATTAGTCAAAAGTAAGTTCGTATGAGCTAGTAGCCAACTTTTGTGACGGAGTTTTTAGGCCGCCTGAAGGCCTCCGTCATGGCTTAACGACTTAAAAGCCGGGACCGACACTTTAACGTGCCCTCCGAAGCACGTAAGCGCTCAGCTCGTAATGCAACTTGCGGTCACCCATCCTAGTTGTGACCGCGTACAACGTTGCTTAGCTTCAACGATCAATATGTTATGGTAACGCTTATAGGTATGTAACTGTAGTGGCAACATTTTTAAGCGACACACTTTTCTCACAAACTACGTAACTCGCTTTGCTCGCTCGCTGACAAATACTAGGTACAGCCTTTTTTAAATCCATTCCTTGTCTTCTTGAACGGTAATAACGTAACTAGCTTTGCTCGCCAACAATGTATCAATATTTTATCAATCATTATACTCTCGCTTTGCTCGCTCAAGATCGCGTTATTCATAGATACCGCAATAATTTTTGAAAATTTTGGCTTTACAAGATCAAATGAATTCCCAGGTATCGTCCAAAGGATCCCTAACCGGTGGATACTTCAACCAGTCCCGTTCAAGACTTGAGATGCAGAAGACGCGTTCAGAGCTGATGGAACAGATCACGACTCTTGAACAGGAGTTAGGGACTCTCAGACAGGAACTGAACAAAACAGAGTCCAGCATCAACACTATCGTGTCTGAGATGCAGCGGACTGAGACTAAGCAGGGGAAAGCCAAGTGAGTTCAAAGACCCCTTCACAATATAACAAAACATGTCACTGGTTTTAGGAACAAGAAGCGAACTTTTAGGTTCTACTTGCAAATGCATGCAAACATTTCTTCCGCAGCGAGAATCGAACCCGCGTCTCTTGCGTCTCAGCCGAGCACTCGCCCGCCATGCCACCGAGGTCATCAAAATATATCCTGTTACAAACTCCAGGATTCTTTTACAAATTGCTTTACTCTTACTTAATTTTTGAATATTTTATTTTGAGTAGGTATTCCGAGCTGGTCCCTCTGTTAAAACACATACCCTGAAACATTACAGATATACCCTGATGATGGATGGAAGATTATTAAACAACACTGTTACCTCAAAAACTCTATTTTTTTTACATAAAAAACATTATTGCCAGGGTAATCTTTCATCTGTTGTCTGTTACTTGAAACTGGGCATTAGCCAAGCCAACCTTGTATGATATTTATCACAATTCCAGGGACATATTCGACAAGGTGAAGGCGGACATTCGTCTGATGAAGGAGGAGTTGTCTTCGATCGAGCGATTCCGCGGCCCGAAGGAGCGCTCACTAGCGCAATGCCGCTCTAGCCTGGAAGCTATGCAGGCCACTAAGGAGGGACTCGAGTCTGAGCTTCATCAGGTAAATACTTCCAGAGATATATTCGACGATAGCCGACATTGGTCTGATGAAGGAGTTGTCTTTGATCGAGCGGTTCCGCGGCCCGAAGGAGCGCTCACTAGCGCAGCGCCACAGCGACACAGGTTCCAAAGAACTAGTGACATGACTAGATAGATAGTAAATTACTAATTGAAATCAGTTAATGGAAAAGTAATTCAGGTTTTGACCCCCCATGGAGTGGAACAAAGCCGTTGCTCTACCACGAGATTTCTATTCTAGCGACTAAACTGTAGAAAGACTATATAATTTAAAGTAAGCTTTCTTTCATGCCTATTTAGGAACTAAAATAACTTTTAAAACCAGGAACTAATGGAGCAACTGTCGACTCAAGACCAAGGCAAGGTGGACGAACTCAACGACGCCATCCGCCGCCTCACGCAAGAAAACAAAGAAGCGTTCAGCTCCAGAATGAACTTGGAAGCCACTAAGAACAAGTTGGAAAACTTGCTGACCAACAATCTGATCAGGTAATTATCAGTTGAAGCTCACGAAATTTACCAACAAGTGTTTGTAATAATTGTAATAATTGTGTGTGCGATTCCTACTAAGGAGTAGGAATCGCACACACAATCACACTGCAGGCAAAGCACTCATCTGGTGGTCTAGTGGTAGCGGCCCTGCCTTCCGATCCTAATGTCGTGGGTTCAGTTTCGGTCGTGCACCAATTGATTTTTACATATAATCAACGCACGCAATCAGGCCAAACTACTGAAGCTAAGAAAGCTGAAATTTTGAAGGTAGCTTCTTTTTATAGCAAATCACTCACTAAGGCGGGATTTTTCGAAATTTAACCCCCAGAGGGGTACATTTTTAGATAACTTTTAATGCATAGTGCGACTTGCTTGAAACTCGGTCTGGATACTAGATATGCAAAATAAATGGACACGTGTTTCAGGATTTTTCAAAACAAAACTCAAAAGGGGTAAGATGGGTTGTCAAAATTTAAACTTGAATACGACTAGTGAGCCGCGCGAGTAAGCTAGTTTTTTATATCCACAGACGTAAAGATGAATTGGTGCAAGCCCTGCAGGAGATATCAGTAGAGGATCGCAAACGGCGACTTGCCAACAGCCGCTCTGATCTCACCGGGGCGGAGAAACGCATCAAACAGATCAACAAGGAGATGGAAGAGGTATTCCGCTGCTAGCCTCATTACAACGCCTCTACTGACAAGTATATATCGTGTCATGTTCGCAGGAAAAAGTTTGCGCATGGAAAATAAGAATTTTCCTATAGTTTATTCTGTTGCAA
Organism: Scotopteryx bipunctaria; assembly: GCA_949320045.1. Classification (NCBI taxonomy): domain Eukaryota; kingdom Metazoa; phylum Arthropoda; class Insecta; order Lepidoptera; family Geometridae; genus Scotopteryx; species Scotopteryx bipunctaria. The sequence goes on from OX439449.1 coordinate 9,248,233, forward strand.
TGTTTATTTTGCAAAAAAAAAGAACTAATAGTCAAATACTTAAGTGCGGAAAAGTATCCACGCGCAAACTTTTCCTACGGATCAATTTCACAAGTCTCAAACTAATACCTACTAAAAGTTAGTAACTTATACTTCTCTGTTGGATTGGGAGTAAAGAAAAAACATAGAATGTATCAAGTTGCTTATCTCCCCGCATGTTGTAAAAGTCGACTAAGGGATAGCATCCTATTCAACATGATGGACCATGTGATACCGTGATGATAATCATGGTGACATGTGATCATATCACCATGGTTCACCTTATCAGTCTTGGGATCTCGAATCAGGAGTGACTGCAAGTTTTCTTATTATTACTTGTAGTTCCGTCTGCCCTATAATATTTACTTCACTTATCCCCGAATACTCAAACGCATCTTAGAGTTGAGCACGTTTCAAATGACGAGTTTTTGACAGATTTTCATCAAAAACTGTCAAGAAACCGTGACTTGAGACGTGCTCAACTCTGAGTCGCGTTTGAGTATTCGGGGGTAAGTCTAGTTTTCTTTTAAATATTGAGTGTTAAGTAGACTTTTGTTTTTAGGTTGAGCGGAAAGTTGCTGCCGCCGTCAAAAACGAAAAGGCTCTCAAACTTGAACTGGACAAATGGCGCAACAAGGTGAACCCGCATTTCTTTGCATTTGTTTTTTCTTTTCTAATATTTTCCGGCTTCCATTTCTGACTTACCAATTTCACAGGAAAAAGAAGCTCAAGACAAAATGGAAGAAGACGTGAAGGGTTTAGAGAAGATGGCATCAAAGGAAGTTCTTCTACAAGAGAAGATACAGGAATCTCTGGACAAAATAGCAGCTTTGGGCACGTTGCCCAACGCCCCTGAGCTGCACTCTAAGTACCAGAAACTGTCTTTGAAACAGGTATGACTTTGTGAACGACGCCATAAAACTTTGAATATACGCAGTACACACACCTAAGGCCTTTTACCATCTTATAGTAGACGATTTATACAGCGTCAGGAGGCAATTTTTACCTTCACAAAAGGGTTAGCTGCTGTAGTGTCTGGGACGAATTAAAATGGAGTAGGCTTGTCCAGATCTATTATGAATTAAAAATAAATAAATTGCACCCAATTTAATTAATACTAGTAAGTTAAACTTTTTACTTAATTCCAGCTATTCAAAGAACTGGAGAAAGCAAACCAGCATCTAAAGAAGTACAATCATGTGAACAAGAAAGCTTTGGACCAGTTCATCAGTTTCAGCGAACAGAAGGAGAAACTCTACAAGCGGAAAGAGGAATTGGATGTTGGGTACGTATTAAAGATTTTCGCCGACCCGACACCAAAGAATTAAGCAAGGTCCTATCAGCTGATCAATCACTAGATAGAAGGATTAGGTTAGTTTCGACTTGTTTTGTGGAACAAATTATTACTTTATCTTATCTTCTATCTGCAATCAACGCACAGGCCAAACTACTGAAGCTAGAAAGCTGAAATTTGAAAAGCTTTCTTTTATAACTTAACTCACCAAGGCGGGATTTTTCGAAATTCAACCCCTAAAGGATGAAAACTTCTGCATGTAACTATTGAAACTATAAAAACTCGGTCTTAATACTATTAATGCAAAACACAATGTCGTGTTTCAGAATTTTTCAAAAGAACCCCTAAAAAGGGGTAAAATGGGGTGTCAAATTTGTATGGGAACTTTTTAACAGGTGGTGCGATTGGCTCGAAACTTGGTTAGGTTAGTGTCCATTAATTCATACATGTTTCAGGATTTTTTTAAATAACCCTCAAAAGGTAGTAAAATGGGATGCCAAAATTTACAACTCGCGAGCGAAACTGCGCGAGTATGCTAGTAAAGTGATATGTTATTGTTAACTTGTTCCTGTAATCTGAATCGTATTCTACATTGTGATATGCATTATTTCCCTATACGTGAATACAGAGTTCAGTAAAATTCTCTCCAGGCAGGTCATAACCGAAATAATATTCACGATTTTTCTAATAGTTTAATGAAAACTTCTCAAAGTCAGAATTTGGTTTTGTTCATGTTCTTAATATTCTTGACAATATTCATGTAAACGTAGTCCTTAGACAAGTCCGCGTACATATAATCGACGTGAGTAAAATCCTTAACATAATACTCTCGTTTTATGTTACGTAGTCGGCTCTTCAACATTTGCACGTCACGCATGTTGGAGAACACATCTCTGTTGCTGTAGAACAAAATCACGGGCGCTATCACATTTGATAAGTTATAATCTGGTGGCGTTTCTCTTCCATACTTCTCTACATTTTTAGATCTCCCAAAATCGTACCGACAGAATCGCTTCGACGCTACCAACTGTCCGTAATGAAGGAACTGTAGCAATGATGACCCTGTAGGACTATGACCCAAAATGATAGGCCACAACGATTCACTCACGTTGTTTGGCCCCATCACAGTCATAAAGAAGTTCTCGCAGCTCAATGGCGATATCACACAAATGACGGGACTGATTTTGTTTATGAAATCCGGAGTGTAAACATTCCAATTCAGAAATAATGTTGGTAGTAAATTCGCGGCGGGTGAGAATACTTTTATAAAAGGGCTTGTCGCATTACTCATGAACACTTCGGGCGCTAACGCAAACATCAGCTTTATTTTGCTATTGTATTCTGGCCGCATTGAGGTCATAACGAAGTAGGTTGTCGTACCTTGCGAATATCCAACGTAGTACAAACTTTTCTGTCCAGTGATGTTCAAGGTATGGTCGATCATAGCTGGCAGGTCGTACATGCCGATCTCCTCCCAACTAAACTCCCAGAATCGAGACGTATTTGCGTTCAGAGACATGTGGTCGTAGGTATGTTTGTTTCCTCTCGCATTTCCGAGCCACACGTCGAAGCCTTCGTCAGCTAAGATATAAGCCAAGGCTTGGTTCGGTCCTTGTAACAACCAGCTATCAGAACTCTCCCAGATCCCGTGCATTAAAAAGACTGACATACCGTTGCTTTTTTCTCTCCTCCCGAACGGTATTCGATGCATTTTCAGGATGTACGCGTCTTCGGTTATGACTGTGTGCGCTTCGAGGGGGTATCCATATTTGTCGGCCAGTTGATCGATGGTCATATAAGCGTCTTCGGGTCCAACCGCTCCGTATGATAATCCCCCGACAAAGTTCGCGAAACCACCGTAGATTGAGCTCCATATACCAAAAACACGAGTGAATAGCGCCAGCAGTAGAATTACCCCAATCATTTTCACGCTACCGCATTTCACGACCAAATGACAGATTAACGTAAATTTTTCCACTAAAATACTAATCCAAAAGCAATCAATACTAATTAACTTTGCCACTAACCTTGTACTTGATCTACGATAGGTATTATAGAGTATGTTATCAAATAATGAGATGTGATTTTCCAATTTTTTTTCGGATATGTTATGTAGGCCACGCATTGAATGAATTCAGCTAGTAATAACTATGACCTTCGGACTAATTGATACAGGTGTTTTATATCAGAACCTGAATCTAACTATAAAGAAATTGAGTTTTTTGTTTTGTTACTTTAGTTAAGTTTTATTATAAGTATAGATTAAGTTTTTCTTGGTTTGTTTTTATGTGGGTGATGTGATGACTGATGTGGTCGCAAAACGACAAAACTCGTAAATAAATTGAAAAAAAAAAGAATCTAATTAAATAAGAAAAGTGATAATGGTGTCGATTCTGTTGTGTATACTCATAAACTAAAAGTATTTTAAAACTTCAAATATATTTAAATAAAATTAAATTAATTTTGACAATCATCAAAATATTGCTGTTACTATCTAATAGATCGAGGTGTCAGAAATTACTACAATTTTAGAGCTGCCAAATGAAAACGTGTTTGATCCTCAAATATAAATTTCTTTACGATTCTTTGACGACGCTAAGGTGTTGATTCGATTCCCATAGTAGTACCATGGTACTCGATGTTTCTGATACCCACGACTATACGGAAATCCTCATTTGACGCCACAACGCCCCGTGCGAAGCCTGGACTGGCTTATTTGTAAGGCGATAGTCGGACGCATAAGCGTTACTAACTTTAACATTTGATTGCAGAGGCGAAAAGATCCGCGAGCTGATAGAGACCCTGGAGCACAGGAAGCTAGAAGCGATTCAGTTCACGTTCAAGCAGGTCAGCAAGAACTTCACGGAGGTGTTCAAGAAGCTGGTCCCACACGGCCGCGGCAGCCTCATCATGAGAGTGGCGCCCGACGACGCGCCAGAAGTTATCAATGACGTGAGTATTGAACCATCTGTTAGAAGCTAGTGTCAGTTAGAAGCTAGGAGCTTCTGACAGAAGTTGGAAGCGTCTGTCAAAAAGTTAATACGTTTCCATTTCGATCGTTTATGTCGATTCGGTTTTTGAATTCAACAACTTCGTGATTTGTCATTCTGCGCTGCATTATGCTACATTGACCACAAGGGGTTTATTTACCATGTTTTATAAAAATGAATAAATATTGAGGGACATTTCGCACATCGCAATCTAGCCCCAAAGTAAGACTTTGTATTATGAAAATGTTACCAAGAAATACCATTTAATGTTACGTTCTGTTTCCAGCGAGCAAACGCGGATCAGTTTACGGGCGTGGGTATAAAGGTGTCGTTCACGGGCGGCGAGGGAGACATGAGGGAGATGAACCAGCTCTCCGGCGGACAGAAGTCGCTAGTGGCACTCGCTCTTATATTCGCCATACAGAAGTGCGACCCCGCGCCTTTCTACCTGTTCGACGAAATCGATCAGGTACCTTATGATTTGTTTGTAATTGACTCGCCAGAGCTCTATTCAATCACTTTCACTCAATGGCCATTAGTGGCGGATGAGTGTCTGGCAACTAGAGTGCGCATTCGAGTCCCGCGACGGCAAAAATGTTTGCATATTCTGCAAATAAGTATTTTTTCTAGTCCGAGTGTTGTGACACCTTGGTACTCGTATATGAAAATTAAATATGTGTGCTTCATTCAATAGAATCACATTTCAGGATCACTTTAATACATTAACTAAGTTTCTGATATCCTCGACACAGAGAATCCTAGGGTAAGATCAGGATTATGTGACTGTTGGATGTTATAAGGGGTTCCGAACCAAAATGTTGAAACAGAACCCTTATTTATCTGAATTTCCTTTTTGTTATTATGTGGACCGAATGTATCATGAGACTAACCAAACCAAATCTTCTCAGGCACTGGACGCCCAGCACCGTAAAGCGATCGCCAACATGATCCACGAGCTATCGGACTCAGCTCAGTTCATCACCACGACCTTCCGACCGGAGCTTTTGGAACACGCTCATAAATTCTACGGAGTCAAGTTCAGGAACAAAGTGTCACACGTCGAATGTGTAACGCAGGAGGAGGCAAGGGACTTTGTGGAGGATAGTGCTACACACGCATAGATCTATACTACTACCGTACACTCTAAATGTGTCAGTGAGATCAGGGAGAATATTATCCCCTGAATACTCAAATGCATCTCAGAGTTGAGCACGTCTTAAGTGACGAGTTTTTGACAAATTTACCGGGGTATGTCACTCTGTTGCAACCAAATTCTGTTTGAAACGGTCAAATGTGACTATCATACCAGCTCTCAACCGAAGTTATAAAGAAAAGTCACATTCGAAATGTGGCAGTGCCTATAGGCAAAAAGCGCTTCAAGGTAATTTCATTTCTACATTGCATCATTGACGCAGAGTTTTTGAACTGTCATCTCTAAAAGCTAATTTAACCTTTGTTGAATCGAGATGTTCTGTTTTGTCACATGACATTTTGAAAGCTAATGTACTTTTCTAGCAACATAAATCCATCGCGACACTTTGACTTCACCATCAGTTGTTTTGTCTAAGACAAATATACCACGACAGAAAGATTGACTTGTAGATGAACCATGCGAAATAACCAGTAGATAGAGATGAAAGAAACTTGACGAATTGAAAAAATTAAAAGGGGAAACATTGACCATAGAATTTGATGATGTTTTACATTTTCTAAGTATGTATTCCATAACCTTAGCCAAAACTCTTACAGCATGATCCAAGGATTATGCTGTGCCGACCCCACGTAGAAAGAAAGAAAGAAAGAAATGATGATGATGATGAAGTATATATTCCATTCTATCTATTTAAATTCAGTTCAGCTTAATGATGTATTATATCACACATTGTGTGATTCAAATTATCATCCTGTAATTTAGTTTTCATACATACACTAAATCTATGTATTTTTTTCATAAGAAACTTGGAAACTCAATATGATGAAAATTGAAAGTGTATGAATTTAATATCAATGTAGTTGGTAGGAATTTTGATTATTTTATTGTGTTTTTAATTATTAAAGTTAAATAAGTTATTTTTTTTTCATTTTCGTTACTTTTCCGGCTTCGTTGTTAAGCATTAGGTAAACCTTATTTAAGTTATTAGTTACGACGATATATTTTAAGAATACAAAAGTTAGTTCTAAGAACATTCTTTATTAACTGAAATTCATAGAACATTTTTATAAATGTAAATTATACGTTTTGTAGATAAAAAAAGTAACTATTTTTATTTACCCAAATATTATACCTAATACCCAATTCTTTCATCCGAACCAACATACTAGGAAATATGCATGTATTCTTTTTATATTTTTATTCGATAGCTGACAACGCTATAAACCTAACAGTAAAAAAACAACTGACGACATTTAAAATAATTAGAAAAAGTTAATAGCTAACCAAATGGCCAATTTTATTGTCATAGACTATTACGTCACATACGCTAGAGCGTACCAAAACCAATGGCGGTCAGAACCAATGGCGTCGCTTTTCAAATATTTAAATTTCCCAGTTTTTTTTACTTTCTGATTTACTTCTAGCTTAAAAGAAAGTATAATCTAAAATATTGATCGAGGTATAATTCTGATGCAAGATAATAAAAATCTTATGCATATTCTCAGTTAAACTGATTTGAACGTAAAAAGTTCTAAAACATGCGTCGAATGCAAACAAACGGAAATTGGTTCACCACATTGGTTCGAAAGAACTAATAGTAGTAGTAGTACTGTGGTAAGTATTGATTGTTATTTGGAGTATCCTATTTTTTTATCATAGTAGCGGAAGCTATAGGTCAGAAAATAAACGAAATAATAAAATAAAAACAATATATTGAATTAGAATATTTATACACAAACTCAGTTTCCGAACTCAAATATCGTATTGTACAAACAATTGCTTTCAAGACCTTACTCTAAAAATACTGAACCCATCAAAGCCATTTTAGGCATAAAATTATTTTATATCTAGGAGTGAAGTACTTACATTGGAATAGCTAAAATTGGGTTGATGCAAATCTGGCTATTATAATTTTAGATATAAATAATTCTACAATAAACTGATATGTATTGTAAATAAAAACTTACATAAAATTGGTGTATTGATAACATAGTTTACTATTTTAAAATGCGTAATTCTATGATAAAGATAATTTCCGTAATATGGAGTTAAGTTTAAACACAAGAATAAGTATAAAATGTACATTAGATACAATCACACTTACCACGAACGCATCGTCTCACGAAGTTCTTTATATCACGGTCATACATAGCCAAGTAATCATGCTTTCCCACTTATTTTTATTATAATTATAAGATTCGTTTCTGAACCATAGGACACGCATTTAAATTTTAAGATAAATAGCAATAATCATAGTAAATACTAGAAATAGGGATAAACTCGCTGAACCCACGATTAGGCTAGACAAATACTGTGCGCCTCGGCAATTTTCGTCTAGCTTCTGAAATACGAGCTAACGCGATGATAATAAGATGTTACAATAATTATGTAGATACTTATTTTTCTAAAGGGTTGATTCAGTTATTATTAGTTGCATATTGTTTATGTTATATTTTTTGTAAATTAAACATTAGGTATATTAGGCGGCCTCGGTGGCGTGGCGGGCGATTGCTTGGCAGAGACGCAAGAGGCGCGGGTTCGATTCCCGCTGCGGAAGAAATGTTTGCATGTTCTGCAAATATTTCTTCCGAGTCTGGGTGTTGTGGTACCATGGTACTCGTAGTTTCTGATACCCACGACACAGGGAATCCTAGTGTGGGGTCAGGACTATGTATGTGACTGTTGGGTGTTATTATTATTATTATTATTATTATTACATCCAAAAAACAATAGGAAAATATTTTGCGTGCAATCTTTTTCCCGTGGGTTCATTCTTACACAGTTGCGACAATCCCCATCGGTAATATAGCATATTATGGTTTTGTGATATTAATTTTGTATTGTGTCACTATCAATATACACATTTCAACAGTCCCGCAAAATCTATGCACTCTTTATCCGGCGCAATATTTTTGTTTTTATGTGTTAATTGTAGGTTTTATTAATATAATTATTGTCAAGACTAAAATATGGCTAGCATTTACTTTTATGTGTCTGAAATAAAAAAAATAGTTTTTGATTTAATTCGCTTCAAAGTAACTGCAAAATGGCTTTGCTATATACCGGTCGGAATTGTCACAGCTGTGTGGGAGAGAAATAGAATTTGATTTGTTCTACTCTGATAGAGATCATTAGAGTATCCTAGGTCCAATACGAAAACTGGTGTCATATTTTTCAAAAACATAGAATACAGTCGAGTTTTCAAAAAGGAAAATCAGAGCTATAATGTTGCCTTATGAGTAAGTTTAGAGTAAATTAATAGGTAGTGAATCAAACTCCCTTTAACAATTTTATTATAAGGAAGAATTACTTTGAACGCGACCAGTCATCACTGGTGAAGAGGTGAACATTATGTGAAAACATTATCAATTTTGGCATAGATTTCTGTGCTCGGCATCAAGAATTTTTAAGCCACATTTGCCAAAAGCCACATCTGGCATATTATCTGGCATCTTCATCATCCGGTTTTGGATGAAACTTGAAGATATATCGTGATCTTCAAGAGCATATTGTATACAAATCTCCGAAAGGGGCCTATTTGAGGGGCACTTAGTTTAAGTGCGTCTTTTCACCACACTGGTTCTAAATATTTAGTGACACTAATACTGCCCTCCTAGTGAAGAACGCAGTAACTATGTCAAACATGTTTTGATACGAGAGTGAGAACAGAATGTTGTATTTTGTTAGGCGATTCCGAATAGGTAACTATTTTGTCAAAAATGCTAGTTACTGCGTTCTTCGCTAGAAGGGCAGAATAGTAGTAATAGTAATAAATTACTTCCGGCTTTGTTATTTATTTAAGCTAGGCTATAAGTTCTTCCACAAGGGAACAGCGTACGGAGAATTCCAGTCCCTTTCGAACACCTCTTGCAGATCTTTCCTAACATCTCTGGTTGCGTTCATTTCGCTGTCCCGTCTAAGTTCGTCTTCGAATACGAACGCCACTCCGCCGGTCTCTGTGAAGTAGTCCGCTGACCAATTGGAGGTTCCGATGTAGGCGGTGCGTTCAGTAACCATGTATTTGTTGTGGTTCACTCGGGCATAGGGGATTTTTTCCTGGTCGGGCGTAGACGGCACGATGAAACGTTTCTGGTGAGTACAATAAATAAAATAAAAATTGTTTAATTCAGACAATTAATGATAGTCCATAAAATAATAATAACAAATGAAATAAAAATAAAATTAAAATTACACAAATGTCAAAAACACAGAAATAGAAAATACACAGATTAGAGGGAGCATCCGTTACTGGGACAGCACCAGCACAGTGTATGATAAGATTTTAGGACATTAATAGATATAGAGCACTGGTGGTCTAGTGGTAGCGGCCCCACCTTCTGATCCTAAGGTCGTGGGTTCAAATTATCACCACCATGTGGGATAAATAGTCAGGAAGAGAGAGAGAGAGGCAAAATCCTTGTATGAAACTGACCACTTGCAAGTCGACCCGGGGGTAGGAGGCGGAGAGCGCGGCGAGGGACCTCAGGAAGTAGTCTTCAGATGGCTGCGAGTGCTTCCAGTAGCTGATGAGGAGCTTCACCTTCACTTTGTGCTCCAACGCCGCTCTCCGGAGCGCGTCATCTATCTTCGGCCAGAATCTGTGAAGTTGAGTTTTCAAAGGTAATTCATCCTACTGATATACAAGCCTGCAAGTTTGTGAGGTATATGTTTGCCTCATTCGTAACTGCTAAACGAATTTTAATATTTATGTATGTTCGTATGAGCTAGTGGCCAATTCTAGTGACGGAGTTTTTAGGCCGCCTAAAGGCCTCCGTCATGGCTTAACGACTTAAAAGCCGGGACCGACTGGTTAACATACCCACGGAAGCGAAATTAAATTAGTTAAAATCATTAAATTAAATTAAGTACGAATTTTAATTAAACTTGGAATATACACAAACAAGCTTGTGAAGTATGAGGATATTTGCCTCATTCGTAACTGCTAAACGTACGAAAAATCACAAATATTTAACGTTCACCCTTCATTCGATTAAAGCAAAAAGTACCTAAAAAGTATTTATTCAAAATACATTTGGTTTGGGATCACTCCTTTTAAGTCGTATGACCATTATATTAAGAAGTAAGATTAACATGGTAGAGAATATTAAGGCCCCGGATTGGTTTGAACTATCAACTGTTCTGTGCTATCAGTAAAGATCTTTTCACCACACTGGTTCGGGAGAACTACACGGCCAGTAGTAAAGACTCACGTCAGCTTCGGCGTGAACTGGCTGACAGGCATGTACTCCATGACCGAGATGTATACGAACTCCTCGGCTGCTGCGATGATGGCCACTATGGCGTCGTCGTCGTTGGTCCTGCCAGTCGGGCTGAACGGCGGAGGTGAGCTCTGAAACAAATATGAAGTAAATACTTGGATATCTTAAAGCCACCCGACACCCTTTTAAAACCCCTTTTAAAAAGAAAAGGGGTAATGGGGTGTCAGTATGTGTGAAATAAAAAACAAAAAAGCTGACAACAAAAACAACTTACTCGGCTAAAAACCCTACCCTTCATTAAGATAAAGAAATACGAATGTAGGCATAGTTACATTTTTCGATCTGCTAAAACGTGGCTAAAATGGGATGTCGAAAGTTTTTCCGTGAACAAAACCGCGCTGAAAATAAAGAAATACCAAGATCTTCAAGGATTGTTGAAATCAAATGCCAATGACCTATTGCACATTTGAAATCTGGCGATTCACAGAAAAATTACAAAATGTTATGTCTGAAAATTCATCGGTCCAAGCCTTATCAGGGCCCAATAAAAAGCGTGTTTTATCGTGTTGGGTTGTTCAGACGGGCGCTCGGAGCAGAAGCGGATCCAGGATTTTGGTTTGGGTAGGTTTTGTCAAGGTAAACAAAACACTAAAGTAGGTAGCCCACGAAATTCGAGTCTATTCGGGTTACTTTTAATAAAAAAAATAATAAGAATTTAGTGTTTATGGGAAGAGTGTCTTGTGGGGATCACTAAATAAAATAATAACTTTACACAAGTTACAGATAAACTAATAAAGACTTGTGCGGTCAAGTGTTGAGAGTCTGAAGACCACTGAAGTATATAATAAGTACCTATGTGCTTTTTAATTGGGCTGAGTTTCAGAAACGTAAACAATATCAGGATAGAACAATATGTATAAGTGTGGACTCGTAGAGCCACGACATGGCCAGACCCAAGTGGAAAACGAGCAAGAAGACGCCCGCAAGAACGCTGGGCAGACGAAATAAGAAGTGTAGCAGGACAAAGCTGCATAGAAACAGCTGGAGATAGAAATACTTGGAGAAACTTGTAGGGGGGCCTTTACTCAAAGGGAGCAACTATTCAATTTCATTTTATGTTTTTATATTGTTTTTTTATTATTTTACTAGAAACTTAAAGTTAAGGTAATAAAGAGGCTGTATTATTATTATTGTTATAAGTGTATCAAGAACAACATCAAGTTTAATTCAAGATTTGTTACGGGAGGGCTGAGATGCTGAGTGGCTCGAGCCCACTAGCCCAAACTTAGATCCGCTACTGGTTCGGAGGTAATGAACTTCACTAGCACAGCTATATAATTGTTACCTATCTCTACCTATAGACATTTTAATTAAATCGAAGTGACTTGTTAAGCGAACACCTGCCGAATGACCTATCCGTCCGCATGTTTTTTGTCGGTACCTAGTAAGTAAAAAAACTAAATTTTTAATGAAGGTTACTTCGGTACCAAATATAAAATAATTTTATGTCTGTAGATACTTTCGTGCCGATAAATGATGAAAATAGTTCATAGAAACTTGGAAAAAATTAACGCATGTCGACGTGTAACATTGAAGGTTTTCCAATCTAGGATTACGCACAACAGAATGGTTTGTTCGCAGTAGTTCCATTTGGCTAGGGTCATTGATGATTATCGTCCCAGCACATGGCAAAAAAAAAATAGTTTGCATGAATTACTACTAAAAGTTCAGATGAAGAGAGCGATCCCTGCAGAGAAAAATACTAGGTTCTCAACATACCAGACTAGCAAGAAAAGTTTACACATACCCCTATGACACCCTCTGTAGGAGCGGATTTTGTATTTGTTTTATTTCTGTAATGCTGTTGGTCTGGGTATTGATGTTTTTTATGTACGCCACGATTATTGAAATGAAATGACACCTTGAAATATTAGTGCTTACCTACTCGCTTAGTATTGACTTGGTCAAGGACGGGTGGTGTATTCGTATACTATATGATTAAATAGTTTATCAACACAAAAAACCCGCCTTCGGCTTTGCATGGTTGAAATGTACCTTATAATATCCGCTTACTTATGCATATACCATCCGGAAAAACCGTAAATGATAGTGAAAACAGTATTAACTAGCTGCCGCCCGTGGCTTCGCTCGCGTGGTACCCGGATGAAAAATAGCCTATATGTTAATCCAGCACATGTACTAAGTGTATTACAAGTTTTATTCAAATCCGTATAAAATAGATGGAGAGTTCAAATTTTCAGAGTATGCATTTTAATTTCCGAAATAACAACAAATAATAAAAATAAAAAATCACTTAGGGGTGTCTGCATATCATGTTTCCTTTTTCAATCTTCTATCTCCCTACATTTGACTTCTTTCACACCCATGTGCTCATTCACACAATCCATTCATCTTTTCTTACTGATTTATCATATTAGTAGAATTTAAAACAGACGTAAGTAAATAGAATCTGGTGAGTGCAAAGTTTGAAGACATGACAGAAATGTGAGCCGTCGATTCAGCCTTGACATCATAACTTTGTTTATGCCACAAGCTATTCCGTTGCGATAATGTCTTTAGTGCTATATGCAGCTTTCATGGATGGATAGCTCTTTATGCCACGGTTATTTTGCTGTAATAGTAGGCCTAGGCCGGAAATAAAGCAATTTACGGTCGAGTAACTTTGTATAAAAGTTTGTCCTTTTAAATCACGGACAAGTATAATTGAGGCACAAACATACAAACATTCTCACAAACTTTCACATTTATAATATAGTTGGAAGGAAGTAGGATTAACTTAAGGAAATGGCTGATAGATAGGTGTTATTTATTCTCTTAACGAATTATTTTGTTATCGTGACATACGATTATTATAACAATTCATTTATTCAGCATTTACAAAATTTTTAAGTTTTGACATAAAATGTAATAAGATTATAAATAAATAATGACATTAATTAATGCACTTACCCATTTGATTAATATTTGTATGCCTAACTAATGTGGTAGAACATAATTGGAAAATTACCTTAGTTTAAGACCTGATTATTATACAAATGTTCTAACAAATAAAAATATCTTATCTTAGTATGTATGAAGCGCTCGTGGCGTAGCTTGCTTAGACGTTCTTGTTTGATCGTTAAAGTCAAGCAACGGTTGTGCGTGGTCGCAATTGGGATGGGTGACCGCAAGTGGTATTACGAGCTGAGCGCTTCCGTACTTCGGAGAGCACGTTAAACAGTCGGTCCCGGCTTTTAAGTCGTTAAGCCATGACGGAGGATTTACGCGGCCTAAAAACTCCGTCACTAGAGTTGGCTACTAGCTCATACGAACATACATACATACAATACTAAACTTTTTATAAAACAGGGCTAGTCTATTAACTTTTGAACGGCATAACACATACAAAAATATCCGAAAAAATACTTTATTTTATCAAACATCCAACAGGACAGGTTATCACCCTAGGCCCTAAGCCTGTCACAACTTAAAAGCATTTCATTAATCAACTTAACACGAATCCAGTTCAGAAGGGTCAAAAGAGCTTTGCCGACAGCTGGACGGACCGATGAATACCTATTATATTCGCGATTGTTTGAACACAGCATTGTGTTCTTAAAGACAGGTTGACGTTGAAAGGAGGTAACAGCAATGTTTTTGTTTTAGCTATAATATATACAAACACATTTTTATGATGGACACAGGAATTCAAATTAAAAGCATTTGCCTAAACTAAAAAAATACAGGTTAAAAACGCGATGATGATTGTAATATAGAGATTTTAAATTTTGTAGATACTTATTTTTAAAGGGTGAACTTCTCTGCTGGACTGGGAGTAAAGAAAAAACATAGAATGCGTCCAGCTGCTTCTCTCCCCGAGCATGTCGTAAAAGTCGACTAAGGGATCATCCATCCAACATGATGAGAGACAATAAGCAAGTATTCCCAAGGAGGGTTGACGTCAGGCAGGCGGCCGGTCATAAAACACCTTAGCCAAAACTCTTAAAGCATGGTCCAAGGATCATGCTGTGCCGACCCCACTTAGGATGAGGGCAGGAAGATGATGACTTATTTTGAAAGGGTTGGTTCAGTTATTATTAGTTGCATATTCGGACAAATTCGGTTTTCATACAAAACACAAAGTTTGCCGAGGCGCGAGTATTTTTGATACTACTGTACTTTTTCCGCTTTGAAAAACTTTTGTATCTATTCTACACACGTCAAGTATTGATATTTCCGTATCAGTTCGTTAGCGACCCACCTTCCACAAATTAGAGACACGAACCAAACTGCCAATTAAATCCTAATGTTTTCCTACCGCTACGACCACAACATTAGGTACAGTCTAAATCAAAAGTAGATTGTTTTTTCACTTCTATCAATAGGCTTAAAAAAAGCTCAAGAGCTTTATGAAAATTATCGCGATTGAGTACCAATCGACGAATAGAGAAAATAGCACAAAATGCATATTATGCGGAAGTGAAGCAGCGAAATTATAAGCCCAAACAAAAAAGGTTTTTCAATTTAAACATACCTTTTTAGAGATTATGATGTTTTTTATAACATTGAGATCTTAAACTGCAAAGGTTTTCTGTGACCCTCAGAACAATAAATACACTGTGACCTCACCTTCCGATCCTATCAATGATGGTCCAAATGGTCGTGAGATCAAATCCGGTCTTGTACCAATGGATTTTTCTTTTTAGACGGAGTTTTTAGGCCGCCTAAAGGCCTCCGTCATGGCTTAACGACTTAAAAGCCGGGACCGACAATTTAACGTGCCCTCCGAAGCACGGAAGCGCTTAGCTCGTAATGCCACTTGCGGTCACCCATCCTAATTGTAACCGCGCACAGGGTTGCTTAACTTCAATAATCAATCAAGATCGTCTAAGCAAGTACGACTCGATCTATGGTTTTTCTCAATCTGTCACGGCCTTCGGCTTGATGAAGAACGGTATTAACAGACAAGTCTAAATGTTCTGACACCTGGACCGATCATCGATTTGGGCTTCTCCCTCTGGGTATTTTGCCCTCTATCTTGCCGCGATGTGTCCGAAGTACAGGCAAATAGAAAAAGGCGTTTGGTTCGTTCTAGCTTGAGTTCTTTCAAAACTACGACGTTGGTTCTTCTAGTTGTCCAGGGGATTTTTAGGAGGCGTCTCCAAACTCACATTTAACGACGTACGTTTTCGGTCACCTGCTTTCATGGTCCAGATTTCCGAGCCGTATAAATAATATGGGGAAGATTAGCGTACAAAACTAACGTTAAATTCGTGACATGTATATGGTAGATCTTAATTGGATTTTTCTATTCAAAAAAATATGTGCGATATACCAGTACTCTCAGAAGGTATAAGAAAATTTTGTGTGGAATCCGCCATGACGTAGAACTTTAAAAAACCAAGAATTTGTCAAGTGTACGATAGGGACCTCCTTGAGGCGCACTTTAATCATTTGAAGACAATGGTAAAGTGACACAAGTATCTGTACAATAGTAGTAATCAAACGGCTTGAGGAATAAAAGATACGTTCAGTTGTTTTAGGGTGTGAACACACTAAAGTTTAGTTGCTAAGCCTGAAAGTCGAAAACAAATAAAGCAACTAACACATTAAAAATCAATAGAGCTGTTGATACACCGCGCAATCTATCACCCCGACAAGCGACTGAATAAATGATTGAAAGCGAGCAATGTTCGTGATAACCTTCCAATTAAAACTTAGAGTTAGGTATGTATGAGTGAGGTCGTCCACACTCATAATAACTCGAAATATAATTATTATCATACTTTTTCTTTGTCATCATAGTTTTCCTAATTTTCTTCCCACATATATTTGTATATGTGGCCTCGGGGCGTAGCGGGCGATTGCTCGGCAGAGACGCAAGAGGCGCGGGTTCGATTCCCGCTGCGGAAGAAATGTTTGCATGATCTGTAAATATTTCTTCCGGGTCTGGGTGTTGTGGTACAGGACACAGGGAATCCTAGTGTAGGGTCAAGACTATGTGAGTGACTGCTGGTTGTTATTTATTTATTTATGTGGGAAGAAAATTAGGCCAAAGATTAGATTGACTGTGTGAAAGTAGACATGTGTAATTCCAATTAAATTCTTAAAGAGAGAGAAGACTTTTAGGTATGAGTGTGGACAGTTTGTGGGAGAAAAATATTAGGCCAAAGATTAGATGGACTGTGTGATAGATGACATGTCACAAACTGACGTCTCTAACATAAAGCAGGGAAAAAAGGCCCGGGAAAAAAGATATAGACACATTAGCTAAACGTTAAAACTGTCAACTTTGTTTTATTTTGTTAGTAGTAGTTCTGTGCACGAAAGGAAATGAAGCGCACTTTAAATCCTTCCACCACACTGGTTCGAAAAAAACTATCGAAACGACTAGTTGTAGTTAGTTTTTATCAACTGTGATATCTATTCCTAGCGAATAAAGCCCCTGAGGCAAGCAGATAGCGTACCTGGGTACTATGTCGCGTAACCAATTTTCACGAGTGCTTCGTAACACGCCACTAAATAACGCACGTGACATGAACACTAGGTACCTGTCGGAATAACTACATTTTGCAACTAGACGTATTGGATTAGGGATGTAACTCGATTCTGACATAGACACAAGAGCACTATATTTGAAAGTAGATCAATTTTGTCAACACACTCCGAATAGGACACCAATGTAGACAATTCGTGATGTTTTTCTATAGTCTGACCAATAGGATTCATGATTTTGACATCAATTGGTGGGCAGTCATCTTTTGTCGAAAATTAAATAGACATGTAAAATATAGCTGCTCACAGAAAGAATTTAGAAGCTCATTGAAAGATTCGTAATCGAAATGTATTAAATTCGAAACTAATATAGCTCAAATAGTACAGTAATGTTTTATTTGAAAGCATTAATTCTAACGCGAAAAATGACGTAGGTAAGTACTTTGATTCATTCCGCATTTGAAAATACGAGCTGAAACAACAATACTATTTTTTAAATGGCAACATTTTTTTTCATAAAACGTCAGATTTAAGAATTTCATAAAAGTTTGAGTATAAACAAGGTATTGTGTTTATGGGCAAAGAGGTTACAAGTTCAAAATCGATAATTAGGGCTTTTTCGTTGATATTTTTACAGCAACTGTCGGTGGGCTCATGGCAGACGTGGAAAGGTCAGTCCTTTATTGGAATAAACCATTATAAGCTAACGACGCGGCACTTTAGTGGTATTGGCAATTTAAAATGCTCTGGAACCTAGCTTTTACGACAAATAAAAATGTTATGATGCGTTTTTAAAGCATTAGATAGTGCTTCGAATGTAGGACAAGAGTATCTACGGGGGAGCTTCATGCCAGCAAGTTCTCAGATACTTCTCTGCTGGAAAGAAAAAACATAGAAATTGTCCAGCTGCTTCTCTTCCCGAAAATATCGTAAAAGTCGACTAAGGGATAGTATCCTCTCCAACATGATGGACTATCTATGGGCGATATACTGATGATGACCCAAGATGGATATGGTGAACCATGGTGAAGGGTGATCACCATGGTTCACCATATCCATCTTGGGACTTTGAATCAGGGCCCCGTTAGGGATACGACGTGATAATACGTTAGTACTTATATGTATGTAAGTTATTCGATATTGTTGTAAGCCAGGTTCAAATATCAATAGGTGACTATCCCACGCGCCAAGTTGAAGTTTAGTGGTCAAGTTCATAAACTTAAACAAAGCAGAAAAAAAACAGTTGTGAGCAAAGTTGTTTACAAAACCGAGCTTTATGCCTAGTTTTGATTATTTAAGAGCGTAAGGCAGAAATTCTACGTAGTTCAAAGTAAACTTTGTGATTTGAAGGAGTAGGTAAGTACCTAAAGATATTTTTGAGTTTTAGAGGTCAGTCGAGTCACTCGAATGAAAGCCTCAATTTAGTATGAAATCATTCGGCACATTTGTTTTATTCGATGTTCAAATGGTTTGAAAACTAGAAATAAAATGAATACTCATCTTTATGTACTAATATTTGAAATATAATTCAGAACGACACACTGACAAAACAAACCGGAAGTCAAAATATTTTTCTTTAATTTAAAGTGACTGAAATGACTCTATTATTTTGTATTGTCAATGGATCATTCGGAATTCTACAAACGTCAAAATGCGAGATGTTGCCAGACCGCTTATGCCGAGCAGGCAACGTCGCAACGAAAACCGAAATTTCGCATCATGAACGGACTGGCGAGAAAAAGTCTGCACATTGATTTAGTTGCGCACAAAGTGTTAGGCTATATTTTTTTTTTCAGGAGTAATATTTATACTAAAAATCATTCTCACAAGGATGTGAACCATTTCTAGTGTAGATGAAAAATTAAAGCTAGAAATGAAGGAAAAATTAACGTACAAGTCTACGTATGGTATCTACGTGGTGATGGTCTAGTGGTAGCGGCCCCGCCTTTCATTCCTAAGATCGTGGGTTTGAGTCTTACTGTAAAAAAATCGTAATGTATACC
Organism: Scotopteryx bipunctaria; assembly: GCA_949320045.1. NCBI lineage: Eukaryota > Metazoa > Arthropoda > Insecta > Lepidoptera > Geometridae > Scotopteryx > Scotopteryx bipunctaria. The sequence goes on from OX439449.1 coordinate 9,267,405, forward strand.
GTGACTTCCAAACGATGGAGAACACTGGTCTGTAAAACCGGCAAGTATTTGAAAACATATGACAAGTGCATGAAAAAAGGCCTTTGAGACGCTGTTTAAATCTTTTCACTTCACTGGTTCATAGGACTAGTGACACAACTAGCAGTGGTAATATAAAAAAAACCAAGGCCTTTTACCATCTATAGTAGATGATTTATACAGCGTCAGGAGGCAACTTTTACCTTCACAAACGGGATGCTGTAGTGCCCGGCACGAATTAAGATGGAGCAGACTTGCCCAGCACCTATTCCATCCTCTCAGCTTAGTCGGCCTTGTCCACAGGAAAGACATGGTCAATACGTGCGGAGCTGACTGAGCCGCGGGTTTCCTCACGATGTTCTCCTTCACCGTTTGAGAGTACTGGTATAGCGCACATGAATTTTTGTCCAAAATCCATTGGTACACGAACGGGTTTGAATCCACGACCTTGGGATCGGAAAGCGGGGTCACTACCAACTGGAGCACCAGTGCTCTAGTGGTAATAAGTACTCACGGTTATGAACGCGCCGTACGCGCGTTGTTCGTCGCTCATGTTGGCCGGGTGCTCTATATTGATACCGGTGCTCAGCTCGTTCGGCCAGCTGTCCGGAACAGACGCGTCCGGCTCGCCTAGCGTCCAGTACACCTGGAAATTTATATCCTTAGTTCGTATGAGCTAGTGGCCAACTCTTGTGACGGAGTTTTTAGGCCGCGTAAAGGCCTCCGTCATGGCTTAACGACTTAAAAGTCGGGACCGACAGTTTAACGTGCCCTCCGAAGCACGGAAGCCCTCAGCTCGTAATGCCACTTGCGGTCACCCATCCCCATTTGTGACTACGCATATCGTTGCTTAACTTTAACGATCAATCAAGAACGCCTAAGCAAGCTACGCCACGAGCGCTTAACCTTACTACGAGGTAAGTTATCCGTAGGTGGTACCGACCCGTATCATGAACTAACAAAACTTTGACAATTAACTTGAGGAAAATGCTGTCGGCATGGCATTGGCAAGCACGTTACAAGTTTAGGTCAATGTTTATCAACTTCGCTGACCATTGTTCACCAACAAGTTGGTTACAGTAACGGTTGCTTACGACAGCCAATTTAGAGTTTCTTCGATGAACGAACTTCGACGGAATCTGCCCTATAGACTTCGTAAGGCGATAAGTGACTTGGCTAACGTGTCAAGTGCACGAGTGAAAGGAGCCACAGGGAACATGACACCCCCCCCCCCACCCCCAAATCGTACACGTCAAATTGAAAAATCTTCAAAAAATTTACAAAATATAAAAAAGCAATTTTCTGCCCCTAGCCGCGAAGCCAATATAATTGGAGGCTTGCATTTGTTTTTATAATGTGTGTAATAAAATTGGGTATTGTGCAATAAAATTTGATTCACTCGAAATATTCTATCATTAGTGACCCCCTCCAAAATTTCAGGCTGCGACCGCGCCTGAAACTGACAGGACGATCCGGATATGAAACGGGATAATAGGCGAAACCCTTATACTTACGTATAATTATAAAATTATGATACTACTAGCTGCTGCCCGCGGCTTCGTTCGCGTGGTACCCCCTTTAAAAGTAGCCTATATATTATTCCAGCACGCATACCATGTATATTCCAAGTTTCATTCAAATCCATTCAGCCGTTTGGGCGTGATTGAGGCACAAACATACAAACATCCTCACAGACTTTCACATTTATAATATAGTAGGATTCACCGGTCTCACTCAGGCACCGTACCAGATAAATAGAAGAATAGAATAAGAATAGGTAAGAATAAATTTATTATAACAAAAACAGGTGTAGCGATACAACGACAACGACATGCATAGGTAGGTACATGTATTTAATTAGATGGTGACATGCATTAGTGCACTAAAAATAGTTGTGGAGTCATAAGTAACCTCGTGATTGGCAATGACACTGTTCAAATGGGTTACCTTATGTTCTAGGTGTTTATTTTATAATGGTATCGGTGTACGACGGGCCCTATCGGATGGACCGACATTATAAGAATGTTCAGTGAATGGATGAAACACGAAAGTCCTGTGACAGTATATTGGGGATATGTCTAGCAGTTGATAGGCGATTATTCATTTTATATCTACGAAATAACAAGTGCTTTTGGAAATTCCTAGTACTTTTTTTATAGCCTGTAATAAAATCTATATGATGTATGATTTTTATCGGAATAATAAAAAAGTAAATAAGTAATTAAATTTGACATTACACGGGGTAAAATGAAACTAAAGCGCTTTTGCTAACAGTCAATAGTTCAATTTACAACTATTATGAACTTTTTTGTATTGTGACGTTCTTGATTGGTCATTGAAGTTAAGCAACGTGCAAAGGGCACGTTAAATTGTCGGTCCCGGCTGTAAGTCGTTAAGCCATGACGGAAACCTTCAGGCGGCCTTAAAACTCCGTCACAACAAAAGCTGGCCACTAACTCATACCAACTTACTTACTTTTTTATATAAATGAAATCACGTTGCCAAGTAAACTATATTTCGCGTGACGCTCCGTTTGTTAATAGCACCAGGAAAGTGATTTATGAAACCGATAGGTATTCTGAATGCTGATTTTATTATGGACATAAAATTTAAGTACAATCTTGTTTATTGCGAAGCATTAAAACGGTTCGTTTGCTTTGTCTTTTCTTATTATTACAGGGAAAGTATATAAAATCATTTTATGGGATAATTAGAAAAAACTATTCCCAAGGAGGGTTGACGTCAGGCAGGCGGCCGGTCATAAAACACCTTAGGCAAAACTGTGCCGACCTAGAGTGGGATAAGGGCAGGAAGATGATGAATTAGAACAAACTTAGGCATTGTATGTAAACTAAAGCTAGTTTACATAGTAAAGCTAAGCTAAGCTAAGCTAGCAAACTGAAGCCAGTTTGCTAGCTTAGCTTTACTCGCCACAGATCAACAGACAAAAATAAACCATTTTCAGTTCACGCACCGGAATTTAAATACACAAACAAACATTTTCCAGCGTTGTCTCATATATAAGTCGAGTAAAGCTAAGACAGTTGACTAAAATAACGCAAATAAGGAGTTCATAGGCTGTAATAAGCTGAGAAGGTTGTTATAAGTGCTGGACAAGCATACTCCATCTGTAATAGTCCTGGGCACAGCGTTCCGGTAAAAGTTGCCTCCTGGAGCTGTATAAATTGATGACCTCGGTGGCGTGGCAGGCGAGTGCTCGCCTGGGACGTAGGGGGCGCGGGTTCGATTCCCGCTACGGGAGAAATGTTTGTATGTTCTGCAAATATTTCTTCCGTGTCTGGGTGTTGTAGTATTTTAATAATGTATAAGTATTCTATCAGCCATCTGGTGCCTACAGTACAAGCATTGCTTAGTTTGGGGCTAGATGGCACTGTGTGAAATGTCCACAAATATTTGCTATTATTATTTACAAATCTAGTCTTATTTTGTCAAGTGCACGAAAGGAGAATCTGTGCAAAACATACACTATTCGTTCTCTAGGTAGTGCAGTTGGTAGTACTTGGTTACTACAGTATAATATCAACACGCCATGCGCCAAGTCAAACAAAGAGCGCTAATTAGCATGCCGCCCCCTGCAAACATAATACTATGTTTTTACAAACATCTGCTTTTTCAGAAAAATTAATTCCGTTCTTTCACTGAGACTTCCCACCGACTTTTCCATACAACCTTTAATATCAACATAATAATAAGGCCATTTACCATCTATAGTAGATGATTTATACGGTGTCAGGAGGCAACTTTTACCTTCACTAACGGGACGCTGTAGTGCCCGGGACGAATTAAGATGGAGTAGGCTTGCCCAGCACCTATTACATCCTCTCAGCTTAGTCGGCCTTGTCCACAGGAAAGACATGGTCAATACGTGCGGAGCTGACTAAGCCTGTTTGAGAGTACTGATATAGCGCACATAATTTTTTTACACAGAAAAATCCACTGGTGCACGACTGGATTTGAACCCACCATCTTAGGATCGGAGGGCGGGGTCACTACCAACTAGACCACCAGTGCTCTATATCAACAAACAAAACCCTTAAGTTGGTGAATTTAATTAAAAAATAAAAAAAAATACGTAGCTTTAAACGCTACGTAGAGAACGGTATATAAGCTTGCTGGGTATACCTACAAAAGAGTTAGACGGAAAACATTCAAGCAAACTAAATTCAATTTGTCTAATAGCAATTGCAAGCATAAAAGGATGTACAACCTGACACAACAAAACATACTCAATTTGTAAATCCGACCTCGAACTAAGGAATCAAACACGCATATCTTCACTTCAACACAGAAATCGGAATACAATAATGATCCTATTAAACGATTCGATGAAATTATAAATACTACCCAGTTCTAAGGAAAATCCTCATTAGTGACACAAGGCCAGGTATAAGTAGTTTGGTGACTCAATGCGATTCAGCTTTTAGACGGACAGATAATTTACTTTCATGTAGGTAACTAAAACATTATACATTTATATTTATTCGACGACCTCGGTGGCGAGGCGGGAGAGTACTCGGCTGAGGCAAGAGGCGCGGGTTCGATTCCCGCTACGTGAGAAATGTTTGTATTTTCTGCAAATATTTCTTCCGGGTCTGGGTGTTGTATTAGGTATATATTACAAGTATGTATTTACAAAAAAAGTATATAAGTATTCTATCAGCCATCTGGTGCCCATAGTACAAGCTCTGCTTAGTTTGGGGCTAGATGGTGCTGTGTGAAAAGGCCGCAAATATTTATTTATTTATATCTAAAACGATGTTTTGGCGTTTCTTATCGCCGGGAAATACCAAATTTAAACAGGTTTTTACACAAAAACATACAAAAGATTAACAAGGGTCACGACATTTTAAGACACCAAAACCAGCAATTAGAAAAAGTAAACAACTTACGTCAAAAATCTTCCCAAGGTCTTGAGCGAGGCATGAGCAATTGAACGCCACTATTCCCAATTCTTTCACCTGATAACAAAAAAGCATTTATTTTATACCGCTGATAATATGATAAAAAGTTGGCGTTGAAAATACTAGCTGTACCCGATCGGTTTCGCTCGCAAATAAATAAATTCAGCACGTCAATGGTAGCTTTCTAACAAAAATAATTTACAGACTTTGTTCAGTACAAAGTTTGTTCAGTTCAAACCTACAAACTTTAAAATATTGGACATTATTACATATTGAATGTTTTCTTTTTGCAATAAAAACTATTTTGGATTATTGTATTGTACATACATACACTACACATACATAATTATCACGCATGTATCCATAATGGGGTGGGTAGAGCCACAAATAAACATAAGAAAACTTGCAGCCACTTCTGTTTTAGTCCTAAGATGGATATGGTGAACCATGGTGACAGGTGATCAGCCCATCGCCCATATAGGTGGTCCATCAAGTTGGAGGATACTATCCCTTAGTCGACTTTTACGACATGCTCGGGGAGAAAAGCAGCTGGGCGCATTCTGTTTTTTTTTAGTGTATAGATGACAATTACCTACCTGAGTAAGAGCCCGCCAGTCCATATTGGCACTTCCTATGTAAAAGTGCTTTCTGTCCACAATCCAAAACTTTGTGTGCAATATTCCACCACCAAGCAACTTGGAGAAGTTTAAACTCCGAACCTGTATAAATTAATAAATAAATTAAATAACACCCAACAGTCACATACGTAGTCTTGACCCCACACTAGGATTCCCTGTGTCCTGTACCACAACACCCAGACCCGGAAGAAATTTATGCAGAACATGCAAACATTTCTTCCGCAGCGGGAATTGAACCCGCGCCTCTTGCGTCTCTGCCGAGCAATCTCCCGCCACGCCACCGAGGCCGTCAATATAACACCCAACAGTTACAATGTCACTCATACTTCTGACCCAACATTAGGATTTTCTGTGTATTAAAATCTACGAGTTCTATGGTACCACACACAACACCCAGACTCAGAATAATTATTTAGAGAACATGCAACATTCCTTCTACCGTGGGAATCGAACCCACAACTCTTGCGCATCATTACCGGGCACTCACCCGCCACGCCGACTAAGTCAAACGTTTTTAATTAAAGATGCATATGTTCGTATTAACATGTTTAAAAAGAGGAGAATGGGGTATTTCAGATCTCAATAGTAACATTTTACTAACCTGTGCGGCTTTTTTCTTAACTAAATATTCAGTATCACTATTTGGATATAATTTACTGGGCCAGTTTTGAGCAATTTTTAAATTAATACGTCTTTTTGACCCGGCAGCATATAAAGCTTGGAACACTTGTTCTCCCTGAAAAAATATTGTAGTGTAAAGGAAACATTAGATTTAACAGTCGATGTAAAGTGTTTTCAAAGCGATGTTATACCAAAAGCTACAGTAAATTTCTAGTCACCTCTATAGAGGAATTATAGTGGTATTCTTCATTAAACCTAAGTGACCAATAATATGATGCTATTTCTATAGATGTTTGAGCTTCGTCTATCAAGTCTAGCCACACATTCTTTGTGGGCAAATGTGTAACATTTGGCGGGTACATGTGACCCTCCGGTATGCTTTCCACTAAAGATAACCTGAAAAGTGTAATTATTAAAAACTTCATACAACTTCATGTCATGAGAAGGGACGAATTTCATATGAGGAAATGAGTGATAGATTATTAATGTGGGAGAATATTTCGTATTTAGCATTTATCATGCATAAGAAAGTACAAAAATATTAGTAGCCAGTCTGATGATAGCCACAACTTAAGTTAACTTATCAATTACAACTTTTAACGTGACTTCCATTGGTCTAATATTATGTGAAACAACTGAAATTAATTTTGATTGATTAACCTTTGTGTATAAAACAGTAGAGTGCTTTTTACATGGGCGTATCAAAGTAAACCTTAACCCCATAAACCAATGGTTCAATTTAGGTTGAATGACTCCTGCACAGAGGCAATTTAGAGTTGTTTATAAAATAGGGGTAATCAGGGGGTATTGTGTAGGTATAGGTACCCCAAACAATTACTGAAATAGTCATTTTGCATGTTCAATTTAACTACTTTACAAAATGCATAGAGAATTCAGCTTTAGGGAGTTGAAATAAAGTGTCTTATTGCATATTGTTTTTTTTTCATGTTTAAGTATTCAAAAAATTGCCTCCCGCCACAACTAGATGAATCCATTTTTATAGGTAGGTACCACAAAAAAAAATAGTAGTAAAGGTACCTAGTACCCAAATTCGATATGAAATCGATAACCTGCTTATATTATAAAAATGCGAAAGTTTGTTAGGATGTTTGGATGTTTGTGCCTCAATCACGCCTAAACGGCTGAACGGTTTTGAATGAAACTTGGAATATAATAGTACATGTACTGAATTAACATTTAGCTATTTTTTATCCGGATACCACGCGAGCGAAGCCGCAGGCGGCTGCTAGTATATTTATAACTGATAGGAAACCACTGACAGCAGGTATAAAAACTCAATTTTGTTGATGCCCATAAATAGGCAAGCTTCGACCCCAGGGTTTGATCACGTCATTTCAATTGAAACAATTTAATCATGTTAAAACTGTACCTACATATCTACTGAACTAGAATTTTGTTTACATTATATCCACAGTTAGTGGGTAGAGTATTGTTACATTGTGTGTCTTGTTACAGGTATTTCGTTAACACCTAAGGTAAGTGACATTAAAAAGGATTGTTTGTTCAATATATTAAAATAAAACTTTGAAAGGATGCAAAGTGACTCACAAAGACATTTACATTTGTTAAGAGCTGAGTAATCAGTATGTATGTATGTATGTTCGTATGAGCTAGTGGCCAACTCTAGTGACGGAGTTTTTAGGCCGCCTAAAGGTTTCCGTCATGGCTTAACGACTTAAAAGCCGGGACCGACTGTTTAACGTGCCCTCCGAAGCACGGAAGCGCTCAGCTCGTAATGCCACTTGCGGTCACCCATCCCAATTTGTGACCGCGCATATCGTTGCTTAACTCTAACGATCAATCAAGAACGCCTAAGCAAGCTACGCCACGAGTAATCAGTACCGTCCAGGGTTCTTGGTTTTCATCCAAGGTCTAGTTTCTAGCGTTTAAATTATAGGTTCTAATTTTAAAACGACTAAGTGTAGGTACTTACCTACACTCATCTGAGCATTGTAACCTAACTGGAGCAGTGCTTGAACTGTTGTGTGCGTTGTTGGCTTGGTCCAGCAATGGTACCAACACGACAAGCACTATTAAAACTATGACTATTGAAACTGGGATACAAGACGGTCGACACCAAATGCTGCGCTTCTTTCTTCTGAAAAAAATATATTTTTAATTCATCATCCTTTTTCCTGTTTCCTTTTGTGTCTGCTTGAGAGCACTGGTGATCTAGTTGGTAGTGACCCCGCCTTCCGATACTAAGGTCGTGGTTTCAAACCGCGTCGTCTACCAATGGATTTTTCTGTGCGAAAAATTCATGTGAGCTATACCAGTACTCTCAGAACGGTGAAGGAAAACACCATGAGGAAACCCGCTGCTTAGTCAGCTCCGCACGTATTGACCATGTCTTTCCTGTGGACAAGGCCAACTCAGAGAGGATGGAATAGGTGCCTGGGAAGCCTACTCCTAAAATAAGTTACAGATACTATGATATCAAAGACTTACTTATCATTATAACTATTTCCGTTCTCGTCTCTCATCATGAAGATCTGTTCCCACTGCTCCAGTTCTTCATCAGAAGATGACGCGTTCCCCACACTGCCAGACTCGAGCACAGTCTGCATCAAAATTATAATAAATGCAACATTACATAAAGTAATTTATATAGGTAGTATTTATAAATAAATAATGCTTTTATGACTGACATATCAACACAGTCTAAACTATAGGTCCTAGACGTATAAACTTAGAGGGTATATTTCTCCTATGGTGTAGGGGTGCACTAAGAAGGAATTCCCGAACTCCTATAAGCAGCGGGGGGTTGAAGTTAGTATGGAAAAAGCAAAGTTGCGGGACATTCCTCTAGCTAGTAGGTAATAAAGGTGAACAAAACCTGTCAGAAATTTATTGAGAGATTTCAGTTTTTATTATACCTATTCGAGAGCAGGTATTTAAAAAAATTAAATTATTAAGTTGTGCAGCAGTGTTTAAATGTTAACACTATGTACAATTCAATTCGGTACTTAAAACATTGTGTCCTTTGTTTTACAGATATAGACATAACATTTATTCACTAAAATAGTACACATAACACATAACATAGAATTTAAGAATATAATAATAACAGTTAGGCAATTAAATAAAAAAAGGTCATTAAACATTAAATACTTTTCATTAAAGTCATTACATATTCAAATCAAATTATCTACACTTGCAACTTAATTATGATGTGTGCTACAGCAGCAAATTGGTACCGACTCAGCATTGTGTCTGCTGTTTTAGCAGCAGACGCTGTTATTCTGTCGAAACCACTTCTTCTAGCCATCAGACCCTGTGAGACTAGCGTACTTTCGGACCCTTTGAGACTAGCATACTTTCAGACCCTGTGAGATTAACGTACTTGACGTGACGTTTATGAGCATGTGATGTTTTAAAAATATTTGTGGACATTTCACACAGCGCCATCTAGCGCCAAACTAAGCAAAGCTTGTACTATGGGAACCAGATTGCTGATAGAATACTTATATACTTTTTTTTGTAAACACATACTTATAATACCTACTACAACACCCAGATCCGGAAGAAATATTTGCAGAACATACAAACATTTTTCCCACAGCGGAAATCGAACCCGCGCCTCTTGCGTCTCAACCGAGCACTCGCCCGCCACATCACCGAGGTCGTCCTATGAAAAGTTTTTTTTATTCCTAAAGTTGGTATTCTATATTATCTTTAAGTATGTACCTACCAATTATGAGGAATGTAACATAGTATAGACAACACTGGGTTATTTTTAAACAGGTCATTCACCGGTAGTAGGTATCTTATAAGGATTAGCATAGCTAGCGTAATCATTGCCTATCAAACCAAAGTAAATTACCTTGATCTTCTCGCTCAAATACCGCGTTATTTGTGTGAGGTAACCCATATTTTACGAACACAAACAAAGACACAAACACTCTAATGATTTTAAATGATGATTGATGATTTTAAAATATTATTGCAACATAGCGAATGACCAACAACACTAACGTCTAAAGCACAAAACAAAGAAATTACACGTTCAATCTAAAAAAATGTTTTATACGCTATTTTGTTTTGTTTACGTTTCAAAATTAAAAATTCAATTAGATAACATGCAAGATTGTCGTCAAAATGTAATCATTGACTCATTGTCAGATAATTTGACATTGACACAAACACGGCTTTGTCATCGAACCGGAAATCGCTAATGATGTCGTTTTATTGCAATTTAAAACCGCGAAATCTTTCGAAATGTCCTTTGTGGTGGAATCGATTTGTACAGATTACTTTTAATCCGTAAATCATTGCTAAATAATCATAAAAAAATTACGAAATAGTACTGACTAACCATTTATATAGATATTGCCTCCTATTTACCAAACACTGCACCAATATTTTTATAAGTTTATAGTTGATGAGATCACTGCACACTGATACAACAACACAATCACGAAAAACACACATATTAAACTGCATTTTTCTTAATCCTTTCCTTCCTTTACAAGCCGTGCAGGCGCATTAGTAGCAAAAATATTACTGCAAAGTAAATGACGTCGGCAACAACCGCATTGTGCATGTGCATTTTAAATACTAGAGTGGTACAAACCGTACAACTATTTAGGGCACGACCACAACAGTTCAGTTCCAGCATAGTTATTACTGTGATGCCTAGGTAAAAAGTTTTAACTGCTGCTTGTCTGTGAAATAACATTTTCGTGCATGTTTTTAATTTGTTACGTTAACACGGAAGCGCAGTGGTGTCTACATAATCAACCCTATCCAATTAAGTAGTAATTCTATTTTTAACCTTTTTTCAAAGTTTTTATTTCATTACTTACTTTGCCTAGAGTTGCCACAAGAAAGTTTACACAACAATATCTTGTTATAAATTCAAAAGGAAACACTAGACGGGTGCCTTATTTTAAAAGAAGGCGTGCACAGGAAAGGGAGTTTGCATACTAACATAGAGACAAGCAAGCTTTTGACAGAACTTTGGTATGCTTTTTTTGTGTCAGGATAGTGACGACCAGATAGTCTATTTATGGAACAGGGTAGTAGACAGAAACCCTAAGTAGGTACCAACTTAGGTCGAAACTGGCAGTGATGAGTGACTGGCTGCACAGTCGGTTTTGCCTGACAGTTTCTACAAATTCTAATAGATAAACTTCTGAGTAAAGCTATCGCGCTTTCGTTACCGCGCCGCGTATTCGTATCCTGCGACTACATTTTGGCTTCGGCAAAGGTTCACGTTTTGCGTCACTGTCTATTTTGTAACAATAACAAGATACTTAGACAAGGACTCGCGAACCTAGGTTACAGTGTAACCAATAATATAAATAAATAAATAATAATAAATATATATATTTGAGGAAATAATCACACAGCACCATCTAGCCTCAAACTAAGCAAAGCTTGTATTATTGGAACCAGATGACTGATAGAATACTTGTATACTTTTTTTGTACATACATACTTATAATACCTACATAATATACTACTTACAACACCCAGACCCGGAAGAAATATTTGCAGAGCATGCGAACATTTCTCCCGCAGCGGGAATCGAAGCCGCGCCTCTTGAGTCTCAACCCAACAACTCGCCCGCCTCACCACAGAGGTCGTCATTATGTCTACACTGATCATAGAAGTTGATTTGACTGAGGCTGCAACTGTCACTAGTAGTGACAGTTGCAGCCTCAGTCAAATCAGCAATCTTATTTGTGTAGTGACTCACTACACAAATAAGATTGCTGAAGCCAGATAATATAGCTGCAGAGTTATTGAATAGGGCTAACTCTCGGGGGAATAGACAACAGTAATCTTCAAAAAGGTCACAGGTTCGGTTCGGTAAACATATTCATGATTTACATGACTTTCCTGTAGGCAAATGTTTACAAAACTATGAACTGTAATTTTATTACAGTTCATAGTTCATTTATTCCAAAAACAAAATGCATTGCATGCGGAAATAAAAAAATATCAAGATTAAAACATGACAAAATAATAAAGTTACAAAAATTCAAAACAAAAAACTAAGCAATCACAAAAACTATGTAACTAAAAACATCACAGAAATATTGTTGTTATTGTTACTTATATTATAAATGCGAAAGTTTATGAGGATGTTTAAATTCTTCGGAAGAAGAAGATTTTGATTCTATCCCATGTCGGTCTCAGGAATGTGGGTCCTGCGGCGAGATGGGCAGATAATAGTCAAAACCCTGGGCCGTGGATGGACAGAACAGCTCACTAACACAAAAGCCTCAGTCGGCTGTAGACTCACATCATCATGATGTGTATGTATGTGTATTATCCCTATGCCTAATGGGGTGGCAGAGCCACAAGTAGTCATAAGAAAACTTACAGCCACTCCTGATTCAAAGTCCTAAGATGGATAATGGTTAACTATGGTGATAGGTGATCAGCATCGCCCATATTGTGGCCCATCATGTTGGGGAGGATAATATCTCTATGTCGACTTTTAAACGTGATGTATGGCGCAGAGTCCTATGTCCAGCAGTGGGTGAAGTCGGGTGTAGATGATGATAATGATGATGAATCACTAGTAGTTAGTAGTACGGCCATAGTACCTACGTAACTGTTTAAGTATTCCCAAGGAGTGACCCCACATAGAGTGGGATGAGGGCAGGAAGATGATGATGATGAGTACCTTAACTGTTTATGCGAAAGCTGAGTTCTGTGTGCTACCTTTAGGGCGGTTCTAAGTTTTGGGCACTCAAGGCCAAATGCAAAATCATAAGTCGGCACCTAGGTAAGCTAATGGTCGAAAAACCTGTGGTTACCGAACCACATTCGGCGTTGTCATGGCAACGGGTCAATAACAAATTTAGGCAAATATTCCTATGCGTGGACGGTGACTCTGACCTTGGGTAATAACGGGTACGACAATAATGTCTAATTAACTGTAGGGTGTACTTTTACTCCGAATAATTCTGGTATAGAAGGAATGAATTGAGAAAAATAAACAAGTGAAGGAGTCATTAGTTTGAGTATTTTATTGGTACATACATATTACACAATAAAAAAAACATAGAATGCGTCCAGCTGCTTCTCTCCCCAAACATGTCGTAAAAGTCGACTAAGCGTTAGCTTCCTCCCCAACATGATGGACCATCTATATGGACGATGGGCTGATCACCTGTCACCATGGTTCACCATATACCTACATCTTGGGACCTTGAATCAGGTCAGGAGTGACTTCAAGTTTTCTTATGACTACTTGTGGGTACTTGTGGGCAAAGCCACAAGTTATCATAAATAAATTTGGAGCCACACCTATGAACCAAGACCGGTGATCAACTCATCACCCATATAACCTACAGCGTGAACTTTTAAAAGGCTTCCGTACGAACTTTACTTCGAACTATAAAAACAAAAGTACAAGGCAACTCGAATAAAAGCTAGTAAGACATAACATACCGTCTCAAAGCACCTTATCTCAATTTATATAGCTTTGAAAGCTATAAAGCTGCTGAAGCCACAGTACAGAACAACAGTTTCAACTGACTACCTGGCTATCAGTTTATGTCGTCTCTGCACATTTTATACCCACAATCATCGTAAAGTTTTTGCTCCTTCTATGTTAAAATTAAATTCGCCAGCGATCAGGTTTTTATGAAATTGATCGTATAAAATACATACCTACATAAATATTATCATTAATATAGCTCGTATCCTTTATGGGGTGGGCAGAGCCACAGTAAAAACATGTCTGCTTTAAGTGTGTGTGTGTGTGTGTGTGTAAATCGCTCATATAGATCAAATGTAACGACTAAATTCACTTAATGTCTTTCTACCCGGTGTTCTAATGGGATCCTTTTTAGGGTTCCGAATCTGAAAAGTGCCAACGGGACCCTATTACTAAGGCTCTGCTCTCCGTCCGTCCGTCTGTCAGCGGGCTATATCTCATGAACCGTAATAGGTAGAGAGAGAGTTGAAATTTTCACAGAGTGTGTATTTCTATTGCCGCTGTAACAACAAATCATAAAAAATAAAAAAGGAGGCACCGTACAAGAAAAGAAAAAAAAATGTTCGTAATCGATCATCGAAGTTAAGCAACACTAGGCGCGTTCAGTAATTGGATTGGATTTTTGTAGCATTTTTGTGTATTTTTTAACGATCGATTTACTGATTTGTGTAAAAATAATAAACAAATTTATAATTAAGGGCGTCCTCTTAGACGTGTTTCATTTTTTTTACTTGATGTTAATAGGGAACGTGCTGCTACCTGCTAATAGGTGGCCATACAAGAAACATTTACGAGGGTACGGAATCCTTCGTGTGCGAATTCGACTCGCACTTGTCCGGTTTTATTTATCTTCCCTTGGAGATCTTCTAACACTTTATTGGGCACTTTGTTTCAGCCTTTAGCTTCGCTCACTTTGTGCCCGGATAAAAGTAGCCTACATCCTTACAAAACGCTTTTACAATACTTTTTAGTAGGATTCTAAGTTTACCCTATAAGAGATCAAAAGGCATTTACTAAGTGCTTAAAAGCTGTTGTTTTGTCTAGACATAATATGTTTTAGGCTCTTTAAATAATTTACCTAAGTAATAAGGTTTTTATTAAATCCTCAACATAAAAGTAAATTGATCATTAGTATCGTTCATGATTTTATTCTCAAAGGGGTTTTTCCATCACTTGAAAAGGTCTTTTACATTTCCATATAAGTTTTCCACATGAGGTGTTCCTTTGAGAAATTACTTACGCGAACATTTAATTTACCTTTCCTTTATGAAAATGTAATTAGCTCCAGAATTCGCCGAAACCTATGCTATGATGTGCTGAGATCAATCTTGGATCTCAGGATTTCCGTAGCTCAGCCACAGATTAAATAATAGTTGTTACTACGTAACATCGAGTGCTACGAGACATTTCAATGCTGTATGGATGGAAGTGGGTTTGCTAGATCGCTCATATCAGATAGTAGGGCTTTCACAGCTAAACTTGGGATGGATAACCGTTAGTGGCATTTACAAGCACTAGATTCTGGCTATAAAACTTGCTAAGATAAAACTGCGTGTTGGGTCGATGATATCGAAAATGTCGAGCGCAAAATCTGGACAGGATCGAGGAGGCTGGCAAAATCGAATTTATTTTCGAGGTTTGAGGTTCTGTGGTACCTGTGGTTCTGTGATTTTGGAATATCATAGAACCTATTTGTCCGGTACTTCAAGGAGCTGGGCTAATGCACATTATACCTCACAGCGGGACGTCAGTGCAGAACTTTGTTCTCCTACCAATAATTTAAATCTACTTATTACCTACATATAAAAATCAATTGCTGTTCGTTTGTCTCGCTAAATCTCGAGAACGTCTAGGCCGATTTAGCTGATTTTGGTTTTGAAATGTTTGTTGTAGTCCAGGGAAGGTTTAAACGGTAAAAAAACATAGTACATGTACCTACTGGATTATCATATAGGCTATTTTTTATCCGGGTACCACGCGAGCGAAGCCGCGGGCGGCACCTAGTAAGAAATAAAGAACTTACAAAAAAAAATAAGAAGAGGAGGATCAATGAGGTGCACTAATCCTTTCATTATGTTGTTTAGAAACTGACACGAGTACTCGTAGTAGCGAGTTGTTTTCTCAACATTATCCATGCCAGGAGATGATCCCTTGGGTGAGCAAAACAAAGTTGTCGCTACCAGAACCGAGAGATCAGCAGGTCATTGAACTACAAATGTTTATTTTCTACAAAACTAACCGTTTAGAGAACAAACACCCTTTGAGGAAACAAACATTCCTTGCCGGGTCGGTCGTTGACTTTACTAGTTGATAGATAGAGTTTAGGGATCGTATTAATGTTGTTTTTGAACATTCGATTATCTACCGAGTAGATAAGGAAAATATCTACCGAGTAAGGAAAATTTTATGATATTGCTTTAGATTTTTCTTATGGTTTCCATCTTCTTTCTCCTTTGTAGTGTTGTAGTGGAACGGGACTGGAAAAATATCTATCAGGTCCGAGATCTTCTATACTTCAGCCAAACTGAAGATACAATTTATGTAAACAAGCCGCCCATACTTAACCTAATTTTTACTTTTTCCTTAATGTTTTATGGAACTTCCTACTATATTATAAATGTGAAAATTTGTGAGGATGTTTGTATGTTTGTGCCTCAATCACATTTAATAGCATTTGAATGAAACTTGGCATATACATAAGTAATAGGTACGTGTGCTGGATTAGCATTTAGGCTATTTTTCATCCGTGTACCACGCGAGCGAAGCCGCGGGCGGCAGCTAGTTTAAAGTATAAAAGCATATGTTGCGAGGTTTATTTACCTAAAACTAAAGTGATTTCATCGTAATAACTCTTCTACGAAGCCAGGATAATTATGATCGAACTTCACTTCAGGTAAGTTCGTTTGATCATATAAAAATACGCGGCGGTTTGTTTACATAAACTGTATCTCCAGTTTCGCTGAAGTATAAGTACCTACGTTACTAGGTTTTAGGTACTCATTAACTGCCTTTGTGCGCAGTAAAGTCTTTCTTGTTAAGAGGCTTCGCTTCATAAACCCTTGAACAGCTAGCCTTGACATTGTGACATCATACTCTAATCTACAATTTCATTAGAAAAATACTCGCGTGCCATTTGAAATTCAAAGCTACGAACTGACTTAGCTTAGCATAAATCAAGACTTCGATAACAAGCCTTTAGAATAGCTAGGAAAGACGTATGTTTCGATAATCATTTCCAACTAATCTAACTTAACTTATGAAACTTCAAACTACTTAATTCCTTAAGATCTGTCGGACCATTTGAGTTTACGCGTGTTCGTAACACGACCAAGCGTGGAAGATAAAGGCTAATCACGCTTAGCTACTTTTTTTGGAATTATCTCTTTACAATCATGTTAAAACTAGTTGAAGCATTATTCAGTCCCAAGCTTTATTGTCTTCTATATCTGATATTTTACTTTAAGCTTTTTAAAAAAACTATTTATTAGAATTTTAAATTTATTTACGGACTGTCATCTCGCTTGGGACTTTGTTATAGAAGCGTAAACTAAACATTAGTACAAAAACCTTAACCTCTTGTATATGAGGCATTGGCTCTTTTCAAAGAGTTTTGGTATTTGGTATAGCTAGAACTAGGTTCACAACTTGACGGACACCAAAAAATAAAATTAAAAACCGAAGGAAGAAAGACACGACGATCCAAGGAAGTCTTGAAGCGCTCTTGGCGTAGCTTTCTGAGGCGTTCTTGATTGATAGTTAAAGTTAAGCAACGTTGTGCGCGGTCACAATTGTGATGGGTGACCGCAAACGGCATTACGAGCTGAGCGTTTCCGTGCTTAGGAGGGCACGTTAGACAGTCGGTTCCGGCTTTTAAGTCGTTAAGCAATGACGGAGGCCTTTAGGCGGCCTAAAAACTCCGTCACTAGAGTTGACCACTAGCTCATACGAACATACATTATTTACAAGGAAGTCTTGCTACAAAGATACTTCTTTCCAGCACTTGATACACGGTAAATTGTTTTCACGGTAAATTGATATTATGATAAAGGAAAACTATTTGTTTTGACAGACTACCTAATCCATGCATTACAATGGTATATGATTCCACGAAATTGGGATCGAAGACGGAGTCATTACATTAGACCTCAGTGGCGTGGTGGGCGAGTGCTCGTCTGAGACGCAAGAGGCGCGGGTTCGATTCCCGCTACGGGAGAAATGTTCGTATGTTATGCAAATATTTCTTCCGGGCCTGGGTGTAGTATTATGTATTATAAGTATGTGCTTACAAAAAAAAGTATATTAGTATAAAAGGCATCTGGTTCCCATAGTACAAGCTTTGCTTAGTTTGGAGCTAGATGGCGCTGTGTGAAATGTCCACAAATATTTATTTATTTATTATAAAGGAAAACTATGTGTTTTAACAGATTGATCCATCAATGCATTACAATGGGATTTACATACATACATATTATCACGCCCGAATCCCTAAGTAATCATAAGAAAACTTGCAGCCACTTCTGATCCAAGACTCCCAAGATTTGAACTCATGACATTAGGATCGAAGACGGAGTCATTACCGTTAGGCCACGCGTGTAGGTACACATAGAAGTTGATTTGCTTTTCCGAGGACTCCTTATTACCTTTTAGCTACATATACGTTTTATACAGTGTCGGTAAATGATATCCATTGCAATAGTCTAGGTTGAGTCTAGACCAGGGATGGTGAAACTTTTTCCTTCGCGTGCCAATATTTACTTATAAAATATGGCGGGCCAAGTTGTTGCATATTTGGCTATATTATTTACTGAAATAAAAATATTGATATAGAAAGAAAGAAAGAAAGAAAATAAATTATTGGCAACATAGGTACCTATGTTACAAATAAAAAATACAGAAATGAAAAATTAAATACAGATACATATGTAAGATGTAAGATGTAAGATACATATACATATATTTTACATAGTTGATATGTATTTGACATGCCGTAGAAATAATACGTGTGATTGTTTTATGCGAGCCTGCACGCACTGCCCATCAGAATGTTTCTAACAATACAAAAACTTCACTTGAATTTTGTTTGATGTTCGCGGGCCGGATTTCAACGCTTCGCGGGCCGGAGATGGCCCGCGGGCCGTAGTTTCCCCATCCCTGGTCTAGACCAAGACATTTGATGACTAGAGTCTAGACTCTAGACATAAAATGTCTTTCTAGACTACTAAGAACTGAAGTTTGAGCAGAAGTGCTAATGTTTTACCCGATTACGAAGCAAAAATGATGTTGCAAATAATACAGGGGTTGGGCAGAAAGTAATGACCTTGGTTGTAAAATTCGTAGCTTTACCTGTGGTGGTGGTAAGAAGTGGGTCTCATTGTGACTTCCATTTTTAGTACCATATTTAGTTCGACGCAATGACTTGCACGGGTACCGTGGTTTCACTTTTTAGGGTTTCGTACCCGAAGGATGCCTCCGCTGTCCGTCCGTCTGTCCGTCCGTCTGTCAGCGGGCTGTATCTCATAAGCCGTAATAGGTAGGGAGTTGAAATTTTCACATAGAATAAAAGGAGGCCCCATATTAAAAGGCGATTTTTTTTAACATTCGTAATCGATCATCGAAACTACTTTTTTAAGAAGTACATAGAGTAAAAGTCATATTAAAAAGTACATGTACGATGGTACGAAACCCTTGTGTGCGAGCTCGACTCGCACTTGACCGGTCTTTATCGCGTGCAATTCAACATGCTCGCTCGCCAGATTTAAGCATGTATTACTCTTTTCTGCGTTTATTTAGAAGAAAGTTTTCAAACATCGCTTTTTATATTCCGAAACGTCCGTAGAACCGGATCATTAATTATACCCCAACCTGTATTTTCGTTCTCAACTAAATTGCGATCTACGCCGTAGAGGGTGCTACGTCGCAGCATTATTCGTAGCACAGCACTTGCGTGGCTTCAATAAATCAACGAAGTGGGAGTCAGACTGTTACGTTACTGTTTTGAATCATTTACCTACAATTTCCTCTAAGGCTTTGTTTGGTAAACGTCAAGTTTTCATGGCAGTTCGTTACGTAAATTCCCCGTGTCGGTAAATCGCATCTGGTAATTACCAAAAGTCGATACCTGGGAGCGATTTCCATAGTTTTATTGCATGAAATGATTTACAAAATAAAAAAGAAACAGTCGGGCTATTTAAATACCGTTGCAAATGTTTTATAGATAGCTTACTTGGTCCAGCTCATCAGACGGTGGAAGCGTGCCCAAGATGGTGGCCGCATTGCCACGCTGAATGGTAATACTGACCGTTGAGCCAAATAAGATCTTCGACCAGATGCCCGGAAAGAATTATGAAAAAGTGGTGGGCATCCTTGCCCCACGGAACTAGGGTCTCAACCACATCGTTCGTTCTTACCAAGTAAGATTTCCAGCATATGAATAAAAAACACGTAATTGACCTTTCTTAAAACTAATACTAATATACAAAACATGGATTCTAGAAACCAAACCAATATTCATAACCTAATGGTTTTTGTAAGTGACCTCTATTCGATGTTTAGAAATATGATTATCGGTTCGTATCAAACACGCAAATACTCACACATTAATTTCCGATTGAAAAGCACACTATTACAATTGTGTAATGAGAGAGATATTATATGTCTCTATATTAAGCACTGGTGGTCTAGTGGTAGCTAGACCACCGCCTTCTGATCCTAAGATCGTGTGTTCAAATCCGGGCGTGCACCTATGGATTTTTCTGTTCGAAAAAATTATGTACGCTATAAGAATAATAAGAATGAAAATTCTCTCAAACGGTGAAGAAAACTGGCATGTCGTAGAACCTAAAAAGTTCCAAAATATGTGTCAAGTTGTGATACATTGCTAAAAGCTTTTAAAAACTTTATCAAAGGCAGAAAATTAACGCTTATTTTCAAGTTCCAGCATAATTTGGTCTTCTGGGCCTCGTAAATAAAGGGGCACGCATAATCGGCCAATGATCGGCAAAGCGCAATGTTCCACGGGTCAACACCGCTCGTGCGCGATAAAATTTGATAGTACACCTCGCCTTGACACTGCTCTTGACCTACTAAAGTCCTTAGACAATATTCTGTATTATATTCTCCAGGTAAGTATAGATATTTGAATTTTCAGAGCTGAATGACTGTCATAAACGGGAAAGCAAAAGAAAATCCAGTTTTGGAAATTGTTGGTTTGAGCTAGTAACTTTCGTGCATTTTTTCGAATAATAAATCCAATGGAGTAAAACCGGATTTGAACCTATTAATAATATGACCGCTGATAATGATACTGAACTAGACAATTATTATTTACACCGAATTTGACTAGAGCTGTCCACCATACAATCATACCATTGTATAAAACAATGTAACCCAGTGATGTTTATTTATATACATGTTATTTATATACATGTTATTTATATACATGTTATGACGGCCTCAGTGGCGTGGCGGGCGATTGCTCGGCAGAGACGCAAGAGGCGCGGGTTCGATTCCCGCTGCGGAAGAAATTTTTGCATGTTCTGTAAATATTTCTTCCGGGTCTGGGTGTTGTGGTACCATGGTACTCGTAGTTTCTGATACCCACGACACAGGGAATCCTAGTGTGGGGTCAGGACTATGTATGTGACTGTTGGGTGTTATTTATTTATTTATTATTTATTTATTTATACGTCTGTATAATGTATACTTAATGTGAAACGTCTTATGTCTTAGAACAGTAAGAAGGAAAACACAAATAGCAGATGTAACATAGGTACACTATAAAGAAACTTAAATTGAAGTGGGCTGGCCATTTACAAAGATGTAAAAAAGAAAAATGGAGCAAAGACGTAACCGATTGGTACCCTAGAAGGGAAAAGATCCAGAGGCAGGCCAGTCAGGAGATTGGAAGATGATTTTAAGGCAACAGCAAAATAATCTACTAATACTATGATATCGATGTCTTAATAAAACTGTATTAGTAAAACTAGTTAAGTATAAGATTATTAAATAAAAGCTTTTGAAATTGAAATTGAATGTCAAACAACTAAATGCTCCATTAGTGCTTATTACTCTAGTCTAGACAAAGTAAAATCCACTAATTGTGCAAGTTACAGCAAATCTAATTTCAAGATTGTGAACCTACCTCTGAATCTTCTATGTTACGTTCAGATCCTCCAAAAGTGCTGGCCGTTCCATAACTCTCGAATTTCGCGCCTTCCGATCCTAAGATCGTTGATTCAAATCCAGTCGGACTTTACTGTTCGAAAAATGTATGTGTGCTAGTATACTTTAGTCAAATTATTTGTGAACCAAAACAAACTGATTCTGCAATTTTATTTATACAATTTTACTTTTACTCGTATGTATACTGACTTTTTCATTATAATATATATTATATATTTTTTCATATGTTTATGTATAATTTTAAGGATATTTCAAGTTTACATACATTATTATGACGCCCCTATCCCTAATGAGTTGGGCAGAGTCATAAGAAAACTTGTAGCCCCTCCCGATTTAAATTCCCAAGATGGAAATGGTGAACCATGGTGACAGGTGATCAGCCCATCGGCCATATAGATGGTCCATCATGTTGGAGAGGACTATCCCTTAGTCGTCTTTTACGGCATGCTCGGAGAGAGATACTTCTCTGCTGGACTGGAAGTCAACGTGGACGAAGTCGCGGGGCATTTGACGACCTCGGTGGCGTAGCGAGCGAGTGCTCGGCTGAGACGCAAGAGGCGCGAGTTCGATTCCCGCTACGGGAGAAATGTTTGTATGTTCTGCAAATATTTTTTCCGTGTCTGGGTATTGTGGTATTATGCATTATAAGTATGTATTTACAAAAAAAAAATTATCATTTATCTGGTGCCCATAGTACAAGCTTAGCTTAGTTTAGGGCTAGATAGCGCTGTGTAAGCTGTCCACAAATATTTATTTATTTATAACATTATTCATATCTTTACTGCTCAGCAAACTTTTTATCGTGTCCAGGTAGTTACCTCTACCATTTACATACTATCTTTTAATGTTACAGCAAAGATTCGATCAAAAGAAATAAACCAAAGCTCTTATTACTTGCTACAGCAAAATGCATCGTGTGGATAAAGACTTACAGCTCAATCTTCAATGCATTTGCGTATGGAATTTAAATTTGCCGTGACGAAGTAACGTGATTTTCTACTCAGCTGTGATTATGGTAATCTTGCCATTTGTGTTGCCGTTTTAAAAAGACCACCTTTTATGCTAGGTACCTACTTATAGGGGTCATTTTTTTCTTAGTTTTTATAGGGGTCTTCATCATTAGCCTATAAGTAAACGGCTACTGACAGAAAAACAAAATATTTATTTAAAAAAAAGGAAAGATACAAGATTTTTCCTTCATTTTTTTTAAATCATGGAACATGACGGCCTCGGTGGCGTGGCGGGCGATTGCTCGGCAGAGACGCAAGAGGCGCGGGTTCGATTCCCATTGCAAGAAATGTTTGCATGATCTGTAAATATTTCTTTCGGGTCTGGGTGTTGTGGTACCATGGTACTCGTAGTTTCTGATACCCACGACGACACAGGGAATCCTAGTGTGGGGTCAGGACTATGTATGTGACTGTTGGGTGTTATTTATTTATTTCCAAATTGAAGTTTTTGATTTCATGTTTTTGGTTGCACTTAAAAACTTATTTTCAGATCCTGAAACAATAATATGGCGGGAGCTTGGAGGGCGGGAGTAACCTCTAACTTAGCTGTTCTGTCACTGTTAGTTGTTGACTTAATGGGCCAACAAAGCAGTGACGCTTGTGACACGGCGGAAACGGAAGCTGCCTATAGTCGTGACAGGTTGCGGCTAAAAGCTTCTAAGCCAAATATTGCCAAAAGCAATAGTGTTTTTTTTAATTGGCACAGTATAGGGAAATCCTAAACCAGAAGAGCTACAGGAAAAGCACCTGAGCAAAACCATTTTTGGCATAAAACACTATACTGTACAAAAATCTCTGTGTATAATGTTAGTAACCCACAGGAAGTTTCTAATTGCACTAGCTATCGCCCGCGGCTTCGCTCGCGTTGTACTCAGATAAAAACTAGTCTATATGTTATGATTGTAAAGTTATAAAAATGAAACGTTATGGCGGCCGTCAGTGAGGCACAAATAAAAGTTTGTGATGATGTGAGAATATATATTACAAGCTGTTTCCCGTGACTTCGCTCGCATTGAATATGATTTTCAGAATTTTATTTGAACTTGATAAATAATATTATGGAGTGCAAAAAGTGCGGTCACCCACCCAAGTACCGCAGTACTTGGGTGGGTGACGGTCATGACCCCACCCGGCAATGCTTAACATTTGTTATCTCGGTGTCTCATATAAACTTTCATCTCTTATGGTGGTACCCCCTCTAAGTGTATTTTTGAAAAAAAAGGAGTTTATGTCCTACTCCAGGATGCAATCTATCTGCTTGCCAAATTTCATCAAAATCTGTTTAGTAGTTTAGGCGTAAAAAGGTAACAAACAGAGTTAATTTGTCATTAGTATGGATTATGAGTAGGTACCAACTACAAATATTCTCACATCATCACAAACTCAGTTTTTAAACACCGGGAGAACAATTTCAACAATTTCACAACTGTTCGGCAGTTGGAGTTCATTGTCCGAATCATCATCATCATTATCCTGTCCTTTTCCCACTTTATTGCCCGAATAGTATTTACTTTTAAAACAAGCTTTTGGTCTATGTCACTGTATAGATTACAATGAGTTGGTTGGTATTGGCCGACTGCCAACACGGATAAGTGAACTATACTACCTAAGACCTATTACTACTATAACTAGGTACCTGACCTGTACATATTGTTATGTATGGCAATTTATTAGGTTACTAGAGTAGCTATTTAGGTTTTTGAACCAATAATTATTTTGTAGGAAAACCGCGACCTAGTTATCATTTCTTTAAAAGATAGGTATACTTATATGTTAGGTCAGGGAATCTTAAAGGTTTTTATTAATTAGTAAACTAGAACTAACTAGGAATTTCCTAGTTAGTTCTTAGTTAGTTCCATTCTCTGCTGGACTGGGAGTAAAGAAAGAACATGGAATGCGATTCTGCTTCTCTCCCCGAGCATGTCGTAAAAGTCGACTAACTATCCTCTCCAACATGATGGACCATCTATATGGGCTGATCACCTGTCACCATGGTTCACCATATCCATATTGGACACCATATCCAATTGAGACAAAAGGCAAAGGTCCTTCAGGATACCAACTAACGCCTTGCTAAATTATAACATTAACATTTATAACAATATCATGGATGTCTTTTCAACTTTATCTAACAATTATAAAGACAACAGTACGGCAGAAAAGTTCCTTTCAGTTCTCCAATAGAGTTGTTTGCGATTCCATCAAACAAATCAGAACTAGGGCAGGGCGGGATCGGAAAATGCGATAATAAAATAACATAACTACATGTGCTTACTTAAGTGCAATTTTACGTGTTCACAGAGCATAAATCGTACTGTGGATACCTACTAATAATACTACCAGGTAAACATAATTCGTGGAATGAGAGAAGTATCACCATAATGAAAAAAAGTACCTATATAAGTATTCTATCAGCCATATGGTGCCTAACAGTCGCAGCCTGTAATTTTGTGGGGGGTCATTAATAATAGAATATGACAAATAAATCAGTTTTTATTGCACATAATTATAAACAAATGGAAGCCTTCTATTTTTATTGGCATCGCACCTAGGGGCAGAAATGCTTTTTTATATTTTGTAAATTTTTAGAAGATTTTTCAATTTGACGTGTACGATTTTGGGGGGGGTCATGTCCCCTGTGACCCCCCCCCCCCCCTCGGACCGCGCCTGGTTCCTATAGCTACAAGCTTTGATTAGTTTGGGGCTAGATAGCTCTGTGTGAAATGTCCACAAATATTTATTTATGTATATTTGTCATCATCTCCCTGCCCTTATCCTACCTAAGTGGGGTCGATACAAAATATTTTCTTCTTCCATTTCCCTCTATCAGCCGTCATCTCAGTTATCACTCCTTTCTTACTCATATTATCAATCACACAATCCATCCATCTCTAGTCTTATAAATAAATATATTTTGCCATAAGAAGTATATACAAAATTAATATCAATGATTTTAGTGAGCTTTGAAACAGTACAATAAAAATTAGTCCAAAAAAGTGTAGCGAATTCATAATGTATTACAATCATACTCAGATTGTGATGCATTTATGAATTCGCTAATGAACCTTCAAATATAATAAAAAATGTTGAATAGATTTTTTACGTTTGTTTGGGAACAATGAGTTTTTATCGGGATCATCAAGTACTCTTCATTTAGTATTCCATTCGTGGTCCATTACAGGCCAATGACTTCTCTACATCCAATGTTCTACGACGTAGCGCAAAAGGTCTACGACAGTCTACGCCGTAGGATCGTCTACGAATACAAGATAATATCTTCGTTTGATATTATCCTATTTTATTCAATGGTAAACAGAAAAACGATTAATCAAATATATAAAACAGACCTTGACATCCAAAATCAACGCTTCCAATGTTCAAGTAGACTGTCAAAGCCGGAGTTATGGAAAACTATATATTAAGATATTATGTATTGGTAAAACCTCTAAGTACTTGAACCGTTATTTCTACAAAAGTACTTGAAAACTGAATTTAGAACGTCAGTTATGGTAAAATTAGAGCAAGGTTGCGCGATGGCACCGTCTACTGCCGCGATGTCTTTCTTCGCTATAAAATCGATATAACACAAACGATCGCATCGAAATACAAGAAAACTATGATACTACCTCGAAATGAATCAGCTTGGAATTCTTTTTTCAACTTCACAACACTATTATTGGGGCACTTTTTCAGTCTTTTTTTGTGGCTATAGTTGAACTTTAGTGCAACCTGCACTAGCTGCGCGACAATACATCTTTAAGGTACTATGGTAGTAGGTGTACTGGACAAGGACGAGTATGCTTTTATGGGTGGTACTGCCCTCACCTACCGGTCAGGTAGGACATCCGTCACATTCAATATTTTAACCAATGACCTACTTCGGCTAGGCCGGGCTTAAAATTTGAGCTGGCTTTCATCACTAAAAAAATGGAGTAACCTCAGGTACCTACAGGACTTGGATAAGATCCATATATTTAATAACTTTTACAATGATGCCACAGCATTACAACATTTACTTTACAACAACCAGATAATTAATTAACTAATTTTATGATTTTTGAGTTTTCGTTGTTTTTACAAAGTAACGAAATGTATAGGTACCTAAGTACACCTTTTTTGCTATGCACTGATTTAAGGAACTTAGAGATACAAAACCTGTTATTAAAATTATATTAGGTACCTACTTAATAGACAGATACAGATAGTTTTAAATAAAAATAAATATTTTCTAAGTAAATAGAAAATTCGTACCAACAACAAAAATGAACTTTTCCTTTGTCGTTTGAGTTTGTTACATTGATTCTCACCAAACACAAGGAAATTGGTACTGTGGTACCACAATGATACTACATTTTTGTTTGTGTCATGAACAAAAAAAAACTAATTACACCATTGTAATGGAACAGTGTAACTCATTCAATACAGGGACGTAAATAAGCTCAGTATTTATTTTATTTTAACAGAAAAACACATACAACTGAACAAAATCACCCACATAGCCTCCATCTGCGGCAAGCGCAAGTGAAAAACATAAAACAAACTTTTATGAAAGAAAACTTATCCGCAACAACTCACCGAAAGTCCCGGGTTGCACCCGGACGTGATAGAATTCTTCCTGAACTTCGGAACGCAGATTTGCATAGAACTTTTGTTTCGGGGGGGCCCAGCGCAGCCGTACTCGTCACTGTTGTTCCTCGACAGATTGATATTGTTGGTGTTATTGACCTTTACAAGGATATTACAGGTCTGAGACGCGATCTGGAATAGACCCTCCTCTAGGTTCCTCTTGTTTTGGTTTTGGTTTAAGTGGAGGTAGTCCCAGAGAGAAGGCATTTTTGGTCGCGTGCGGCATAGACGTGTGGCGCCGTGCTCGGCTAACCTCGGAGTGCCGCTGCCGACTATGCGAGACCAGCTTAAAGCTCGGTAAGTGTTGTTTTTTTTTCGACAACGTACAGTGAGGGAAACTTTCAAGGTATACCTACCTATACCTTGAAAGTTTGAGAGTTTGAGATATCTTGGGTAAGTGGGTTGGATAAGG
Source organism: Scotopteryx bipunctaria (assembly GCA_949320045.1). NCBI lineage: Eukaryota > Metazoa > Arthropoda > Insecta > Lepidoptera > Geometridae > Scotopteryx > Scotopteryx bipunctaria. Next base: position 9,295,310 of record OX439449.1, read on the forward strand.
GTAAGATGAAATTAGTTCTGTGTATAATTTATTATCCACAGATAATTATTGTACACCAATCTAAGATGGTAACATAGAGATTTCATAAAAATAAATACGATCTGGTATTTTTAAACCTACGTTTAACAATAAACTAAATTATTATTATTGCAAAAGTCGTTGTTTTGTATTGACAAGGTGCGGTGAGAGAAACTAATATTTAAGATTATGAGAAAGATTGGGATGATATGAGGTCTGAGGGTAAAATTGCAAAAGTTCCTTTTATTGAGGGCACTGGTGGTCTGGTTAGAAGTTACCCCGCCTTCTGTGGTCGCCTAGTGGCCGTGGGTTCAAATCCGGTCGTGTACCAATGGATTTTTCTGTGCGAAAAATGTATGTGTGCTATACCAGTAGGTACTCTCAAACGGTGAAGGAAAACATCGTGAGTAAACCCACGGCTTAGTCAGCTCCGCACGTATTGCCATGTCTTTCCTGTGGTCAATGCCGACTAAGCTGAGAGGATGGAATAGGTGCTGAGCAAGCCTACTCCATCTTAATTCGTCTCAGGCACTACAGCGTCCCGTTTGTGAAGGTAAAAGTTACCTCCTAACGCTGTATAAATCTTACTTCTTACTTATATTATAAATGCGAAAGTTTGTGAGTTTGGATGTTTGGATGTTTGGATGTTTGTGCCTCAATCACGCCTAAACGGCTGGACGGATTTGAATGAAACTTGGAATATACATAGTACATGTACTGGATTAACATATAGGCTATTTTTTATCCAGGTACAACGCGAGCGAAGCCGCGGGCAGCAGCTAGTCAATCATAAATCTACTACAGATGGTAAAATGCCTTAGTTAGTTTAATTATTTGTATTTGAATACAGACAGACAACAATACATAATGGTAAGTAGCAAATTTCATAAAACTGAATCATGAACCACCTAGTAAATAAAAATAGAACCTATAGAAAATAAATATAAATAACTTACATCATCTTACCACAGCTTTGCTTTGTTTTCACATCTAAATTATTATTTTAAATTATGTCGAGTTGTAACTTTGTATGTCAATCTCGGAAACTGTTGAACCGATTTTGGTAATTCTTTCACTAACAGAAAGCTACACTATCCTTGAGTACTAAAATTTTATGGCTAGTTGAGTCTATTTTATCCCTGCACGAGTACATAACACATTTATAAATTGTAAGAAATCTAATTTTAAACTGGACTAAGTCTAATTTATTTGACACAAGTGTTTCTTTCACATTTATTCGCCTCACTGATCTCCAGTTAATGAATTATTTATCCAGTGTAGTTCTAGGCAGAATACATTTTTGATATAATCTTTATCCCACATAAAGTTGTACCTGTCAACAAGTTAAATAAGAAAAGTTTCACACCTCGACAGTACCTGGTACTATCAGTACCAGAAGTGCGACTATCTTATCACAGTAAATTTCATTACTGGTATTATTTTTACTAACTTATTATTTTTTTGCAATATGAAGAATTTTTAGTTACATTATTTTTATTAACTTATGAAAAGGAGGCTTAAATGACCACTTTATCATTGTTTGTTACGAAATAATGGGGGTTAATGAAGCTTGGAATATACGTTGAATACCGTAGGAATAAAGGCTAACTGCTCTCTGGTTACCACGCAACCGAAGCTGTAAGCGTAAACTAGCTCATTCATAAAACACTCGAAGTTTGAACAAGAGTAAATTCAACCTTGTTTCGACGTAAGATTGAAAATGATCAATCGCATTCAATTATATATTCAATAGACTGAATAAGCTAATGACTTTTTATGTCGACTGTACCCATACGCTCTGCAGGTGAAATATGAATATTAAAATGTGCTCTATTGACTTTACAACATTCGGAGGGGTGTACCCTTCTTCAAAGTTCTCACAGCACGCGATGTGTTAAAACTGTTGATAGCGCGGCACATACCTACGTAATCAAATTGCATATCTAACTACGCTGAATACATTAAAATGGACCTGGTCAGCCAGGTCATTCCTTGTGTTGCTGTTAAAGTTGATATAGAAATTAATAGGAAGGTGAATGAAAACGTCGTGAGGAAATTTGCGGCTTCAGCAGATTCGTATTGACCATGTCTTTTGTACTAACCGAGGTTTCTGCCTTTGCCTTTAATTTGTCTATTGTCTTTGTTCATTTATTCAATAATTATTGTGTTGGCAAGATTTACGGAGATTTACGGTCTTAAATTATCTGTGTAAACATAGATTCTCAGAGTTAGTTTTAGTTGGCAACATTGACATATCTTTGCGTTCAAATTTCAAATTCAGTCAAACAATGTATTTACATACTTAGTTTTCTTAAAATGAAAAACGGCGCGAAACTAAAGTTTCCGGCGGTAAGCGTCCTTCCCGCGAGACTCTAGGCGGACTTCGTAAAAAAATATTCAGATGGACAAAAGTTAAGTTTTTTACAAAAAAAATATAGTTTTTACCAGTTATTGTTCGCTAGTAAATTATTCCTCAAGAAAAGTATTTCTACCACATGAACTGTTGCATTGACCAAAACCCACACTACCCTTAGCTAATAATTCACACATAGATAGATACATAGATAGATAGATAGATAGAGCTTATACTTACTTTAAAAGTTGAATGACTGGAAAAAGCTTGAATATCTCAGTAAATATTAACTGTAATAGAACAAAATAAGATAATTTTGGCAAAAACCAGTAAAGAACAATGACCAGTTTGTTTCGTACACACACTGTAACACCGTAAGTAAACGGGATCTTTTATTATTAAAAGCCAGAGAGGGGCTTCGAGGCTTCCTACTCGTATAAGACTAAAATAAGGATTACTACAATTTTAATAATACCTACCTACTTACCAGAAAGAAGGTAGGTACCTACCTATCCTTAACGTTACATTTAACATTTAAGCCGCTGGCAATAAACTATAAAATATTATAATAATAATAATAACACCCAACAGTCACATACATAGTCCTGAACCCACACTAGGATTCCCTGTGTCGTGGGTATCAGAAACTACGAGTACCATGGTACCACAACACCCAGACCCGGAAGAAATATTTACAGATCATGCAAACATTTCTTACGCAGCGGGAATCGAACCCGCGCCTCTTGCGTATCTGCCGAGCAATCGCCCGCCACGCCACCGAGGCCGTCATTTTATTCTAATACCTACAAGCAAAATGTATATTTTATATCATTCTAATTCTTTTTCCAATGAAAGGTGGGAATACAAGAATTTGCACTGACGTCCCGCATCGAAGTGGATTGTCATTGAATGAATAATTCAGTTAAAATAAGGTACCTAATGAAAAGGGACATCCCACTCAGTATTTGCTTAGGCAGAGTGAAACATGTCAAAGCACTGGAGACATCGCTGAAAATCCATGTCGGTATCTGTGCCTATTTATGGTAATCCAAAGATACGTTCTAGACTATTTCTATAAGTGATTTAGCAACCTATACCTATAGGTACATAATATAAAACAATAAGCATTTTCTAGCTTGCTTAGGCGTTCTTGATTGATCGTTAAAGTTAAGCAACGATATGCGCGGTCACAAATTGGGATGGGTGACAAGTGGCATTATGAGCTGAGCGCTTCCGTGCTTCGGAGGGCACGTTAAATTGTCGGTCCCGGCTTTTAAGTTGTTAAGCCATGACGGAGGCCTTTAGGCGGCCTAAAAACTCCGTCACTAGAGTTGGCCATTAGCTCATACGAACATACATACATAGCATTTTCTGCAATCAACTCACAGGCCAAACTACTGAAGCTAGAAAGCTGAAATTTGGAAGATAGTTTCTATTTATAGCAAAACCACTTACTAACGCGGGATTTTTCTAAATTTTACCCCCGTGGGGTGAAAAGGGTGAAAACGTATTTATGGAACTTATTAACGCGTAGTGGTGCGATTTGCTTGAAACTCGGCCTGGATAAGTACTACAATAATAAAATGTAAAATAAATGGACACATGTTTCACGATTTTTCAAAACAAAGGTGTAAACTGGAGTATTAAAATTTAAACCAAGCGGGCGAAGCCGCGCAGTTAAGCTAGTAAAACACAAAATAAACAATAATTTGATTGACAGCTAACAAAGAAAAAATGGATGTGTAAAGACGAAGATTTTAATATGGTAGGCATAGCTAGTCCAGCAGTGGAGTGTGGGTGGATGATGATGATGATTAAAGTAAAAATTTATACTACCTACCTACTAAGTAGGTACTTAACGAGTCCAGACATAGTCATGTTTGTCAAATAACTACTGAAAGCCTCAGGGAACTAATGTAGTGTGGTCTACATGCAAGGTCAATTAGATTTTCCTAGGATAGTGTGTCACTGGTCAAATACCTTTGTCCAAAGATTAAATAGGTATTTTGAAAATTCTTAACAAATCTTGTCTGCAGCCATTTTCCTCTTACTAGTCAGGGATGTGATGTGATTGTGGAGAGCCAGAAAATTTTATTTTTTTTATTTATGATTGTGATAAATAAAGAGTAGCTAAGTATATTTACCTGGCAAAAATAAATGCTTTTTACCATCTATAGTAGACTAGCGACTTGCCCCGGCTTCGCACGGGGATAGACATATAGGTACCTACCATCACGAACTTTTTAACGGACTTTTTAAAGTGTAGCTACAATACTGTACCTAATACATTATTTTGATCTATCTCGTAGGGTTCAGCCAGCGTTTGCTAATTTGCAATGTAAGCGCATAAAAATGTGTTTATTTACGACATCACATTAGAAACCTCTAAAATTATCAGTGATTCTCTATCTCTTTAATATGCATGTATTATACTTATAAAACTTCCTCTTGAATCAATCTATCTAATAAAAAAACTGCATCAAAATCCGTTCCGTAGTTTTAAAGATCTAAGCATAGGTACATAGGGACAGACCGACAGCGGGAAGCGACTTTGTTGTATCAGGAGTCAACTTTTACCATCACTAACGGGACGCCAGTGCCCGGGACGAATTAAGATGGAGAAGGCTTGCGTATAGAGTAAGTAGGTATCCATACTTACCGAGTTTCAAGCCAAAATCACGCCGCCCTTTAAAAAGTTCCAGTACAAACTTTAACACCCCATTTCAAGGGTACCTACCTATAAAGGATGTTTTGAAGAATCCTGAAAAACGTGTCCATTTATTTTGCATTTACAGTATTCTAACAGAGTTTCGAGCAAATCACACCACGCATTAAAAAGTTCCTTACAAACGTTTTCGCCCCATTACATCCCTTTTGGAACTGAATTTCGAAAAATCCCATCTTAGTGGGTGGTTTTGCTATAAAAAGAAGCTACCTTCCAAATTTCAGTTTCAGCGGTCTTTTATAGGGTACTAGCTGCCGGCCGCGGCTTCGCTCGCGTGATACCCGGATAAAAATGTATATTGCAAGTTTCATTCAAATCCGTTCAGCCATTTAGGCGTGATTGAGGCACAATCATCCTCACTAACTTTCACATTTATAATATAGTAGGATAGAAAATAGACAAGAAATGAAAAAAAAACATTTATCATTTCCACAATTTTTCTCATACACAAAGGTTTGAAATTGACACCATTCTTGAAAAATACTTTAAAATACCAGCAAAGTCAAACAGTAGTACATTCAAGGTTAACTTGACTCAACTTTTTCATCTTTCATCTCAACATCTTCGATAATTGTTTCAACCTCATCTGGTTCATCCAATAATGCTTGCAACTGATGTATTGAAGTCACTAGAACATGGAATTGTTTCTTCCTTAGTCCCAAGCGGCTTTCCAGCTGGTGTTTTGTACCTTCCAAGTTAGCTAGTTCCGTTTTTAAAGTGCTGAGCTGTTCCAATGTTTCTTTTCTATCCGGCTGCTCGCTTATAACCTTCGCTAATACATCATACTCAGTTCTGTTCTTTCTAACAGTTTTGGCTTGAGCAAGATCCGTTTTGCTCTTCTCTATGTTACCTTTGGCGACTTCTATGCCCGTTTCAAGGATTTTCGAGAGTGCTTCATAGCTTTTTAGCTCAGCGCACATCATTTCAGAGCCGAGCTGGGACTTTGTCACAGCAAATTCACATTGAGCTAGCTGAGCTAACATCCGATCGTGGGTAGCTTTACTGTAATAATAAAAAAAAATTTAGAATCTACAAGTTTATGAATGTTGTAGGCAAAGAGTATTGACTCACCACTCCGTTTTAGTTGTAGGTATAAACAAATAGCAAAATATAATAAGTGTTATAAAACTAACCTCTCCTCAGGTTTTTCATCAGAACTATTGCACCATTTTATCAATGTTTTCAAGAGTACGTTCAGTCTTCTATCATCTCCGGTCCCATCACCATCGATCAGCAATCTCCTACGAATCACGTCCTCTGGAAAATTCAAGTTTACCCATAAACACACCTAAAGTGAAATAAAAATGTAAACAACCACAAAATTAATTAAAGTCAAAAATTACCGTCTCCCATTGTTTGATTACAGCTTTTAAGTTTAAAGCTGTTTTGATGTTATACCAGTAAAATGTTGAAGCAAGTGATAGATAATTTGTTTAATGTTTTGTTTTCGTTTGTATACAAAATCAAAACAGCCGGATGGATGACCGGATAATGCAATGCACAGGCACTAGTGATGGGACTCGAATCACATTTGATTCGAATGATGACAGATAAAACTCAATTCGAATGAGATTTTATGAAGATTCGAATCATCGCTTGATTCGAATGGCTGAGTTGATTCGAATCCACGATCTGATTCGAATCAATTTCTTTCCTTTATTGTTGTTCCTTCATAACTTCTAGACTACTTATCATAATTTGACAAAATAACATTGGAAGCGTCTTGATTGTCTGCTGGTTATGCCTAGAATTGGCGCTAAATGCGCTAAGTTAGCATCACTAACAACAGGTTAATCATGTCAAATAAAGACCTTAGACTGACAATATACATTGATAAACACTTTATTTCGAATAACTTGGATCTATATATACAATACAGTAGGTATATTTTCACATTACAAAAAAATAGTAGTGTTATAAAAAATAGTAGTACATAGAATTTTAACTGTGAATTCACAAAGACATCACTAGCGGTTCGTTCAGAAATTTCTTGCCATTTGCCATTTTTTTTACTTAAGAGTTTAAATAGGCAGCTGGTCAGGTAGGCTGGTATTTCGCTTCGAATATCCTAAATATCAATATATTTTGAATGAAAAGTGGCTGCAAGTTCTCTTATGACTACTTGTGGCTTTGCCCATTCCGTTAGGGATACGGGCCGTGATAATGTTGTATGAATGTATATAATACCAGCCAAAGACATAATTCTACAACTAACCTCAATTAAATTTTGAACGAACTCTTAGATGTCTGAATTTGTTTTGCATTTCATTTTCAGGATTTTCAGCAAAGCTCGCGATGAAAATTTGTTGCTATTTTCTGGAATTCTTCGAATTTCGGTCCAAATATCCGTATTGAGTATAGCATTTCTGGTTCTTATTTGAAATAGTTCAAGAAATATAATGGAAACTGACAGTTTCAGTGATAAAGTGGAAGCTTATTTTTCCGAGCTTGGGCGATGGCTAGTATCTTGTGTACCATTGTATTGTTCGTATTATTTACAACAGTATTGTAATACGTGCACTTTTCTTATTTCTATTGCAGGAAAGTGTGGCGGAGTATATTGCTGGGGCAAGTAATATCACTGCTGTTTAGCACTAAATGTATTCTGACGACTTTGCTCCAGAGTGCAACTTGGCAGTTTCCCACGACTGGGCAGTTAGTTGTGCCCTATATTATACTCTTCGTTCTGTACACGCCAACGCTGCTATGTAATGGCGTGAAAGAACTATCAAAGTAAGTCCAAATCCTAAATACTTATATTATGAAGGTTTGTGAGGATGTTTGAATGTCTGTGCCTCAATCACGGCGCAAAGGCTAAACGGATTGAACATACATAAGTCTTGACCTGGACAAACACATAGGCAACTTTTTATCCAGGGACAACGTGAGTAAAGCTGCGAAAGCTTTGGAGAATAAATTAAATATGATTTCTTATTTTTGTGTAGAGAGCGCTGTGTAAACTTAGATAAAAAAAATTATTGCTTTTATCCATCCTGGGAGTCTTGGATCAGAAGTGGCTGCAAGTTTTTTTATGATTACTTGTGGCTCTGCCCACCTCGTTAGGAATACGGGCATGAAAATATGTATGTATTGCTCATAATAAAAAATCATGTACATAATTAGCATTTTTTTCCAGCTAACCTACAAATTAACTAACAAATTAATCTACATTACAGAAGGTGGATCCTAAATACTGGCATGTACACTGATTTAAACCACATTGTTTCAGGAGATGGTGGGTCCTAATACTTGCATGTGCACTAGATGTGGAAGCCTGCTGGTTGCTGGTAATGTCCCAGCGGTTCACATCAGTGCTTAGCTGACAGCTGCTAGCCTGCAGTGGAGTCGGGGCGGCATTGGTGGGCGGGGCATGGCGAGGACAGAGACTGGGAGTAGTGCATGTTGCCGGGGCCACACTGGGCCTCATGGCTGTTGTGTGTGTTGTCTGGGCTGATGTGGAAGGAGCTCCTACTGATGGTATGTCTACACTAATATTATAAAGAGGAAAACTTTGTTTGTTTGTTTGTTTGTTTGTACTGAATAGGCTCAAAAACTACTGGACCGATTTTAAAAATTCTTTCACCATTCGAAAGCTACATTATCCACGAGTAACATAGGCTATATTTTATTTTGGAAAAAAATAGGGTTCCGTAAGATATTTGGGTTTTTCGGACACAAGGTGTAAAAAATCAACCAGAAAAGTTACTTATTTTGCGTACGCTGCCTAAACTATAAAAGATAGAACCATAAAATGTTCTAATTAATTGTAGATCTTATAAATATCTACAAAAAAGTCCGCGACACACTATACCCATCTATGTCGAGTGAGGCACAGCAACCATTTTTTTATTTAAAAATCTTGAATTTTTTTTGGACTACATTTAAACGCGTTTATTTTACTCATGCTATTAATCCTTATCAAAATAAATGATTTAATCACTAAGAACAGTTTATGGAGATAATATTTGGTATTTGAATGATTAAAATTGGACGTTTGGTTTTGAAGTTATGGCGAAATTAAAATATTACGATTTCTGCTGCACGACCGCTGCGTAGGGAGCCGACCTCGCGACTGACCGTGTCTTTCCTGGGTAGGCTTTTTGCAGCGGTAACCGACATCCACGCGGGCGGAGCCGCGGGCGACCGCTAGTATCTTATAATTATGCCTATCATTTTGTCATTCATTTATTTTCTTCTCATAATCCTACTATCATGGACTGGGGGTAAAAAAAAAAAACAAAATGCGTCCAGCTGCTTCTCTCCCTGAGCATGTTGTAAAAGTCGACTAAGGGATATCCATATGATGGATATAGGCCATGGGCTGATACCTGTCACCATCTTGGGACTTTGAATCAGAAGTGGCTGCAAGTTTTCTTATGGATTACTTTTGTACAGAGTGTGATTGTATGTATCCTACTATTATTATGAATCCAAAAGTTGTGAGGTTCTTGTGCGTCAATCATGTTTTAAGGGCTGAACGGATTAGAGAGAGACTGAATTACACGCTGTGCTGGAATAACATATATATAGACTATGTTTTATCCTAATCCATATGAGCATACCTGCAGGCTGAACTAACTATATTGGCTGTTTTATTTTGTATACAATTAAGTACCCATCTATTTTCTAAAATCAATTCAACATAAAAATATTTTTGTTTTAAATACTTTCATACTTATGGACCACCTTATTATTTAGCTGTACCTGTCAGCAGTAACAAAATTAAGCTTCCATAATAATAGACCATTTCTCATAAATCTAAGCCCCTCTCCTCATCTTGTTGAAGACCCAATTATTTTCTAATTTCAGGTAAAAACCAGCTAGTAGGCGACATGCTCTGCCTGGCTGGCTCACTTCTCTTTGCCATTGTCACCGTCCTACAAGAAATGATGCTCAAAACCCACTCCTGTTCCAACTACCTTGCTATCCTTGGTTTCATCGGCAGCATAGTGTCTTGCACCCAAACATTCTTCATGGAGTTCAATGAACTAGTTGCCTTCAACTGGTATGAGTTGGAGACTATAGTACAACTGGGCAGTTACTGTGGAGTGCAAACAGTGTTTCAAATACTGCAGTGTTTTATGCTCAGGGATGCTGGTTCAATTATTCTGCATCTGTCGTTTTTATCAGCAGATTATTACACTCTTATAGCGGGGATGTATATTTTTCAATTCAAGGTGAGACCTAGTTTTCAGTGACTTTAGGATTTGCGCATATACATTACTAGCTGCCGCCCGCGCCTTCGCGTGGTAACAGGATAAAAAGTAGCTTATTGTTATTCCAGCACGTATACCTACTATGTATGTTCCAAGTTTCATTCAAATCCATTCAGTAGTTTTACGTGAAAGAGTAACAAACATCCATACATACAGACTTACGCGTTTATAATAAGTTTAGTAAGACTGTATCATCCCAACCGTTACTATGGTCGGAAAGCAATAAAAATTACGTTGCATTGTCATACGGCCCGATCTAAAGCGCGCGAATCCTCGAGCAAAATTATATTCTTTTATATTAGTGTATAGGTCTTACTTCTCTGCTGGGCTGGAAGAAAAAGCATGGAACTGCTTCTCTCCCCGAGCATGTCGTAAAAGTCGACTAAGGGATAGTATCCTCTCCAACATGATGGACCATCTATATGGGCGATGGGCTGATCGCCTGTCACCATGGTTCACCATATCCATATTGGGACTTTAAATCAGAAATGGCTGCGAGATTTCTTACGTTTACTTGTGGCTCTGCCTTGAACGAATAAACACACGGCATATGTAACTTGGCTGATCTCGTCCTTACCCTTCTTGCCACGTACCAAGCCTTTTAGCCTTGGTAGACGATATTATCTTTTCAGTGTGACTTGGGTGTGTTTATTCGTCCAAGGACTCTGTCCACCCCATTTAAATAATAAATAAATAAATATTTGTGGACATATCACACAGCACCATCTAGCCTCAAACTAAGCAAAGCTTGTATTATGGGAACCAGATGGCTGATAGAATACATAATATACATTTTGTTTGTAAATACATACTTATAATACATAATACTACAACACCCAGACCCGTAAGAAATATTTGCAGAGCATGCAAACATTTCTCCCGCAGCGGGAATCGAACCCGCGCCTCTTGCGTCTCAGCCGAGCACTCGCCCGCTTCGCCACAGAGGTCGTCGTGTTTGCCTACATGTAAAGGTCTTAACTCTTAATTTCTCATGGACAGTTCCACGCGCTATACTTCCTCTCATATCTTCTGGCTGTGGTGGGAGTGTTTCTGTTCTCCGCGCGAGACACGAAGCCGCCGGCGCCGCTGCCGACCATCGACGCATTACCGCAGCTCATCAACGACTCCGCGCATTCACAGGACAACTTATCTATGTGAGTATCTTAGCACTGACTATTAGTGTCCACCTCTGTTTTTCTATCTTTCTATTGTTAGTTCTGTTCTGTTTTTATGTATGTTGCTGTGATTGTCGTTGCTGCACCTACGCTCCCTACCCTACCTAGGTTACAGCCGAAAATCAGCGTTGGTTGTAAGTTTTACCAACACATGCTGAGCTGGACGCCTTTTTGGCACCCACACTTTTAGTTAAGTAGTATATAAGTTAGTTTAAGGTTTTTTGTGTGCCAAATAAATGTTTCATTCATTCATTCATTCATTTACTAACTATACTACTCGCATCATCATCATCATCTTCCTGCCTCTATCCCACTCTATGTGGGGTCGGCACTTCTACGGCATAGTACTTCTCTGCTGGACTGGGAGTAAAGAAAAAACATAGAATGCGTCCAGCTGCTTCACTCCCCGAGCATGTCGTAAAAGTCAACTAAGGGATAGAGTATCCTCTCCAACATTATGAGAAATACAATAAGAAAGTATTCCCAAGGAGGGTTGAAGTCAGGCAGGCGGCCGGTCATAAAACACCTTAGCCAAAACTCTTACAGCATGATCCAAGTATCATGCTGTGCCGACCCCACATAGAGTTGGATAAAGGCAGGAAAAAGAAGAAGACTAATATGCTTATTTTATCACAGGGAATACACAGTTCCTACCCTAGACTGCATACCAATCGACGGTTTGGAGCCGCCTATGTCTCGGGACACCACATTCACGTCGTTCCTCGGCGGCCCTCAGACAGTGCTGGCTAATGGCGGCGTCGGTTTCAGCATAGCCGTACCAAATGGATCTAAGGACACTTGTTAATCAGTCTTAAGGGGTCATTCTTGTGTTTGGTTATATCAGTGCTATTTATCTGCACATTATTGTGCTAAGGGCATAAGTAGACTTTCGAAGCAAGCGTTATTGGTGCTGTATAGAACGGCGCCCGAGCGCAATGTGACGTAGCGACCTCGGTGGCGTAGTGAGTGCTCGGCTGAGATGCAAGAGGCTCGGATTCCCGCTGCGGGAGGAATGTTTGTATGTCCTGCAAATATTTCTACCGGGTTTGGGTGTTGTAATATAAGATATGTATTGCAAGTTACAAAAAAAAGTATTAAGTGTTCTATCAGCCATCTGGTTCCCACCACAAGCTTTGTTTAGTTAGAGGCTAGATGACGCTATATAAAATGTCCACTAATATTTATTTACTTATACATTTTCAGAAGTGGCTGCAAGTTTTCCTATGCTTACTTGTGGCTCTGCCCACCCCATTAGTGATATGGCGTGATAATATTTATGTATGTACTTATGTACATTTTCATAGCTGTCGTGGCGTCATTTACGCTTGCTTCAAAGGTTTACCTTAAACCTCGATATCAATATCGTTTTTGACACGTCACCGGCACAAGCAAGCAAAAAGTACTGTTAAAAGTTTGCTTGTATTTCTTTGTTTTTTTTTATCCAAAAGTGTAGTTGAGTCGGGGTTTTGGACTGCGTTTTTTTTATTAAAAGCGAACCTTCTTTTGTAGTAGGTTTGGCATTGATAAAACTAAAGATATGAATTCTCAAAAGCCCAATATAAGGTTAAATTATATTTTTGAGGCAAGAATTTTATGTTAGGGCAATGTTCTTGCCTAGGAAATTGACTAGTTGAAAGTGAATCTTTTATTATGATTATTAAGTACAGCCAACATCAGAAGTTAATGAGTCTTCTGAAATTGTTTACAGTTATAATTCGTTAGTTCATTCATAAACCTTTAACATTTTGATATTGCCTGTACTTTATCTGTGGTTGGTTAGGGATGCCTTTCAGTAATTTTTAGTCAGACAGTGTGTGCTGGCCTATAGCCTAGTTTACACCGAACGAGTCTGCTGAGAATTAAGTCGGTGTGAACTTAGCTTTGTGTTACTGTCGGTCTTGTTCTGTCTTTGCAGTAAAGCGCCTAAACTTAGAATATTTGAGACTGAGCATTGAGAATATAAAGCACCATTGATGTTATTTTAACGAAAATCTCTTTTATATATTTAACTTAATAATATATTCCGCCTTTTTGTATTTCCCTATTTCGCTATCCTGTTTTATAATGACAGGCAGAAACTGTTTTTGAGCAATATATGAGATTTTTTTGCTATCTTTACCCTAACCTTTCTAAAATGTTTATTCATTGTAATCCAAGCTCAAAACTATATAGAGTTATGTCCTAAGTATTCGATATCACCAATTTTTTGTAGATATAGGAACACTTACATAATAGGAATCTAGTCATTAGCATGTAATACTCATTTTAGCGCACATTAAACTCATATGTAATAAATAGCTCTACTTTGGTAATCTCCTAATTAAACCTAGCAATAATGTTGACCATTCAGAACAAAAACTGCCACATACTCGAATTTTTATCTGTTTTTATTGCGAATAAGGAATTTTGAGCCATCTCTATACGCAGTTCAACGTTTGCTGTGTGGATTTGAAAACTCTATAGATTAAAGTTCCAAAATGGTACTACGTTTCTATGACGATAGGGTTTGTGAGGCGATACCTTGAAATTGCAATATTTGTACGAAATTTTAATGTAGATTCTATGAGAGAACTAAAATGTATTGGATTATATAAGAATAACTAGATTAACGTTAGAAGTAACGTTTAGTACTTCAGCTGTGATTTTGTTTTCGGTAACGGATTTGTATGCCTTCCATAAAATACTTATAAAATTAATAGTTTATTTTAAAATAATCTCTATTTACCTACTTTACGTTGAAGTTATTTTGTCTCAAATTTTAGCTGTGTTACGTATGACGCTCAATTATTAACTATTAAGATTTATTATGGGTATTTAAATTAGTTTAAATTAAATAAATAGTCCATTAGTTAATCTAAATATTCTCGAATAGGAATTGTATGTTTAATAGAGCTAAATATTTCATGTTACTTACGAAAGTGGTTGTATTTGGTTATTTTATTGAATATTAAAAGTATATAAAAGCTATTTAATTGTTGCAAGTCATAATATAAGCTTATCTAGGATAATTTGTTAGTAAAATATTTTAGCCCTGCATTTCCTATACGCGTACAGTTTTTAAACATTTTTAGAGCCTAGATTATTAACCGTCTAGTCAGTGCTAGAACAAATTACAAAGTAGCAATGCAATGCAAACATGTTATGTTTTGTATTTTTATTAACATAACCTAATTTGGCAGCCTAAAAATATTGCTGTTTTTTTATTAATCAAGGATGGCTGCAATTTCAGAAATCATAAATAAAGTTTAGAAAAATGCAGAACACAACGTATAAACCTTCATTGAAAATAATAAATTATTTATTCAATAAAATTGAAAGATTGAAAGGAACACCATAAAGACTTGCACTCACTAGGACGGGACGCTTCGTAACTCAACTTAAATTTTCATAGACATGTTGATCGTAATTTTTTTATATGAAAATGTTGCATTGCGGTGCGACCCGCCATAATGTGGTCGAACCTTTATAGTACAAGAACGTAAAAGTACGCTTAGTTCTAATATTTTTAAATTATACCTACCTACCTGTCGTAAATATACAAAATTTTCAAGATTTCACGTTTTTCATTTCAGTACTCATTCGTAACGGTAAGGAAAACAGTGGTTAGTCACGTATTACTGTCTTACCTGTGGATAAGGCACTACAGCAGGGTTTCTTAAAGTGGGGTCCACGGACCCCCGAGGGGTCCGTAATACATGTGCCAGGGGTCCACAGTAGCTCAATTAATTGTTGAGATTAATGAAAAAATATCATCATTTGCTTGACCACTCTCGCAGGTTATTGTTGAGCAGCGCGAGAATTATTTAATTTATATTTATCAATTTTAATTTAATTAAATCAAGCATTAGTATCTAAGTGTGATTTTATAATTTTTTTTCCCACAATATTCTTTGACAGAGGGGCGGGGGGGGTCTGTGGCATTTTAGAAATTCTGACAGTGGTCCGTGACTGCACATAGTTTAACAACCCATGCATTACAGCATCCCTTTAGTGTAGGCAAATGCCATCTGTCACTACTGTATAAATCATCTAGTAGGTACATAGGTACTGTCGACGGATCTAGCTTTCGTGGAGTTAGCCGTTTGACATACGCAGTGCAGTTTATTCAGACTTAATTGTCTCTTGCGCATCGAAATGGATAATTTCACGAATGCCTAAATCCGCCGTGTAATATGGTATGAAAAGGAAACTTCAAAACGTATAACACAGTCGTTTATTGCAAGAGCAGTCGGAGATACTTTATAATAAAATAAACATTATATTTTTCTATCTACATTTGCAAAGTAATTATAAACCAACTCTGTAATGTAGGTCATTACTAATGGTTTCATTGGTTATTTCGTTTGCTTTTAGTCCTCCCTCATTTTGACTCTGACTACATCTGCATCAATCAGCGCAAAGTAAACAATGGGATAAAAAAATAATAATTTAACTTTATTCAGCTATATATGTATATGTCGGCGTAATTTTTAAAATTCTAAAACTTATTATTGTCTAGGAATATGTCAATGTTTACCTTTTAGGTAAACTACAGAATGGTTGATCAAATGCAGAAACAAAATCTCGAAAAAAAAGTTACATGAGGACCTATATAAAAAGTGTTCTTTTTTCACACTAAAAGTTCTAATTTCGATTTCCGATTAGTAACTCTAATTTTCGTTCTTTGCTCGTAAATTACGAGACCAATAAGTTTGACCAATCGAAATACCAGTATTATCAATCGGAATGCATTCAATCAATGAGTCTCTCAACATTACTTTTAGCTCGCAAATCTAAAGCTATATTTACAGAGGCTAAGCTTCGTCTTCACTAGCAGACACAGACTTCCTAGAGACAGGCGTATCCGGTCTAGAATGCGGAGATCCGGACCGACTTCGCGATCCACTTTTGGACCGAGACCGACTTCTGGAGCCGCTCTTGGATCGGGACCGACTCCTGGAACCGCTTTTAGACCTCGAGCGGGATTTCGAACGGGACTTGCTCTTGGATCTGTAAACAAGATTTTCATTTCAGTAAGAGTAAAATTAAACACTATAAAATCCCTAACGGGGTGGATAGAGCCACAAGTATCAGCCCATCGCCTATATAGATGGTCCATGTTGGAGAGGATAGTCCCTTAGTCGACTTTTCTGACTAAATAATTAATATAAAATTTGCCTTCTATAACATAGTTACCTGGATCGTGATCTCGACACACTTTTGGAGCGAGATCGGCTTTTGGATCGAGAACGACTCTTCGATCGATTTTTGGACGGGGAGCGACTTTTTGATCTAGATCCACTTTTCGACCTGTAAATAAGTTTTTTTTTCTATAAGTTAAGTACGCTTCAGCATGGAAATAACTCATAGAATTAGCAAACTGAAATGGCAGTGGGCTGGGAGACCATTAAGGGAGGCATTATATCCAACATTGGATTGCTATAGGCTGATTATGATGATGATCGTAATCTACCATCCGCCGTCCGTGAGTAGAATATAGGTACTGGGAGGGAATAGATCTAGACTAGATAGCAAGTTCTAGTACCTTGATCTGCCTTTGGATCGAGATCGCCTGCTTTTGGCGGATCCGGAGCGAGATCGGCTGCGAGACTTCGACCTGCTTTTGGAACGAGACCTCGACCTGCAATAAAATAAATCATTCAATAGCGGCCTTTACACAGACACTCTATCGAGCGTTCTCAGGAGCGTACAGGATTGCGCGCCGGAAAGCCTGCACACACAATCGTGCGCGATTATGTTTTTCAAGCTGTTTAAACTGCGCGTTCATAAGCGTGTGCGCAAGAATTTACGTGTTAAGTAACTTTGGAACACGCGATTCCGCGTACGACTGATGAGAGCACGCGTAATGTTTCCTTTCCCCATCCAACATCTTTACACGCTAGCTCATTAGTGGGATTTGTAAAACTCGGGAGATATTAAGAGATACTAACCTGTCACTGTCCGAAGCGGACACAATTCTCTTCCTTCCCTTGTTGGCAGGCGACCCGCTGCGCGACTTGCGGGACGCGTCAGAATCAGACTCGGATGTGGAAATGGTCTCTTTAGACACGATCTTGGAGCGTTGTTTGGCTCTGAGCTTCTCTTCGGCCGCTTTGGCTTTCGCTTTCTCACGCCGGCCGATGCCTTTTTCACCCTGAGGACAAAATTGGTTGTCAAAATACCTATTAAGTTACATTTTTATTATTGTATGTATGTTCGTATGTGCTAGTGGCCAACTCTAGTGACGGAGTTTTTAGGCCGCCTAAAGGCCTCCGTCATGGCTTAACGACTTAAAAGCCGGGACCGACTGTTTAACGTGCCCTCCGAAGCACGGAAGCGCTCAGCTCGTAATGCCACTTGCGGCCACCCATCCCGATTTGTGACCGCGCATATCGTTGCTTAACTTTAACGATCAATCAAGAACGCCTAAGCAAGCTACGCCACGAGCGCTTCCATTGTTATTTATTTTATTTAGGCACTCGCTACACATTACAAAGAAAAAAAGAATAAACATATAACTAAAACACAGTTTCGATCTAGTTTGTAACATAACACTTATGAGCACAGCTAAACAATGTTAATAGTATTGAGTGAACAAAAAGGCAATAAGGTATGTTTGAGGACTAAATTAAACATTAACATAATAGTAAAGAAAAAAAATAACGCAATAAAGAAGTAAATAACAAAAAATAATAAAATAAAAATTACTATTAATAACCAGTAATCTGCAAACTTGTCACTGGATTCAAGACGCTATTATTAGCATCTAATTTAAACGTCTGTTACATTAGATTTTTTTACACATGATAATGATGATGAATTTATACCTATGTAAAATACATGAGTATCAATATTTTTATTTCAGTAAATAATATAGCCAAAAATGCAACAACTTGACCCGCCATATATTTTGTAAGTAAATATTGGCGCGCGAAGGGAAAAGTTTCCCCATCCCTGGGTATGGATAGGTTAGAAAAAATGTAGTACCTTCTTCCTGCCTCGTTTCCTCGGCGGGTCGCTTTCACTGCCCGAGCCGCGCTCGCGCCGCTTCCTGCCCTTGCCCCTCCGCGCTTCACCCCCCTCGCCGCGCTTCTTACGATCCTTCTTCTTCTCGCGAGGCGCACTGTAACAAATTGCATAAGAAATAAATAAAAATAAAAAGATTTTCTCAGAAGATAAAACACTTGAATTATCAAAATCCGCTCAGAAAGAAAAATAAAACAAAAATCGGATGGAAATATGAATAAAACGAAAATTGAAAAAGTAAAAGTCACACAAAAACGCATGTCTTTTTACTCCAGCCATATAAGAGTAGTGTTAAATAAAGGCCTTTAACCATCTATAGATGATTTATACAGCGTTAAGAGGAAACTTTTTACCTTCACAAACGGGACGCCGCCGTAGTGCCCGGGACGAATTAAGATGGAGTAGGCTTGCCCAGCACCCATTCCATCCTCTTAGCATAGTCGGCGTTGTCCACAGGAAGGACATGGTCAAAACATGCGGAGCTGACTAAGCCGCGGGTTTCCTCACGATGTTTTCCTTCACCGTTTGAGAGTACTGGTATAGCGCACATAAATTTTTCACACAGAATCCATTGGTACACGACCGGATTTGAACCCACATACGTAGGATCGGAAGGTGGGATCACTACCAACTACACCACCAGTGCTCTATCCCTAAGTGTTTGTTTATACTATAAACAATATCCTAGCACAGTAAATAAACTCACCCTTCTTCCCTAGGCCGATCGCTACCAGAGGGTGAATCGGACACATATTCATCCCTCCTCCGACCCCGCCCCTTGGATTTACCCTCCAGAGGCATGTCAGCGAACATAAGGGCGTTCTTTGTCTTCTCTTTGTACTCTTGCCGCTTCTGTAGCATCTCGACCGTGCTTTTGGCCGCTTGTTCTTGTTGCTTTCGGCGTTCATCTTCCTGTAAAAAATTAATATGTCAAATCCTGTTTTCTGACGGTACGTAGACGGGATTATTATTTACACTATAATTCTGGCCTCATGCTGTGCCGACCCCACATAGAGTGGGATAAGGGCAGGAAGATGATGATGATGATGATGAATTCTGGCCTTATGTTATTTGCTGCGTTCGGATTTATTAAGAGCTGGGAGCTGGGAAATGGATTTTAGAAGAGCGTAGTGAGTCAAATTTTCAATTTTCAAGGGCTGCTTCATCATGCCGTCTCGCTCACACTACATGAGAGAGCGGGATAGTGTTACCTGCTGCTTCCTAAAGGCCTCGCGCTGTTCGCGCTGTCGGTCTCGCAGAGTGAGCTCCTCGTCGTGTTGCCGTCTCGCTCTGGCCACGTGCCATTGAGCTTGTGAGAGCAGGTCGGCGCATGTCCTCGCCTCAGCCGCGGCTGCGGAACCTCCAACGCCGCCGACTACACCTGTCTCGGCGCTCACTGCGGCTAGACGCTGGAAGTATCTGGAAACAAACAAGCGTATTAAACTCCGAGATGAAAAATGCAAAAATGTGGAACTCTCTGCCGGGGTCTGTATTTCCTGAAGAGTGATAATATGGGTGTCTTTAAATCGATCAATAGGTTTCTTCTAGGTAAGCGTGCTTCATCTTAGACCACACTGTTACTTAACATCAGAGTGTGGTCAAACGCAAATCTATTTCGGTTAAAAAAAATATGTATTTATTGCGAGTCGAAGCGGCTGATTTCAAACTGTTGAAACTGTTTTCGAACTTGCTAGGTTCTGACCTGCGGACCCTTCGTTCTTCAGTACTAAAGCAGCTTTCCTTGTTATAGAGTAGCGTGGGCACGACCCGTGCCCGCAACAGACATCCTGCTTACTAGAGTAATACTAACTTGTGTGACACGGATAGTTCGTGAACCGCTCGCAACACAAGCGGCAGATCCGATCTCTCGTCCTTCAGTACTATGGCGGCCCTCCTCCTCAGCGTCAGAGCAGTGTTGTAAGCTAGTGCGGGGTCGTGGGGCGCGATCCGCCTTGCCCGCAACAGTGCGCCCCTAGCGGCGCCGGCTCGCCCGGCCAGGGTGTGGGCGCGGCCCACCCAAGTCAGCCATTCTACGTCGTAGTGCATTCTGAACTTGCGGATGCAGTTTTCATACTGGAAATGAACAAAATTCACAATTTCTTAATTTTCTCGAGATCTGTGAATCTCCGAACGTTACCCAAACACAAAAACACGGAATCACCTAAGGTCTTTTACCATCTATAGTAGATGGTTTATGCAGCGTCAGGAGGCAACTTTTACCTTCACAAACGGGACGCTACGCGCTGTAGTTTCCGGGACGAATTAAGATGGAATAGGCTTGCCTAGCACCTATTCCATCCTCTCAGCTTAATCAGCCTTGTCCACAGGAAAGACATGGTCAATACGCCGCGGGTTTGCTCACGATGTTTTCCTTCGCCGTTTGAGAGTACTGGTATAGCGCACATAAATTTTTCACACAGAAAAATTAGTACACGACCGGATTTGAGTCCACGACCTTAGGATCGGAAGGCGGGGTCAATACCAACTAGACCACCAGTGCTCTCAATATATCAATAGCCACTATCCCAGAAACCATGCCTATTCAATGTCTCATACAAACTGGACCAGCTTGCCTAATCAGATTCAAATTATAAGGAAGGACGGCTTACCATCTGTATAGCGTTGATATACTGTTTCTGTTCAACGTAGATATGCGCTATGTTCATCCAAACGTCGGGGAAGTCAGCTGTGGCTTCGCGGACTTGCGCGAAGATGTCTCGGGCTTCGTTCACGCAACCCTATAACGTATGAAATAGAGTTTAAATTACAATGACAGTAAGTGAATTGACAAGAGGTGTCGTTGGATTCGTCTGGATAGCCTATGACACTTTTATGACACTAAAGTGTGATGATAACAAAGTGTATGTTTCTTTAGGTTCTGTTTTCAAACATGTCTGCTACAATTTTGATAAAATTTACCTTTGTATAGAAGTTGAATTTGCAAGAAATAATATGAAGGACTACATACATACATTATCACGCGCGTGTACCTAATAGGGTTGGTTGGCAGAGACACAAATAATCATAAGAAAACTTGCAGCCACTCCTGATTCAAAGTCCCAAGATGGATATGGTTAACCATGGTGATCAGCCCATCGCCCATGTAGATGGTCCATCATTTTGGAAAATGATCCCTTTACAATCATGTTTATAAAAGGAGTTGGAGCATTATTCAGTCCCAAGCATTTTTGTCTTCCATATAATCGGATATTTTTTACTATCCTTTCGGCTTTTACGACATGCTCGGAGAGAGAAGCTACTCCTGATTCAAAGTTCTAAGATGAATCAATAATTTACCTTATGTGCTAGAACGCATCCAATACCATTGGCAGCCCAAATGTTCTTAGGGTCATTCTGAAGCACTTGTTTGTACATAGCGAGCGCACGATCTTGATGTCTCTTTTCTCTGTCCTTCTCTCTGCACGGTTGGTGAAGAGTTTGTAGCCAGACATTACCTGAAATTAAGTACCTTAAATAAATTAATTCACTATATCCATCTTGAGACTTTGAATCAGGAGTGGCTGCAAGTTTTCTTATGATTGTTTGTGGCTCTGCCCATCCTATTAGGGACGCGGGCGTGATGGTTCAAAACAATTCAAAATTCAATTTATTTTATTTTGGAACAAAAACATTATGTATGTATGTATGAACATTAAAATTATTTCGTAACTTTTGTTTTTCTAGATGTACCCGCTCGGTTTCACTCGCATATATATAAAGTTTTGCTTATAAATTCGCGTGATAGATTGCAGATTGATAAGTGATCAGGGATAGTGTAGAATCAGTCCAGTTTAAGAAAATCCTTAACATACAATGACAAACAAACCATCACCATCAACCTCAACATCATCGAGGATACTGGAACACTGCTGCCAACATCCCAAAGTCCTTCTCCGGTACTTCAAGGAGTTGGGCTGGCTGGGGGAGGGTTAGCAGGGGGGATAATGCACAATACACCCCACTGCGGGATGTCAGTGCAGATCTTTGTTCCCCTATCATTAATTAGAATTAGAGACAAACAACCTTTAGACAGGACTTAGCATTGCTGACTCACCAAGTGCAATCAAGGAGTATGCATCATTGGAAGTTGTAGAGTTCTGCAGTATCCTCTCGAATTTCTTCTGTCCCGGTCCCCACTCCTGCTGGGCCAGATGCAAGTTGCCCAGTAGTGACCACGTGTCGGGGTGTTCTGTGTTCACTTTTAGGGCTTCCTTGAACCAGTCTGAAGCCTCGTAGATTTGACCCTTGTCGCGAGCCATGCAACCCAGTCTAGAAACATTATTTCTTAATCTCTTCATAGAAAAATTACGAGTTATTATCATTTTTGAATATATTTATTATCATTTTTCAATGATAATTGGAGTTTTGGCCTTAATGAATCTGAAAGGCTGCGCCAAAAAAAGTGGCGTTAATTTTTAGCGGGCTGTATCTCATGAACCGTAATAGGTAGAGAGTTGAAATTTTCGCAGAATATGTATTTATATTGCTGCTATAACAACAAATAATAAAAATAAAATAAAAGGGGCCGGTCGGTAATTGGATGGGTCGAGTGACTTTTTGCACATTTTTTGTATATTTCTTTTTCAAACTACCTAAAATTTACTGATTTGTACAAAAATAATAAATAAAAAATCAAGGGGATCCTCATAGAGACGTGTTTGCATTTTTTTTTACTTGATTTTAATAGGTAACATGCTGCCACCTATAATAGGTAGCATACAACAAACATTTATGTCCATGTACGGAACCCTTCGTGTGCGAATTTGACTCGCACTTGATCTGTTTTTTTTCTATCACTTCGTATGTGGTGAATATTATAGGTCTTGGATGTACACATATTACTTTATTATGACTCCCAGCCCAATTTGAATAAGTTTGTATGATTTCAAGTTTTAATTGGCACATACAATGTTAGGTAATCACTAGGTTCTGACTAGATTTTTTTTCCAGGAATATAGGTATAATATATCGATCGCTGTAGGTAAATCACTTACCTTAAATAACAGTCTATGTAATTGGGATGCTCCTTCAGTATATCCTTGTATAGTTTCTCAGCTTTGTTGTAGATACACAGAGCTTCGTTCAAACGCGCCGTGTTATACATAGTCGTGACAGAAATAGAGTTGTAGTATTGTGAATCTAATGTTTCAGCGTCTGCCTTCTCTCTGAAAAGGAAACTCTATTTCAATGGGATAAGGAAAGACCGACGCAAAGATTCCTTTCGTGAACTTGACACTTACTTTCGAACTTATTAGGTTCTACGAAATGCCGGTTTCCTCACGATTTACCTTCACCGTTTGAGAGTCTGTTATAGCGAGCATAATTTTTTCGTACAAAAATATATTGGTGCACGAGCGGTATTGAACCCACGACCTTAGACCACCAGTGCTCTATCTCTTGGATAGTAAAGGTTCTCGAATAGCTGCCACGTAAACGAAGTATAACGGAAACATTGTAAATTTTGCGAAGATGGAGGCAGCAGAAAATAGTTTACCCTGGAAGTATATTACTGAGGCCTACGTCCAACAGTGGATTTTTATATAAGCTGATGATGATGACCACCAGAGAGCACTAGTGGTCTAGTTGGTAGTGACCCCGCCTTCCGATCCTAAGGTCGTGGGTTCAAATCCAGACGTGTACCAATGGATTTTTCTGTGCGAAAAATTTATGTGCGCTATACCAGTACTCTCAAACGGTGAAGGAAAACATCGTGAGGAAACCCGCGGCCTAGTCAGCCCCGCACGTATTGACTATACCTTTCCTGTGGACCAGGCCGACTAAACTGAGAGGATGGAATAGGTGCTGGGCAAGCTTACTCCATCTTAATTCGTCCCGGGCACTACAGCGTCCCGTTATTGAAGGTAAAAGTTGCCTCCTGACGCTGTATAAATCATCTACTATGAGGGTAAAAGGCCTTTGTTTGATGATGATGTGTAAAGTACCTTTGTAAAGCCAGTTCCAGATAGTTCTTGGCTTCAGTGAGGTTCCCCAGTCTGTAATGTAGCGCCGCGACATTGTTCAGAATCTCAGCGGGGATGTCCGCGTCCACTTTCTCTTTGAGTATTTTCATTGCTGTGCTGTAGGCGTTCAGTGAACCCTGGAATAATGTTCGGATTGAAAGTTAGGAAATCATTTTTATATTTCAAAATATTGCTTTAATTAAGATTCGAATTCTGTGTCTTTAGATAAGGTGTGTTACTTGTTGATCTATAAAAGAACTAATTAAACGATTAAAGCTACAAACTTGAAACTTTTTAATTAAATAAAGTAAGTTCGTAAGAGCTAGCGGCCAACTCTCGTGACGGAGTAAATACTTATCTCCCAAAAACGTTAATAATATTTGTTGATAGTTTACCTGCAAATCATTCTGCTCCAGTATCTGCGCCAGTTCGATCCACGCTTCAACATCATCAGGAAACTGTTCAGTGACTTTCTTCAGATGCTGGCGAGCGATGTCTCTCTTCGACTGCGACGGCGAGTTCGCGTAGAGCGAGCCTAATATCTTCATCGTCTCGTAGTTACCTGGCTGGGCCTTTAGGACTTTCTCGAAGCATTGGGCTGCCTATAATAAAAAAAAGTAAGTTCGTATGACCTAGTGGCCAACTCTTGTGACGAAGTTTTTAGGCCGCCTAAAGGCCTCCGTCATGGCTTAACGACTTAAAAGCCGGGACCGACAATTTAACGTGCCCTCCGAAGCACGAAAGCGCTCAGCTCGCAATGCGACTTGCGATCACCCAACGTATATATAAAAATGATAAAATTTGAATAAAATCACACAGGTTATTATAAGTGCGAAGGTTTTTGTGAGTGACTGTATGTTGTACCAGTAGCTGAAAAGATTTGGCTGAAACTTGGAATATATTATGTATATGACCAATATCTTAATTCTAGTTACCTTTTAGTAGTGGTAGTAATACTGAAAGGTTTGGTCACAGTATTCTTAGTCGTGGAAGGTACTGACCAAGTGTCAATTACTTACATTCTCAGTATTCCCTCTGTAGGTATACATCTGTCAAAATCCAGTGTTGGAGAACGAAGTTGGCAGGTGCAAACTGAGTGGCTTGGTAGTAATACTGAAAGGCTTGGTCACAGTCCCCTTAGTTGTGGAAGTTATTGACCAAGTGGCAATAACTTATGTTGTCAGTATGTTCTCAGAGGGGATCCTCTCTAGATATACATCAGTCCCAATCCAGTGTTGGCGAACGAAGTTGTCGAGTGTTAATTGAGTTACTTGGTAATGATACTGAAAGGCTTGGTCACAGTCCCCTTATTCGTGGAAGCTACTGGCCAAGTGACGATAACTTACGTTCTCAGTATCCCCTCTGTAGATATACATCTGTCCTAACCCATAGTGCGGGAGAACGAAGTTGGCAGGTGCAAACTGAGTGGCTTGGTAGTAATACTGGAAGGCTTGGTCACAGTCCCCTTGGGCGTGGAAGGAACGCGCCAAGTGGTGACAACTCTCTGCACGCATCGCCTCATTTTCTGTATTGTGGAAGGCGTGAAGAGCTAAATGCTGCACTTTGTTGTAATCCTACAAAAAACGACTTTTTTAACATACATACATATTATCACGCCCGTATCCCTAATGGGGTGAGCAGAGCCACAAGTAAATATAAGAAAACTTGCAGCCACTTCTGATTTAGTCCTAAGATGGATATGGTGAACCATGGTGACAGGTGATCAGCCCATCGTCAATCATGTTGGAAAGGATAATAAATAAATAAATCAATATTTGCAGACTTTTCATACAGCACCATCTAGCCCCAAACTATTTCACTATTTACTAACGGTACCATTCACACTCGCCTCATACACCTGTTTTGTTAACCTTCTTTCATTCATCCTCTGTACATGACAAAATTATACTCATAGATCAGAAATTGTACCTTTTTGAAGAAGAAATGATTGGCCAAATGGTTCAAAACCATGGGATTCTTGGGATCAATGGCGTAAGCTTTAGACAGCATGATTACAGCCATTTTATTGGATTCATTCTCTTGAAGGTTCAACTTCAGTATTGAAAGGCCCACTAGAGCACCAACACATTGGGGGTCCAACTGGAGTGCTCTTTCAAATGCCATTCTAGAAATAAAAGAACACAATTTATCACACTAATTTTATAAATACAAAAGTATTTGAGAATGTGATGGTGTTTGTATGTCTCAATAACGACAGAATAACAGCAAACAGCAGAACATTTTAATGTGATTTGAAGTGACATAATATGAGCACCATAGGGGTTTGGTTCACCACTTAGATTTGGAAGATATTGTCCAGTGTGAGTAGATAAATAAAGTCACCTGGCTTTCTCCTGGTTATTTAACTTCATAAAACAATGTCCCATCCCTAATCTTAATGCTGCTGGACTATCAGGATTGGTTCTTAGAGCCTTCTTATAGAATGCCAGGGCTCCTCTATAGTCCTTGCGATTGAATGCAATGCAAGCTTTACCAAGCAATGAGGGAACATTGTTCGGAGACTGGTTCAATACAAAGTTAAACTGGGCATCTGCCTGCTCCATCTTATCACCTTCAAGGAGACAGAAGTAAGCTCGGCCGAGAAGATGGTTCTAAAATCAAAAGGGTTTATTATAGAGGTTTTCTACAAATTATGAATAGATTTTTAGAAATTGAATTGATGATCCATTCATTCTTGTGTATTTAGGTTAATAATTCAGAGAGAGACTCTCATAATGTCATTTACAGTGAAGAGCAGCATAAATTTTAACCTATAGATTTACTTAAGTTTCTCCCACTAGCAAGTTTTTGGAATTCAACCAAACAATACATCCATCTAGACTCCTAAAGATTCTGATATGATCTTATATGATGTTCTTGATAACTTGACTACACCCAATTAATGCAAAAACAAGTAACACACACAATTTGAAAGTTATTACACCTAGAAGTTATTAAAACAGTGTCATGTAGTAACAGTGTTAAATATGAATGTAGAAGGATATGTGGGTAGAGGTAGGGCAAAGAAAAGATGGATAGACTGTGTAAAAGATGACATGAGTACGAAAGGAGAGATGGAGAGAGATGGCTTCTGATAGAGGGAAATGGAAGGGAAATACATGTTGTGCAGACCCCACATTAAGTGGGAAAAGGGCAGGGAAATGTAGTAACAGTAGGTAAGTAGAATCCATAATGTTATTCTGAGGCAGATTTAGCACAACATACATACTCAAAAAGAATAAAATAATCCATGTATATTATCATGCCCGTATCCCAAATGGGGTGGGAAGAACCACAAGTAATCATAAGAAAACTTGCAGCCACTCCTGATTCAAAGACCCAAAATGGATATGGTGAACCACGGTGACTGGGGAACAGCCCATCGCCCATATAGACTCCATCATGCTGGAGAGGATAGTCCCTTAGTCGACTTTTACGATAAGCTCGGGGAGAGAACCAGCTGGACCCATTCTATGTTTTTTCTTTACTCCCAGTCCAACAGTGAAGGTTTAGTACAAATATAGAAAATATCAGTAATACATACCTGATCATACATAATTATTTTATCAGCCATGGTGTAGAGAAGGGTAGCTTTTGTGAAAAGTTCCTTTTTCTTATCTTTACTCTTCTCCTTATTCGCCTCCTGTACATAATATGCGGCCAACATGTCGAGAGCTCGCATTTGGTCCCGTTCAAAGTCCCTATAGTCAATGTTGGCATCCGCCCGGGATGATTCCAAGATCTTAAGGAAATCATCAATCTTCTTTTGCTTGTAATATGCAAGCTGAAACAGTAAAGATATTACCAGGGGAGTGCTACATCTTTATTTAACTGAATGATGCTCCTAATCATTTCATAAACATAATAGCATTGCAAAGGGATTATTTTCCTATATAAAATAACCAACAGTGGTTTCGTATCTGTACTTTCCACATTTACTCGCGTTACGAACAGGCGTAAATTCATTGTTTCGTTGATTTTATACGTTTCTAAATGATCCTAGTGATGGATAAATACTTTTGACTTCAAAAATTTGTTACTTTTACATTCCAACTTGTTGATCAACTAAGTGTATTATGAAATAAACTTTCAGGTCTAATATTAGATGTCGTGAAACAAAGTTTTTTTTCAGTATACTACGTGTACAATCCTATGAATACTATAACAAATCAGAAGTTTTGAGGTTATATTTACTTACAGCAACATTGATCCAGACGCTGAGTTGTGAGCGTTCTTGCTGCAATATACTGAGAACCTCTTCTCCAGAAGGTAACTGTTCAGGATCTAGCTCGATCACCTAATAAATTATTAATTCATTGAGAACCTCTGAACGACATTGACACAAGATTTGTAAACATTTATTCACTGAAATATACCTACCTCATCAGTAGACATTAACGGGATTTCGAGCGACATTGTGATCCTGTTTGAGCACCACTAGCTAAAATAAATAACACTTCACTTAGATCATATTCATTCAAAATAAAATTGTTTTTGAATCAAATCGTCAAAAGCAGACTTCCGCAAGACCCACAGACTACTAGGAATGCTAACGCATGTCTAACGCAAACGCATAGCAAGACCCTCGGAACAAGCAAGACCCTTCAAGACCCCGCCAAAGCCAAAGAGCATATAAAACAAATAAACATGGACTAGCGATGCGCGAATTTAGTTGTTTCTAAATAAAATACGAAACAAAAAAATAAATACAGAATACACTATACACATTATATAGAATATATATAAATAATATATAAGAGGTGGTCTAGTTGGTAGTGGCCCCGCCTTCCGATCCTAAGGTCGTGGGTTCAAATCCGGTCGTGTACCAATGGATTTTTCTGTGTGAAAAATTTATGTGCGCTATACCAGTAGGTACTCTCAAACGGTGAAGGAAAACATCGTGAGGAAACCCGCGGCTTAGTCAGCTCCACACGTATTGACCATGTCTTTCCTGTGGACAAGGCCGACAAAGCTGAGAGGATGGTATAGGTGCTGGCAAGCCTACTCTATCTTAATTCGTCCCAGACACTACAGCGTCCCGACTGTGAAGGTAAAAGTTATCTCCGGACGCTGTATAAAACATCTGCTATAGATGGTAAAAGGCCTTAGTTAGTTAGTTATATATAAATATGTTTTTATAATATTTAAATGAATATATTATAGGATAAAAATCAGCTACAACTGGAATCAGTGCAGCAAGACAGTAAATGATTCATGACTATGTTTTTCTTAGGTGTGATGTGTAATGCTACAGTACTTGGTCACGCAATATTACGCGTAATGCATCAATCACATTACTTACACAAGATTAAAGCACATGTCTAAGAAATAGGCGTGCCGGCTGCGCCGCGCGCTTGCGCGTGTGATTCAGCTCCATCGATTTTGCTAAAATAAAAATAAAAATCAGTAGTGTTTATGGTCTCCAGTGTCTAACTTTGCTTGAGACTTTTATAAGACATAGACATTGACACTTGTTTCTAAAGGAACAAGTCAAAAGTAGGCACACTGAACAAGACCATACACCGCCGCTATTCAATCTTGAATCATTGAAACGTTCGCTAGTAATTATAATGTAACAAAATTTAAAGAGTACCAGGTTCCCTTATAGGTCTCGTATATAGTGATATATTTTTAATTTGATCGTATTATAATCATGTACTTTTGTCCGAGACTAGCAGATGACGCTACTGTTTCATTTGTTAGCCTTTTTACTGTCATTGGAATTGGACTGTCAGTGTCATATTGTTGCAAAATAGGTAGGTAGGTACATTAAATTTTCGCTAGCCGTTGCTGTTTTGCTTTGAATACTTTTTGATCACTTTATTTCGGTTTTCGTTTAAGATAGTTTGTATCAGATAGTTTGTTTGAGTTTGAGCTCAGTACAGTAATTGTGTGTTTCCTCCGTTAATTCGTTGAGTTGAGCCCTCGCTCTTCGAATTACGTCGAGCATACTTATTGTGTTGTTTTTTCGTGAACCTATAATTGAGACAGTGACTCTGAGACAGGACTCCTATTATTTTTAGTGCTTTTTGTGTTGTTTTTCGTGTACTTACTCTATTTGAGACAGTGACTCTGAGACAGGACTCCTATTTAAGTTTTTAGTGCTTTCCACCATGTCGAGTAGAAAGAAATACTTTCATAAATGTTATAAAAGGCAAAATAAATGATTGAATAACTTTAGTGTTTTATTTATTAATCTTTAAAAATAGCTCTATAATGTATTGATTTATTTATCGTTAGCATTCCATTTCTCATTCTGTGTATAGTATACACAAATGAGAGAGATGAATGTAAACAGGTAAGTAGCTGTGTCAGCTTCAAGATGATATAATGATAATGATAATAATGATGATATGAGAGATAAATAACACAATCTATGAATATAGGTATAGCTTGTAGGTAGATAGGTAGCAGGTATGTACCTAACCAACTATTATTTATTCTGTGCACATGATTTGGTAGGTAGTAGTCCCATCTGTTACTCTCAGGTGGCAGCACTTTACGTGTTTGTTGCCCCCTCAGAGTGTTGCCCATTTTGGGCGCCGAGAGAGACCTCTATTCCCAGTATAGAATAGTACTCTGTGATGCTGAAGGTTTTATCAAATTCTTATAACTAACTCAAATACAGTAAACTGCCTATGAAAATAAAAGCAAGATTGCTGCTCCAAAATAATACTCTATTACAGTATCTTTCTTGTTTTTGCAGTTTAGAATCGCAATGGGTGATCAGAACTTACAGAAGAATTTGAAGATGACGAACAGAGTGACTTTCAAAGGGAAAAATGAAAATTCCAACATCAGAGCAGTGCTTAAAGAATTATACTCGCATGTACTGGGCAGAGATCTTAAAACTTCTCAAAGACTAGAACTAGCACTGGCATCTTTGTCTAAATACCCACTTGAAATAACTTCTGGAGAAGGGTGCTTTATTTTACAAGGATTCGATAAAAACCTGTGTAGATATATTGATGAGCGATTGTTTAACAATAATAGAAAATTTATGCTTGAAGGTAGCTCAAGTCTTCCATTAACAGAGTCCAATGATATCATCTCAGGAAATAATGCCTCAGAAAAAATGGATATAGACACAACAAATAGAAATGATACAAGCGAAAAGCATATAGCCACTAACATTATTAACCATGGATTTGATAATGTCATCGAAGAAATAATTGTAGGGCTCTATAAACAGGAACTGAAGTTTCCGAACAATCCAGCTATTAGTAGGACACAATTGAGAATTAAAGTACAGCAAAACTTTAAGAAGTTCATAAGCAATTGGTATTTTTTGAAGGTATTGGATAAGTATGAGTCTTATATGGAAATTACGCAGTTTGATGGCTATGAACTGTATTACACTCTGTCAGATAGTGGAAGAAGACTAGCAAAAACTTTGATGAAAACTTGTTTAGAAATGTTTGCCTCTGAAGATTACCGAGGGATGGGCAACAGGGTGCCACCTTTCCATCCACAACTACTCACATTTGGCCACTGTTTGAACAATCAATATTCTTTAAGCTTACATATGCCAGCAGGATCATATGAAATTGTACTGCTTGTTGATAAAAATGAACCTGACGTGTAAGTACTTATAAATAACGCCCAACAGTCATATACATATTCCACACTAGGATTCCCTGTGTCGTGGGTATCAGAAACTATGAGTACCATTGTACCACAACACTCAGATCCGGAAGAAATATTTACAGATCATGCAAACATTTCTGCAGCGGGAATCGAACCCGCGCCTCTTGCGTCTCTGCCGAGCAATTGCCCGCCACGCCACTGAGGCTGTCAACCTATACTTCAGTCAAACTAGAGATACAATCATTTTTGTATCTAATACATATACTCATATTGTATCATAATCCTAAAATGGAAAAAGAAATACACATACTTATGTATTTCTTTTTCCATTTTGGGATCGTTTTAGGATTAAAAGTAGTAGTTTAGGCGTGAAAAGGTAACAGACAGACAGACAGGTTACTTTGCATTTATAATATTAGTATAGATTTCTGAAAGTATGTGAATGTGTATGTTTGTGCCTCAATTTTAATGAAATTTGAAACATAGTTTGTGACCTGAAATAACATCTTTTAGCCTGGTATAATGTGAACAAAGCCCCTGGCCTAAGCTAGTATAACTCATACCAACCTACTATAATATAAGTAAGTACCCTTTTTAGGATCGAAAATATTTGAAAGAGATGTCATAAATTTATATTTTTTTATTGTTTTCCAGTCTCATAAATCATGGCAAAAGTATAAAGTCTGAATCGAGGAGCCTTAAAGTGGGTGATATTATGTGGGTAGTTCAATGCAAAACTACCAACGAAGAGCTAGTTCTTCCTTTCATTATAGAAAGGAAGAGAATTGACGATTATTCCGCCAGCATTAAGGATGGAAGATTCCATGAACAGAAGTTCAGACTACGGAAATGCTCACTTAGGAATGTGATATATTTGATAGAGGACCTTCCAAAGAAAAAATATGCTGGCCTATCAATGGCTACATTGAATCAAGCACAAGCCAACACTCGTGTTCAAGATGGATTTTTGATTCACCACACTGCATCTGTAAGAGACACTAAGAGATTTCTGAATATGATGACTATGAGACTTACTAGGTCTCTGAAGGTATGCTTATTGTAATATCCTACACATATTTTGTATCCGAAAGTTTGTGGGAATGTGAGCTTGTTTGGTGACTGGAATACCATTATAAGCTGCTTTTTATCTGGGTGAGAGCACTGGTGGTCTAGTTGGTAGCGACCCCGCCTTCCGATCCTAAGGTCGTGGGTTCAAATCCCGTCGTGTACCAATGGATTTTTCTGTGAAAAATTTATGTACGCTATACCAGTACACTCAAACGGTAAAGGAAAACATCGTGAGGAAACCCGCGGCTTAGTCAGCTCCGCACGTATTGATCATGTCTTTCCTGTGGACAAGGCTGACTAAGCTGAGAGGATGGACTAGGTACTGGGTAAGCCTACTCCATCATAATTCGTCCCAAGCACTACAGCGTCCTGTCTGTGAAGGTAAAAGTCCTGACGCTGTATAAATCATTACTATAAATGGTAAAAAAGGCCTTTTTATCTGGGTACATCGCAAGCGAAGCCGCAAGCTGAAGATAGTTCTATAAGTATTTTTTTAAATACATAGTACAGGTGCTCATAACAATCCCTACAGAGATATATAGAAGTCATTATCATTATTTTTTTCCTCTATAGGAATCAAACCCACCCCTACACAAGAGCTACTACTGAGCTAAGCGGCATACCATTAACTAATATAAATTGGTTTCAGGGTATTAGTATTCAAGGGCAAAATTCAAGTCCTTCTGGGCAAGGCCTAATGACCTTCGAATACTTCAATGACTCATCGTCGAAGACCAAGCCACTCACTGTCAAAGAGCTATTCATCAAGATGCTTCTCCAGCTTAAAGGAGTCTCCGTTGAAAAGGCCCTCGCTATAACCAAAAAGTACAATACCCCAATGGCTTTGATGAGTGCATATGATGAATGTGTTAAAAATTCAAAGGATTCTGAAATGTTGCTTGCGAATTTGAAGTTCAACTCTACAACGCCTCGGGTTGCACCTTCTATTAGTAAAGTAGTTAATATGATATTTGATACACATAAGTATAGAGAGACTGATCAGTCTTTATAATAATTATATTATTCTACTTCTTTATAAATCGCACATTTGTGTTTCTACAAAATGTGCCCTTAAATGTAAAATCATTAGGTATAAACTAGCCGTACTATTAAGTTAAGTGAAGCACTTGTGGCGCAGCTTGCTTAGACGTTCTTGATTGATCGTCGAAGTTGAGCAAGGTTGTGAGCGGTCACAATTTGGATGGGTGACCGCAAGTGGCATTACGAGCTGAGAGCTTCCGTGCTTCAGAGGGCACGTTAATTTGTCGGTCCCGGCTTTTAAGTCGTTAAGCCACGACGGAGGCTTTTAGGCGGCCTAAAAACTCCGTTACAAGAGTTGGCCACCAGCTCATACGAACTTACTCACTTTATTAAGTATTAAGTTAAGCAAAGAGGTTGTAGTATTTATGGGACTAGATTGGGCATAGTGTCGTCCTCGTCATAAATGTGATACAAAACAAACGTGTTAAAAAAACTATTTATTTTATTCTTTGGAACTTTGGGTCGCTGCGCTGCTGTGTATGTAGTACTAAACGCAACGTACTAATAGCAGGTACTATTTGGTTGTTTCAATAAGATATAAATAAATATAAATATTTGTGGGCATTTGACAGACATGCATTATAAGGACGCACTGATCGTGTTAGGTCTTCCAAAATTCTGTTTACAGCGGCGAGCGAAGCGACCAGTGATTATTTTTAGGCAAGCTTTTTTTTGAGATTGTGAGATTGCTAAGTGCCTATTCTAGCCCATTTTATTAGGTAGGTATTACTTAAGGATTGTGAAATCACGTGTTTCAGGGTAAAACAATTTTTACCTATAAATTGCACATTTTCATAATTAAGTGTTAGTTAAGAAAGACAAATAATTTTTAGCTTTAATTAGATAGATACCATTTCTCACTATAGTTGGTATTGTTGTTGTCATGGCGTTCACGGTATTTTCACGATGTATATTGTATAGAATCTTATAGAATGTAGTAGTTACTTTAGGATTGTGAAATCACGTGTTTCAGGGTAAAATAATTTTTACCTATAAATTGCACATTTTCATAATTAAATGTTAGTTACGAAAGACTAATCTTACTTATATTATAAATGCGAAAGTTTGTGAGGATGTTTGTGCCTCAATCACGCCAAACGGCTGAACGGATTTGAATGAAACTTGGAATATACATAATACATGTACTGGATTAACATATAGGCTATTTTTTATTCGGGTACCACGCGAGCGAAGCCGCGGGCGACAGCTAGTTATTACAATAATTTTTAGCTTTAATTAGAGTTACCATTTTTCACTAGAGTTGGTATTGTTGTTGTCATGGCGCTCATGGTATTTTCTCGATGTATATTGTATAGAATCTTATAGAATGTAGTAGTTAGGTGGGTATTGCCAAATTGGTGTCAATGGCTAAAGCCTCAAAATTATTGTATCATGTTCTAGTAAAATTATGAATAAAACACGTGATTATACATATTTTTATACTTTATTTAAACATAAACCTTTACAGTGAGAAGTAGCAGAATTAGAAATGAAATTTTATATTTCGGTTTCGTAAACTTTGAACAATATCCATAAATAGTTCAGATTTTAAGAGCACTTTAGGATGGAATCAGCGTTTTCCAGTTTATATAATAGCGTGCTAAATACAAAACGAAAAGTACAGTTTTTGATTTGGCACAAACAAGTTTTTAGAGATTCAAAGGGCTGAGATGGAAATTCTAGAGAGAAATTACAAACTTGTTATGCCAAATCATAGCAGGTACTACATTAGACCCTTAACTTCATCATCACATTGCGTTACCTTACTATATAGCCGATATTACAAAATAGTTTCACGGAATTAATTTCCACAAACTACAAACCGCCAAGCGCCGACACAGACTAAGCAGCTTATTGAATTTTCAACCTTTTTGCAATTGGATAAGGTACGATTCAATAGTAAAATGTAGGGACGATTGCCGCTTAGCATGAATCGACTCTCTGCGATGAAGTGAAAATGTAGGTCAGCAAATTAATTCCCTTGAAAATACCCTCGTAATCGTTTTGAGGCTTAACACTTAACATTAATAAAATATACTTAGGACTACATCTTAGAAGTGTCAGATAGAAGCAACGGGTTTTACAAAACGCAGTGCATTATGTTAAATTTCCCACACATGGCACAGCTTACCAATACAAAGAATCTCTTATTAATATCTAAATTGCACTAATAATCAACAACAGTAAAACAAGACTGATATACAATAATATGTTTCACTGTTAAACTGAACAAAATATAGAGAAACCAGTTAGGTTGGTAGGTATGTGGGTATTATAAGATTTATTATTACCTAATAGCTGATTTATACATGCAATTTCTTACGTTATGATGACACAAAAATAAAATAATTACCTATGTGGATAAGTTAATATCAGAGAAATAAATGCCAAAATAAAAACAAAAGTAGTAGGAGAAGCCTTATACATACAAAATGTACCTACATAAAAAAATTACAAACATTTTAAATTCGTACCAATCCAACCATCCACCAATAAAATAACATCGAAAAGTGTGGACTTCTAATTAAGATTTACAAGTCACCCTGTATGGTTGAGTGCACACAATGAGAGAATAAAAAAAACTTTTGCAAAAAAACTTACTAACTATGAAGAGTGCACTTATAAAGAGAATAGAGTGAGAAACAGGTCCTTAATTTATAGTGTGTGGTAGTTTCTCTCAGTTTGGTTCTTGTAGTATTTGAAACCCATAAAACCGATTGCCAGGAGGCCTAAGGTCAGGATGATTCCACCAATGAAGCTCGGCCCATCAAACCTGAAAAAAAAAAGGAATTGATTATAAGGAATAACTTATTTAAAGAGCTGCATTATTGTAAAAAAACAAATTATAATCTCATGTCCATACTACTTGTAAGTTATAATCTAACAAAATACCATCAGACCTAAAAGCATTGAAAGGGATGCAAAATTTTAACACAATTTTTTTTTATATTATAATGTATTAAAATATTTAATTTAATATTATTGGATCTACTGTTGTGCGATTTACTTGCAACTTTGTTTAGAAATTTGAAATACAAAATAATTGGGCACTTATTTTTCAATATGACCCTCAAAAGGGGCAAACAGGGGTGTCAAAGTTTATAATGGAAATTTTTAAAGAGCAGTGCGATTGGCTTGAATCTAAGTTTAAATACTTAAAATAAAATAAATATGGACACATTTTTCAAAACTGTCCTTAATCAGGGGTAAAATTAGTTGAGTGTTAAAATTTGGTGCCAAAGTTTGTTTAGAAACTTTTTAACGGGTGGTGAAACAAAAAACATCTGAAGCGCTCGTGGCGTAGCTTGCTTAGACGTTCTTGATTGATTGTTGAAGTTAAGCAACGGTTGTGCGTGTTTACAATTGGGATGGGTGACCGCAAGTGGCATTACGAGCTGAGCGCTTCCGTGCTTCGGAGGGCACGTTAAATTGTCGGTCCCGGCTTTTAAGTCGTTAAGCCATGACGGAGGCCTTTAGGCGGCCTAAAAACTTCGTCACAAGAGCTGGCCACTAGCTCATAAGAACTTACTTACTTAATAGTAATAAGTACCTAGCCTAGTGAAAAGTACCTACTTAAGTAACTAAATAAGACATTGGCTAAACATTTACAAACGCCAATGGATATAGGTAATTATTATAGTAACTACGCTAGTCCCTAGATGACGTCACATCAAACAGCAGAGATCGATTGCTCGCGAACTGAGTAAAACCTGGGCCTATATTTTTTTATAACTTAGCTTACCACCCTATAACATTAAACGGTGAAGGATAACATCGTGAGGAAACCCGCGGCTTAGTCAGCTCCGCACATATTGACCATGTCTTTCCTGTAGACAAGGCCGACTAAGCTGAGAGAATGGAATAGTGCAAGCCTACTCCGTCTTAAATCGTCCCGCGCACTACAGCGTCCCGTTTGTGAAGGTAAAAGTTGCCTACTGACGCTGTAGAAATCATCTACTAGATGGTAAAAGGCCTATAACATCATCTGAACATCAGGAAGAACTTCAGTTTATCAGGGTGGTAATCACACTTACGTATTCTGTACTTCCTTACTCTATACACACCATATTATACCTAAATCTACGAAAGTGTGTTTGCCCTCTTTTCACCCAGTAAAAGAGCAGCAGATATATAATTTTTTGTATGGAGTATTTTTGGGGGGTGACATAGCCTATTTTTATCCAGGCACCACGCGAGCAAAGCAAGAGAGAATTGGAATAACTCGATTTAAATTAGAGAGCACTGGTGGTCAAGTATCCAGATTGTGCGCCAATGAATTATTTGTTTGAAAAATGTATGTGCGCTATACAAGTATTCTAACCGTGAAGAAAAACATTGTGAGGAAACCGGCATGTCATAGAACCTCAGAAGTTCGTCGCATGTCAAGTGCTCGAAAGGAGTCATTGAGGCGCATTTAACATCTTTTCACCACACTGGTTCAAAAGAACTAGTGGCATAAGTAGTAGTGGATTAGTTGTAAAACATACCCTCTTGCTGCTTGCATTGGCTTCTCGGTCACAGACTTTGGGGCTTCAGTAGTCTTCACAGTCACAGCATGTGGAGTGGTAGTCTCCTTGGCATCAGATTTTGTTTCTGCCTTTTCCGGTGATTTTTCTGTAGATTTAACTGGTGCGGTTTCAGTCGGCTTGTCACTTGTCTTAGCCGGTTCCATTTCAGTATTCTTAGGGACTGTTTTATTGTCCTCCGTGTTTGCTGGCTTCTGTTCCATCGGTTTCTCATTAGGCTTAATGTTTGGTTGTTTAGGTCCAGTTTTTGAGTCTTCCTCCTTGGGCTTCACTTCAGGTTTTGTTTCAGTTGCATTTTTTTCAGCGGTAGGAGAGATTGTTACATTGACTGCTGTTTCAGCAATAGATTTTGTTGCATTTTCCTTTTTAAGATCAGGCTTATCAGCTGTTGAATGGTCATCTGAAATACAACATCATTCTATAGAATAGATGTTTAAATTTACATATTCATGCCTGTAGGGGTAGGCAGAGATCAGGGATCTACATTTTCCATGATCCTGATATACTTCTTTAACTTCATTCACTTTCAATAAGTGGCATGGATGTTAAGTTATAATTTTTTCAAGTTTGCTTCACAGATAAGCATGAAGTCACCGATAATCCATACCACTGGTTACCTATATCTTACTTATATTATCCATTCATTTATCTATATTATGTGCACTATACCAGAACTTTCAAACAGTGAAGGAAATCATGATCGTGAGGAAACTGGCTTGTTATAAAACAAGTTGGAGAACTTATCATCATCATCATCATCATCCGCAACCCGACTTTACCCACTGCTGGGTATAGGCCTCCCTTTGTATGCGCCACTCTCCATGGTCCGTTGCTTGTCTCATCCAGGTCCGGCCTGCAACGGATGCTATATCGTCAGCCCATCTCGCTGCTGGGAGTACTTATAGTACTATCTAATTGGCTTGAAACATCTTCAGTTCATATATACATAGTTTAGTAGGTATGTAACAATAATAAAACAGCATAAATATAACCATAACCACTTTGTATTAGGAACTATTATAAGACAAGACATAAAATAATAATTCTAGTTTTAGTGCAAGATTACATCTGAGTCCACCTGATAGAGATCTATAGATGATAGCTAGGGAAAAATAATTATGTAAATTTAGATCTGGATTTAGCCAATTAATTCATGGTCAACCAGAATTGAGTGCCCAATCTTGGTTTTTACAGTTAGGTACTTTTAAGAAAGATTCCTAGCCAAGTAATATGTACTGAAACGTGATCTTGAGCGTTCAATACACATCAAATAAACATCACGTTGAAGGTAGATACTACGCATAAAAGTTATCGTGAGAATTTCTTAGTAGGTACCAGCAAATAAGATTTCAGATTGTGCAATACTCAATTTATTTACTTACCTGCTGCTGGTGCCGCTGTACTGAGGCACAGAGATATTGAGAGAATACAAATAATTACAGTTTTCTTCATGTTTGCAACGTTTACTTAGGGAAATTAACAATTTTATCAAAATCTTACGCGTCCAGCCGATTGTAAAAGTACAGATTGAAAAATGATTGGGTTGGGACGTTGGGACTGATTGGGACCTGACTGACCATAAAATGACACATGACAGTGACGTGAGCCTGTTGAGTGAATGATATTGATTTTGATGCTCTATATGTTTATAGTGACGACACCTTTCCGCTTGACTTGTTTCTTGGAAGAATAAATACTTGTTTGCTACCTGCAATGTTTGCTCCGAGGACAGGTTATCTTACTCGTTTAGTGAACCGGAACTGGAAAAGGGATGTTGACAAATTTTCGGAGGCCCCTATTTAACGCCATTAATATGGATAGATTAAAAAATATAGCTTAATTTTAAGGAAAAATTTAATTAAAAAAGTCATTTTTCAAATTTCCCGCCAAAACACTAACAACTTTCAAATGGCTTACATAATAAAATCATTTAGCTAAATCATAACATGATTTTATGATTAGTGTCAACATCCCTAATGTTAATCAGCTAAGTACATATTATTATTACAATAGTACATACTTATTGTACTTAGCTGATTCACAATCTGATAGGCTAGCTAAGTTATGTAATTTTCCCGTGGCACTCCCAATCTTTATTTAAAAAATATAAACAAAGAAACGCAATATCTAAATTACCTATTGATATCGACGAGGGAGAGCGAAGAAGATTTTTTGTTGAAAAAAATCGCATATTATAAGTACCTTCTTCTTCTTCTAATTTAAGAGCTGTGCTCTTGTCGGTGATGCAGCTCTTTCCTTTTGTTTCTGTCCAGCGCAGCCTCCTTGACCTCCTTATAAGACCCGACAGTTACCTTCTCCTTTACTTGGCTCATGTAGCTAATTCGTGGCCTTCCTCTTCCTCTCCTTCCTTCTACTTTTCCTTCTATGATGGTGTTAATAAAACTGTCGTCTTATAAGGTGGCCAATCATCTTTCCTCTTATAAGTACCTATGTACGTGTAATACCTACTTATGTAGGTTACCTTACCTAAGTTAAATTAGTCAGGTATTATATACCATAGGAAGGAACCTACAGCACATAGGCAGATCACGCCGCGCGCCGTGGCGCCGCCGCCACAACAGTTTGTATACCTACTTGATAAATGAACCATCAGTGTGTTCCTGAAAGGGCGACTCCCTTGGCGGTCGTTCTAAAAACTAAGTTACACGAGTTATAATGGAAAGGGCTTAGTCGCAGATTACTTTGTAGTTGCTTTTGATACAGTTTTGTTGCTTTACTCAACAGCTCGTAGTATGTCGGAGCTGTATAAATGTGGCTGACTAAATACGTACCTACTTCATTTAGCTACAAAAAGGCTACGAAAATTCTATCTATTTAAACGCAGTCAGGCTATGGAACAAATTACCTCTAGAAATTAAAAAGGCTGACTCAAAAGAGACTTTTAAAAGACTTGCTAAAGAGTTTTTACCCAAAAAAGTTATGGCAATATATGGCATTTAATTCTTTAAGTTTTAAGATTATTTAGGTATACCTTATAAAGAAAAAATTCGAACACTGGTGGTCTAAGGTGATCTTCTGATATTAATTAAGGTCGTGGGCGTGCACAAATGGATTTTTCTGTTCGAAAAATGTATGTTGGTGTAGTAATCATAAGGACAGACTGGTAAAGTTTCTATGGAAAATTTTATTCCTTGGTTCGAATTGCTCAAAACTTGGTACAAAAGCTTTAAAATAAATATATATTTTGAATAAATAAAAAATAGGTACATGGTTTATCCATGTACCTATTTTTTATTTATTCAAAATAACCCCTAGGGTTCAAGGTAGTTCTAAAGTTTGTATGGGAACTTTTAAACGGGCAGTGTGGTTTACTTGAAACTTCGTCTGGAAATTTAAATACAAAATATATATAGCCCTTAAAAAAGTGGCAAAAAAGGGGTATCTGTCATCATCATCTTCTAAAAAGGAAAAAGAAAAAGGAAAAGGAAGAAGAAAGGAAAAAGGGGTAGGTAGGTATCTGTATGGTAACTATTTGACGGGGGCGGTGCGATTAGCTTAAAGCTCGGTATGGATACACATACCTTAAAAACAAAATTAATGGATACCTACAGAGTTTTTCAAAATAACTCATGGAGTCTAAATTTACTAGAATATATAGAAGAATATGTAGGTAGAGCTAGTTTTTCTATTCAGTATTCGATTACAAATACCAAAGACCAGCACTTACAGTTGTCTGTCTGTTTAGGTACATTGTATTCTACTCCATTGTACCGTCGAACCTTAGCTGGGGTCATCCGCAAACATATTTACTTCGGGGTCCGGGAAACCGAATCTTATAGCCAACAGAGAAGCGTGAAAAACCTGTCCTCATGGGACACCCTTTCATTTACCTCCTGAGCGTACTAGGAGTATAAAGGTGTGAAAAGGCCTGTATTTTATTCAAGAGCCACCTATTTATTTTATAATGTTATATTACTACAAGTATTTGTATGCCGGTTATAGATGGCCTATCTTCTTGATTCTTAGACATTGTGGGCGAGATGCATGGATACAGGCAATAAAATATCGAACGAAATTAAAGTACATTATAATCACTTTATTTTAAAATTACAATCGCAATAATTAAACTCAAATCAACTAGTTAGGTACTTTAAATTACAAAAATGGAACACGGGATGGATTCTAGAAGAACCGTGTTGCCACATAGACTCCATCTTGTTGTTTACGCCGCTTGGTGAAGCGTTGGCAACAACGTCACGTCCGTGATCATGACCTGACCGGATTCGACATGTTGTATAATATTGGAAATCCAAAAGTTTTGAGCGTGAAACAATCGTTTCATTTGGATACTACGCGAGTGAAGCCGCGGGGGGAAGCTAGTTTATTTATAATTATGGTATTTTATTTTAACTAACCTAAGTATTTTTAAGTTTGACTGATACTTAAAACTTGTAGCTTGTGAACATAAACGGAAAGTAAAATGAAGAAATTGTAACTGAAATCTTAACTTTATTCAGAAAATACGTAGAATTCTACTTTCGCTCGTTACCTCGTTAGCTTCCGTGAGGTGATTAATTCTTTTCACTTGT
The DNA here is from genome assembly GCA_949320045.1 of Scotopteryx bipunctaria. Classification (NCBI taxonomy): domain Eukaryota; kingdom Metazoa; phylum Arthropoda; class Insecta; order Lepidoptera; family Geometridae; genus Scotopteryx; species Scotopteryx bipunctaria. Next base: position 9,338,534 of record OX439449.1, read on the forward strand.
ATCCCACAGAAAAAAAAAATCACTTTATTAGGTACTCATGTTTCTTTAAAAAAAAATGAAACAATTTTTACAATAACTTAACACCGTCTTCTTGAGTTTTTGCTTTGTCGTATTAGGTAGGTACCTACTGAGTAACCTAGGTGCTGTTTGTCATCCTGCATTAGTGCCTGGTTCCAATATTCAACAAACGGACGACAGATCGTGCATTACCATAGCAACGTTGATAGAAAACAACACTGCTTTATTTACCAACACTATAGCAATGTCTATATATCTTTTTTTATTGACGATCCGAAATCCGAATATTGAAACATAGGTCAATAACCATTTGATTATTGTGCCGTAATATTATAGGTCGCCGTTCGGTTTGATTTATTTTTCTTCAAAGCTCTCTGATTGCCATCATGAATACGATTATGCACGATAATGACTTATTCATTTAATGGAACTTCTTGGTAGCTTCAGAGGAAATGTTCCATGTGCTACGCTACGCTATGAATCGCTAATAAAGCTTGAAGTCTACGAAATTGCTTTGTCCTTGTATTGTAGAGCAAACACATGAAATCCAAATGCGTTTCGGTTGTATTTCCCGTTAATGTGTGGCATACTGCCAGCTTCAGATACGCTTTAAAACTTAAATACATAATAATATTGAGTATAAAGCCATCCTTTGAGCTAAATGCTAAATGGAAATACAGCTCATGTCTACAAGTACAAAACATACGACGTATCTTCTTTAGCTCAGATGCATTTTATACTCGGTTAAACTATAAGTAGGTACATTTGCGATCTACCATATGTACCTATGTATGTATGTTCGTATGAGCTAGTGGCCAACTCTAGTGACCATATACTTATCATATAAACATACTCGTATACCGATTACTTAAAAGTTTAATGTGATTATTATTTTGATTATTTTATTTCATGTCTTACGTTTTTTGAACAGAGAGACTTGGCAGGCATTGAACGCAGTTTTTTAAGTGTAAAAGTTGTGTGTTTAAAGTTAATTTCTAATCTGCACTTAGCTAAATGATAAGGATAATCCATGAGCCATACGAAGTCTGTAAGAATATAGCCAAGCCTAGTAGCAAAGCCAGAAGTTTTTTCTATCTTCCACATGAGACGGAGAAGTTACGAGGAACGTAGATTTTTGCATCAGAATGTGCCTTCGCCCGCCGCTTAAATAAGAATTCTCCCGACTTCGATAAAGGTACGGTATGTGAGTCATATTTGTATGTGGATTCTAGCTGCTACCCGCGGCTTCGTCCAAGCTATTGTTTGAAATAAGTATGTGGTAAAAGTTCAGACTTTGTTAATTTACTTATCAAATTTGAATGGGGTTAAAATCTGTTCAGCGGTTAAGTCGAGTAAAATTACAGCAGATTAAGTAATTGTTTTCTGTGGTCCCTATACATTAGTGACTTATATACTTCTTGAAATAGCCTAGATCCAGAATTTTAACGTACCTACTCACTGTGTAGTAGAGGAAATAAATATTAGATATGGTATTCCAAGTAATAGGTACATAAACTATCTGTAACACACATATATATTATCACGTCCGTATCCCTAAAGGGGTGGGCAGAGCCACAAGTAGGTAATCATAAGAAAACTTGCAGCCACTTCTGAACCAAGACTCCTAAGATGAATATGGTGAACCATGGTAACAGGTGATCATCAAATATCTGTTACAAAAACCATTTGCATTCTACGTTTCAGACAAATCTGCTCAATCGTTATGGAGATAAGTTGGGACATACATATTCGTATGTACCTACACACAAACTTCTGCGATTATTATCTCTGCTATATAACAGGTGCTATATACTTTTTTAATAAATATTTATGAAAATTTAAGAATGTGGCGTTATAACTCAATAACTCAATTTAGCTTCGTTGGATTTTCTAGCTGTGATTGAATGAAATGTAGCCCTTTTAAATACCTTTCAAACGCAATAACTGTCAATTCTGAGGGCATGTTTTATGTCAAAATACACACATACAGGGAACAAGGGTTGAAGTGAATGTATAACTGCCAATCACTCAATTTATCTGGGTTACATTTGGATTTATTTGTAGTCAAAAAATAAATGTAGCCCTTAATAGACCTTTCCAACGCACTATGCTATATTAAATTAGTGTTGGCCAAGACTTCGGCTAAGACAAAACAAAGACAGTCGTCATTGGCAAAATTTAAAGAAAGAGGCCAAAAATTAAAAGAAGAAGAAGAACAAATAAAGTCCTGTAAAAAGGTTGCTTGTCATATTTTCTGTGAAGATGATAACTGGCTTAAGAAACGGTGACCCAAATGAAAAAAAAGTTTATGTTCAACAGCATTTTATACTTATTAGGTACTAAGTAGGTACATAATATCAAACTTATTGTAAATTTAGTCGCAAGAACCTCGGAATCTCGGAAGATCTTTTCAGCGTCTCAATTATTAAAGCTTGGCTGAGTTCGTACTGAAATAACGCCTGTAGGCTTTAAACTTCAGCGGTTTCAGAATTAAAGGAGGCACGTCTTCTGGATTCCTGAAGACATGCACTAAGGGAATTCCGGATGTTTGCCCAGCGGCAGTAGAATATGGACTACAAAAGACACTTCATAAAGTCATACATGTCAGTTTATTTCTCATGCTTGATATTTGAAAACCTTAAAATAGCCTAGATTCAGAATTTTAACATGTATGCACCTACTTATTGTATAGTAGAGGAAATAAAATCAGACTATAGTTTCCCATAGTCATCTGTATCGTAAAAACAAAAGTAAAAGTGAAGTTAAAGCACGTCTACGAGATTCGTAGCATGTACTACGACGAATCCCACTAATCTATATCCATACTTAATATAGTAACTCTGTCTGCATGTTACCTTTTTTTACTTCTCTGCTGGACTGTGAGTAAAGAAAAAACATAGAATGCGTCCAGCTGCTTCTCTCCCCGAGCATGTCGTAAAAGTCGACTAAAGGATAGTGTCCTCCAACATGATGAGATACACAATAAGCATTTTGTATTCCCAAGGAGGGTTGACGTCAGGCAGGCGGCCGGTCATAAAACACCTTAGCCAAAACTCTTACAGCATGATCCAAGGTTCATGCTGTGCCGACGCCACATAGAGTGGGATAAGGGCAGGAAGATGATGATGATATCTAACCTTTTCCTTTAGGTAGGTTAGGTACCTGTTTCCCTTTTTGGCGAGTGAATCCGCGGGCGGAAGCTAATTAAAACATGAAAGTCTTCCAATTTTAGTCGATGCTTTTTTCATAGAGAAAATGATTCTCAATCCAGTGCTCTTTTTAATGATATTAATTTCTTATATCTTTGAAATGAAGCACATAGGTATAGTTCAATCAAAACATATAATTATGGGGCTAACTTATGAACGCCTACCTTTAGTATCTTAGTAAAAATAAATATTTTTTATGGATATTTGACACAGCGCCATCTAGCCCCAAATTAAGCAATTACTTTTTTTTGTAAATACATACTTATAATACTACAACACCCAGACCCGCAAGGAGCATTTGCAGAACATACAAACATTTCTCCCATAGCGGGAATCGAACCCGCGCCTCTTGCGTCTGCCGAGCAATCGCCCGCCACGCCACCGAGGCCGTAAATCGATACGTTTCATAATAGTAATGCATACCTATATGTGCGCACCTGCTTTTGTTCCTCGGATAATAGGGGTCGCATCAAGCTCACCATTACCGAAGGGTAAGAAGGCACATTCAATCACATAGCGTACCGTTGAATGGGAAGTGATAGAAGTGACACTCCGATATTCGTCAGTGCAAAAGCCCACGAGTCAGTTATACTTGCTACTACGAAAATGTTTGGAACGTCATTGATACTGCACTCGAATGTCTTTGATGAATTTATGACATGTACCTAGGCATGGCAGGCGTGTGTTCGGCTGAGACGCAAGAGGTGCGGATTCGATTCCCGCTGCGGGAGAAATGTTTGCATGTTCTGCAAATATTTCTTCCGGGTCTGGGTGTTGTAATATTATGTATTTACAAAAAAAGTATATAAGAATTCTATCAGCCATCTGGTTCCTATAGTACAAGCTTTGCTTAGTTTGGGGCTAAATGGTGCTGTATAGAATTTACACAAATACTTATTTATTTATTTTTTATATCATGGGCTAGTATAGTTTACTTGAGAGGGTGCTTTTACCTGACTACGGCAAAGTAAGGTTGTGTACGTTAGTACTACTACTCGTTTCACTAGTTCTTACGAACCAGTGTGGTGAAAGATTTAAAGTTCGCCTTAATGAAACTACTTTTGCACTTCAAAGGGGCTCTTTTATGGCCTTCAAAGAGTCCACTCATAATTAAGTACGTACCTATAAGTGATGTGTGAGTGGTACCTATGAGTTTAATTAATAAAGCTGTTTCATTTCTTTCTGCGTATTTAATCGGTGTTTTAGAGCACCGGTGAAATACACAGAAATAGTAACGCATAGTAATAGTACATATCAATGAGTTGCTTCCTGATCAGAAAGTTTAATTTCGAAAATGCCTAGGAAGTAAAATGCCTAAAATGTAAAATGATTATTTTGCAGAAAGCCTAAACAGAAAAATGACTAAAGTTCCATTGTGCCTAAAATATAAAAGATCTATAATGTGTGATGCCTTAACTGCAAAAGGTTTAAGAAGGAGTTAATTAAGCAGTTTCATTTCTATCTGCGTATTTAAATTTTAATCTACTAACACTGAGCTGTATTGAGGCGGATCCGTTCGGGAGTTCATAAAAAATGTACGCCATCGTTGGGGGCTCGATTTGCATCGGCATTCGAACCTCTCCTTTAATGACGGGGATACAGAACTTGTATATCACAATTTTATGTGCATACTAGAACGCCCTCAACTTCTCTTCTGAACTGGGAGTAAATATTATGAGTATATAGAACTAGCAGCCACCCGTGGTTTCAATCGCGTGATATTAGGATGAAAAATAGCCTATATGTTAATCCAGCACATGTACTATGTATATTCCAAATTTCATTCAAATCCGTTAAGCCGTTTAGTCGTGATTGAGGCACAAAAATCCTCACAAACTTTCATATTTATATTATAAGTAGGATGCGTCTCTCGTCATAGAATTCTCTCCCCGATCATGTCGTAAAAGTCGATTAAGTAATAAATAAATAAATATTTGAGGATATAATCACACAACAACATTTAGCCACAAACTAAGTAAAGCTTGTACTATGGGAACCAGATGTCTGATAGAATACTTATATACTTTTTTTTGTAAATACATACTTATAATACATAATATTACAACGCCCAGACACGGAAGAAATATTTGCAGAGCATGCAAACATTTCACCCGCAATGGGAATCGAACCCGCGCCTCTTGCGTCTCAGCCGAGCACTCGCCCGCCACGCCACAGAGGTTGCCGTAGGTTGATAGTATCCTCTCCAACATGATAGACCATCTATATGGGCGATGGGCTGATCACTTATCACCATGGTTCACCATTATCCATCTTGGGACTTTGAATCAGGAGTGGCTGCAAGTTTTGTTATGATTACTAGCTTTGTCCACTCCGTTTAGGATACGGGCGTGATAGTATTTAATATGTGTGAACTCGAAACGTAATTTTTAACTGATTTCTTCACTTTTTTTCAATTTGCAGACATTTTGAAAACTACGACGCAGGACCCAAAATCTTTCTGCCGCCCTCTTTTCTTATACCACAGATCTTATTAATTTCTTTTATAATTCGATTCCAAACACACACTGGCCGGTAGATTATTTTGATTAACATCAGCAACTGTCAGTGACAGTTACTCGCTCTTTCAGTTTATTTTCTATTTTTTTTGTGAAGGCGATTGTGACAAACTCATTCTACCAACGAAATTTAACCTATTTACACAAACTTAGACATGACATAATGTATGTTTTTGTCGGTTAGGCAAACGATAACGTAACTGTTTCGTTTTCATATTTTACGGGGTATACATACTTTACACACGCCTAGGACACACGCATAAACTTTTTTGTAATGCTACGTTCCGTAGCACGTAAAAATACGACATAACAAGTCAAATACAATTAAAAAATATGACTAAATAGTAAAAACATACCTTGATCTTGAAAATTCATATCACAAACACCGCACAAAATAATGCGATTTTGAGAACTCACCGTTACCTACACAATTTGTGCTAATGAGTTATCGATAACCTGTTCACGTACTCTTAATTATCTGTTCACTTCGGGGGTCGAATAGTAGGTAAGTGATAAACAGGTAAAATGGGTGATATATTTATACTTTAGGGTAGTTTGTTTATCGGTAAATCGTTATAGATAATATAAGTGGGGGTATTTGACATAGAATTTTTTGTATTATGACCTACGGTTGAACCACTGTGCGTCGATTTATTTAGTCCCTAGACTTGTTCGGGGAAAGTGTGGAAATGTTTTCAAAAAATAATTAAATAAATAGGATCTTTATTAACAGAAATAAACTTCTAACTAATACAAATATAATTTAAAAAATACTAAAGAAACAGTCGGGCTATCTAAAGGCCGTTGCAAACGGTCTATAGGTAGCTCACCTGATCCAGCTCATCAGACGGTGGAAGCGTACCCAAGACGCTGGCCGCATTGCCACGCATTATTGAATTTAAATTATTTAATTTTAGGTCTGATACAATCAGTGGTTTGAAACAGAATGAATAAAATCTAGACTAACTCTACGAGGAATCAAGTTGCAATATCAGCGAATCGAAACTTCTGTGTGGTCTGATTTCGCGTGGGAGCTTCAAGTGAAATGCACCTTATTGTGCTTGATCAGGTAAGACAGAGCGAGTGGTTCATGTAGGCAAATAACTCCCTATAGAAATTATAAAAAGATTACATATTTGGTTTACTAGTAAACAAGCAGGAAAATACAACCCAGAATACCATTTCATTTTATTTATTTTGTATTTAATTTGACATTCTGGAACCCGCGGCGTTTTTACATTCGTCATTTTATTGTTGGTCCAATACAATTTCATTATTGGACATCGTTTTTGTGAACAAGTCTGAAAAAGTAAAAAGGCACACTGCCTTTGGGCACTGACTGACATAGCATCAGACATGTGACTAGCTCTGTTCAATTTAGCTTTTGTCTCGCTGCACTAGAAATTGTAGAGTTTTTCCGTTTAAATATATCTGCTGTAAAACACGACAAAATTTCATTTTTCTCCTTTGAGGCGCACTTTAAATTCTTTCACCACCCTGGTTCGAAAAAACTAGTGTAACGACTGGTAGGTACCAGGTACTACTAGGTAGTAGTAGTCTAATTACAAAACAAAAATTGCTTTATCATTAGTTTATTATTGATGATGATGATGATGACTATATTTTCGTCATTTGCTCGATAGACTTAACTAAAGGTAGAGTTTTTTTCTATAGCGTCTGCTATAGACCTTCATTTTATAGCGGAGAACATTTTGAACCAAACTTCATAAACAATCTGCTATGTCATCGTGGTATAATATCTTTCTCCACTTTTTATGAAACCGCCAAAACGGTAAATGGGTCTATACCCATTTAACCAAGACGAAAAGACAGGCAGGAAGTTACTATTAAGGCCCCCAACAAAGAGTTCTTTTGTGCATTTGATACAATATTTTTCTTCTTTAATATTTTCTCTCCAAGACTGTAAAGAAAAAACATAGAATGCGTCCAGTTGCTTCTCTCGCCGAGCATGTCGTAAAAGTCGACTAAGGGATAGTATCCTCTCCAACATGATGAACCATCTAAATGGGCGAAGGGCTCACCTTTCATCATGGTTCACCAATATCCATCTTGGGACTTTTAATCAGGAGTCGCTGCAAATTTTTTATGATTGCTTGTGACTCTTAGGCTCTACATACCAGTTGCCTTACCTTTACATTTAGCTTTATCGCACTTTCATCCTTCAAGTAAGGAATTAACATTTTAATTATGAAGAATAAATAGTAAAAACTATAGTAACAATAAAACTTTTTAACTATGTATAATAATATGAAATGAAAATGAGCTGAGTTTTCTAAGTTCGCCTACAAATAGAAGATAGAGCTCAGATCACCGACCATAGGTAAGGTCCCCAAACGGCTGCCGACATTACCTTTCAAACAATACATTATAAGAGTACATCGATGATTTTTTCTTTGGAATATTTCCTATATCTACATTGTACATGTACATACCACCTCATTGGTTGGCTGGCAGAAAATGCCTAGGAACTAAGCCCTCCAATTGCCTAATCTTGCGCAATGTTTGACATAAATTACAGTGCATTATAAAAATAAATTTCATAAATAAGAACTCAAAATCACATTGCGTCCTTACCGGCTAAGATTGTCACTACAGTGTGAGCTTTATTTCAGAAACATCTATAGCTACACTACTAAACAGCAAAAGACAAACGGTAAGTAAAATCTCAAAAGGTCTGTCGTTCCATACTTCGTCAAAGGAACTACAAACCGCAAACATGCATGATGTTTGCGGAAACAATGCTCTGACGTGACTGACTTTCAACTAGTCTGTAGGGCCGAGACACACGGTCTACATACTTCACACGGCACACGAGGGAATTATTCAGATAGCTTTACACTTGTACCCTCAGCTTAACCGCATAGGATCTGTGTATGAACTGTTTAATAATTAAGTTTGTATGAGCTAGTACACCGGCTCTGTAGCCGGTGTTGGCCACTAGCACATAAATGGCTAGAGCTTAGCCCATAGTAACTCTCACACGCACGAAGGTCTTTGTATGTAACTTAAAGGATAACCATGGACTGGATTTTCCACATTTAATTGTGTAGGTAGGTAAACATTATAAAGCTTTTCGAAATCATCATTATCATCTTCCTGCCTTTATCCCACTCTATGTGGGGTCGGCACAGCATGAACCTTGGATCATGCTGTAAGAGTTTTGGCTAAGGTTTTTATGACCGGCCACCTGCCTGACGTCAACCCTCCTTGGGAATACTTGCTTATTGTATCTCATTATGTTACACAAATATGATTTACAAAATAAACAGGCTATCTAAGGAACCTTGCAATAGGTCTATTTAGATATGTAATGATTCCCACATCTTTACTTATTACGTTCGTCATGTACGGTAATGATTTTATAAGAAACTAATATTTAAAACCGGGACGTTACCAACAGCTGTTTCTGAAAGTACCCTTTATCGAATTATAAGGGTCCATATCTATTATAATAAAGGCGCCTTTGACGAGCTACAAAAGCTATATTTTATATCCAGGATATTTCTGTTCATAATTTTTTATTTCAAATTATCACTGCGGTAAAACCGGCTCAAATGTATAAGTTTTGACTCAAGTCTACAAGTGCATTTGTCCAGTCCAATGTCCAGACATCCCCCCTGATAATCCATCTTAGGGGTGTTTGTAGGACCGAAAGCTCTCTTCTCTGCCGTCCAACGGAAGGGATGGTCCTTTTCGATCTCCCTTCGAAGCTAGAAAGCAGAATGTACGCGGTATATCTTGTGTGTTATAACCAAATCTATTGAAGGCACCTTTATTGTAGGTTCTAAGTCGAACATAGGGACTTTAGGGACCCATTTCAATTCGCTTCGCCGGCCTTTCGTTGTAATGTTGACAATCCGCGTGGGTAGTCACGAACCATGTTTTGTATACAAAACATGGAAGGATTTAGTACTATGCCACGAATTTTCGCGGATTATATAAGTACTCGCTAGTAACTGTTGCAGCTGTTTGAATAAAAAACCGGATAATCGAATTCGTACACGAAGGGTTCCGTATCATCGTACATGTAGGTACATAAATGTGTTTCTTGTATGGACCCTATTTTTTTTCTTGTTTTAGCGGCAATGACACACTGAAAATTTGAACTCTATTAGGGTTCATGAGATACAGTCTGCTGACATACGGACGGGACAGACGGAACCCTAAAAACAGATCATCATCATCATTATCCACAGTCTGATTGGTGCTGGACATAAATGCCTCCCTGTTTGTTTTTGTTTTTGTTTGTCCTGTGCCAATATAAGAACAGAACAGATACCTATGTTGGTATAAAATTCAGAATGGTTAGGTGCTTTGACTTATTTTTACCCGACTGCGAAGGAAGACAATGTGTTTGGGGTGTATGTATGTATGTATGTGGGTATGTCTGTACGTGCTTTTCTTTAGCTGAAGCTGTAGTTCGAACGGCTAGACGGATTTTGACAAATGAGATGTCGTTAGATTCGTCTAGACGACGAGAGTGTTCTAAGCTATATGAAGTGTCAAAAAATCCAACATGGCGGCTGTAATAAGCCATTTTAAATTTATTATTTCGGCTGCCTCTGTAGCTCAAACGGCTGGATGGATTTTGACAAATGAGATGTTTTTGGTTTCGGCTAGATAACAAGAGTGTCAGTCTATTGACACTAAAGTGTGAAAATTGCAATATGGCAGCTGTAAGGGGCCGTTTCCAATTAACTGAATATGGTACATAACTAAAAATGTAGACTAAAATGGTACAAATTCATCATCATCATCATCATCCTCATGCTACCTTAATTTTGTAGTCGGGTTTTTTGTTCTTTTAATTAAACATTACATTTTTTACTTCAATTATAGAGTTTTTTCAGTCCATCCGGGCCTAGTCACAGATAACATAGGAGGTACTTGCGGTTGCCAACTGGGCCCAATTCCGGTTAGCAACCAACCTCTGACCTCTACATAAAACCAATTATTATAACTTACCTATAACATCGTTAGGACAGGTGCTAATGTTCCCAAACTATTACGGGTTGTAGGCGGTAACAATCATTGCTCGATGATGTAAGAGACATCATCTGCTTCTCACGTGCAAACACGTGCAATTTAATTGTTTCCTATAATCCAACTAACGGATGACGGCGACGGGTCGTTAATTATCGTACAAATAGCCGTCCGTTTAAAAAAAATTGTCTTCCATGATGTCTCGGTAACTGAACTTATGAATAACAGACCGTAAGTACTTCATTGCTCTGGTATGTTGCCGTGCTATTTGCTTTTGTGTCCACTCCACTAATTGTTTGAAAATTGGGCCCGTAGACTTAATTCACCTGAAGTAAATCACCTGGGTACATTAAGTGCTACGCACGGTAGACTTAATGCCCATGTAGGTGAACCTTTATGTACCTTGTTTTCTATTAACACCATCAATCTCCCATGAAACGCAAACTAGTGTAATTATATACTAATCAAAATGATCTATGAATCTTGGTGCGGATGATTAATTGCCTGCTATAATTAGGTATTAATTAAACAGCTAAATTCCGCCTGTAATTGGTTTATTATATCATCAGATTATAACATTTTTTATAAAACCAACTTGTAACAGCAGATATGTAACCTGTTGGCGAAACTTTTTGTAATAAATAAATAAATAAGTGCGCCTCTAATGATCCTTTCGTGCACTTGACACTATGTACACTATACTTGATAGCAACTGTAGTAAAAAATGTCTATGTAGGTATAACTTATGAAAATCCTACTAATCCAGGGCACTGTGAAGTAAGACGGATCGTTAGATGGTGATCACTGGTAGAATGTCCACTCTGTAATTTTTTACCCGACTACAAAGAAAAAGGGTAAAACTAGCTACTACTACTGTAACTACTATTACTACACATGTCACTAGTTCATCCAAACCAGCGCGGTGAAAGAATTTAAAGTACGATTCAACGTTTCCTGTTTTTACTAAATTCGATAGTACTTTGAGGAAACTGATGGTACCCACTTTAGCCCTTTGGAGCTTTTGTAAACTGTACAGTGCCACAAACTTATCTGGACCGGTGGCCAAAAGAGGAACTAACGACGCCATTTTGAAATATCAATCTGTCTGCCATTCGTTGAGGTATCCGCCATTGCTTGTTTGCTCAGTATGTTTATTTTTCGTTTAGTGTTTAAAACTTGTGAAAAATGCCAAAAGCTTTAAAAAGTGATGCGAAGACCGTCGTCTTAGCTTTTATGAAGGAAAAAAAGCGCCGATAATACCGTTCATAAAATTGTATGAATGAGTAGCTACCGCCACAGGTTAGTGTTGTCAGCTTTTGAAAATAAATTCCAAAAAAACATCATTTCGCTTGTTGCTGTATTATTATATCTGCTGCTATTGTAACTGCAATGACAGAATCTTGTTTAATCCCTTGCTTACCCACTTAAAAATAAAAAATTAAAAAATTAACTGTAAAAATATTTTTCTGAGTGGCAACACCAAATGCGATAACAGCGACTCTCTCACGCGTCCAGATAAGTTTGTGGCATTGTACCTAGAGACAGGATGGTTGGCATGAGGTGGGGAAACGTAAAACAAATGCAATTTCTTGGAATCTATGACAGTAAGCGAGCAGCAATAGCGCTATTTTTCCACTTGTTTCATTTTCGTTTAGCTTTATTTTGGCAGATGTCAACACTGCTAAAAGTTCCCGAGTACAAAGCTTTTAAATGTTTGCGAAAGTGTTTTTGGCAAAAACATTTATAACTTCCATTTCTACCAATGCACGTTCATAGCTTTGTTTCGTGTGGCTCGTTTGAAAAATCCATTGGTGCACGACTGGATTTGAACCCACGACCTTAGGGTTGGAAGGCAGGGCCATGCTCTCATTATTCTGTGTAAGCTGTGCAGGTAATCTGAAACTTGAACACTCAGCACGTTGTTAAAGGCTGCCATTTTCAGACTCGATGCAAATTATCCCATTTGTAGGAATAAAAATACATTCGTATGCAAGTTCTGTCAGCAATTCTGAAAAGTAAGATTGTTGTTTGAAACTAGAGCGAATCCTTGCGCCAGAGACTGTGTTAGTTAGTAATAGTAGGTAGGTACTAACAACACGCCCTGTCTTTGCACGGGTGTAGTGTGTACTAATGTGGGGTCATAAAATGTTATACAGATTTATATATGTCACCGTAAAATTGTAAACACCGTTAGATTGTAATCTGGCGAGATTGTAAACTGTCGAATATCTGTTTAGAGCGAAGTTAGTAGGACAGGTTACATGATGAGATACAATAAGCAAGTATTCACAAGGAGGGTTGGCGTCAGGCAGGCGGCCGGTCATAAAACACCTTAGCCAAAACTCTTACAGCATGATCCAAGGATCATTCTGTGCCGACCCCACATAGAGTGGGATAAGGGCAGGAAGATGATGATAATGATGCAGGGAATTTTAGTATGGGGTCAAAATTATATAATTTGCTGATCACCTGTCACAATGGTTCACAATATCCGTCTTGGGAATCTTGGATCAGAAGTGGCTGCAAGTTTTCTTATGATTCCTTGTGGTTCTGCCCACCCCGTTAGGGATACGGGCGTGATAATGTATGTAGGTATATATTTAGGTTAGAAGAACTAAGCGCTAACACAGTCAGACTCCATAAGCGACTATCTTATAGTATTAGAGATTGGATGCTTGAAATCGGATGATGCTAAACAAGGATTCCCCGTCAAGTGGATAGAAGATAGGAAGCGTGCCAGACATCGGATCGCTTTGGGATCTTTAGATAGTCTACAAGCTTATTAGAAAGTGGCCTAGAAGAGCTTTAGTTTCTCGGGTTCCGTACACGAAGGGTGCCAACGGGAACCTATTAGTATGCCTTCGCCGTCTGTCTGTCAATCATATGTAGACCGTTGAAATTTTCAGTGTATATTTCTATTGCCGCTATAACAACAAATAATAAAAATAAGACGATAAAAGGGGAACCGTACAAGAAACATTTATGTAGGTACATGTACGATGCGATGGTCGGAGGTACCCTTCGTGTGCGAATTTGACTCGCACTTGACTGTTTTTTTATCTTTACTGTTCAGGCTACTACTTATCAATAAATCCCATGGATATTAAATTCTAAACAGGCATAATTTTGCGGCATATGGGGGGATAATGCACAATACACCCCACCGCGGGACGTCAGCGCAGATCTTTGTTCCCCTAAGTTAATTAGGCATCATTTTGTGACCTGGATAGACTTCTCATCTAGGTACTTAGGACTCAATCATCTACCTTTAAAAACAAAGTCATGAATCATTTACTATCTTGCTGCACTGATTCCAGTTGTACCTGATTTTTATCCTATAGTATATTCATTTAAATATTATATAAACATATTTATATATATTATATGTATATTTATGTATGTATTCTGTATTTTTTATTTTATTATTTTTTGTCATTCTTATTTTATTTTTATATAATAAATGCACACCGGTTTGCCCCTTCTATGTTTTTGTTCCATCCAATCCATCCTAGGTTGCCTGGAAGAGATCGCTTGTAGCGATAAGGCCGCCCTTTGTTTTTACCATAATTTTTGTCTATTTTGTAAGTTTAATGTTGTGTGGCAAGCAATAAAGTGATATCTATCTATCTATCTATCTAGATATCTATCTACGTATGGCGGATGCAAGTGTAAAAAATTTACACGTAGCTTCCAATGCAATATGAGATCTCTAATTTATATTCCCCAATTTCCACGAACGTGTGATAATGCTTGCTAATTTATTTAAGCCTGCCTAATTAAGGTCGAACCGCATGCTAATCCGTGGCATAACTCAGCACCGCAGTATTGGTAAAGTGCTGGTTTTTGCTTTAGTGGTAGGTTGGCTCTAATGGTCGTCGTTATGTCACTAGCAATTATTGGTAATTAATATAGAAGTAAGGTCAGATTGAAAGGAGGCCCATTACGCAACAGTGGGTGATTCTAGGCTGAAATGATGATGACAGCAGTAGGATTAAATCAGCATCGTGCTTTCATTTTTAGTAAAGAACTAATAACACGAACAATCGTGTTATTAGTTCTTTACTCGCAATCTCTTTTGAAGGATATCTTTGTAGATATCCTTCAAAAGAGATTGCGAGAAATAACGGAACTAGTAAATGCTTGTGCCTATCACTGAGGAATGCATGACTAAACGTTGTAGGTAAAGGTAAAGTTGAGTGTTAACATCACGCGAATTCGGTGACTCAAATCAATTTATCATTCTACTTCCTAAAGGCCACAGAATAGAGACCTTTTTGTAGTACCTACTATTTATTGAGCAAGCTTCTCATGGAGAATACGAAATGTTCTCATTAGATGAAGTCTACGTCTAGCAGTGAACTGCTACATGCTGATGATGATGATGATGATTCTTACTCTAGTGTCACTAGTTTGGTAAAAGTATTAAAGTGTGCTTGAGAGGTTCCTTTCGTGCACTACTAACGGTACCATTACACCAAATTCGTCATCTATTGACAGATAGAGCGGTATCGTTGTGATTTGCAGTAGTTGTGTTTGCTTTGTCTTTTGTCAGTAAGTTAGAGTCGACATAAAGTCTTGATTTTGTACTGTAATGTTCAAAATAAAGTGTGTAAGAACAAGATAAACAACGCGCGAAAAAGTTCATTTCAGTTCGGGACAAACTACTAGTTATGAAGAGACTGTGAAAGACGATCCGCTTGTGGACCGGCGTAGTGGGCGCCGACTCTTGCCAATAAAAGTTTGGTCCACAATAATGCAAGTGCCGTTAAAACAAACTGTTGCCGACCTTCCGATCTTCAGGACATTATGGTTCCTTTCGTGGAGTCCATAAAGAGGCATTTGGTTCCAAAAGTGACCACTTAGTATGCCAGTAGCCAATACTACAGCAATAAGAAATACTTACGTAAATAACCGTTATAAATGGTAGTATAATGGAGAGAAGAGTTTTTGTCTTTCCTGTTTAGGGTTCCGTACGCGAAGCCTCCGCGTTGTCCGCCCGTCCGTCCGTCCGTTTGTCAGCGGGCTGTATCTCATTAACCGTAATAAGTTGTAATTTTCACAAAGTGATTGTTTCTTTTGTCGCTATAATAACAAATAACAAAAATACAATTGGGGTTCCATACAAGAAACATTTTTTATGAATTACAAGAAACAATTTATTTTGAATGAAAAGTTTACTAGATGACGTCTTTAGTACATTAGTACGAACTATCTAGGTATACACAGATTTTAAAAATATACCTAACTAGCTCACCCCGCGAACTTCGTATCGCCTTAAAATTAATAATTCAAGTGCTTGTAATTTAATATGAACTTTATACCATAGCAATAAAGCTCAAATTGACTACGTTTTAGTTACAAATCATTTGTATGGGAAAAAGAAAAGGGCTATTTTTAGGGTTTTTCCAGCAATAATTCTAATTTTTCTCGCCGTAAAAACCATCCTTGAACTTCAACGAACATTTTAAAAAAAGATTTGGCCAAATTGGTCCAGGCGTTGTTGAGTTATGCGCTTACCAACACATTTTGCGATTCATTTTTATACTATATAGACTTCGCGCACGACCGCTGCGTAGGGAGCCGACCTCGCGACTGAGCCGCGCGGGTACCTTACTCATAGATCTAAACTCCCCTCCCGCACGCGCACCCCCGCCTTGGTGACGCCCACTTCGCAACGGGCCGTGCAGCAGAAATCGTAATATTTTAATTTCGCCATAACTTCAAAACCAAACGTCCAATTTTAATCATTCAAAGACCAAATATTATCTCCATAAACTGTTCTTAGTGATGAAATCATTTATTTTGATAAGGATTAATAGCATGAGTAAAATAAACGCGTTTAAATGTAGTCCAAAAAAAATTCAAGATTTTTAAATAAAAAAATGGTTGCTGTGCCTCACTCGACATAGATGGGTATAGTGTGTCGCGGACTTTTTTGTAGATATTTATAAGATCTACAATTAATTAGAACATTTTATGGTTCTATCTTTTATAGTTTAGGCAGCGTACGCAAAATAAGTAACTTTTCTGGTTGATTTTTTACACCTTGTGTCCGAAAAACCCAAATATCTTACGGAACCCTATTTTTTTCCAAAATAAAATATAGCCTATGTTACTCGTGGATAATGTAGCTTTCGAATGGTGAAAGAATTTTTAAAATCGGTCCAGTAGTTTTTGAGCCTATTCAGTACAAACAAACAAACATACAAACAAAGTTTTCCTCTTTATAATATTATTAGTGTAGATAATGGAAAATTGTAATTAAAACTAAATATGCAACAAAAAAATTAAACTATAGATCAAATTATAAGTATCTGCTATGTTTAGCACGACGTGTGGTTGACATGAAATGTAAGTTAAATTGAATGTTAATAATTTCATGGACGCCAGATCAAATCACGATGCTACGAGCTAGGTCAACTAACAAACATATACATACTTTTAAACAAAACCTACATGGTACAAAACTACCTCTACAAAACTTTGTGGTCAGTTGACACGAGACTAATTAACTAGGTACTAACATAATAATAGTACTTATATTATGGTGAGAGTATTGGTGGTCTGACCCCGCCTTCCAATCCTAAGGACGTGGGTTCAAATCCGGTCGTGTACCGATGGATTTTTGAATCCATCGGTTGAAAAATCCATTGGGGCACTATCAGGGCCGCTACCACTAGACCATCAGGGCTCTCAATCAGTCAATCAGTCAGTCAAAGAGTAAAACAAAGAGGTCCATTATGTATTTTCAGACGATTTTTAAAGGCGTGTAATTTTAAGCTGGTAAGTACAGTTGTACTACATATATTGTGCGCTTCGTGCTTTTTATGAAAACCGAATTCGTCCGAATATAAAATTAAAATAATAACTGAACTAATTAATCCTTTAAAAAATAAGTATCTACATAATTATTGTAACGTCTCTATATTACATACTAGCTGCCGCCCGCGGCTTCGCTCGCGTGGTACCCGGATAAAAAATAGCCTATATGTTAATACAGTACATGAACTATGTATACTCCAACTTTCATTCAAATCCGTTCAGCCGTTTAGGCGTGATTGAGGCACAAACATCCAAATATCCTCATAAACTTTCGTATTTATAATATAGGTAAGATATATTGTCATCGCGTTAGTTCGTATTTCAGAAACTAGAAGATTGTAGTATTATAAGTATGTATTTACAACGAAAAAAGTAGGTATATAAGTATTCTATCAGCAATCTGGTGCCCATAGTACAAGCTTTGCATAGATAAGGGCTGAATGGCGCTGCGTGAAATTTCCACAAATATTTATTTATTGTAAGAAAATTGCCGAGGCGTACCATATTTGTGGTACTACTGTACCTATAGCAATTAGTGGGGGCAAAAGAACATTCAATACGCTTTGCGGCGATTAGCAACTCATCGCGTTTTCATCAATAAGATCGGGGGAATGTTTGAGAATGAATACATAACGTTTTGCCGTACTTGTCTACGACACGTATCGGATTATGCATTGAATTGTTACCTTAAAGGTAGACTCGTACCTAATAAAAAAAAACAATTTTAGCATATACAGTAGTACCACAAATACTGTGCGCCTCGGCAATTTTTGTCTAGCTTCCGAAATACGAATGCGGGAATCGAACCCGCGCCTCTTGCGTCTCTGCTGAGCAATCGTTCGCCACGCCACCAAGGCCGTCTGACATGAGTACTAATCATGGTAGGTTAAGTTCTCTAACCTATGTAGATGTAATTTGTAAGAAATTGGATTGAAGTAAAAACCACCTCAGTACGATAAACAAAACATTCTCTTAGTTCCAGGTAAAGTTAATTACTTATAAATGTTTTAGATTGTAGAGTAATTAGAAATCTCTGTTTTAAGAAAATCTAATTATGTGAAACAGTAAAGTAAGAATGTGGATCACAGTTCTTGCTCTATATTTAATTACCTACATTCTCTCTCTGTAAGCATTGCGTTAAGAGGTGAGACTTCGGAACGTGTAACTAAAGACCGTAAAAAGACCGTCAGCATCTCTGAATAAAGGTACGAGTTGGCAGCGGACGACATGAGGCAGCAGCAGTCGACGTGTCGCAGCGACACTACTGGTTTCTATGTATTTCTATGAAATTCCCTCCGTAGTTAGCGACACGAAGCTAGCGACGCGTTTCATAGAAATACATAGTTCTAGAAACCAGTAGTGTCGCTGCGACACGTCGTCTGCTGCTGCCTCATGTCGTCCGCTGCCAACTCGTACCTTTAAAAAGATAACCGAAAAAATCTAACTGAGGATGTGACGATGTTTGTGCCTCAATCAGCCCTAAACGGCTGAACGGATTTGAATGAAACTTGGAATATACGTAATACGTGTACTGGAATAACATATAGGCTTCTTTTTATCCTGGTACCACGCGTGCGAAGCTGCGGACGGCAGCTAGTTAATTATAAAGTTTGACAGATCTCTACTTTGCTTATGCCGTGATTTTCACGGTCCGGTTATGAAACGGGTTACGAGTAGGTAGGTAGAAGATGGAAACCCTTGAACAAGTATATATTTAAAAGAACAAAAAACCCGACTGGATAGAATTTAGGTAGTTTAGTTAAATTTGCTTTATTAGATTTTTTTACTCAAGAAATGATGATGATGATGATGAATTTATACAATTTTAGTCTGAGTATTATTTAGTTGATAATGGCTTCATTAAAATAATTCTTCATTATTTAAAGACGCCATTTTGTTTTTTACACTTTAGTGTCAAAAAGTGTCATAGGCTGTACACATGACTCTATCGTTATCTAGAAGAATTCAATGACACCTCACCTGTCAAAATTCGTCCAGCCCTTTCGGCTACAGAGACAGCCAAAGGAATAAATGGAAAATGCCTTCTTTACAGCAGCCAGCCATTTTGGATTTTTGACATTTTATATAGCTTCGCGTCATCCAGAAAAATCCAACGACACCTCATTTGTCAAAATCTGTCCTGTATTTATTCTTCCAAGGTGCAGCCGTTTGCACTACAACTTCAGTCAAAGGAATGCACATACCCACGTAATATATACTTACGATACATGCATGCATATATCCCAAACACATTACATTCTTATTTCCATTAGTTTTATTAAAAATGCACGCGTCATGAGCCAGTCTGATTTCCGACTTGTAATTTAATTTAGTCTTTGGCTCCGTACCGTATCCATCCCGTCGCTAAATAAATAGAGCTTTTCAATCATTTCACAAAACATTAATTACCAAAGGGTTGATAAAACGAATTTATCAATTTAGCAAACCCTTTTTGAAGATGTTTATCTGAATGAAGCATGAATAATTTGTATACTCACGAACTAATTGATTGAGTTAGGCGCTGGGATTTCGAACGTAATACAATCGGGCAAGTGCGAGTCGACCTTGGTCTTGGAGAGTTTTGTTTTAACAACTAACTATGCAACATTTCTACCACAGCAATTTCAGACAATGTTAAGGAATAATTTATCTTATCCAGTGATCTGAAATGTAGACCGGTTAAGGGCGATTCTTCTCAGATTATCAGATTTTCGCTTTACTAATTTCAGAGTAGTTTTTCATAAATTTTAAACAATTAAGTTCTAGTTGCTAAAATAATCAGCGGTGATAGACGGGCTGACTGACGGACGAAGTTGCAATATAACAGTTCCGTTTCACCATTTTGGTTCGGAACCCCAATAAAGTAAAAGCCAGACGAGAATTTCACAAGATAGAGCAGAATGGAAAACTGTAGGAGGTCTTTGAGTAGACAGGACGTACATAATAATGGTATGTTCAGATGACATTTACAAACACGAAGTTTATTCAATTTTAACAAATGGTAAGCGCGTTATCAGTCAATTAATTACTGTCAGCGCACATCACCGCGCGTTGACCCGCGCTTTTAACGCGCTTTTACCTTGGACGAATAAATTCTACCTACCATTGTGTTCACTTCAAAATGCCACATTGGATGGAGATAGGTATGTACAGAACCCTGATTTGAGTGAAGTAAAGTAGGTACCTACGTAAAGTAACTTCTGGCCTGCTATTGATAATTATGACCGAGTGTTTTGGTTTAGGTATGTTTAGGCTGAAACTTTGAGATATTTTACGAATTAGCTACTGTACGCTTGGTTATAATTTCTATTTTAATTTCATACTTGGGTTCCTCGACTTGAAAATTTGAAAAATGTTTGTATTATACAGTAGCATTACTTTATAGATGTTACAATGTTTTTTTTTTAAAAGTGTTGGTTCAATTGTTATTTTTTGCTAGTTTGCATATTCGGACAAATTCGGTTGTCGTACAAAGTACGAAGTTTTTGTTAAGAGTTTATTTACAGAAAAACAAAAAGTCATAACGTGGAACATTATTTTAAAAATAATATACCTAGTATTAAACAATATTAGCACTCTTAGCGGTATATTGACCACGATTAAAATTTTGTAGAGTTTTGTTTAGTGTGATTATTGTTTATAACCATGATAATTTAAAAAGTTATAAATATGTAATATTAGGTAGGTAGTTGATCCGCTTTTGTATTATATAAATGAGTTCACGATTCATTATATACCATGACAGTTAATAACCAAGTGTAATTAAGTGACATTAATATACTTAAAATATTTACATTCATAATTGAAAAGAAGATTAACATGGTATATTGGTCGCTTATTGAAGGTAAATTGAAAATTATCTGAAATGAGTAATGTGCCGCGATGTAAATGACAGAGTTACCAGCTGCTACCAAAATGGTATTTTTTTGTTTATCAAAAACAAAAATCGTGTATTTTTTGATAACTTTAGCGGTAGTTGAAAATATACTGCTTTAGGAAAACAATGATATTTTTCATTACTGATTGATTTGCAGACAATCAACGCACAGCAAAAACCAAGAAACATTACAACAATGAAACTTGGAGGGTTTATTCCTCTTATGGTGTAGGGATGCATTAAGAAAGGAATTGGTGGAAGGAGACGTTGGTTTTTAGGGTTCCGTAACTCGAAGGAACCTATTACTAAGCCACCGCAGTCCGTCCGTCCTCCGCTGTCAGCGAGTTATATCTCATGTACCGTATCATCATCTTCCTGCCCTTATCCCACCCTATGTGGGGTCGGCCAGCATGATCCTTGGATCATGCTGTTGATGTCATGCTGTGCAGAGTTTTGGCTAAGGTGTTTTATGACCGGCCGCCTGCCTGACGTCAACCCTCTTTGGGAATACTTGCTTATTGTATCTCATCATGTTGGAGAGGATACAATCCCTTAGTCTACTTTTACGACATGCTCGGGGAGAGAAGCAGCTGGATGCATTCTATGTTTTTTCTTTACTCCCAGTCCAGCGAAGAAGTATCTATTAAGATCTAATAAGATAAAAATGATGGCTGTGACCACATGGTCCGACAGCAATGTCCAATCAATCGGACTACGTATTTTTTTCTCAGCTATCAATCGAGCAACAATGTTTTAAATTGATGTTCAGTCGTGAATGTAAGGGGTGAGAGAAATCAGTGAGCATTCGAATTCACTTCAATATTTTCGGATGATCGGAGCTTACAACGGGTTCAATTTAGAAGGCGCAACTTTCCCGCCATACTAGAACTATACCTACCTATCCACATGTCTCTACAACATACAAGTTATTGAGCCCACAATAACTAAGGCCTTTTACCATCTATAGTAGACTAGCTGCCGCCCGCAGCTTCGCTCCCGTTGTACGCGGATTAAAAATAGCCTATATGTTAATTCAGTACATGTAACTATAACTTGTCTGCTGGACTGGGAGTAAAGAAAAAACATAGAATGCGTCCAGCTGCTTCTCTCCCCGAGCATGTCGTAAAAGTCGACTAAGGGATAGTATCCTCCAACATGATGAGATACAATAAGCAAGTATTCCCAAGGAGGGTTGACGTCAGGCAGGCGGCCGGTCATAAAACACCTTAGCCAAAATTCTTACAGCATGATCCAAGGAACATGCTGTGCCGACCCCGCATAGAGTGGGATAGGGGCAGGAAGATGATGATGTTAATTCAGTACATGTAAGTACTATGTATATTCTAAGTTTCATTTAAATCCGTTCATCCGTTTTTGCGTGAAAGAGTAACAAACATCCATACATACAAACTTTCGTGTCTATAATATTAAGTAGGGTATTATTATTCACTAAGTATGTTTTATACTGGGGGGTTACTATGAGTTCTTAGAGTAGAGCAGTATTTAAACTGCCCGACTTTTTTATGCCATTTTGCACCTTATGCAGAACAAATAATCACAAAAAAGTCGAGCAGTTCAACTACTGCCCTCCTCTAAGAACACATAGTAACCCACCTGCAGTGTTAACAGTCCAAAATATAATTGCAAAAATTTTTTTTAGACGCTAATGAATGTAGTTTAATTTGACATTGACAGCTCCTTTTCCATATGTTTTGTATCATCTATTACTAATCTGTGGTATCATCGCTGTCATATGTCAAAATAAAAGTATTCTATTTGTCATGAAAAACATGCCTGTGCGTTGCCTCTCAGTCAGTCAGTCAGTCAGTCAGTCAGGACAAAGATTCTTATAATATAAGAAGATGATTTATACAGCGTCAGGCAACTTTTACCTTCACAGACGGGACGCTGTAGTGCCTGGGACGAATTAAGATGGAGTAGGCTTGCCCAGCACCTATTCCATCCTCTCAGCTTAGTCGGCCTTGTCCACAGGAAAGACATGGTCAATGCGTGCGGAGCTGACTAAGCCGCGGGTTTCCTCACGGTGTTTTCCTTCACCGTTTGAGAGTACTGGTAGGTATAGCGCACATAAATTTTTCACACAGAAAAATCCATTGATACACGACCGGATTTGAATCCACGACCTTAGGATCGGAAGGCGGAGTGACTACCAACTAGACCACCAGTGCTCTCTCACCACAATAACAAAAGCAAAATTTTATTGTGCCTTAGATTACGTAAAACAACAGAAACGAGATAGGCTAAAAATTGCATGAGATACCTAGGTTTCCAGACTTAATTCACTAGTAACTGTAGAAACAGCTCAAGTGCGAGTCGAATTTGCACACGAAGGGTTCCGTACCATCGTACATGTACATTATGTTTCTTGTATGGGGACCGCTTTTATTTTGTTGTTATAGCGGCAATAGAAATACTGTGAAAATTTCAATTCTCTACTTATTACGGTTCATGAGATACAGCCCGCTAACAGACGGACGGCAGGACGGACGGACATTGGAGGCTTAGTAATAGTGACTAGTTGGCACCCTTCGGTTACGGAACC
The DNA here is from genome assembly GCA_949320045.1 of Scotopteryx bipunctaria. NCBI lineage: Eukaryota > Metazoa > Arthropoda > Insecta > Lepidoptera > Geometridae > Scotopteryx > Scotopteryx bipunctaria. The sequence goes on from OX439449.1 coordinate 9,362,543, forward strand.
CTAAAAATACGTATTATTCAAACATCGCTACTACAGTTGCTAGCGAGTAAAAATAAATATCTTTGGGAAAATTCTCAGTAGAGTCACTCACTGGTTTTCTGAGTCATCCTCTAAGAAAACTGTTGAGTTATCTTATGCAATCTATCTAGTCGTGTCACTAGTTCTTTTGAACCAGAGTGGTGAAAAGATTTAAAGTGCGCTTCAAAGGCTCCTTTCGTTCACTTGTCACATGTTTTACAACTATGTGGTGTAACTTCTAAGGTTCTATGATATGCCTGTTTCCTCACGATAATTTCGTTTGAGAGCACTGGTTTAGCGCATAATATTTTTTTCGAACAGAAATCTAGTCATTTGAACCCACGACCTTAAGATCGGAAGACGAGGCCGCTACCACTAGACCACCAATTGCATCTAATGCAATAAAATTCAACTGCCTTTAATCATATTATTTTAAATCCTAAATAGATTTAAAAATATATAATACTAGCTGCCGCCCGCGGCTTCGCTCGCGTGGTACCCAAACAAAAAATAGCCTATATATTAATCCAGCACATGTGCTATGTATATTCCAAGTTTCATTCAAATCCGTTCAGCCGTTTAGGCGTGATTGAGGCACAAATATCCAAACTTTCACATTTATAATATGGTAGGATAGGATGATTGCTAAGAAGTCTAGCCACATTTTGAAAGCAATAGATTGTTAAGCTGCTTATTCGGCTATTTGTGAAGGGACTTAAAAGGCACGTGTAAGCTTATGAAAGTATAAAATACCTCGAGACCATAAATACTCGTAATCTACAAAAGGCTGTCTACAATTCCTAAATAATGTTCTGAAATTGCTCGTAAGTATTTCTTATGTACAGTTTTAGTGAAAAGTCTTAATTACATCTTTACAATTTATTGCAAATAGAAGATCAATCTAAGTAAATAATAATAATAAGTAGGGGCAATCAGAAATAAATTTACAATAACTAATACAAATATAATTTACAAAATACAAAAGAAACAGTCGGTCTATAGATAGCTCACCTGATCCAGCTCATAAGACAGTTTTATACTAGTGCACGAAATCAGTCTCTTTCACAATTCAATCTTTCCACCACACTGGTTTGAAAGTATTAGTGACACGAGTCATCATCATCATCATCAACCTATATAATAGTCCACTGCTGGTTATCTGCCGGATTCTATCCTTCGGCGAAACTCCGAGCATAGCTCTTTCCATAGCTCACTGAGTGATAATAAATGATAATAAATAAATATTTGTGGACATTTCACACAGCGCCATCTAGCCCCAAACTAAGCAAAGCTTGTACTATGGGGACCAGATGGCTGATAGAATACTTATATACTTTTTTTTTTGTAAATACATACTTATAATACATAATACTACAACACCCAGACCCGGAAGAAATATTTGCAGAACATACAAACATTTCTCCCGTAGCGGGAATCGAACCCGCGCCTCTTGCGTCTCAGCCAAGCACTCGCCCGCCACGCCACCGAGGTCGTCAATCAAGTGATAGTAAATAATACAAAATTACCCTACCTACGTCTGTAAACATTATGCCTATCTTTTCATAATAGATTGATTGCATGTTGAATAGCTGCGTGATTCTGGTAGTAATAATACAATAGACTAAGAAATATTTAATTATCCACAAACTTGGTAGGCATTCTCTCAGTATATCTAGGTATTTGAAAATATGAATAAATCATCCATTTGTTTAAGGGAATGTTGTTGTTTATTTGTATTTTTTTTACAGATTCTAGCTGCTACCGGAGATTTAAAGTTTACCGAAGAGATTGAATGGTATAGAAAGGTAGAGACTGAATGCACAATGGTAAACATAACATTTGTCAAATACCAATATTTAGCAAAACAAGTTCAATTAATGTTTTCCAGATTGTCTTATTGTTGTAATATTACCAAGTACAGATAAAGGGAAGAATTTAATAACATTGAATAAAAGCCTCCTCAGCAATAAATAATTATTTCTGCGTCGACAGGCCTTTAAAGAGGCACTTCCTTGTCAAATTAGACTTGACAAGGAAGGTTGAACGTAGGGAAAATTTGGTTTATCCAAATGCTCATATCATAAAAAAAACCGAGTCAAAATCGCACATGAAGGGTTTCGTACTTTTTAATATGGTATTTTTAAATAGGTAACTAGCTTCGATGATCGATATTTTGTAATTTATATAAAAATACCTTACCTTACCTAGTAATCTTTAATCATATAACTGTACTAATTCGAATTTATCACTACCTGGAACGATGATTATGACCTTTTCTGACCTCATTTACAAATTTTCACAACCTAAAGTGGTGTAACTTTTTACTTCGCCCTACCAGATTTTACTTGGAGTTGTTACAGAAATAATATGTCACTCCGTCCCTATTGTTTCCAACCTTTTCAGAGCAAAACGGACGAAACTGGTATTGAGTTGAAATAAGCGTATGCAATATTACTCAAGAAACGGGAGAAATGGAAAAATAAAGTGTCGGGGACCTGTCACGTGCCTTGTAACAATTTTTTATCATAAAACATTTCTTATAAAAGAAATAATGTGAGAGTGAAAACAATTTGTAACCAGACTTTTATCAAGTAATATAAATAAGGAAATTAGACAATGGTATCGATACCGTTGGACATTTTCTTAAACTAAATTTAACTCGACAGTACTAAAAATATTGGCGTCCCTTTCATGATATGGCATTGATATAACAGAGATCTCTTATACGTGTAAGTTTAGGAAAATACACAACAGAATCGACATCAATACCTAAGTCCTTCGCAATACCACAGAGTACAAAGTAAGTACTACTACTACTCGTGTCACTAGTTCTTCCGAATCAGTGTGGTGAAAGGATTAAAAGTGCACCCCAAAAGCTCCTTCCGTATACTTGACACGTATTTTTGAGCTTTTTAGGAGTCAGATATTTTTTCAAAATCCATTGGTGTACGACCGGATTTGAATCTATGACCTTAAGTTCTGAAGGCGGGGTCCGTGGGTCCGCTATAATTAAGTGCTATGTAAAAAATATAATTGCAAACTCAGATCAAAAAAAGAAAAGACGGCGCGCCGCGAACAACAAAATTGAAGCCACCTTTTTATCTATGTGTGTGTCGAAGGTTTTGAGGTTTTGTGCTCTAAGTAATCTAAAATTTATAGTGTAAAAATTGAGAAACTATGTTATTTGAAGTACTTACAAGTGAAAAGTGATTCCGTGAGACTTTTAATGTGATTTGCTGCTGTTTTTACAAGTTTTCACTACACAGTAAGGCATAATTCTATTTTTAAATTTTAAGTTTACTAGACGACGACTAGAGAGCGATGAGCATGGTTTTAGTGTAGGTGTGTGCGTGAGCATGTATGTTTATTTGCATGAGCACGGCTTTGTGCGGTTTCACTTTTGTTGTTCGCGGCGCGCCGTCTTTTCTTTTATTTGGTCTGAGATTGCAAATTAATATTCTTGTCTGTATTCAATACCGAAATGGTCCTTTTACACAGCTACGACAAAAGAAGGGCGTGCGAATGTTCCCACGAACAATACCGTGACCTAGCTGTGACGTCATGGGGAAGTAAAGGTATTTTTCCAGGTCGTCTAGTCCCCTTGCCTAAGGGTACAATGGCTTTGTTATACAAATAGTAGGCGAGGAAGATAAACAATTACTAGTCGGCGCGGCAGCTCTGATTAAATAAACGACTGATTGGAAACAGAAATAACATTATTACGATTGCTGGAAATGATTTGTGCTTGCTAGCAATTTCTGTATCAACAATTCTAATGAACACTTGACTCTGAAATTTCTGAATCACCTGGAAACCAAGAGGTGTGTTATATTCAAGGGCGTCACCAGAGACTGTATCTACCCCGGCCTAGGATTTGCATGAAGGGCTTCGGACCATCGTACATGTACATAAATATTTTTTGCCCCCCTTTTAATTTCTTATTTTATTTATATTACTTATTTGTTGTTATAGCGGTAATAAAAATACATACATACATACATAAAATCACGCCTGTTTCCCATAGGGTAGGCAGAGATCACGGATCGCCATTTGCTACGATCCTGACATACTTCTTTTGCTTCACAAAAAATAATAAATGAAATACACACTTTGAAAATTTTAAATCCCTACTTACTGTTCATGAGATTCAGTCCGCTGACAGACGGACGGATAGACAGACCGACGGAAAGCAGAGGCTTAGTAATAGGGCCCCGTTAGCACCTTTTGGGTACGAAACCCTATAAGGCCATATTTTTATTAAAGTCTTGTATTTGTACTCTAAAACGATCCTTATAATGGCTGTCGGGTTTGAGCCATTAGGTGGCGACGTCCTTGTCTAAAGGGAATATTTCTAATGAGCATTTCGCTCTGACATTCTAGGACTTTACCTCGAAACCTAGAAGTGGGTTCATGTTATTAACATTTGAACGTAACGTGACTCCATAACCGTTACGCAAATAATAACTTCTTTAAACAAATAAAAAGCTCTTTCGAACCAATATGTTGAAAACATTCAAGGTGCACTTCAAAAGCTCCTTTCGTGGACATGTTTTCTAACTCATCGGTTCATTGAGAAGAGACCGTCTTAGATTTGTACACGTTATGGAAATACAATTTGTTGGTCCATTTACGAGTGTGTTCGGTTGTGAATTCAATATGAATAAATCTAATTGAACCAATCGGTTATCGATATTGCCGAGCTGTGCGTAAATTCAATCGGAAATGGATGTCAAAACGATTTGTTTAAAGACCTTCCCTGATTTATGTAAGGGCTGCAGCCTGATTCGGTGTCATAGGATTCGGCTGATGCTAAATACATACATACATACATATTATCACGCCTGTATCCCTAATGGGGTGAGCAGAGCCACAAGTAAACATAAGAAAACTTGCAGTCACTTCTGATTTGGTCCTGATGCTAAATAATAAAATCTAAAATCAAAACAGAGGGAGGCCTATGTCCAGCTGTGGGTCTGAGTACAGCTATGATGATGATGAAAATCAAAATTCATTTTCTGGTCTTAACGTTCAAAAGATTGTTGTTCTTCCAATACTACGTCAACAGACGCACCACACGCACAAACTTCTTGTACTTCTAGTACAAAAATATTCAAGAGTCTATTGTGCAGGCGTGACGTCACGTCGATTTTTAGTACCATACTGAGTCGTTGAACGTGTTAAACGCCAATACATGCTAATACATAGACCTGGTATCAATAATAGGTATTGTTCGAATATATCTTGCATGATGATTAAGACTTAAATAAGCGACAAAACTGGTATGTAGATAGGCTAGCGCTCTTATTGTTTTTTGTTCTCGTTATTGACTTTTTTTTCATTTCATAAGAGACCGACAAACGAGCTACCTAACTTGTCTGTTATTCAGCGATATCTGATCCTGCAGACGAACTGTATTACTTTGAAGCGATTCGATTACTAAAAACGTTGACATTAAACATTCTATCAGCCATCTGGTGAAGCTTTGGTTAGTTTGGGGCTAGATGGCGCTGTGTGAAATGCCCATAAATATTTATTTATTTATAAGAACTGTCATATATAACGTTACGCTAATTTAGTCGTTCTTGCGACACAGCTTTTATATTTTACGTAATTTTAGCGATTATATTATGTGACATTTCATGTCAATGTTAATCCGCTATTCCATTTTTGACTTTATTGCTAGCGATATTGTTGAGTCTCTTTTGTCTCCGTTTCTTCTATAAACTTCTCAGCCGAATGTGACATCCAATCAGGGTTACGGGCCCATTTCCATCGTTGCTTTTTGCAAACAAACCATTCGTCGTAGGTAATTGTCCACTGATTAAATTCGTTAAATAATTAAGGATATTTGATTAATGGTTGGTGGGCCTGACTTGAATAGATTAATTTATTTTAATTTAGAAAATTTAACTTTGCGGTGGGAAAACAGATAAGAGTGAAATGGGTCACGCTTTTCGACACTTTTTGCGACATCTTTTAAAGAATAGGTACTTAGTAGGCAACCATGGTGATGAAGATCAAAGACTGGTTGGTCTCTTCTAAAAGTTTTCATCCACTTTTTCTTTGCGATGGGAATATAGATAAGAGTGAAATGGGTCCGATATAGATAGGAATGAAATCGAATGCCAGCTTGTCCTTAGTACCTATGGATCTTCACCCGATATTAATAAATTAATTGATTTGAGAAGAAAAATTAAAATTTACACATGATAATTTTTTTTGTAAAAATGTTTTATTATTTCATTCTCTATAACCTGACCCAGTGTGCATAGACACAGTAATCCCATTGTAATTGGTATAATGAGGCAAAATGTTTTTTTTTATGTAACCTGCCTTGCGTTGACTGTATTTTGATATTTGACTATTTACTCATTTTTAGAGTTGCGTACTCGAAGGGTGCCAAAGGAACCCTATTACTAAGCCTCCGCTGTCCGCCCGTCCGTCCGTTCATCCGTCCAGTCCGTCCGTCTGTCAGCGAAAGCCCATACAAGAAAAATGTTTTCATAATCGATCATCGAAGCTACCTATTTAAAAAGTGATATTAAAAAGACGTGGACGTATAGATTGGTAGGGTTTCCCTTCGTGTGCGAAGTCGACTCGCACTTGACCGGTGTTTTACGTCAGGACCGTGACAGTCTTGTAGTAGGTGGCTACTGGATTATCCTGTTACCCACCACTACCCGTTTCATAACAGTAGTTTTGTTATTTTGCCTCAAAAATGACATCTGCTGCCATTACCGTAAATCGATCATTTATAAGCAAACTAAAGCTACGCGTTTTTCTACTCTTCGAATAAATGCTAGTAAAAACATGAGCCGACATTTGTCCCCAAATCCGTCTCGTGATTTGCGGCTACTATTAATTCTACTTGCGTATACCCAGTGCGTGGGATATAACGTAATTTGAATTGACGGCTATCCCTTTAGCACTACTTTCTGATGAATATCGCATTAACCCCGGAATACTCAAACGCGTCTCAGAGTTGAGCACATCTCAAGTGACGAGTTTTTGACAGATTTTTATCAAAAACTGTCAAAAAACCGTGACTTGAGACGTGCTCAACTCTAAGTCGCGTTTGAGTATTCTGAGGTAAGTCAGAAACTTTACCTTTTAGTCAGACACTAGTGTTAAGTAAACTAGTGAAAAAAACTTATTGTTTTGTCACTTGTACTTTTTTTTGTACTGTCTCGTTTCTCCTCCATCTTCTTCGACGCATCCCTATGTGGTGCCAACTCCTGTAAATTCCCTTAAAACTTGACATTATCCAAACCTTTAAAGTGTATTATGTCATCGTTCCACTTTATCATCACTATCTATCGACTTTACCCACCGCCTAAAATCCCCCTTGAACCGAATATTTGGGTCAAGTATTAGTCAGGCAGGTAAGTACTTGTCCAATCAAAGTCTATACAAAGTATATGTACTACTTGCAAGCTTATTTCCTTTGATTGCTCGTGCATAAGGAATGTGCATGCCCATACGGAAAGCAATCGATTGAAGTCAAGGACTCGTGTGTTTAAATTTTAAAATTCAATCCTGCTGGAGTACCTTTAGGAATATTACATTGATAAAAGAGCACTACTGGTCTAGTAACACCACCATTCGAAAACATAAGGGTCTATCAGGGTCTATCAAATATATTTATTTGGGAACATGATCAAAGATTCTTATAAACTAATTGCAAACGATGATAGCTGCAGTAGTTTTAGAAAAACTGTGTCGCAGCTACCAACGCCCACCTCCTTAACCAATAGTTGTTCCTCTATGCTATGATCTACAAAAGTTATAATTGTAATATTACATGCAATAAGGTCGTGGTTTTGATTCCTGAGTAATCTCAAACGGCAAAAACGAGGAAACCAGCATGTAAAGTTGCATGCAAAGTTACGCTGATATTGAACATTCTCACAGACTTTAATTATAGATTTATCATATTAGTCGGAGGTACTTCATACACGTATGTAAGTTTACCTAGAAAATACTAGTAAATAATAAATAAATAAATATTTGTGGACATTTCACATAACGCCATCTAGCCCTAAAATAATCAAATCTTACACTATGGGCACCAGATGGCTGATAGAATACTTTTTTTGTAAATACATACTTACCTATAATACTACAACACCCAGACCCGGAAGAAATATTTGTAGAACATACAAACATTTCTCCCGTAGCGAAATTCGAACCCGCACCTCTTGCGTGTCAGCGGAGCACTTTTAGATTCAAAAGGTAACATGTCTCTTGATTATTTTTACTTTTATTCTATTTTTTATTGTTTATTGTACATTTTGTAAGAAACTAGCTTCCACAACACAGGGAATCCTAGTGTGGGGCTAGTAAACAAAAAATGTTTTGTGTACATAGCATTAAGTTTCATCAATAAAAATTATTTATTATTATCTCGCGACACGTCAAACGAATAAATTTAAAAACTGACGAACCTTTTCTTTCCACCACTATACTTCAACCGGGTGGTAGACCACATTTTTGGCCGACCGTACCTGCTGGTAAAAGTAAAAGGCTCTAAAAAGATTTTCAATTTTTTAATCTAAATTTTCAATCGGCTCACGTTTTTAATTTCCTTTCCCTTTTCCGCAGAGTGCTTTTAATTAAATATTACAGATGTACAGACCGCTCTACATGACTCTAGGCCGTCCTAGGGCGCTCGTTATTTTATTAAGAGTACTTAGGTAATTTAAAATCTAGCGCTAACTCGGTACTAACTCCTACGCGTGAGGTCATCATAGGAGAAAAAGAAAGAGGAAAACATGTTGTGCCGACCCCACCTAGTGGGATAAGGGCAGGAAAATGATGATGATGAAATATCATAACACTGACATATCATTGCTAGCATAGTTGCAAGGAAATTGCATTCACTAATTCAAAAGAAAGAAAAATATTTATTTTGTTATCAAACCTACATCATACAATTTTCAGGCACTAGTCAACACTTACAATATAGGGTAACAAAAAAGGCCACCACTCAAAAGGCGTGGTATGCGAACCAGGTGCGGTCCGATGGGGGGGGGGGGGGGGGGTCACAGAGTACATGACCTCCCCCCCCAAAATCATACACGTCAAATTTACAAAATATAAAAAAGTAATTTTCTGCCCCTAGCCGCGATGCCAACAAAAATAGAAGGCTTCCATTTCTTTTATAATGTGTGCAATAAAACCTAATTTACTCGACATATTCTATTATTAGTAACCCCCTCCAAAATTTAAGGCTGCGACCGCGTCTTATGTGAACGCATCATTACTTACTTTTACATAGAGGGGATTCGAACTGACGACTTCACGGGGATTCCCAGGGGATCCTGGTGGACGAACTCCTCAGGCAGCTTTCGTGCAATTGACACAATTAATTTAAAGTATTAAATTGTCCATTAGATAATAAGCGAATGCATTTAATGAAGGCTCCAACATTTCAATATGGTTTCGTAACATTATGATAGGTCAAAGAACTGTGCGGAAAATCATTAGTATTCCTCAAGTTAGTCATCTTCAACGCATTAGGGGGTCGCCACACGTCGAGTGAGCAAGAAATTGCCTCTGTCACTTATCATCATCATCTTCCTGCCCTAATCCCAATCTATGTGGGGTCGGCACAGCATGTTCCTTGGATTGTGCTGTTAAGCTACAGCCACACTACCTTACCGTCTACAGCCCGTTTAAAAATGCGTGAAGTGGTGTTTTATACTAGTGTCAAAAAATCCAATATGGCGGTTTTAAGAAGAATTTTTCAATGAACTAAGGCTTAGGTACCATTTTATAGTACGAATTAACATCAGGTGTCTAAAAATCAACAGCTGAACTATGCAACCTTCGTCCGTCCGCAAGTCCGTCCGTCTGTCAGCGCACTGTATCTCACGAACCCGTTATAGGTAGAGAGTTGAAATTTTCAATGTGCATTTCTCTTTCGCGTTATAAGAAAAAAAGAGGGCCACACGCATTTTCTTTATAAAATGTGTGGCGCTTTCTGTTCTATAACGAGAGCACTGATGATCTTGTGGTAGCGTGCCCGCTTTCCGATCCTAAGGTCAAGTGTTCAAATCCAATCGTGCACCAATGGGTTTTTCTGTAAGTACGAAAAGTTTATGTGCGCTATACCAGTACTCTCGATCGGAGAAGAAAAACATTGTGAGGTACAAACTCAAAAGTTTGAAGAACATTGTGCCAAATGCACGAAATTAGCACTTTAAATCCTTTCACCAATCTGGTTCTAAATAACTAGTAACATGACTGGATAGATAGATAGACAGATACCAACGTTTGCTATTAAATGTATGTGGTCCATTAGTAGAATATTGGAACCAGGCATTAGTCAGGCCTCTCCCGCCGATCCGTCTTACCTAATTAGGGTCCTACTACCGTCGCTAGCGGGTATAGCTTGGGGAAAATCATGATAAAGGTTTATAAATTGAACATTCCGTATTCTCCAAGAGAAGCTTGCTCGATAGTACTACAAGGTTTCTTTGGCCTGTGGCCTTTCTTTGAAGTACTTCGTTCTTCTACTACTACGATCGTTAAAGTTAAGCAACGATATGCGCGGTCACAAATTGGGATGGGTGACCGCAAGTGGCATTACGAGCTGAGCGCTTCCGTGCTTCGGAGGGCACGTTAAACAGTCGGCCCCGGCTTTTAAGTCGTTAAGCCATGACGGAGGCCTTTAGGCGGCCTAAAAACTCCGTCACTAGAGTTGACCACTAGCTCATACGAACATTCATACATACACGCGGCTTTTAGGAAGTAGAATGATAAATTGATTTGAGTCACCGATTTCGCGAGATGTTAAAATTCAACTTTACATTTACCTACAACGTTTAGTCATGCATTCCTCAGTGGTAGGTACGAGCATTTACTGGTTCCGTTATTTCTCGCAATCTCTTTTGAAGGATACTAATAATACTTAATCGTGTTATTTATTAGTTCTTTCGAATCTGTGTTATGAAGGGATTTTAAGTACCTACACTCAGACCAAATAAAAAGCAAAGACAGAAACAACAAAAGGGAAGCCACCTTTTTATCTATCCTGTGTGTGTCGAAGGTTTTGAGGTTTTGTAACCTAAAATTCATAGTAAAATAATTAAGAAACGATGTTATTTGAAGTACTTACAAGTGAAAAGTGATTCCGTGAGACTTTTTATGATATTTGCTGCTGTTGTTTACAAGTTTTCACTACACAGGAAGGCATAATTCTATTTTAAGACTCGTGACGTACTAAGAGCGATGAGCATGGTTTTAGTGTAGGTGTGTGCGTGAGCGTGTATGTTTACTTGCAAGAGCACGGTTTTGTATGGCTTCACTTTTGTTGTTCGCGGCGCACCGTCTTTTCTTTTTCTTTGGTCTGAGTAAGTAATTACATACAAAAAATTACGCTTGTTTCCCAGGCAGAGATCACAGATCGCCATTTGCTACGATCCTGACATATTTCTTTCGCTTAATTCACTCTCAATACATTCCTCAGTGCGCCTCAAAAAGGCTCCTTTAATGCATTTGACACATTTTTTTACATTTTAGTTCTGCGACATACTGGTGTGTCCCTCACGATGTTTTTCTTCACCGTTTGAGAGTACTAATAAACTATTAAATTGACATATCATCACATTTTTTGGAATATAAAAATGTATTGGTGCACGGCCAGATTTGAACCTATTACCTAGGTTCAGGCGGGGCCGCTGCCACTAGACATAGATTCACTTCTACGGTCAGTGTTCTAAGAAACGAAAGACATTGGTGTCTTGGCATTCTAGAGGCATGTGTTGAATAAATGTTTGCAAGTTCTGCAAATATTCCTTTCGGGTCGAGGTGGTGTGGAATCAAGATAATCGCAATTTCTGATACCCACGACACAGGGAATAATAGTGTGGGGTCGGAACTATGTATGTGACTGTCTAGAATGATTCATCTGACATTGTTCCGTATTAGTTCTGGTTTATCAGCAACTTATGAGAATCTTTGGAAAAATGAAAGTCATAATACTAAAATTTTTATTTCTGTCAAAAACTTGATTGTGTTCTTTTTTATAAATAACGCCAAGCCTAATACCTAAGCCTCTACCTAATGCTAATATTATTAATTATTTGTCTATTTGCTGCTCAAAGTAAATACCTGGTATTGATAACGTCATACCGCCGACCATAATTTACGTTCTATAGAAATGCACAACGTATGCCATTATATTAAAATAATTGTAAACGAAATTTAAACTAATCCATCCAGCTTATCCTGTCCATGCTTAGACCGCCTAAAGGCCTCCTTCTAGGCTTAACGACTTAAAAGCCGGGACCGACTGTTTAACGTGCCCTCCGAAGCACGAAAGCGCTCAGCTCGTAATGCCACTTGCGGTCACCCATCCCAATTTGTGACCGCGCATATAGTTGCTTAACTTTAACGATCAATCAAGAACGCCTAAGCAAGCTACGCCACGAGCGCTTCCCCTTGGTGAGATGTCGTGAGATTTTTGTCGACCCCCTCCCTCCACCCTAATCTTAAGTGAGTTTTTTTTAAATGCGTATTATTAATGTAAATTAGTTAATTTGGACCTCCCTCTCCCACATGTGAGATTGGGTGAGGTTCGGCTCGACCCCCTGCCCCCCTAAACACCTCACGTAATTAATGGACGCCCCCTTACGTGAAAATAGCGTAAAACTGTGCAGAATATTTGGCATTTTGCCTCAGCGCGGATGTCCAGGGATTTTGGTATTTATAACGACCAAGTTTCCGCTTTAAAAATGACACTCATATGCAGTCGCAGAAAATGTAGGTTTGAATAAAAATCAAGCTTTGAATACCAAGTCGAATTAAAATTCAGTTTTTCAACTTCTTTGTACGAAACTTACTACAAATGTTAGGTAGACTTGGACAATATACTTATATACTTAAACAGAATAACCCTCCAATACTCAAACGTATCTCAAAGTTGAGCACGTCTCAAATGACTATTTTTTGACAGATTTTCATCAGAAACTTTCAAAAAACCGTGAGTTGAGCACGTCCTTTCATGGACATTTATAGGTATTTTTACTGAGGCCTATGTCCAGTGGACTGCTATAGGCTGATGATGAAGAAGATTTTTTACAAAAGTAAATGTTAACATATATCTCTGCGGTAATCAAACCTACATCAGTATCTCAGACCACGCTGAGTCAATTAGTTGTTGAATTATAATTAACCAATCTAATTTCGTAAATTACATTTCTACTTAGGTAATGTAATAAGCCTTTAATTTTTTACGTGAAAGTTCGGTCACAGTATCGCGTATCACAGTTATACTTTGACCAAAATTAGAGTCACGGTTTTTATATTTTATGGGCTGCCGTTTTTGACGAAAATAATAATAGTCTAGTGTGAAACTTAGTTCAATAAGAAAATTGAGAAATTAATTGACTGATGAAGCTGGCTGACAAGTCGTCAATCAATAATTTGAAAAGCGAATGAAAATAGTTCTTAATTCAAAAATTTTCCTTTTGTTTTATTTGTTATCAGTCAAAGATTTACTGGTCTTCAGTACTCTATGCGAGTACAATCCACGATCAACACTGATGCTATCCCGCGGGAAATCTGTCTCCAAACTCGGACCCATTTCTGCAAAGGTAATTTTATTGTCACGGTTAGCCCGAACTTTCTAGTAGATAGAGCTAAAGTTCGCATTCGCAGACCATGTTTCCCGAACACTTAATTATTTATCGCCTAATCAGTGTCATGTTTGACGACCTCAGTGTTGTGGCGGGCGAGTGCTCGGCTGAGACGCAAGAGGCGCGGGTTCGATTCCCGCTATGGGAGAAGTGTTCTACAAATATTTCTTGCGGGTCTGGGTATTGTAGTATTATGTATTATAATAATGTATTTACAAAAAAAAGTATATAAAGTATTCTATCAGCCATCTGGTGCCAAACAAGCTTTACTTAGTTTGGGGCTAGACTAGATGGTGGATGGTGTTCTGTGAAATGTCCATAAATATTTATTTTATTATTTATGTTTAATCTGACAGCCTCGGTGGCGTGGTGGGCGAGTGCTTGGCTGAAACGCAAGAGTCGCGGGAACAATTCCCGGTGTGGGAGAAATGTTTGCATGTTTTTCAAATATTTCTTCCGGGTCTGGGTGTTATGGTACCGTGGTACTCGTAGTTTCTGATACCCACGACACAGGTAATCCTTGTGTGGGGTCAGAACTATGTATGTGACTGTTGGGGCATCAAAGCCGGTTTCGTGAATTACGCGCGACCTTTCCACATTTTTTTAATTTAAACTTCAATAAAGAATACATTGAACTTGAACGATATGCAAGTACCCGTAATGGTTCAAGTCCGACCATTTAAAATGACCCTTCTTGATTTTTTCTTCATATTATTTTATCGTTTCGGTTTCGAATCGATGTGTGATTCACTTTTCGTTTTGTAATAAATATTAATAAAAACATTACCGAAATATTCTTTACAGTTGGGTAGAAATCCTAAAGGTTGCTAAACCTAAAACTTGGAATGTGTACATCCCAAGCTTCAATTCCAATACATATAGTTTATAATAGTTAATAGTAATCTTACTTCTTACTTATATTATAAATGCGAAAGTTTGTGAGTTTAGATGTTTGTGGCTCAATCACGCCTAAACGGCTTAACGGATTTGAATAAAACTTGGAATATACATAGTACATGTACTGGATTAACATATAGGCTATTTTTTATCCGGGTACCACGCGAGCGAAGCCGCGGGCGGCAGCTAGTATATTATAAATGCGAAAGTTTGTGAGTTTGGATGTTTGGATGTTTGTGCCTCAATCACGCCTAAACGGCTGAACGGATTTGGATGAAACTTGGAATATACATAGTACATGTACTGGATTAACATATAGGCTATTTTTTGTCCGGGTACCATGCGAGCGAAGCCGCGGGCGGCAGCTAGTTAGATATATTTTATTATTCTTTATTATAGTCACACTGGCGATATAGTTACATTACGAGGTACCTACTCGTATATACTTTAGTTTTTTTTTATGTTGGTAAAATATTATACTCTAGCAAACACTATAACTAGCTTACGGCCGCGTCTTTTCTCGCGTTATACCCTGATAGAAAGTCGCCTATAAGTTATCTCAGATCACGAACTATATTATAATTATGTACCTACCTACTATAATAGCCCAGTGTGACTTTTGTCATACTTATTTGGAAAATATCAGATCGGTTTTGGAGCGAACAGATTTAGCAATATCCCTAACGGGGCGGCAGAGCTACAAGTAATTATTAGAACGCTTTCAGCCATTCCTGATCCAAGAGTCCCAAGATGGATATAGTGAACCATGGTGACAGGTGATCAGCCCATCGCCCATGTAGATGGTCCATCATTTTGTACAGGATACTATCGACTCTTAAGTCTTACGACATGCTCGGGAAGAGAAGCAGCTGGACGCATTCTATGCTTTTTCTTTACTCCCAGTCTAGCACAGAAATAACTTACTCATCATCATCATTTTCCTGCCCTTATCCCACTAGGTGAGGTCGGCACATCATGTTTCCCTCTTCCATTTTCTCCTATCACTCGTCATCTCCGCACTCACTCCTTTCACACGCATATCCTCTTTCACACAATCCATCCATCTTTTCCTTGGCCTTCCTCTAGCAGTAATAAGACTAAGGCCTTTCACCATCTATAGTAGATGATTTTTACAGCGTCAGGAGGCAACTTCTACCCTCACAGACGGGACGTTGTAGTGCCTGGGACGAATTAAGATGGAGTAGGCTTGCCCAGCACCTATTCCATCCTCTCAGCTTAGTCCGCCTTGTCCACAGGAAAGACATGGTCAATACGTGCGGAGCTAACTAAGCCGCGGGTTTCCTCACGATGTTTTCCTTCACCGTTTGAGAGTACTGGTATAGCGCACATAAATTTTTCACACAGAAAAATCCATTGGTACACGACCGGATTTGAACCCACGACCTTAGGGTCGGAAGGCGGGGTCACTACCAACTAGACCACCAGTGCTCTCAGCAGCTTTCAGCAGTAATAACTTACTCAATAACCACATTTTATTAGGTACGAGTACATTACCTTGAACCTGATGCTACAAACGTTACGTATGTAAGTTTTTCACATGAAACCGGTCTAAGGGGCTTAACCCATTATAGTACAAATGTACACGGTTAAGTGATTTTAAGAGCGCAGCAGGAGCAAAGCGCTATTACTTGTACAATGTATAGTCGCTATTAGCTGATGTACTTCAAACAAAATTGTATAGGTAGGTTAGGTACATGGTTGATTGAAAAATTGAAGCGCTCGTGGCGTAGCTTGCTTAGGCGTTCTTGATTGGTCGTTAAAGTTAAGCAACGATATGCGCGGTCACAAATCAGGATGGGTGGCCAAGTGGCATTATGAGCTGAGCGCTTCCGTGCTTCGGAGGGCTCGTTAAACAGTCGGTCCCGGCTTTTAAGTCGTCAAGCCATGACGGAGGCCTTTAGGCCTAAAAACTCAGTCACTAGAGTTGGCCACTAGCTCATACGAACATACATACATTGACAAATGTTTTTATAGTGTTAATGATCTACTGAGTTAAAATTAATTGCTTTTTTATATACATTTGTTAATTGCCTAAATGAACTTAATCTTTACTAACAGAAAGAAACACAGTGAAATACGAGTATATGTTCACGCATAAGTAAACATAAACTTATATAATATAGGCATACTTACTCGTAAAGATATACTTATACACATAATACTACAACACCCAGACCCCGAAAAAGTATTTGCAGAACATACAAACATTTCTCTCGTAGCGGGAATCGAACCAGCGCCTCTTGCGTCTCAGCCGAGCACACGCCCGCCACGCCACCGAGGTTGTCTAAATAGTTATCCACTTTTGTCGCTGACTGTACAATTGCACATACGGTATCTAATATAAGCTTTATGAAATATTATTAGTGTGGCTTGTATGATATTAACCCCATTCGTCATGGGATGGTTTGTGGTGATTTTATGGCTAGATTTTATTCCATCCTATGGCCGTTTTAGTGTTCGGCATAAACTGGAGGGCAAAGATTGTAAAATTATTTTATAGCGCAAGGATCAGTAGTTTAGCGATCTCTTAGTGATTTCTAAGACGAATATATTTGTTCAGTACATTTTTATTCAAACAGCGACTCTTGAAGAATGAAACGGAAAAGTTCAAGTTAAGCTGCAAACGCAGAGCCTGCAAATCTTAACAGCCAAAGGAAATGTCGTTATGACTAGCCTGTTATGGGAATTTTGCGAATTAATAAACAGTAAGCCCGCATTACTCGATATTAAAGCATAATGCGCGGGCGCATAAAAACTGGCATCCGAAACCAGTTCTTGGTCATTTGTTTACCGGCTGTCGGACAGAGCACACGTAATCATGTATCGTGCAATCGCTATTATTGTGATACTCTGCCTCAGTAACCTCGAGGCTTCAAGGAGGTTCTACTATCCGGACAAGGCTGACCCTAACGCCATTGTGTTCGATGGACCTACCAATGCAGAGTTCCGGAAAGTAAAAGAACCTGAGACGCCACCTGCAACAGATTACGACTATGGAGAGGATAGACTGGATATTAAATTTGGAGATCCAGAAGATGATTGTTGATGAAGGATACTAACGTCCTGGAGTGATGTTATGAGAAGAAAGAAGAGGCAGAAAATGTGATGGTGAACGTGCCATTTGTACTCAGAGTAAGATATTACAATTAATTTATTATAGGTTGTTGAAAAGTTTTTGTGACTAGGATCAAATACCTAACGTATTTGATTGATATATTTGTCATACAAGTGACCTACATTTTGGCAGAACCGTGTAGAAGCTCTGCCAGGAATCGAAAATCAAATTGTAATTACGAGGATTCTAAAATTTGGAAAAGCCAAGGATTTGTTCTTCTGATGGCGTGATGCCAGCCACCCAAATATAAACCTCTGGATAAAAAAATACTTTGCCAAGTTACTTTTGAACATGTTGTATTGTAAAAATCTAAATTATTTTGGCAGCAATGTGAGTGTTTACTGACATAAGTCTAATTTTGAGGTATAAGCATATTTGCTTTCATGGTAATTCTATAACATAATAATGTAGGAACCTTTTACGTATATGTAGGTACATTATTTTTATGTGTTAGTATGTCTGATACAACCTCACCATTTTTTACACTTGCAATGTAAATGAATGTTAAAAACAAGATTCCCAAAATGATATTTATAACACGTTTTGAGTTAAAACATAATGCGTATAATTTATTATAATAAGTCTTAAGAAGTTACTTGACCTTGCCGTCAAGCGATATTTGCCGTAGTGATATATAATTGGTTATATTTCGTTTAGGTAAGTATGTATATAGATATTTATTTAAGATGTTAGACAATTTGTTATTTGGTAACTACTTAGGAAAAATACTGATGTGTTGTATCAAAGAAGAATATGATATGTAATTAACATTTTATCTAATACCCAGTGTTGTAAGTTGAAATTTATTTCTATAGAAACAAGGTCTTAAATCGCGTTTACTGTTACAGTTGACTGTCTGTAATCGCTTCATAGGAATACAAAACAGTTTTACTAATTACTAAAAACTCTAATTGCTCTCTCAATTATTATTTAATGAATGACCTAGGGTTCTTATTTAGGCTACAGATCAGTATTGCCATTCAGCTTGGCAATGCGGTCAGCGTCTTGGGCACGCTTTTCTGATGAGCTGGATCAGGTGAGCTATCTATAGACCGTTTGCAACGGCCTTTAGATAGTCCGACTGTTTCTTTAGTATTTTGTAAATTATATTTGTAAGTTGTAAGTTACTTCCTGTTAATAAAATTATTTAGGTATATATTTAGAAGGTCCTTTTTGATGTAAAAGCAGTTAGTATTAAGAGTTTTACCTGTTTGCGGTTTCTTGATAAGTACACAAAGAGTTCTAATAATAATATACCGTCAAAAATTAACACAAATCCTTATTAGTTAATCAGAAAAAGGATTCAGGATGTTTCAATGATGAACTCAAGGAAATATGTGTGACAATGTAAGATAATGTTGACTGAATTATTTTGTAATATTTATTTTTATAAATAAAATACTTTGATGTGAGAATGTGCATTGTTTATTCCAAGTCAATAATTCAACATTTTACCTAAATTATATAACTGCCTAAAAATGGTTAGCTATCCACCTAAGTTATAGGTAGGGCATGTAATAAAAATGTATACGGTCATATAGGTAGATACTCATTTGTAATCTGTGATCAAGGGTTGTCTTTTTTAACCGACTTCAAAAAAAGTGGAGGTTCTATGTTTATTTAGGTTTTGATGATTCTTTCACTGTTGTATAGAAAATGGTCCCATATAAATTTAATATCTGAGGGATTTATACTTTTTAAGTAATATTTAAATATAATAAAAAAAAATTACAGTTTACCTAATTATTTTCTTACTCAATCTTATGGTAATGACATAAGTCATGGACACTTTCAAGGTTGCGTATCATCCAAATACATATAATATGAAACAGACGTTAGTGACTGACAAACTGATAATTAATGCACCACTTACCCCCGAATACTCAAACGCGACTCAGAGTTGAGCACGTCTCAACTCACGATTTTTTGACAGTTTCTGATGAAAATCTGTCAAAAAAAAATCGTCACTTCAGACGTGCTCAACTTTGAGATGCGTTTGAGTATTGGGGGGTAAACCCATAAGTCCTAGAAGCGGAAAGTTCGAGGGGTGTATTTCTTATGGTGTGTGTGTACTAGGAAAGAAATTACCGAAATTTAGCTTCTAGAGGACACAGCGGGCCGTTCCACTAGTAGGTACTAATATTATACTGTTATGGCGTTATTTCTATGCATATCGCGTATACATATTTCTTCTGTTACTCTCGCTTGGTATTGCACAAATAAATTAATCCTTTCCCAAAATATAAGGCACTTCTAAGCTTCCAATATGATACAAGAAGGCCGAGAAACTTTTTATGGATATGGCTCTATGTTTATGTTCAAAGCGAACCATAAAATTGGTGAAGCGTGAACGCCACTACGAAATGGTTCACTTATAAAGCTGGTTTCTGGCTTCCTACAAATATGAATGCGGATGTTTGTATGACTGTGCCTCAGTGGACAAAATACCGAATGACATTCCTGGCCGGACGTACGCCATCTGCAGACGAGACATGTCCTGACTAAGCAAGCGACCACGTGTTAGTGCGACCACGGAAGACCAGCACTGGGACGTCTCGCCCTCCCTTTTTTTTTCTTAATGCTAAACCTCTTTTGTTTGGTAGTTGATCTGGAACGTACCTATATTTTTATTGTGTTAAGAAATGTCACTGTCAGAAACTGGAGGTTGTTGTGATAAATGAAGAGTACAATATGTAATTAATGTTAATTTATTTGTTTTTTTTTATGTATTTTGTCGAATAAACCCACATGTGAGTATAGTTGTGTTGATTATTTCAATAAAGTAGGCATAATACCCTACATAAGTAAGTTCGTATGAGCTAGTGGCCAACTCTTGTGACGGAGTTTTTAGGCCGTCTAAAGGCCTCCGTCATGGCTTAACGACTTAAAAGCCGAGACCGACAATTTAACGTGCCCTCCGAAGCACGGAAGCGCTCAAGCTCGTAATGCCACTTGCACTCACCCATCCAAATTGTGACCGCGCATAACGTTGCTTAACTTCGACGATCAATCAAGAACTTAAGAAGAGTGATATGAGTGTAGATGGATAAAGAAGATAGGTAAAGGAAGGCCTGAGAAAAGATATATGATGTGAGATAAAGCATGCGTTTGAAAGGGGTCACTTCTGAGATGACGAGTACTAGGGCAAATTAATCATAATCATTTATTTGCAGGAATGTAGGTACAATAGTTAATGGTTACACACACAAGAAGGATCCAATACACTCTGCCTTGCCTAGGCGTGCAAAATTTTAACATTATTATAATTATCACACTAATAAAATATCATTAACTAAAGTAGGTAGGTAGTGTAAAAGTCAAAATTAGAAAAGAGAATTAGCGTGCCGGCCCTCACCCATAGAGAAAATGATGATGACACTCTTCCATTTCTGGTCATCGTCAGTTTCAATGTTAAATATTTGTTATTGACGAAAATCCATTAGGTATGTTTGGGAAACCAATATCTATTTACCAGAATGAAATGTAACACCATGGTATCGATAACGTCGAAATGACAGACACTGTTTATTTGTTTTCTATGTGAATGTGGCCAAATGGTGTTCCAGACGATGAATTTATAAGGACATCAGCTGGATTTACTGATCGTTACAGAGGTTTTCCGAGGGCAAGGTAAAAGCCTGCAGGTAGGTTTTAATGGATGGTCCGAGTTTTGTTTTGCTAACTCCACTTACGTGTATAAAATAATCACTATCAAAGAATAAAACCGGTAAAGCGCTGTTCAAATTCGCACACGAAGGGTTCCGCGAAGGGAACAAATAAATATTTGTGGACATTTCACACAGCGCCATCTAGCCCCAAACTAAGCAAAGCTTGTACTATGGAGACCGGATGGCTGATAGAATACTTATTACTTTTTTCATAAATACATAATACTACAATACCCAGACCCGGAAAAAATATTTGCATAACATACAACATTTCTTCCATAGCGGGAATCGAACCCGCGCCTGTCACTACTAGATAAGTAATACAGCGCCAGGAGGCAACTGTCCCTTACGATAACGACTCGCTACAGGGCTCGGTACAATTTTAGATGTAAACTTGCTCAGCACATATGCCATCCTTTCAGCTTAGTCAATGATTGATGAAGCCTACTCCATCTAAACCCGTCCCGGGCACTACAGCGTCCGGTTAGTGTAATCAAAAGATTGCCTTACTGACGCGGTATAAATTATCTGGTAATGCTTTGGTACATAATTAGTATATCCACGCAATACTACTAGTCGTGTCTGGTTGAACTTATTAGGTTCTACGACATGCCGGTTTCCCCACAATGTTTTCCTTTATTGTTTAAGAGCACTGGTATAGCGCGAATATTTTTTCTGACAGAAATCTATTGGTGCAAGACCGGATTTGAACCCCCGAACATGGGATCGGAAGGTGGGGCCGCTACCAATAGACCACCATAGTTCTCATCTACGCAATAAACGTCCTGAAGTAAAAATAAAGTTTTTCTACGTAATAAACATATTGAAAAGTAGAAAATAAGGTAAAAGATTTGTTTTCCTGCCACCTACATTTTCCTATAGATAACAGTAAATACCATTGAGGTATCTGCTCAGCGTGCCATCATTATCATGGTTATATAATTTATGCCGCCAATAACTGTAGAGTGCCTTTGTATTTACCTACATACTTAGATGTGCTCGTCATAATCGCTATTAGAATAAATTGAGTTACTGGATTCCGCGTGCGGCTTCATTCCATACCCTTCCTAGGTTTTAAACTATGTAGGCAGGTCTAAGTTTTTTTAATACATTCAGTATCCTCTCCAAAATCATGAACCACGTATTAAGCGTGATGGGCTGATCACCTTTCATCATGGTTCACCAAATCCATCTTAGGACTTTAAATCAGAAGTGGCTGCCAGTTTTCATATGTTTACTCGTGGCTCTGCCCACCCCATACGGGCGTGATATATATATGTATGTGTGTAATATTGTTTTCAAAATAATTACGAGACTTTTTTTAACATTTTCTTTTGGAGTGATGTTTTAAGTAGGTGCTTTATCTGGTTGGACCACCAAAAAAGTTTTAAAAGCAACGTTTATTAGTGCAGTTTTGGAACTCGTTTCGTTAAATTATTCGAACGCTTGAAAAGTCGGGGTCAGTGGAGTGCTTTTATGATTTTTGTGTTTTTTTTTCACATTCAGACGAGTTTTTAATCCTGTTTATTGTCTTCCACTAAGCACCTACTTAGGTACTTACGAACATTATATTGTACGTAGACCATCGAGCATATAACTAAGTAGACGTACCTACCTGCTATTAAAAATTGGGTACTAGTAAAGAAAAGGAACTAGTACTTTGTATTGTTTGACTTTTGACAGATTTCAGGGTCTATAAGAAGAATGTACGGTGGGCCAAGAAAGTGGTCTACCGTTTTTGACAAAACTTACTGTGTATGTAACCAAAATTGCGCTAAGGGTTGAGCCTTTCTAAACGTGAAAAAAACCTCTGTAAAAGTTAATATACGTTTAAAACAAAATATGGATTCTGTTTAGTCTTGAGAGGCGGATCTAATTCAAGGGGTCCAATTAGTACCTACTTAAAGAAACATTCGGGCTATCTGAAGACCGTTACAAACAGTATTATAGTCTTTTATTCTAGGAATGTATTTTTTTCTCTACCCTAACTTTGTTACTTACCTGTGAACAGACACGTTCAAGCCGAGGGGATTCCGTGTGATTTCCTCTGTTGTTACAACTTAGTTCGGTCAAGTTGGGTACTTTTATCGAACTTTCTTCAGCATCGAGGATTTTGTAAAGCCCTCAGCTTTGGGTTCTAAAAGTAACTGCAATGGATGGAATTCGATTTTGGATTTTTGAAGAAAGCTTACTCACACATAAAACTATTTACGCATTTATTAAAACTTGCTTCGGAATTCTGTCTTTATAATAAATAGACAAGAAAAAATTGCGAAAAGTGAGGCCGCTATGAACTTACTAACTTTTGGCTAACTATCAGTCAAAATTGTCGACGAATTTCAGTTTCTCTGAATAAGAACGCCACAAATGGGCATAAAAAAAAACCCGCTCTTAATGTAATAGACCCTTAGACTTCTTAAATCTACTTGTTTGATTGTTACCTGTAATGTAACCATATTACATAATAATAACTTTATCCCATTAAAAAAAACTACAAGAAACGAACTTGAAACTAATTATTACAAAGGAAAAGTTAGTTATAGAAAAAGCTATCTAGAAAACAAAAAACTAGGGACTAAATAATGCTCTGACTTGATTTTATGCATCAGATTGTTAGTTGTAAAACATTGAATCTGATTTTGATTTAGTCTATTAGTTTTGTGGTTACTTGGGCCGAAAATATTGTACTGCCTGTTTTAAAAAAATCCAAAATGGTGAAAAAATTGTGGGCTTTCCAGAGTCTTTCTTCCACTAAGGTAAAGATAAAATAATACAGGGCAAGGGCAAGGTCACCAAAAGTTAAAAAAATATCAAGCTTGGAAAATCCGCAACTCTCCAGACTATGCCCTTTTAAAGCTTTTCCTTCAGTTTGTATTCTTCTGAGGATTTCAATTTATATTTAGAAGCTTAGCAAAATGGTAATCAGAAGTTGTGTCAACAAAATCTTGGAAGGAACCTCAGAGTGAGAATAACTAACTTTCTTCGAATCGACTCGAATGACGTTATCCAATTTTCATTCAAAGTACCTACCATTGAGTACCTAATGCTTAGCTTTTACAGAAACAAACATACAATTAACTAAAGTATTAGAGATATAATTTACAAAATAAAAAAAGGCTATGCGAACTGATCCAGATCATTATTTTTCATTATTATCATCATCATCATCATCATCATCATGATTCGCAACCTGACAACAACCACTGTTAGATATAGGCCTCTCTTTGTATGCCACTCACCACGGTCCATTCTAGCCTCATCAAACGACCAACGTTTCCGTAACTGGTACTTGGAAACCATCAATGTTAATTAAGTTTGCTGTTTAATATGTTCAGTGCTATAGCCTGCTGATAGGTACTTTAGGAGGCGACCTTTTATTAATCTGTTTAGTTGTTTATACTATCCGAAACATCCGCAGTTGGAGAACTCTGAAATTGTTTTACTTATTTGAAGGGAACTTAGATGAAGTTCAGATATTCGACATTATAGTTGAAGCTACAATCTTCCTACCAATTGTATTAGAAATTCGAAGGTATGTGAGGATGAGCTGATGTTTGGGCCGTTTCCACTTGCTCCCACTCTGTTCTCCTACTGGTAGGAGCACGAAGACCAATATGTCCGCGGCTTAGTCAGCTCCGCACGTATTGACCATGTCTTTCCTGACAAGGCCAACTAAGCTGAGAGGATATATGCTATGGAGGCTATGGAATAGGTGCTGGGCAAGCCTACTCCATCTTAATTCGTCCCGGGCACTACAGCGTCCCGTTTGTGAAGGTAAAAGTTGCCTCCTGACGTTGTATAAATCTTCTAGATGGTAAAAGGTGGGGTCGGCACAACATGTTTTTCTCTTCCATCTTCTCCTATCACTCGTCTCAGTACTCACTCCTTTCACACGCATGTCCTCATTTACTCAATTTATCCATCTGTTCTTTGGCCTTCCTCTAGCAATGTATCTACATTCATATTCATCTTCATCTCGCTTTGTAATGTAATAACATGATTTGCTTCCCTCTGCATAACATGCCCATACCACGTTAACCTATTACCTACTCCTCATCTTCTCATGATCATTATTTACTCAACGGACCTATAAGATACTAGGGTCCAGACCCTACATTCTCTGTCACTGGCACTACTTTCAAACATCCTCTGACGTAGCCATTATTATAATTATATTGTAGTATGTAAACTGGAATATAATATTTACCTAGGCTACTTTTGATCCAGGTATCAAGTGAGCAAAGCTATAAGGCGGTACCTAGTATTGTGTTCTGAAGTGAATTTATGCCGGCGGCGATACAACAATGAGTAGAAGTCGTAATAGAATACATTTAGATAATGAAAACCTCATACTAATCAATATGTTGGTAGTCTTCTATAAACACATTGTGACCGTTTTGTTTGCGAGAACCTATATATAGATACCACATGATAAATAACAGTACTTTACTTTATTAGTTTTACTAGCTTCCTCCTGCGGCTTCACCACCTGATAAAAAGTAGACTTTGTATATTTTATTAAGACAAGGTATTTCAAGCATCGAGTTATATGTGATTTAAATCTATAATTTCATGTGTCATCATTATCCGTTAAGCCGTTTGAGCGTGATTAAAACACATAGAAATATACACAAAAAATAGTTAGGTAAATAATTATTATCTTTAGGGTTATCCGAAGGGTGCCAACTGTACCCTATTACTAAGCCTCCGCTGTCCGTCCGTCTGTCAGCGGGCTGTATCTCATGAACTGTAGGTAATAGGTAGAGCTGATATTTTCACAAAGTGTGTATTGCTGCTATAACAACAAATGATGAATGTAAAATAAAATAAAAACATTTTTTAACGTACATAATCGATCATCGAAGCTGCCTATTTAAAAAGTACATAGAGTAAAAGTCATATTCAAAATTACATGTATGATGGTACAGAACCCTTCCCGTGCTAATTTGACACTCACGCTTACCGTTTTTTATTTACAAATATCCAAACTTTTGCATATTTTATATTAGTAGGATAGTAGTATCACACATTAGTATTATTTTCCTTATATCGTTTTCAATTTATGAGCTTCGCTACTAATGTATTCCGCAGGCGTGTTTCATACACAAATGCTGCAGAGTCGTCTTATTTTTTAGCAAACGTTTTTACGAGTACTTTGTAATCGCCCCTAAGCGATATCCATGAAATGAAAGTGCATAAAATGTTGTCCAATTTAGATGTCACATTATTAATAATACCTAGGTACTTAAATAATTATGTTTGTCACCGTAAAATTGTAAGTCGAAGCTCAGATCGAAATTATCGAAATACGCGCGAGGCGAGCGAGCAGAGCGAGCGCGCCGCGGTAGAAATTTAAAGCAGTTAAATTGTAAGCAGTATGTTACGGTTCACTATATTTCGATAGCTTACAATCTCGCGAGATAGATTATAATCTGGAAGAGATTACTCTTAGCGATAAGGCCGCCCATTGTTATACTCATCATTATGTTAAGTGCCTATTTTTTTTTAATTTTATCATTTTTGTGATAATTTATTGCGTATCAATGTCCTGACTTCCTGATCTCCAAAGGTACGAGACATGCGTCTGTGACACGTCTTCGCCACTCACTACATCTGTATAAACCACGCCTTAGGAATTTACAATGTTTTATTAGGTAAGAAGGTAAAAATCAGGATGTTAAAAATAACATAGATTAGTAGGTACCTTTAGTAAAACGATGAACGTAATTTTTGATCGAGCGAGCAAAGCGAGCAAAGATTTCAGTTGCAACTTGGGTAATTTGGCGTTGTATGTTTATAAGTGTGTATGTTTGTGGATATGTTTGATAGAGGAGAAAAATCAGGACAGCAAAAGTAGGTACTTGTACACCACATCTTGCGGATTGTATACATCGCGCGAGATTTCAGTTCAGGGCGAACTACTAGTTTAAATATGAAACAGAAAATACCATCTCATATCATAATTAATAATTTATAATCATCCAGGGAAATGTAGGTAGCGAAATACCTACAATGAAGGCGGCCTTCAATCCCGCCGTTCTTATAAACGCTGATGGCGCCTTTTCGATTATAAAATCAAGCGTCCTCAAGCCTTCGACGGCTCGACAGAGCCCTTGAGGAATTCTGGAAGGATAGGGAAAAACTAGGATCTGTGCGCACTGACCTGTTGATCACGAAGTTGCTTGTAAGACATCTCCTGGCGTGCACGAGTCCACGAACGCTTGTCCAAATCTCCAGAATAGCGGGGTTTGGCGACACACACATTAGATTTCACGAGAACAATATTAACGTTCTTTTTCACAGCACAAATTGTATTTAAGCAGCGGTGACAGCGGTTAGCGGGAAAGCGGGAAAGCGGCGAGACCTTCGCGCTCGCGGCTCGCGGTGGACGATCTTAATGACAGCGTTTTAGACAATATGGCGGTCTATGTCTTGCGGTGCGATGGTGACTCCGTCTAGCGGTGCGGGCGCACATTGGGATATAGGAATAGATTTAGGGAGGTCGTGGCGTAAAAGGTTATGACTGGGGCTAATAGATGGCGTTACCATTTCCGCCCGCCTTTGATGGGTCACCATAAAAAAGACAATCATAAAATGAGACTAGAATGACTCTAATATCTCTTAAGCGTAATCAGAGACTAGGATGTAACCCAAAATCTCGTAGCGTGATAGAAGGAGACTAGGACGAAGCCTAATATCTCATAGCGGAGCTCTCGTTTGAGCAAGCGGGTTATTTATATGATACTCTAGGGCTCTACAATGAGCGGAGCTCCTAGGTGCGGGAAAGTTATACAAAATTTAAAGCAGTTATATTACATGTATTGACAAATTAGACACTTATAACTAAAAGAGTACGTTCTATTAGATTACTGAAGCGGTATAGGGCATATGCGAACGGCCGGACGGAGCAGAAGTGTTCCGCTCGCGGTTCTAATAGTACAAGTACGGACTACTCCATCCTTTGAAGGATGTACCTTTTCTACGATCGCTAATGGCCAGGCTAGACTCGGAACATTATCCTCTATCACAACCACAACAGCTCCGGGTGTGATAGGAGTAGAATGAGTATTCCACTTCTGTCGAACCTGTAATCCATGCAGATATTCCATCCTCCATCGCTGCCAAAAGGATTGAACTAATTTGTCTAATAGCGAATGCCTTTGAAGTAGACTGAGTTTATCAGACTCTACTTCAGGCGCGGGTATAGAGTACAGCGGTGCGGTATGCAAAAAATGGCTTGGCGTAAGAGCTGAAGGCTCCGCCGGGTCAGAACTCAGTACTGTCAGCGGTCGCGAATTAAGTAGACACTCTATTTGAGTGAGAACAGTAAAGAGCTCCTCATAAGACAGAAGTTGTTGACCGACTACTCGGTACAAGTGCGTTTTTACTACTTTAACCATACTCTCCCAAGCACCACCCTTGTGTGGCGATCTTGGGCTTATAAATGACCAACTAATACGACTCTCAGCTAGCTCCTGTTCCAGCTTAGGACGATATTCGTCATTCAGAAATTTATATAAATCGCGGATGTAGGCATCGGCGCCCCTAAAGTTAGTCGCGTTATCAGAATACATAACTTGAACAGGACCACGACGCGCGATAAAGCGTTTAAAAGCGGCGAGAAAGCTGGGGGTGCTGAGGTCGGTGGCGACCTCTATATGTACAGCCCTAGTCGTCAGGCATGTAAACAGACACACATACGCCTTTTCACTACGCACTCCACGACGGCGTACGGGAGTGTATGCGATAGGACCGGCGTAATCGCAACCTGTGTGCGTGAAAGCCTTGACTGCTTGGCGCGTGCGACAATCAGGTAGGTCTGCCATCAGTGGATAAGTTGGACGCGGATTAAGCCTGTAACAGGTATTGCACATGTGGACTCTTTGTCTCACGATGCGGCGTGCGGAAAGGATCCAGAATCTTTGTCGAAGAAGCGAAATTAATAATTCTGGACCTGCGTGTAGGTATTTCAAATGATAGTAATCTATAAGCAAGTTGACGATGTGGTCACTGCGGGGTAAAATTAGCGGGTGAATCTGGTTGTAAGCCAGACTGGAATTACTTAAGCGACCGCCTACGCGAATAAGTCCGTCTTTATCTAGAAATGGCCTCAACTTATTGAAGGCACGAGAACATGATTCATTTTTTCGTAGGTTGGCGAATTCCTCTGCGAAGTATTTCAATTGTAAAGCGAGTATTAATTTATTTTCAGCGAATTTAAGTTGATCTGGTGTTACTGCAGTAGTAACGCGGCGGGATAATAGTTTAGCGAACGTAAAAACGTATACGAGAACGCGTATCAGTTTAGACCATGAAGATATGCGCAATGCAAGGTCGTAAACTACGCACTCCGTTACATGCGTACCTACAGTATGACACTGTACCTTTTGTTCCGGCATGTCCACGACAGGCTGGCCGTCGAGTTTGCGGAGGGGCCACTGAGACGGGTCACGCGTGATCCACGGAGGCCCATGCAACCACAGAGGATGAGACACTAAGTTCTGTGGCGTGACACCACGCGACAAGCAATCAGCTGGGTTCTCAGTACCCGGAACGTGATAAAAGTGGTCAGCTGGAATATTTTCCGTAGCTTGAACCACGCGGTTTGAAACAAAAGTTTGCCATCTGTGCGGAGAGCTTTTGACCCAATATAGAGCGACTTTTGAGTCGGCGAATGCGAATGTTCGGATTGGGAGGCGATTCGAATAGTTGTCAAGCACTGTACGTAGTAGCTTGGAAAGTAAGACTATGCCGCAAAGCTCTAGTCGTGCGATTGTGAGTGGTTTCGTCGGCGCGACCTTTGACTTGGCACAGACCAAACGAACGGTATTACCACTGTCTGAACTGACATGTAGGTAAACCACACCACCGTACGCGAGTTCGCTGGCGTCTGAGAAGCCAACCAGGGTGACACTACAGTTATCGAAGACACCTAGATGGCGCGATATGCGCAGCTCATTGAGAGCCGGAAGCTCGACGCAGAACTGTTTCCACATTTTAATAATGTGCGGCGGGGGAGTATCATCCCAATCCAAATTTAAAAACCATAACTGTTTTATTAACAGCTTGGCGAAGAGAACTGTGGGGGCTACGAAACCCATGACATCCCACAAGCGGGCGACAGTAGATAAGATGGAGCGCTTAGTGCACTTCTCATCTGCGGGGGGTTTAATTTTGTAATAAAATGCATCACAATCAGTGGACCAATGCAAACCTAATATTTTATGTTGTGCGGTCTTATCAAACTCAATCTCGGTAGGCAGCTTATGTGAAGCAGGAATGCTATCTAGAACAGAGCGGGAGCTGCTATTCCACTTCACCAAGTCCCACTGCGCGCCTTTAAACAATTCAATTAGCTGCTTTGCGGCGGCGACTCCTTCCTCTTCACCTTTTACAGAAAAAACAACATCATCCATATACAGCGATGAAGTAGCTATATCGCTAGCGAGAGGGTACTTAGAGCCATCGTCCTCGATCAGCTGTCTGACCGTGCGCATTGCATGGTACACAGACGATGCTAATCCGAAGCAAACTCGTTTGAACTGGAAAAGAGTTAAAGGATCTTGTGGATTGAACCTATACAGTATACACTGATAGCGGCGGTCACACTCGCGAACTAAAATCTGCAAGAATTGTTGGCGGCAATCTGCCGTCATAGCGACAGCGAATAGACGAAAGTTCAAAATTATTTGAAATAAATCGCCTTGCAAGTTTGGTCCGTGATGCAATATATTATTCAGCGAAATTCCGGAGCTGGTCTTGCAGCTAGCATCCAGAACAATGCGGAGACGAGTCGACGTCTTATCCTCACGAATGACTCCGTGGTGCGGTATTACATAGATAGGCGATGAGTCATCAGACATATCTGGAGGCGCGGGTGAAATATAATCTTTCTCCAGATATTCTTTGATCACGCCATCATAAGCGGAGCGTAAGCTGGGAGAAGCTTCTAACTTTTTCTCGAGGCACAAGAAGCGCCGTCGGGCGATTTCGTAGGATTTACCTAACGAGAATACATCCTCACTAAATGGTAGGCCAACAGTGTATCTACCACTTGTGGGATCGCGGGTTGTAGTACATTTATAAAACTCTTCACACTCGGCGTCGGCGGGACGCAGAGCGGGCGGCGCGGAGGGAGGCTCTTCAAGCTCCCAAAATCTTTTAATAAGATTTTCTATACCTTGCTCCTGTACTAGGCAGCATGTTAAAGCCTGGCGGGGAAATATGGTTGGTACGGAACCCATTACTATGTATCCCAATACCGTGCGTAAGGCTTGCGGCTGACGATCATCAGATGCTTGAGTGACGTCAGGTAATAATAAATGCGCGAAGAGTGGAGCGCCTATCAACATATCTATTTTATTTGGCGTTCCAAAAGTCTCGTCCGCGAGCGGTAAGTCGTGCAAGTGTGATAGGACAGACGTATCTACCACAGCACTAGGCAGCGAGTCGGTAATTTTATCAACTACCAGCGGTGAAATATTAAACTTAATATTTTTATCAAAGCGCGAACAAAATTCTATATTTACAGAACTTGAATTAATTATTCTTTCAGATCCACCGAACCCCTTAATAATAGTACGTCCGATGTTGTGAACCTGAATACCTAACTGCTTGCATGCTTCTTTTGTTATAAAATGACTTTGAGATCCTGAATCAATAAGCGCGCGTAATAAATGTTTATTACCCGTACAATCATACACAGCGACCTGCGCGGTCGCAAGTAACACGGTACATTGCTCGTTCTGAACTGATTCAGATAACGCGGGCGGTTTCGAAGCAGCAATGGAAGTCGCACACATAGCTATGTCCGTGCGCTCGGAATTAGCAAGCGTAGGCGCCGCGCGGGCGCTCGCGTTATCTACAGTAGGATCTTCACTGCGCCCTGCAGTGGCGGCGGGAGGTGCGAGTTCGATTCTCGACTCGAAATGCAACATACTATGATGACGCGATTTACAAGAGCGGCAAGACGTATCTGACTTGCAGTATGAGACCCTATGTTTTGTGCTAAGGCAATTTACACAAGCGTTTTTATCCTTAACAATTTGAAAACGTTCAGCGGGGGTCAATTTATGAAAATCAGGACATTTAAATAAATGCTGATGCGTTATGTTCGTACACAAACATTTAGAAGCGGAATCTACAGTGTTCACATACGCGTGATATTTCGGCGGTTGTTTAGAAAAGCTATTATCTTTCGAACGAGCGCGGTCAACTTTACTAGTTGAGGTAGGTTTGCTAGTGGTGTGCCCAGTAGCGACGGCGGCGGCGGACTTCGTGCGTTCGAAAACTTTCGCACGATTTTTTAAAAACGACTCGAAGTCGTCGAATGTAGGTATTTTAGAACCTATACTCAATTCGAAAGCGCGAACAGTACTTGAATCTAACTTTTTCAAAGCGATGTGTATTAAAATTAATTCATCTAATTTTTCTATTTTTAAATTATTCAGAGCGCGGACTGCACTGATAAATTGCTCAGTAAACAGATCAAAATTAGTAGCGGACGCGGTACCTAAAGGTCTGAAGTGGAAGATTTGATCTAGATAAGCTGAGGCAACCGTGCGCTTATCTTCATATTTATCAATCAGCGTTTGCAATATAAGCTCATAGTTCTCAGCACAAGGAGTAATACCTGAGAGACACAAAGTTTCGGCTTTACCAGTTAGTTTACCTACTAAATAATATAGTTTTTCAGCATCGGTGAGAGTTGGATTATCATGGATAGTCGACTTAAAACAGGAATAGAACACTGGCCATTTACGAATGTCTCCTGCAAAAGAAGCTAACTCGATGGGAGGTAACCTAGGCTTAGCTTTACTGAGCGCAACCGACTGCGGTACAACACTATCGTCAGCTGATAGCGCCGACTGCTGCGCTTGCAATCTTTTGATGCGGCTAACTAACTGTTCGAATGCGACCATACATTTGTAATCTGGTTTTGCAGCGGGATCAACAATTAATAAACGCGTGTTATAATCATCCAATAACCTAAGGAAATCACTGCGTAAAGTGTCTATGTTGGCACTTTCAGAGAGAAAGTTTTCTCTTTTTGCGGGATTCAATTCAATGTTTGAAGATGAATCATAAATATTCTGAATTAATTCAAAAACAGCTTCCCGTTTAGCTTGTAATATTAACAGCTGGGAATCTTGTTTATCCGAACAGTCCTCAAGTTTTTTACCAGATCTAGTAGTCATTTTTCGTAAGCAAATATTATACGACCAAATAGAATATCACTACTAAGCGAAGGATAACGGTATGCGCGTGACCTTTCCAAAGCGGTCGGGTTATACCCCGGGCGGCCGTTCACAGATATCCGATAAACACGACAATGGTATAAAATGCTACCGAGAACCGAACGGTTATTGCGGGTATGTTATGGAATTTGATGATGAATCAAACCATAAATATATTATTTTGCGAATATTCAAAAAATAATTTGCCAATACACATAAGAAAACACAATTTACATGTAATAAAAACACACAATATTATAGTATGTAGCGGGATTCAAATGATTTTGTCGGATTACACGACGCAATGTCGCATGCGGGGAACGTCACAATGACTAAAATATTGACAAAATCACCAGAAATACGCAATGTATTCTGTAGGGACAGCGGGAAAACACTTAATAGACCTGTAATTTAGGTATTCTAATAAGGGCGGGCTAGAAATATGAGGAACGGATCTACTTATCCGACTCGAAAGGACCAGATAATGATGGCGCCTTTTCGATTATAAAATCAAGCGTCCTCAAGCCTTCGACGGCTCGACAGAGCCCTTGAGGAATTCTGGAAGGATAGGGAAAAACTAGGATCTGTGCGCACTGACCTGTTGATCACGAAGTTGCTTGTAAGACATCTCCTGGCGTGCACGAGTCCACGAACGCTTGTCCAAATCTCCAGAATAGCGGGGTTTGGCGACACACACATTAGATTTCACGAGAACAATATTAACGTTCTTTTTCACAGCACAAATTGTATTTAAGCAGCGGTGACAGCGGTTAGCGGGAAAGCGGGAAAGCGGCGAGACCTTCGCGCTCGCGGCTCGCGGTGGACGATCTTAATGACAGCGTTTTAGACAATATGGCGGTCTATGTCTTGCGGTGCGATGGTGACTCCGTCTAGCGGTGCGGGCGCACATTGGGATATAGGAATAGATTTAGGGAGGTCGTGGCGTAAAAGGTTATGACTGGGGCTAATAGATGGCGTTACCAAACGCAAAGCTAACACAATCTATATTTCCACATAAAATACGCCAAGATTTGATTCAATAAAGAGCGTAAAATTTCAATTTATAGAATCCCCGTCTCCGTCCGAGCGCTACTTGAAATGTAAAGCCATTTCAATATTCGATATCCGTGGCATTTGAGATATTACGGCGCAACACCTGCGGTAGACGGTGAGTGGATCACGGACTTTCAGTTGTCTTCGAAGACTGAGGCACGCTATGAATCGTTTCGCTTACATCGGACAAGGATTGAATTTTACTCCTACTATTACTACTTGTCGTGTCACTAGTTTTTTTGAATCAGTGTGGTGAAATAATTTAAAGTACGCCTCAAAATCTCCTCTCGTAATGACGTCATGTTATTTTATAAGACTGAAGTAGGAAACCATGTCCTAAGAAGGTCCTATGATGTGCTAGACTGATTGGGGTATGAGTTCTGAATTTAGCATTACTATCGGTTTTGTAGCTAGCGAGTAAGTAGTGAATACTCTGAGAGAACTCATGTTAGAACTTAGAAATTGCTCACGAATACGTACCAGAAGAAGAGTGCCAACGGGACCCTGTTAGTAAGCCTCTGCTGTCCGTCCGTTCGTTCGTTTGTCAGCGAGCTGTATCTCAGGAACCGTAATTACATAATAATTAATAATAACAGAAATGTTCACAGAGTGTCTTTCTATTGTCGCTGTTACAACATACAAGAAAAAATTATGTGCGATGGTACGGAATAATTTGTGTGCGAATTCGACTCGCACTTGACCGGTTTTTTAGGTTTTATCATAAGTAATTTTTTTCAGTAGCACTTTTAAGTTTCGTAAAACATGGTTTGTTGTCCCAGGCTGTTACTGAGTAGGCTTTGACGAGGCTTTCAGGCGACCTACAAACCCTTTTCAAGGGACGACCACTGGCTCCTGCAAACTTTATTATATGGTTTTACTTGTAATTCTGTTTATCTCGTTGCTATGTAAAATTGTAGGCGGAATTTTTAATTTTTTGTCAATTACGAATCCAGTTTTGTACATACCTGTTCAAAAAACATCACCTTGTGTTGATTTTCCTTGACCATCCCATCGCGACATTTATAATGAGAATATTTTGAACTGTTGGACCATACATATTACGTTTGTCGTTATAAATGGTTCAAAATTATCTTAGAAACCACTCAATCTTAAATCCTACTTTTCCAAATTTCAGAAAGGTTAGCAGGAAGAAAATGTTAACTATCATTGTGTTCTCAATGTGCAACTTAAAGTTCTACTTATTGTTTTCAAATAAATAATTTTCTATACATCAATCTTAGCAGTAGGAACAAAATTTTACCTACTAGCTTCCACCCGCAGCTTCGCTCGCGTGGTACCAGGATAAAATTGTCTATTATGTTATTCCAGCACATATACTATGTGTGTTCCAAGTTTCATTGAATCCGTTCAGCCGTTACAGTGTGATTGAGGATCAAAGTCGTCTTCGCATTCTCACAAACTTTCGCATGGATAATTATTAGTAGGATTACTTCAATGTTGATTGGATTACTTGAATGTTTGTATTTTGTAAATTACATTTGTATTAGTTGTAAGTCTGTTTCTGTTAATAAAGTTTAAAAAAAAGTTTAAAAATGTGTTGTGAATTGTAACCACAATCTACAGCAACATCGTAGAAGTAAAATAAACAGCTTGTTTGGACCGAATGATCGGACCATGTGGAAATCTAAGAGCATGGTCGTTCGATGATGGTACCAGCTAGAAGATAAAAGTTCTCATTATTCAAAGGACCGCACCTAAGAATCGAATAGTGGACCGATTGAATTGAGCAAAAACTGCAAAAAAGTTCTCGTACCCACTAGGTACTATCATAAAAAAATATTGTGCGCCTCGGCAATTTTCGTCTAACTTCTGAAACTACCGCGAACTAACGCGATGATGATGTAATATAGAGATGTTACAATAATTATGTAGATATTTATTTTTTCAAAGGGTTGGTTCAGTTATTATTAGTTGCGGTTTCGGATAAATTCGGTTTTCATACAAAGCACGAAATTTGCCGAGGCGCACAATATTATTGATCGGATCACGTGGTCACTTATGATCCGCCATTACTAATCTTACTTCAGCGTTTACAATTCCTTTGTATCCGGTAGCCTAAACATAGTAGCACAGTGTTCTGGTAATGTCAAGCGAGAATTAACTTTTTGGATGACTAAAGTGAGTAGTTCCCATATGTTCTATGGAACATGACATCATCGGATACATTGATATTTTTTTCTTGTTTTGTACTATGGAACATGTACTACTTTTATTTCTCAAATTGTTCTATAGGACAAGGAAAATAAGACCTCTTTACGATTATCTCATTATTCTTGCTACGAATATCCATTCTTTCGAGTTTTAGGATTATTTTACTCAGGCATGTTTGATCAATAGTATGACAGAATAACTGTCATTATCAATGTCATTTAGTTTGTCATAGAAGTTTTTGGGAAAATTTGATTTCCTTTTTGTTCTAGCATGAAACTCGGGTAAAAAGCTATTTATGTAGTTCAATGGAAAAAACAGGGTAAAAAAGGTGTCATTTTGTTCGATAACGTCATGTTCCATAGAACAAATGGGAACTACCCACTAAAGTTTGTCGTTCGTAATGAAATGGGCCCGTCTGGTGTCGTAGTGTAATAAAGACGAGACGATACCTACTAATGGTTTTATTAAAGTAAGAACAGCCAGCTTCAGTAGTCGATTATGCTTATGTTTGCAATATACTGTTTCAAAATTCTAAGTCATTATTTTGTTACGCTCGTCTGTACCTACTCGTTAATATATAACTGTACCTTGTGTTCTGCTCAGGTTTATCCGTGTGCGTGTTATGCTCAGTTTCTGTACTGCTTAAAAAAAAGATTGACTTGCCTTCAACTGGTTTCATTTTTTCTGACTAGAGTAAATTATTTACCTATACTATAGGAACTTATGCCCGGTTCCAATATTCTACTTAAGGACGACGAACGTGTCAACGTGATTTTCTGACTATAAATTTATTCGCTTTTCGACTGATAACCGTTGTTCAACACCAACACAGAATTAATATCCAAACGAATGATAAAATATGATTACATACATACTTACAAAAAAATTATCGCGCCCGTATCCGTAATGGGGTGGGTAGAGCCACAAGCCAGAGACTTGCAGCCTTCTGATTTAAAATCGTAAGATGAATGTGGTGAACCATGGTGACAGGTGATCAGACCATCGCCCATGTAGGTGATCATCATGTTGGAAAGGATACTATCCCTTAGCCGACTTTTACGACATGCTCGGGGAAAGAAATAGCTGGACGCATTCAATGCTTTTTCTTTACTTCCAGTCCAGCAGAGAAGTATTATTATTGTCTATGGTTTATGTATTTACATGTGGATGTCAGTTATTGATGCTATTTAGTGCATAAAGAACGTAAGCACGGACTGCAGGAAAAATGTAACAAGCGTTTAAGAAAAAATAATAAATCTTATTAGCCTGAATAATCTTTGTCATTATGTCTCATACGAACTTTGCTATGGTGTTTAACGATCTGTCATCAGTTAATAGAATATTGGAACCATACAAAATATGCTTTAGAGGGTTATACTTACGTCTTATAGTTTACTGTACATTTTATAGTATGTAGTTAGGTATGATTAGTTATATTCAGACTAAATGCGTCTAGCTGAATCCAAATAAAGTTATATTGCTCTTGTGGATAGTTTTGGAGAAGCACTTTTGTTTGCAAAGCTGTTTTAAAGTTTCGAAACAAATGCTCGTGAATTAATTTGATCTGTGGAGTAAATTGAGATACTTAAGACGTGATCTTATTATCTACTTTAGTTGTTTAAAGTTAGCTGAAAGATGGTCTACAGCTGCCGAGACGTAAAAGTAGACTAGATACACCCCTATCTACTTAGGTTCTTCGCCCCTTAGGTACCCATATTCATATACGGGCGAGTGCTCGGCTGCGACGCAAGAGGCGCGGGTTCGATTCTCGTTCTTTTTTTAATGGGGCAAACGAGCAAGCGGCTCACCTAAAAAATATATTTGTGGACGTTTTACACATCACCATCTAGCCCCAAACTAAGCAAAGCTTGTACTATGGGAACCAGATGGCTGATAGAATACTTATATACTTTTTTTGTAAATCTTATATTATAAGAATCTTTGTCCTGACTGACTGACTGACTGACTGACAGACAACGCACAGCCTAAACCGCTGGACGTAGAGACTTAAAATTTTCAGTGTAGGTAAACCTTGGTACGTAGGGGTGTACTAAGAAGGGATTTTTCAAAATTCAACCTCTAAAGGGGTGAAAAGAGATGAAAACCTGGAATCAATTTTTGGTTTAAAACTGCACATAACCTATATCAAATTAAAGAGCCGATTTTTCTCATTTAGTTGATGTCATAATTACCTGTAAATTCTTTATTTTTGGCATGTTTTTCATGAAAAATAGAATACTTTTATTTTGACATATGACAGCGATGATACCACAGATTAGTAATAGATGATACAAAACATATGGAAAAGGAACTGTCAATGTCAAATTACACTACATTCATTAGCGTCTAAAAAAAATATTTGCGATAATATTTTGGACTGTTAACACTGCAGGTGGGTTACTATGTGGTCTAAGAGCAGGGTAGTAGTTGAACTGCTCGACTTTTTTGTGCTTAGTAGGTACCTACGTGTGCTGGAATGGGACATAGGGTACTTTTTATTTGGGTACCGCGTGAGCGAAGCCGCGGGCGGCTGCTAGTATATAATATTACAACACCCAGA
The DNA here is from genome assembly GCA_949320045.1 of Scotopteryx bipunctaria. Taxonomy (NCBI): domain Eukaryota; kingdom Metazoa; phylum Arthropoda; class Insecta; order Lepidoptera; family Geometridae; genus Scotopteryx; species Scotopteryx bipunctaria. The sequence continues at coordinate 9,401,923 of OX439449.1, forward strand.
CCCGGAAGAAATATTTGCAGAATATGCAAACATTTCGCTCGCAGCGGGAATCGAACCCGCACCTCTTTCGTCTCAGTCGAGTACTCGCCCGCCACGCGCCCGCCACCAAGGTCATTATGGTTTAGTAGTAGTGACTATGTCTTACGATCTTAAAGTCCTGAGTTCGAATCGAGTGAACCAGTGTTAAAAATTATGATGCTGACGTGAATACCATAGTTGGTGATTGATAGTCATATGAATAGTCGTAAGTTGCTACAGTATTGTTTACTCTTCTCAATTGGTCAAGCGACAAATTAGCATAAATACCATTAGGGTTGCCAGATGCAAAACAAAATACGGGGTCAATAAAACTCCCGTATTTTATTACAATTACAGGTCGGGGCTTTGAATTTGGCTCAGTGTGAGCTGTGGGTATGTACCAAATATTATGTTTGGACATGCCTATGACTACCCCCCGAGACACCATCAATGACCTCGAGAGCTTGGAGATTTTAGAAGAAGTTAGAAGTTTCATTAAGGCTCCCGTAAAAAAATCGAAAATCCGTATTTTTCATGTTTTCAACCCTTAAATCAAGAAGTGACAAGTGGCAACCCTACTTACCATGAGCATTACTTTATAATCGTGACCTTACTCAAAACACATTTCAGCAATCATCCCCTCAATAAAGATTAAACCCAACCCACAGAAGAGCAAATCACTATGTCTTCCATAATAATGTGAACAAACAAAAAAGAATAATGGCACTCGTTCAGGGTGAAGTGAGCCACGATTTCCGGAAAATATTTACAAAAACAAACACTTTTACTTATCATAAGCTCCTTCCGCATTTTAAGCCGCTGGGAAACTACCGCGGCTAAGCGAGGCATGCAAAAGTACCTACCTATGTACTAGACTGTTCAGTAGCGGATTTTGCTCATCAAAATCGAAATATAACTCTGTTTTTAACCCCCGACGAATAAGACTGTTATCTCGTCTTATCGTGTTGATCTGTATCTGTGTGAATGAATGAATTAATTAATTAATTAGCTACAATTTATGAAAATCTGGTTAGGCGTTTGAACATCATCAGCTCATTTTCTACTTGACAACAGGATCTTAATTTTTACCTTACATTTCACAATTTGAAGCGCTCGTGGCGTAGCTTGCTTAGGTATTCTTGATTGATAGTTAAAGTTAAACAACGATATGCGCGGTCACAAATTGGAATAGGTGACCGCAAGTGGCATTACGAGCTGAGCGCTTCCGTGCTTCGGAGGGCACGTTAAACAGTCGGTCCCGGCTTTAAGTCGTCAAGCCTAAAAACTCCGTCACTAGAGTTGGCCACTAGCTCATACGAACATACATACATTTCTAAATGGGATTATACTACAAAACGTGAATGGATGCGAACATTGAGGTCGGAACGTAAAGAGCACATCACATAAAACTACGTGCACATCGTTCCGGTTATAACGCTCGTGATGGAGTGCTTTGGTAATCGGTGTTTGTGTTGAACGACCGCGCTTATGTTTAGTCATTTTGCGCGAAAATGCCGTTTGTGACTTGAAGGCACCTTGAAGGGCTACATTTATCATTGTAATACACTCATACCAGTTATTTTTCTAGACTGTGTATCTAAGTTATTTTCTAAATGTACTATGTAATGAGCTATTATGGAGTGACGACTGAGCTATCTATAAAACTATAAGGTGTGCACTAGGGAGATGGAACTCACATGGCTTTCACACGAGTGAAAGCTTAATTTTTGTATGATTATTTGGTACTTTCTTTCCGTGTTCCGACTGGACATTTGTAGTTTAGTAGTTGTAGTTAGTTGATAAGAAAAAAATAAGCTAAGATCTAAAGCTAAACAGCGGTCAAGTGCGAGTCGAATTCGCACACAAAAGGTTCCGTACCATCGTACATGTATGTAAGTACATAAATGTTTTTTGTATGGGGCCCCTTTTTATTTTATTTTTATTGTTTTTTGTTATAGCGGAAATATAAATACACACTGAAAATTTCAACTCTTTAACCGTACATGAGATACAGCCCGCTGACAGACGGATGGACGGACAGCGGAGTATTAGTAGGGTCCCGTTGGCACCCTTTGGGTACGGAACCCTAAAAATGAACGAAATAATTACTTTTGGAAAATACCTTGAGCCGAGCTTATCAAAATGACGTGGATAAAACTTATCCGAGTTTAAAATAACTTTGTTACAAAATCTAACAAAATTCAAGCAAACAATACGATGTTCATCAATCAACGAACATAACGTACCTACTCCTACGAAAGTTCCTTCGAGAACTTGAACTTACTGAAAAGTTTATCATAATTAGGTAAACATTAATCAATGCCATAACCTATAACATAAATTACGAATACAACCATTACATTTCGGTCAAACAATGAGGTTGGCATATTTGTTCCCGTTGCTTTGTTATTGGCATTGAGCCACTGGGGAGAAAACGAGTAGGTAGGTACCACAAGTTTCTGACATTCTTGTTGTCCCTTCATATAGCATCAGTTCTTCAGTGCAAGTTCCTGATACTCTTTGAATTATGTAGTAAATAAGTATGCCGTGGACGGGTAGTTCCCATTTGTTCTATGAAACATGACGTCATCGAACAAAATGATACTTTTTCTTCACAATTTTTTCCATAGAAATACATACTAGCTTTTCACCCGAGCTTTATGCCATAGAACAAAATAAGAATAAGCTTTTCCCAAAATCTTCCATTAGAAGCTAAATGACATTGACAATAATAATTATTCTGTAATATCATTGATCAAATATCTGCCTGGGTAAAATAATCCTACAGAAGAATCCTTAAAATCGAAGTTATGGATATTCGTAGCAAGAATGATAAGATAATCTTAAAGAGGTCTTATTTACCCTGTCCTATAGAAATTGAGAAATAAAAAATTATATGTTCCATTGTACAAAATAAGAAAAAAAATATCTTATTCTGTCCGATGATGTCATGTTCTATAGAACATTATGGGATCTACCACCGTCGACTTTTTACAAAACATAGGTACGTCATAAGTCACCTTCTTGGTTTTTTGACACTTCATATCAATCTACTGATAGAGACGAATCCTACGTATTACGTATATAGACTATCTACAGCTTATTTGGTCGAAATAATATCAATAACTAAATTAAAAATGACTTCACACAGCCGCCACATTTTATGTTTCCTATGACATTCATGATACAAACCATCTAGATACATCCTACGACACCTTCTTTTTCTAAATCCGTCCAGCCGTTTGGCTATAGCAACAGCCAAAGGAATATTACTTAAACAAACAAACAAATCAATTTATTGACATAATAAAATGGTTACAATATAAATGAATCCTTAGGCTCCTGAACTAGTAAAAACTGTGTTTCAGGAGCCAACGGCTTCTCCCATGAGATAGGACAATTATTATTATGCCGACAATCTAACTTAAATGTATAATATCTAAATGAATATATTACTCAATAAAAAAAAATGAAAGGTAGAAAAAAAAGAAAGTAAAACATACACACACTTACTATTATAACACGTACAAATACCCCAAAAACATTACTACCTTCGCCGTTAGGCCAAAAAGTTGCACATCTGTCTGTGCTTATGAATTTTCTTAACGCTTATTTAATAAATAGCACCCTTTTTATATAAATGTACCAATAACAGGTGCGAAATTGAGTTAATTAGCCGAATTAGATCCAATTTCTGTTACAATAACCGTGTTCTTTGTAACAAATGGCAGGTGAACGGTTAATGTTGGAATGAACGCTTTGTTTTGTTTTGTTTGTTGGTATTTAAAAGAATGTTTTCAATAAAATGGTTGTGTTCTGAAATTTGAAAGTACTTATGATACTTTGTTTCACTCTCTTAAATAAACTAATGTCCGAAGTGGTGACGATCGGTGGGGTACGGCGGTAACTGAATTGTGGCCGAGGTATGGCTATAGAAATGTAGAACGTCCGACAGCAAGATGGCCAGGCGATAAAGTCAACATTGTGGGCCGTAAACGGATGAGGCACAGGACCCTGTTGAATGGCACAAGCAAAGAGAGGCCTACGCCCAGCAGTGGACAAAGACAGGTTGATGATGATGAATGTCCAAATCCAATGCGAACTTAAAAGTAAGCAAGTACCTACTTATAAATTCTAACGCATAGATTTATTTCTATTTTTAATTAAGAGCCAACTTAATTAAAAATAAAGTGATCCCTTGTGTCCTATGTACCCATTTATAACAAAAATAAAGCCCCGAAAGATTCTTTCTACATTGTTTATCTTGCGAATGAAAAATTATGCTAATGACTTGACGCTTATTTATCCCAAGAAACACAAAGAAGAAAGATAGTAACCAGTTTTTGTGCCAGTAATAAGGGGGAGACGAACTGCAACTTCTTTTGCTGAATTAGGCTGGAAAAAAGCGGTCGACAAGTAATTTTCAGAAAAGAATGGAAAAACGAGTTCTTTACGAGTAGGTCTGCGAAAAATTTTTATGCAACGTTGAAACTAAACTAACAGCTTTGAAACCTTTTGCTCATTCTTTGATAATATTATGAAGCGTAAATATCTCTAACATTATAAACGCGAAAGTTTGTATAGTCATCTCCGTAATGGCTGAACGGATTTGGCTAAAACTTGGGGTACTTTTTCGGTACCACACGAGCGGAGCTGCGGGAAAAAGATTTTAATAATAAAATATATGGATAACTTATTCGACTTCATAAAGGGAAACGATTTTATTCCTCAGCTATTTTCATGTCTGTGCATCGATGCGATGGCCGACCCGATTAAAATGGGGTTTCTTTGCGGTTACAAGGGTTTTCCCTAAAAATGTTATCCAAATTGGATCAATACCTTTCCTATAAATCTATTTTAAAAATACACCTTTTATACCTTGAAACTTTATAATGAAAAAATCATCACGTAGGCCTTTTATGAAGGTTTTTAGGTAAAACTTACGGCTCGGAAAACTTGGAGCGGCTCCATTTATGCTAAACAGCTACAGAATTCTAATTATAAAAGGTAAGATAATTAGGAAAAAGCACAATCTTTTGATCTTATTAGTACCTGGCGTGGGCGTGAAATTGTGTCGAATACTCAAACCTAATTTAAAATGCAACCAAAAATGTCCAAACCATTTTCTAAATTAACGATGCGGTTACCAATTTTGTATCGCAATATAGCTGAACCGTTTCGGTTGTTAAGAGTACCTAAGTATCCAAGTACCTTGAGATCAAAGCCCCAGGCGGTATAACGTCCCGAGCAGATCAGCTTGCTTTACCTACAGAGTATTTCATCCAAAGTAATGAATAATCTTAGGAACCACATGTGTTCTGATTCATGTAGTGAAGGAAGGATTATACGAAGACAGTAACTGGCCCACTGATTTTAATAGCTGTGTTTGAATAGACGCTATTATTGAACTAGGCCCGGTTGCTATATTATGTATATACATTATAATATTCTAGTACTCATGGACGACGGATAGATTATCATAGGAACGTTGGTATCTGTCGAAAAGCGCTATATATTTATTGCTAAATAAAAGCATTGCTATGATAATAAAAGACCATTTGTAGAATATTTAAATCAGCCACTCGTCAGTTAACTGTCCTTGGGAAAAGGGAAGGCTTTTGGTGTGATACGCCACATGCGTAGATAGCCTTGCGCGTTCTCATTTGCCGGGCCGGCAGATTCGTCCGCGGATCTCAAAGGCGTCAATATGCCTTGACGGGAATTATGTATTTGAGCCTTTTGGGGTTTAAACCCTAGGACCGTGAGGAACGGGTGCCCACCGCGTTTTAAAAATTCTTTCAGTGCGTCTGGTCGAAGCGATGCGCGACCCAAGAGCTGGTTCTTATTTTGCTCAAAGGATCAGTATTGCCATTTAGCGTGGCAATGCGGCCAGCGTCTTGGGCAAGCTTCCACCGTTTGATTTATTTATTTGGAAGACCAACAGCTTACATTAGTAATGGTATGGTAAACTAGACTGAGAAAAAGAGAAGCCAGTTATAGGTCCTCACGGATAGAAATAAAATAAAAAAATAACAATGCGTAAGCAACACGCGCAATTTACAAGAAAGGTAGTAAGTAGTAGATAGGCTAGTTGCTACCTGATGTGATACCCATCAACAAATTGACAATGTACCTACTCTTAACAAAATACAATAAAGTGTTTACAAAAGATTAAACAAAAAGAAAAAACCATATACACGTACCTACATTATAACACATACGTACTTACCTACCATCTAGCTAATTAAAAAAGTCAGCGCTCAGCAGTCGCCGTGCCGAGCTCACACTCGTGCAAAACAAATCCATTGTCTTCTCATCTTTGCAAGTGTTATTGAATTTATTACTCGCTCTATACATGAATGAATTCTGTTTATAATTTGTATTAACAAAAGGGATATGATGAGCTGGATCAGGTGACCGTTTGAAACGGTCACTAGATAGCCCAACTGTTTCTTTTGTATTTTGTAAATTAGTTAGTACATAAATGTATAAAGTTAATTGTCGTTTTTGAGACTAGTATTTGTGCAAAACGGTTTTAGGCTAGTGACTGCTTACTGCGTAGAGACAAAGTCAGTCACACGAATGCTCAGTACCTATATTCTACTGGGTCGGCGTGTAGGGGGAATATACTATGTAGAAAATAAATAAGACAAATCATTTCCATTGTGTTCTAAAAATAAAACGAATAAAGATTTGCGAGTGCGAGATCCGCTGGACTGGACAGAACCTAGTGAATACACAAGCTCATTCCCAAATTAGCGTTAGACTGATTTATTGCACTGTCACATCACTGGGCTCGTATAATCCTGGCTTAAGAGTTAGGTAGTTATGGCACGTTCAAGCAAGCGGTTATTTCCACTAATGAACTAAGATACTATAATCTTGTGATCTCATGTGTACTTGGTGTGGGATTCCAATTTAGGACGATATTGGATGCACGTACAATCTTCACAAGTTTCAGTTTCTAGTTACCGTTATAGGACGTCCAAAAGCCTTGACTTTCAACTATCAAGCAATCAACCAAATTGAGCACCTGTAGGTTTATGTAGTATATGTATTAGCATGTAGTATATATAGGTAGGTAGGTATATTATGTAGTTAGTTTTTAGTATGTATGTGTAATATTTTATTACTCTATTTTAGTCTCCTTTAAAGCACTACCTCTGTTTGTTCTCCAAATTTCACAAAGGTTAGCTGGAAGAAAATGCTAATTAGCATTAAGCTCGCCTATGTACATGTTATTTCTTGTGCAATATTTTTTTTTTATTTTTTTATTTTATTTATTTATTACGGAACAACAAACAGCTACATTATAATGGCTTAAGTAAGATCCTTATAGATACATTCTGCGTATGCAGATCAATTGGTAATAATATAGCCCACGGCGTTATCCACAGATTAAATAAATACATATACAACAAAAATTAACTGTAAGAGAGTCTAGTCTAAAAGTAAAGTCTATCTTTAATGAAAAGGTAAAGAAGAAGAAAATTTATACATATAAGAAAACAGAAGATGAAAAAAGGGAAAATTAACTTAAATGTAACTTAGAGTCTGCACGGAAAAGAATACAATTAATAATTTTTTTAAATTTGTAAACAGTGCAGACAAATATATCTATATCTATGAACAATATATTGTAGGACTCAACCATACGACGAATGGGGATACGAAGTCCCGAGTTAGTGCGGCACGGAGTAAGCGCAAAGAGAGTACGAGCGCGAGTTGCTCGTGGAGTGCAGGTTCTCGGGACCACGTAACATAGTCTTGAGACAAGGTCAATGCAATTAAATTTATTATGCACAATGTTGTACAGGGTAACAACTTCCAGGTATTTGCGCCTCGATTCAAGGGTACATAGTTTATACCTAGAGAGTAAGTCGGGGTATGAGGAATATTGATGATAGCATTTATAGGTCATCGATCGTAGGTACTTTCGCTGGACCCTCTCTATCGCCACAACATATTTGTAATAAAATGGGTTCCAAACCGGCACCGCAAATTCAACTTGTGTACGAACTAATGTTTTATAGAGGTAAATAAACGTTGATGGTCGCCTGAAATCTGATGATGATCTCATAATAAAGCCATACATCTTAAAGGCTTTATTAATAATACTCTCAACGTGTAAGTCCATGTGAAGGTGAGTGTCAAGGAGAATGCCAAGATCTCTGAGTACCGTTACTCTGTTCAAGGAAGCACCGCAGAGGTTATAGGTGAAATTTATAATGTTGATATTTTTAGTAAAATTAATGAAATTACATTTTGGCAAGCTGAGGTGAAGTTTATTGGCATTACAGTGTTTATTGGCATTACAGTATAAAGAATTTTCTATCTATCTATCATCATCATTATCCGTAGCCCATGGTATGCCACTATTGGGTGTACAGTAAACCTCCCTGTTATCAGCCAAAATGTTCCTCGTGCTTAGCAAAAATGTCTCCGTTAAAAAAAGGTCTTCAAAATGGGCGCTCGTTATCCTATTTCACTAACATTATAAATATAAATGTTTGGAGGGTGTGAGGATGTGAGAATGTACATAGAGATGCTTCTCTCCCCGAGCATGTCGTAAAGGTCGACGGGATAGTATCCTCTCTAACATGATGGACCAACATCACAATGGTTCACCATATCCATCTTGGGACTTTGTCTCGGGAATCAGGAGTGGCTGCAAGTTTACTTATTCGTGGCTCTGCCTACCCCATAAGTAGGTAAGTTCGTATGAGCTAGAGGCCAACTCTTGTGACGGAGTTTTTAGGCTTACAAAGCCGAGACCGACAATTTAACGCGCCCTCCGAAACACGGAAGCGCTCAGCTCGCGATGCCACTTGCGGTCACCCATCCCAGTTGTTAACGCGCACAACGTTGCTTAACTTCAACGATCAATCAAGAACGTCTAAGCAAACATTTCTTCCGGGTCTGGGTGTTGTAGTATTCAGTATTATAGGTATGTATTTACAAAAAAAGTATAATAAGTATTCTATCAGCCATCTGGTGTCCATAGTAGAAGCTTTGCTTAGTTTGGGGCTAGATGGCGTAGTGTGAAATGTCCACAAATATTTTTTTTTATTTATAAGCTACGTCACGAGCGCTTCCCACCCCATTAGGGATACGGACGTGATAATATGTATGTATGTAAACCTATGTAAATAAATGTGTGGCGCTTTTCTACAGAAAAAACAACGTTGCTATGGAAATGTACGATCGATCGTCCGGGCATAAATGGTACTTTAAATTGTTACATTGAAAGAAGTTATCCATGTTTACAACCTACTTATTCGTTGGCTGTGACGCTGAGGACGGTATAAATCTCTTTCATCTAAGTGATAATACGATGTGACACTACTCCTACGTACCGATTCCACTTCATTTGGCAGTTGCTTCGGTTGTCAGAGCAATAACGACTAATTGAATGAACGAAAGTGTCTTTCCTATCGTTTCGGGATACAATAAAGACCGATACAAAATTGAGCGTTAAAATGGTAAGTATGTGATTCGACAAGTATTTATTAAAAAAAGCCGACTGCGAGTACAAAAGTTCGGGATTGTTTTTTTTCCATTTTTCATTCCAAATTACATTTAATTTAATTATCAAGTCGTAAATATTTTTTAATCGCATTTAAAATTACATTTTGATACTCCGCTCGGTATGTTTACGAGAGGTTTTCTTTTAAACATACAGTCATTATGGCTACAAGAATCCGCCATTTTTATGTGAATACCCAGCGACACCCCCCCTTTAAAGACGATTCTAATGACATTATAATTCTACAGAATCGATTCAGGGTATCAATTCTTGAAAATCGTCGAGTGATAAAAATACACCAAAATGGTCCATTTCGTAGTCTTGTGAAAGTCATTTGGTGACTCAAAATAAAAAATAAATACATTTTGTAATCAACAAATGACTGCAAGAATTGATACCTAGCCGTTTAGTAGGTAATTACGAGGGAAATCAGGGACAGACATACATACATAAGTACATTATGTACATCTATAGTAGATGATTGATTTATACAGCGTCAGGAGGCAACTTTTACTTTCACAAACGGAACGCTGTAGTGCCCGGGACGAATTAAGATGGAGTAGGCTTGCCCAGCACCTATTTCATCCTTTCAGCTTAGTCAGCCTTGTCTACAGGAAAGACATGGTCAATACGTGCGGAGCTGACTAAGCCGCGGGTTTCCTCACGATGTTTTCCTTCACCGTTTGAGAGAACTGGTATAGCGTACATAATTTTTTCGCACAGAAAAATCCATTGGTGCACGACCGGATTTGAACCCACGTTCTTAGGATCGGAAGGCGGGGTCACTACCAACTAGACCACCAGTGCTCTCATGTACATACATTAAACAAAACGGTAACTCTCCGTTTTTGGCTACGCAGCAGTCGGGTAAAAAGAGCTATCCTTCTCAATTTAGCGACATCGGAGTATGTAGGGCTGGCAATTTATAAAAACGGGAAGGGTTTTATTAGGCTGGTGATGACTTATTCACATATCTCGACTGCGCCTGACTTGTTGACCCTCATTTCGTGCCGCCATATAAAAATAAATCGTTTCCATCACATACGTGAATTATTAGGGCAGCAAAATAGGACTTACGTTTTATTATTTTTGACTTGTTCTTTGATTTATTGAGACAGTCTGGACAATCGCGACCAAGCGACTGCCTTGTTAATATATTTTTTTTTAGTCGTAGAACGTATGGTTGGTTATATTAAGAAACGGTTATTTCAGTAAAAAAAAAATAATAATAATGAAAGCACTGGTAGTGCAAGGTTCAAATTCGTGCATCATTGGATTCTGATGTTTAGATCTGTCAGAAACAATTATGTAAGTACCTACGCTATATTAGTACTCTCGAAAAAAAAGGAAAACTTCGAGAGGAAACCGGCATGTCGTTGAAGCTGTGAAGTTCGAAAACATGTGTCAAGTGCACGAAAGAAGCCTTTAAGGCGCACTTTAATTCCTTTCACCACACTTGTTCGAATGACACGACTGTCAAACATGTTTTGATACGTGAGTGAGAACAGAATGTTGTATTTTGTTAGACGATTCCGAATATGAATCCAAGTAATTTTTGACAAAAATGCTAGTTACTGCGTTCTTCACTAGGAGGGCAGAGTAGTGGTAAAAAAATGTTTGGCACTTTTTTACAGATGACATAGTCATAAGAGACGTATTAACGTCGCGCTGTCAAATTGCCTAATAATTTCTATCATCAAAAAGCGTGTAAATTCTTTCGATCACCGTAGAACCAGTAACAAGATTAATAAACAGTCTTTCCTTCACTGAGAGCGCTGGAGGCCTAGTGGTAGCACCTCCGCCTGCTGATTCTAAGGTTGCGGGTTCCAACCCGGTCATTAATGGATTTTTCATTCATGATATTGATTTATTTATTTGACTTCACTTATAATACTTGTTTACACATAATATTGTGCCTAAAAAGCTTATTAGGTTTGAATAAGAACTTACATTCTTCACCATCGTGAAGAAATCCGCGGCTTAATCAGCTCCGCACGTGACCTTGGCTTTAAGCCATAAAGCCGACTAAGTTGACTCCATCTACAATCTTCCCTGACAGTAGGGCGTCCCGTTAGAGTAGACAAAAGTTGTCTCCTGAGGCTGTATAAATCATTTAGGATACATGATAATGGCCTGAGTTAAGTCTTTCCTTCACCAAAGTCGCATTGGTCGCGTTTGTAAGACCGCGGCTTAACGCCTATATTTCAATGTTAACATTTTCTTGTATTGCCTAGGCGCGAGTGAACTTCCTATCAATTTGTCACCTCCTGTGATTTATGTTCGAGATATTATGTTCTATGGAAAAAACATTTACGACACGTCATCTAGACTTTGTGATACGACTGTGTTACCTAGTTAATTTATCATTTAGCTACCGTATTATGTCCTCTAGATTCAGTGACGGATTATGACTGCTTGATGCCCTAAGCAATCCATGCTTTTTTTGGTGTGGTTTTTGGTGACGTGAGAGTGAGACGTGATGCCTTAAGGACGGTTTTTTTTGTGCTTCTTCTGGTGCCCCCTCAGACGTGATGCACTAGGCAATTGCTTAATTTGATTAAGGGTTAATCCGTCACTGCCTAGATTCAAAGACGGACCAAAGACATAGGAATCCGAATATCAAATCTTGTTGTAAAATAGTGTTAGGCAGGACACTTGGCAAGACGAGATGATGGACGGTAAAGTAACCCCCGAATGCTCAAACGCAACTCAGAGTTGAGCACGTCTCAACTCACGGTTTTTTGACAGTTTCTGATGAAAATCTGTCAAAAAAAAAATCGTTATTTGAGACGTGCTCAACTTTGAGATGCGATTAAGTATTCGGTGGTGAGTCTTTTAACGGAATGGTCGTCTGACCACCTGCCAGATGGGTCGATGACATCGAAAGAATAGGGAGAAAGACCTAGATGCAATTGGCTGAATCCAAATCTAAATGGCATAAAATGGAGAGGTCCAGGAGTGGGTGATGATGATGATGATTGTGTCACCTCTTAAATACTCTAATTTATTCTTCTCTATACTACTTTAACTTTTTGTCTCATGCGATATAACCTTTTTAAGTTAATTTTCACACTTTTTATTACACTTTTATGGTCCGGCCCTTAAAGACACTAATTATGTTTTTTATTGAATTTTCCGCTCGTTACAATCGGTAGGTTAAACCGTTGGGTTAGACAGATAAAATGGGTTTTCTCGAACTCAGAACCGTAAAGCTACATTTTTATTTTCTACTTTCATTCGTATCGTTCGGATCGTAAACTCATAAGCTTATCTTTCAAAATATCCCCCGTCGAAAAGTCGACTCTAAACAGTAACTTTTAGATTATCTACATAATTATTTCCCTCACATTACTTCGAAAATATAAAATGAATACTGTAATTTTTTCCACCTAAAACCTATTTTTACAAAAAGTACTCGCATCATCCGGTTTAACTTCCAGCAACTTTTTAATTAAAATAGTTTTATTTGTGCGTGTCGACCTGAAACGCACCTGTAAAGCTTCAACGCTTTAACTAAAAAAAACTTTTATTACTGTAAAAGTTCCTATCTGAAATGTACCTTGGAATTTCCGTTACGGGAATATAAAAATTTTAAAGCATTTCTTATGCATTGGCTTGTTGAGACGCACTTCAAAATGGTTTTACATAATTTTTATTTCATCTTCAAATAGCGCTCGTGGCGTAGCTTGCTTAGACGCTCTTGATTGATCTTTGAAGTTAAGCAACGTTGTGCGCGTTCACAACCCGGCTTTAAAGTCATTTAGCCACGACGGAGGCTTTTAGACGGCCTAAAAACTCCATCACAAAAGTTGGCCACTAGTTCACACGAACTTACTTCTTACTTTATCTTCAAACGAAATGTTTGAGAGCTCAAAACACTACCAGCAAATATATCTACTGGTACCTACATGACTGGCTCTAAACCTATGAGCAAATGCACTTAGGGGTTGTTAGCTAACCCTCGTTACGAGTTCACAAGTTGTCTTCGATTGAATTGCCTTTGAACCTCAAGCCGATTCTGACTGACTGAACTAACTTTGGTCGTGTTCACATCTGGCGCACTGTTACCAACCTACGAATAAATAAAATAAATAAATAAAAATAACAGACCCGGATCAAATATTTGCAGAACATGCAAACATTTCTTCCGCAGCGGGAATCGAACCCGAGTTTTTAGGCCGGCTAAAGGCCTCCGTCGTGGCTTAACGACTTAAAAGCCGGGACCGACAATTTAGCGATATTTATTGAGACTTTTAAATAGAGCGTTCACTATAATGCGTTCATTGCATTCCGGCTAGCTGTAAGACAGAACGAAAACTGAATATCGCTTACTATACGTCAGATATGAATTAACATTATTTCCCTGCCCTTGTCCCACTTTATATGTGGTCGGCATGACATTATTTCTCTTCCATTTCCCTCTGTCAGAAATCTTTTCAACACTCACTCCTTTCTTACTCATGTCATCTTTCACACAGTCCATCCATCTTTTCTTTGGCCTACCTTTACCCACATAATCCTTCCACATTCATATCTAACACTCTTCTCGTCACCATGAATTTCTTCCCTTCTCATGGCATGTCCATACCACGCTAACCTATTGCTCCTCGACTTATCCGTTACTTTCAAACGCCAGATTATGAATACTAGCTAAATATAAACTTTGAGCGGCAGTGGCGCTGCGTTAGTGACGCCGGGATACAGCTATGTAACATTATTCACCGCGTCATTGATACTGCGGTCGGATGACGTTCCATACATTTGCATAGTAAATCTGTCGCGACGTCACTAACGCGATACCAATGTCGCTTGCTTCGAAAGTCTACCTTAACATTACAATGAAGCATCCTTTGTTCTCCAAATCAATTGTTGGATTCTATAAACTTCACTGTTCGCTCATCGCGACATCATTAAAATGTTCAGACCTTTCCTATTTTGTTCTCCAAGCAGAATATTAAGCGAGGTTTCAATTTTAACAAGCGGGCTCACATGTCTCGACTTGACATTTGTTCAGTGTAATTAGAACAAAGCGTCTATACTGAAAGACAAGATTTCTCAGAGCCTTGCTATACAGACCGGTAAGACAAGGTGTTGAATAAAGGCTGTATTGAGGATTGGATTAGTGGAATGCCCCGAGACTTACTCGGTGTTGAGATTTTCAGAAACAAAATTTATCTTCCCGCTGTGTCTCTAGGAATTCAATTTCGGCAATTCCTTTTTTAGTGCACCCCTATACCAAGTTTCGGGTTTCTATAATTTATGGTTTGGTGTGAGTTCGATTTCCGCTGCAGAACATGTAAAAAATTATTGCGGTTCTGAGTGTTGGAGTTCCATGGTATGCTTAGTTTCTAAAACCCACGATACAGGGAATCCTAGAATTTCTGTTACTAGTTAGAACTATGTAGATTTTTATGTACCTTGTTATGTCTATTCGATTTTTTTTTTTAAATATTTATGGACACTTGATACAGCACATCTAGCCCTACAACACTCAGACCCGGAAGAAATATTTGCAGAACATACAAACATTTCTCCTGTATTGGGAATCGAACCCGCACCTCTTGCGTTTAAGCCGAGCCCTCACCCACCACGCCACCGAGGTCGTCCAATTGTTTTTTTATACCCAGTTTAATAAATAAAGTACAATTTATATAGTTACTGATCAATTTTATTACAATCCAGATGATCGAAAAATTGGTAATCTAATATCCCTTTCAAATAAGGGCTCATGTTTTATTTTAAAGGGATACGATGTAAAACAATGATTATATCTACTCGTGGATTATACAATAACATCATTAAGTTATATTGTGCTAATGAAACATCTAACTATATTATAAGTTTTCACTACTTATATTATAACAACGGACCAAGATATGTTTGTATGTACATTTATTAATAGCCGTCGCTTTTCGTTGGTATTTTATTTGTTAACATTTAAATTCGTCAATAAATATTATTTACACATGAATTTCAAATAAACCTACACATGCTGTGCTATGCACAAAACAACCTTAAAATTATTTACATCTTATGTTATAAATTTATTTGATAATAATATTGCATAGATCGATTACATAATGGACTACATTTACATCGTTACTACAATATTAAGATCGTATAAGAAATTTAATTAAGGAGTGTCTCGTCTCAACTTTATACAACACGCTCTTTATTTTGAGATAAGATTCAAAACTTTGTAATTTGAGCAAATTAGCGGCTTTCACGACTTATGCGTATCTACATTAATCTTGCAGCCTTTGGCACCCGCGCTACGGCTTCATACAAAGTAGCTTCTTAAAAGCTCTCCTAAAGTCCATATTGAATATTGTATAGATAAGGGGATTTAGCGCGGAGTTCAAGTATCCGAGCCACGTTATAAAGTTAATAAACTTGTTAGAGAGACAGCAGCTCGCACAGAAAGGAATCACTAGGTATATCACGAAGAACGGCAGCCAGCAGACCACGAACACCCCCATTATGATGCCCAGCGTCCTCGCGGCGCGCCTCTCGCGAGTTAGAGAGATGCGTTGCTTCTCTTCTATAAACTGGTAGACGGTATTCTGTTGGCTAACCTTGGGAGGCTTCTTCGGTTTTGTTACCACCGTTTCGCTTACTTCTATCAAATCCTCTTCGTGAGTTTCTTTTGAGTTGCTCTCCGACGACGTATTCTTGTTTTCCCCTAAATTATCTGTAACCGAGTTCTCATTGGACAGTATCGGTATAATGAGTTTGTTTTGCGCCTTGTCATCTTTACTCCAGTACCGTTTTTTTTGTTTCTTTTTTGGGGTCAGTTTCCTCATCTTTGTTTTCTTTTTTTCCTCTGTCACGAGACGGGTGCTTCCTTGATTTTCGTTGTGGCCTTCAGAGCTTACTGAGTCGTGGTCGTTATCGATGTTTGTGTTATTTTTAGTTGTATATTTGTTCTGACCGCTAGATATTGTGCTGATTTTGGTGGCCTTTGCCCGGTCTCTCAGTCTTTTCTTTGTGGCTAAGTAAATCTCGAAATACACTACAGTCATTATAACTAGCGGGATGTAGAACGATCCTGATGATGAGAATATCACGAAGCCTGGTTGAGAGGTCAGCCGACATGGAGTGTCTGGCTCGAACACCTCGGGCCAATCGTTCCATCCCAGGAGCGGCGGGGAGCTGATGACTAACGAGAGAACCCAAACTCCTCCAATCATGAGTAACACCCGTTCTAAAGTTCTCTTTTGAGCGTAGTTTATAGGATCGGTAATGGCCCAATATCTATCTAGAGCAATCGCACATAAATTGAGGATAGACGACGTGCAGCACATTATATCGCATGTGAGCCACATTTTGCACACGTAAATTCCAAACACCCATTGTCCGAGGATCGAGTATGCGACGTTGAGTGGGAGAACCAATATTGCCACAGTCAAGTCGGCCACCGCTAAAGATACTATGAAGAAATTCTGAACGATCCTGAGCGGCTTGTACGTGAAAACGCTGAGGATAACGAGAATGTTCCCGACTATCGTGGAGATTATAATAAGTGTGAGCACTATGGCTGTGCAGATCGCTTCCCATTCCTGCAATGCGAGCGTTATCCCGAAACTACTCGGGTACTGCGGCTCGTCGGCGACGGCGCACGCGTCTTTCTCATCGCTAATCACGTCGTACAGCTCCGTGTAGTTTATTGTAGTGAAATTGGAGTCTACGTGAGTGGCTGTTTGACCCATTTTGTTGTGTTTCTCGCTACATTTCAGGTGGAAATGTTGAAAGTTTTATCGAGAGCCTCGATTTCGATGTGATAATGCCCCGTCGATTTTTCCCCGCGTTTCGTTTCATTTAACATCTTTCTGAAACAACAAAGAACGCGTTAAGTCGTATGCGTACCTAACCTTTAAATCGTTCGCTTCTTCTACTAAGTGGTGTTGAGATTACCTCTTGCTCAAAATGTTTTCTCGGAAATCCCAGTTACGTAGCTTGCTCATTTTTCTGTGCGTAAGCGGATCTGTAACAAAGAAATATGAAAGTCAGTCGAGTAGAAGAGTAAAGATGTTTTACGAGGCAGAAACAAAGTAAAGTAGGTAGCTCCAATCTTGTACGTTGAATTTCACGTTTTGTAGATCCTTGATGACAAACGTAAAGTTTTGATATCCCAAAAACAACTCTTTGATATGACGACAACGCTAAATAAAGGTATTATAAAGGTAAACTTTAATATTTCAAAACAACTTTACTATGATGACAGTGGGAAACGTCATTTTTTACATCTTTTGCGTGGAATTTGGTTTTACATTTTCATATGACGGGCTGCATACAACGGCTGCTGCTATTTGAAAAACTAACTTAGAAGGTACACTCAGAATGTTCACAGTAAAACATAAGTCTGGAAGGGTAATTTGGGTTCTTTGAGTCTTGATAAAACACGAATCTCTGGCTGGATTTGACTTGACGGATCCCAGCTACAGGCGAAACGTGGAATACATGTTTAACAAGCCAACTGAATAGAGCTAGTCCTATCCGTGACCGAAATTTGGATTTGCTTGGCTTTTTATACCAACCATGCGATTATCTTGTTGTTGGTAATGTTTTTCTAAACTAAACTAAAAATTAGGTACAATAACTTACATTATAAATCAAATAAATGGTAAAGGAAATTAAACAGCTCGGTCAATTATTACTAAATTACCCCTACCAATAATGAATAGAGGGTGTTTTCCAGTGAAATAAACTCATTAATGTCAAGAGAAAATTATGCGGAGTTCCGTGATTTATTGTTAGTAGGGGTGCAAAGTAGTTAAGTTCTTTAAGAAACTTTGATTTTCTACTAATAATAGCCGAAGCGACCTACGCATGCAAAAATGAAGGCTAGCTACGCAATCACCACCATCCGTTTGTTGATTAATTTACATGTTTTGTCATAAAACAACAAGGTTGAGTTTCCCTTGCAATAATATTCTGACAGTTATTCATGTATTGTCTTAGCGCGATTTCAGTTACACAGGAAGTTTTGTCAAACCTGTAAGACTACTTTCTTAGCTCACCGTACAGTGGCGAGAGCACTGGTGGCCTAGTGGTAGCACCCCCGGCTTGTGATCCGGCTTTGAGGATGGTATAGGTGCTGGGCAAGCCTTTAAGTTTTGTCACACTTGTATTTTGACAACCTCGGTGGCCTGGTGGGTGAATGTCGAAGTCAAAGTCGAATCATGGATAATGGACACATCTATTCAATTACCAAAAATCTTCTTAGAATTCCATTCGAGAGGATTCCAGTTGAAAATAATATCGTGATTGTCATAACCGACGCGGCTCAAAGCAGGAGTTATCTGCGCGATTATCAGCGATGCCTGCAGACACAATTTATGCTCGGCACGTTAGAGGTGCGGGATTGATTTCTGCTGTGGGAGAATGTTTAAATGTTCTGCGAATATTTCCTCCGAGTTTGGCTGTTGTGGTACCATGGTATTCCTAATTTCACGACCCAGAGAATCCTAGTGTGGGGTCAGAAACATGTGTACGACTGTTAGTTATTTATTTAATCAGGTCGTGCGTGATCTCGTTTTCATACAAGGATGTTATTATAGAGTTAGATTAAGAAGTACCATGGTGTCTATATAAAAATAAAAAGCTCAATTTCCAAAGGCACTTAGTTGTAAAAGTGAATTACTGCTTCTGTCTACCCTGTCGCTTTAAAGAGTGAAACGTTAACGCCGAGACTGCAACCTTTTTAATTGACCTGGATTCTTGAGACAACAGCTTTTGAATTCGTTTCGCTTCTAAATCTTAGATGTTGCTTGTAAAAATATTCTTACAAGGTTATGACTAATACCCGGTTCAAATATTCTACTAAAGATGATGGACCGTTCATTACCATAACTAAGGCCTTTTAATAGATATAAATAAATAGATAGATTTAACCTTATAGTAGATGATTAACACAGCGTCAGGAGGCAACTTTTACCTTCACAAACGAAATGCTGTAGTGCCCGGGACGAATTAAGATGGTGTAGGCTTGCCCAGCACCTATTCCATCCTCTCGGCTTAGTCGGCCTTGTTCACCGGAAAGACATGGTCAATACGTGCGAAGCTGACTAAGCCGCGGATTTCCTCACGATGTTTTCCTTCACCGTTTTAGAGTACTGGTATAGCGCACATAAATTTTTCGCACAGAAATCCGTTGGTATACGACTGGGTTTGAACTCACGACCTTAAGATCGGAAGGCGGGGTCACTACCAACTAGACCACCAGTGCTCTTTACCTTTATCTTTTTTTTCTGTTCAAAAGCGCCATAACTTATTTTTTCAGAAAAACAACGTTGCTATTTTAATGAACGATCTGTCATCTGTAAGTAGAATATTTGAGACGGACATTAATTCTGATTTTTGCTAGTAGATAAAACTATTCATACAAGATTTTGGCTACGACAGGATCACTCCATTTTCTACAAACGATCTTCACGAAGCCGTCACTGTGGGTTTATGGAAGGCTGTAGTAACAACTTACATCACTGCAAGTAATGTTTTTACAGATACATAAATAAACGTTAAATAAATAAATATTTGTGGGCATTTTACATAGCGCCATCTAGCCCCAAACTTAATACTACAACACCCAGACCATGAAGAAATATATGCAGAACATAGAAAAATTTCTCCCGTAGCGAGAATTGAACCCGCGCCTCTTGCGTCTCAGCCGAGCACTTGTCCGTCACGCTACCGAGGTCGTCGATAAAGTATTATTTACTAATACACCCCGGAGTTTTTTTCATACAAACTTTCATCTTGGGCACGCTTCCACCGTCTGATGAGCTGGATCAGGTGAACTATCCATAGACCGTTTGCAATGGTCTTTAGATAGACTGGCTGTTTATTTGTATTTTGTAAATTATGTTTGTATTAGTTTTAAGTTTCTTTCTGATAATAAATTTGAACACCGTAAAAAAAATATTGATAAAATATGAATATTGAAAAATTTATGAGGCGACACAGCTTCCTGAAAACTTTGAGTATGGGCTGCCATCTCAAAAGTGCAAATCCAAGAATTATTAAGTAATAGGTACTTTCTTGACGTTTGCTCTCAAAGAACTCTGTTCGAAGCAAAACCCGGAAGGCGTCTTTTAGTCAGCCAATTACGGTCAGGAAATAAGTTCTGGATGCAATAAATTCTGGTTTGCACCGTAAATTGCAACACTGGGTTACTCTATCAGGATCTACGGTTTGTACGGTACGTTTACCGTCAGTTGCAATTTTGTGTTAGGGTTTCGTTCTTGAAAATTATAGCGATAATTTTACGTTGCAAACTTTGGGGTGGGGTGGTTTTGTATGAGCGTCTAAGTTTGGTATATATATTGCTATTTTGTCGATTAAACATAATCATAATCATAAATCATTTATCGAGGTCTCCTAAGGGAAAGGTATTTGTAAACCTAAGAGTGTGCAATAGCGGATTTACAACTCTTGTTATTGAATAAAATAATGTTTATTGGTTGTCTACCAAAGATAAAAAATATTTCTTTTTCATTAATCAATCAAATTAGTCTCAAAGTGCAATAAGAGAAAAAAAAATAACTAAAAAAAATCCATGTTTTGATCTAGATCTCAGTAACCCTACCATATTGTCTCTGATAGGTAGGGTAATAACTATTTTTTTTTCATTTTGTAGTTTTATTGTAATTACCAATTATTTGACTTGCCGAATTGTTAGATTTCAATATTTTGCGGGGTCGAAATTGGTTTAGATGCGATCGTATCGTGGCCTCTTAAAAGGAACAAGTGACTGATTTGAAAGAACCAGTGACTTGACTAGCATTAGTAGTAACTTAAAAAAAGGTCTAAAACTGACTATTTGTATTTGTAAAATAAGCAGTCGTACTGTTAACGTATTTTAGGCGGATTGGTCGTTAGGCCAAGGGTGGATTATGTGAAAGAGGACATAATTAAGAAAGGAGTGAGTACAGATCAGATATGACGGCTGACAGAAGGGAATGGAAAAAGAGAACATGCTGTATCGACCCCACACAGAGTGGGATAATGGCAGGATGATAATGATGATGATCGTAAGGCCAAGAATAGTAAGTAAAAAATAAAATGTTTTATCTGGCAGTAATTTATTATCTGGCGATTATGGTTATAAAGCGTATGGTATAATCAGGAAAACGATTGTGCGGGTAATTACCATGTACTATGGTACCTATGATGTTATTATATGTTATAATAGGCACAAAAAGACTCCGTAGTATGTTAATTATATAAGATGTTACATCGTTCATCACAGACATGTTGTCGATTATGACAATGGCTGTTCAACGTAACTTGATACTTGATTTAGGTACCTATCATATTAGCTTTATAAAGGCAGGTCTCTTCTTTGGGTTTGATTGAGATATAACAGAAAGAGACATATAGAATAGAGACATCAAATACGAGCAACTCTTTAATCCCAGTCCAGCAGAGAAGTCTTTGGAGCAAATGTGGTGAAGGATTCAATACTCCTTTTATTCACTTGAAGTTGAAACACATGTTTTTCTTATTTATATGATCTGGTTTTCTGACGATGTTTTCTGTCCCCGTTAGAAAGTTTTGGTATTTGATTTGGATTTTTGAACATAAAATCCAATAGTGTACGATCGGATCTGAAACCACGGCCTCAGGATCTACCATCACTCCCAATAGACCAATTGTCTACGAGCAATAGAAATAAGTTTTTATATCAATCCCACTTTTCAAAACTAGCTGAAAATGTGATTCAAATTGAGCAGTTTGTTTGTGAAACTTAACCCCATTTGAAAGGAACGTAAGTTTGAAATTCTAGTTTTGAAACTGTTAGCAGTTCCGACATCTACGTTGTGTTAGCTCAAACAGCTTCAACTATTTTATCAAATAACCCCCGGTCAAACAAAACTTTAAAAGATAACTAAGATGAAAGTAGAGCTACTAGTAACTTTATTCGATTTTGATGAAGGTCTTCGGTTATTTCGATTACATTCATCATCAGCATTTACAGCTAATTTCTGCCCATTGCTGGGCGTAAAACTCCCTTTGCTTCGTCATCATCATCATCTTCCTGCCCTTATCCCACTCTATGTGGGGTCGGCACAGCAGGATCTTTGGATCATGGTGTAGTTTTGGCTAAGGTGTTTTATGACCGGGCGCCTGCCTGACGTCAACCCTTTTGAGAATACTTGCTTATTGTATCTCATCACTTAGTCGAATTTTACGACATGCTCGGGGAGAGAAGCAGCTGGACGCATTCTATGTTATTTCTTTACTCCCAGTCCTGCAGAGAAGTAAAAAACTCTAAAACTCCTAAAACTCCCTTTCTTTGTGCCAGCCATAAGGTCCGGTGCTAACCTCATCCATTAACGGCACGAGATCTTGACTACATCGAACACAAACATTATGGTTTAGAAACCATTGTAATAACTCTACGGTCGATGGCCTTTCCGGTGATCGAATAGGTAATTCCCCTTATGAGCGAATTCAGTGTGTTTTCCTTATGAGGTTTCCCCTAGTAGATACAGTTAGCATTCTAAAAACTCACATTGTTTATACCATTGGTAGGTATTTAAAGATAGAAAGCATTCTAAGTACCTACTATGATTAGTATTTACCCATGTTCTCAAATAACCATGATATGCTGTGTTGTTGTCACACGATAAATTAGTATTTTTTGCAAATGAGGAAAATTTATAAAACAAAATACAGGTTTTTATTCGCTCACTAGATGGTGGCGTATGACCACTAGAACGTCTGTCAAATCATCATTCATTTTCTATCTTGGTTTTGTTCAATACTTCAGTTTTTCATTTAATTTCATTGCAATAATAAATAAATAACACCCAACAGTCACATACATAGTCCTGACCCCACACTAGGATTCCCTGTGTCGTGGGTATCAGAAACTACGAGTACCATGGTACCACAGCACCCAGACCCGGAAGAAATATTTACAGATCATGCAAACATTTCTTCCGCAGCGGGAATCGAATCCGCGCGTTTCTGCCGAGCAATCGCCCGCCACGCCACCGAGGCCGTCAATGTGTAAAAATCTACAAATATTGCTATTTATTTTTAGCCATTCTATTTATAGTGAGTTACCATCTCAGAGTTGAGCACGTCTCAAGTGACGAGTTTTTGACAGATTTTCATCAAAAACTGTCAAAAAACCTTGACTTGAGGCGTGCTCAACTCTGAGTCGCGTTTGAGTATTCAGGAGTTACAGAGGTACCTATAGCAACTGCGTCGAGTACTGAGATTCTCTCATGTAATACCGGCGTGAAATTGGAGCAGTCTAGTAGACTAGGGAGCGGTGCTGTATTTCTGAATAGTGCGGTGAATAGTCATTAGAACAGCAGCCGGCCGTGAGCCACTCAGGAGATTGTTCACTGCATCCCACAGTTTATGCCACACTTTCCTTAATAAAATAATGATTTATCTCTTCTTGCTAAGATTTTATGTGAGCATTTTGTATATCCTATTAATATTATAAACGCGAAAGTTTGTATGGGGTATATGGATGTATGGATGTTTGTTACTCTTTCACGCCTAAACGGCTGAACGGATTTAAATGAAACTTGGAATATACATAGTACATGTGCGGGATTAACATATAGGCTATTTTTCATCCGGGTACCATGCAAGCGAAGCCGCGGGAGGCAGCTAGTAAAATATACAAAGTGAGAACTTAGGCCATAAGCGTTTCACAGATAGACGTGGTCTGCGGTGGCGGCGTGTTCAGTGCTTGATTATATACCTGTCGTTCAGTGTTTGTTCAGTTGGCATGCTCGCTCATGTTTGAATACTTACGAGTCTACGAGCACTCACGAGCAAATACCACCACCGCATCCAGGTAGTGGCTATTTGCAAGAAACCAGTTCCAATGTCCACCTGAACAGCTTAGTTGGCGAGCACTGTACGCTTTCTATATCATTTAATAGCGACCCGCCCCGGCTTCGCACGGGTGCAATGCTAAATATACTACAGAATGTACAATATAACATATACAATGTTCACAGCTTTAAAAAGTAAAGAATAAAAAATGGTTATTGTGGGTTATCCCTAAGAGATAGACATATACCATCGCGGACTTTTTTGTAGACCTTTTTAAGGTGTACAATACTGTAGTACATTATTTTGGTCGATCTCGTAGGGTTCAGCCAGCGTTTGCAATGTAAGCGCAAATAAATGTATTTATTTACGACATCACATTAGAAACCTCTAAAATTATCAGTGTTTCTCTACTATATTATGCATGTTTTATACATATAAAACTTCGTCTTGAATCACTCTATCTATTTAAAAAACTGCATCAAAATCCGTTGCTTAGTTTTAAAGATCTAAACATACATAGGGACAGACAGCGGAAAGCAACTTTGTTTTATACTATGTAGTAATAGTTATTCTGTCGCGCAAAGCGTATGAAAGAACCCAACTTTTCACCAAACATAAGCCTCAAAACTCAAAACTCAAGAACAAATTGCAGTATATTTTACTTCACTGCTTGTCATATTCTAAACATAACTCCTAGCTAGAGACAGTGTAGGAGGTAGATAGGCATTGCACAATTAAATGACGTCACACTCCCTAGCCCCAGGCTAAATGCAAATAAACTTCACAGTCGGAGTTTTACAAAAAAGCTGTTTTAAATATTACAGGGACTTTACCTAGGAAATCCAAAGAGAAATGTTATTGTTATACGGTTTTTGTGTAAGCAAAATGTACGAGATTTTGGGTACAAGTGAATTTGTAGATTATTGTGTTAATTGTACCTTATTGTTACTGTAGCCTATTCATCTCATATCTTAGTAGGACAGAGTATCTGACGACTTCTGTGGTGTGGCGGGCGAATTCTCGGCTTAGACGGAAGAGGCACGGTTTCGATTCCCGCTACGGGAGAAAATGTTTGTATGTTCTGCAAATAATTCTTCCGGGTCTGGGTGTTGTAGTATTATAAGAATGTATTTACAAAAAAAAAGTATATAAGTATTCTATCAGCCATCTGGTGTCCATAGTACAAGCTTTGATTAGTTTGGGGCTAGATGGCGCTGTGAGAAATGTCCACAAATATTTATTTTATCTGCAAAGCTGATAAGCACCTGATTTACCGACTAGGTGTTCCAGTAGGTAAATAACTTGGGTGCTCATCAAAACAAATGTTTGGTTCAATCAAGCGATACTTGAGAACGCTGCATTTGTATTCCGACTAAGTAATTCTATCCTAATAATGTATTCGTATGGCGGAATAAACTCGTTTTGCTTCTCCCGCTGTTACCCTCTTGATATCTTGGAACTAAGCCCCGTTTACACGGGACAGTTAGATGGTAAGTGTTTGAGTAAGTGGCCAACTGGCTACTCGATAGTCGTTTAGCTTAACATTGAAGGTATCGGGAAGAATATCATAAATAGTTCAAGCTTCACGTCTTTTTTTGTTTGCTAAAACTCTATTCCATAAAAATCAAAGAATTGAAAATAACGTTTCTATGATTCATTCTCGAAAACAGATTGGATAGATAACTGACTTTGTGATATAGACTGTAATTTTTACTGTGCATTTTGTATTCGAGCAATATTTGCTGCAATTCTGTGTGATAAAGTGAAACTAAGATAAATTACACTATCCTGATAAAAGGGAAGGGGTTTTCATTACGATCCTAATATAAGTACAACTTTTCTAGCCTTGTCAAGTGAGCACCATCGTTCCGTAACTATAATTTCGTTGAGCGTAGTAACTCACATAAGAGCTATGCGAGTATCTAGCAGAAAAAACAATGTGTAAACGCGTCTTAATTCCAATTGAAAACGTCAGAGAGCGCGTTCAACAAATGAAATAATCTTGGGGTGATGACAGTTCCCTTTGTGAACTTCAGGAAGAGGATCATTTTATATTTATGACCAGCTAGGCACGTTGGAAATTACGTAATTTTTTTTTGTTTTTGGTTATTGGCAATATTACGTTATGGATTATAAAAATACTAGCTGTCACCCGCGGCTTCGCTCGCGTAAAGCCCGATAAAAAGTAGCCTATAATGTTATTCCAGCACATGTACCTACTATGTATGTATATTCTAAGTTTCATTCAAATCCGTTAAGCCGTTACGGTGTGATTGAAGGACAGACATACAAACATCCTCACAAACTTTCACATTTATAATATAAAAATTTATCACAAAATAATATGTATTCGTTTTTATTTAAATGTCCATCCATTAAAAAATAGAATATTACAACGTTTGGAATGTTAGCACACTCGTAGAATAACTTTATCCATTTAACTTTTCCGTGATGGAATAGCCTAAACTCTATTAACTGAATGCCATTCAAGTTTCAACGAACGCGCATATTTTGACTGGAGAAATCCATCGACCTGTTTGAGTAAACCCAATTTCTACAATACCAACAGATAGTAATACAGAAACTGTATTTTAGAAAATGGTGGCTTTCATTTTTGGAATCCATAACTGAATATCACGCTCGTATCCCCAATGGGGTAGGCAGAGTCACAATGATATCATAAGAAAACTAAACTTGTAGTTACTAATGGTTTATCAATTTTCCATCGAAAACTGTCAAAAATTATGACGCTTGATGAGCACGCAAGTTCAAGATGAATTCGCACATTGTTGACATAACAGCACGTCCCAAGAGCTGATAGATACTGGCGGGGCTCAATATAATGAACACACCGAAACACTCAAAGTGTTTCGGTGTGTTCAATATATCAGTTTTGTTTTTATTTATCAGTCTCGCTTAGCTCGTAGGTCGCATTAATGATAACTTCACAGACAGACCAATTACTCCACGGATCATTTCTCATAGTGAGCTGCAGGGCGTGTTGACTTGTATAATGTGATTTCTGTTATTGCTCTATTTTTCAGTCTCGCTTAGCTCGTAGGTCGCATGCATGATAACTTCCCAGACAGACCATTACTCCACGGATCATTTCTCATAGTGAGCTGCAGGGCGTGTTGACTTGTATAATGTGATTTCTGTTATTGCTCTATTTTTCAGTCTCGCTTAGCTCGTAGGTCGCATGCATGATAACTTCCCAGACAGACCATTACTCCATGGATCATTTCTCATAGTGAGCTGCAGGGCGTTTTGACTTGTTTAATGTGCTTCTTGTTATGGCTTTATTTCTTGGCAGACGTGCAGAAGTTTTTATTTGAAAGAAAATAATATAAGTTGCTTATCATATTTCTTGTAAATTATATTTTTTTATCTGGTGATCTGAGCTCTGTTTTCAGTTTAACCTTATTTTTTATTGGATATTCCTTCAAGATCCACACAATATACAGTGATAAATAAAGCTTAATTTTGTTATGTACTTAACTTTCATTGCAATTAGTTCGGTATAAGCTTTCAGATTAATGCTAAGAACGCGATTTCAAAGCAGCACATTAATTTCAGCTAAGGACGGTTAATTTTGCTCCAGAGTGTTTAAAATTTAGTTAGAAACGGTTACATTTAGGTTAATTTAATAGCAAATGGTGAAATTCAATTAAGAAGGATGCGTAATGTCGGGTTTGAGTAGGTAAATGGTGTGATTTCAGAGGTAGACAGGCATTCATGACAGGGTGGATGCTTATTTGTAAGTGTAGGTACATACCTACATAATTGTATTAGCAAAGATGTTTGCAGTAGGTATTGTATAATTAGGAATAATGTTCAGAGTTACATGAAATATTTGAATTTTATATTTTAATATCTATGAGTATTTTTATGATTGCTGGACTGGGAGTAAAGTAAAAACATAGAATGTGTGCAGTTGCTTCCCTTACCGAGCATGTAAAAGTCGACTAAGGGATAGTATTATCCTCAACATGATGGAGCATTAAAATCTATTGCAGAACGGCGTTTAGCTTCTAAACTGAGTTCAAGAGGTGTCACTGCTAACAGTTTTCATATAATATGACAGCTCTTGTAAAATGCAGGAAAGGAAAATGCCAGCTATAACAGAAATCAAGATATGGTTAGGTATGCAGTTACACGTCAGGTCAGTGTATGGAAAAAAGAGGCCAACTTAGATGGTACACAAGCTTTTAAAGTTCCTGAACAGCGCCAGCTTCACGGTGGCGGCTGTCTGAACTAATTAACTAGGTGAGGTAACTGAATTAGAAATTCAGTACTTGCTATGAAAATAAAATGTCAATAATGATCTTATGCTAGCAATGTAGTGCAGTGGTTGAAACACAGATGGCGCTATGTGAACAGCTCTTGAACTCAGTTTAGAAATCGGCCTTTAATACCTACGTAACCCATAATTATTCAGGCCCAAAGAACTCGTGAAGGATTCGGAATAATTTAAACCAGTTTCGTCAAAACAATTCTGTTCGGTTTAAAACGGTGACTATTACAACATGCCTGAAATGAAGACTATTTCGTGACAAGGGTATTACAGTTTTGGTATTCAAAGGGCAAAGGGCTATCTTGTTTGTAAAGGCTTGGTTTCCGGATAGTGCTATCCATCATGACCAGAGCATGTGACCAAGTAAGTACCTAATTGCTAACGAAGTCGCTAGACGCTACGTGCAAAAATGTATGGCTAATATATCAATAGCTATGTCATCACGTAATTTAGAGGCTACCGTACCATCGCGTCTAGACTGATTTCAAAAGAAATAGTGCTGCGGATTTCGGGTGTGTAAGAAAGACAGATAGTGAGGCGTGGGACCGCGCAAAATATTGAAATCAAATAACTCACCAAATCAAATAATTGTTAATTACAAGAAAACTACAAAAGGAATTAAAAAACTGGTTTCAACTACTAAAGAAAAAGTTATTATCTACCAATCAAAGTAAAACTCATCTGAAAATATGGTGGGATCCCAAGATATAGATCAAAACATGCTCAAAACATGTATTTCACTTTGAAGAACCAAAGAAAGAATCCAAAGAAGAGCAAATCCACTACTGCACACTCTCAACGATCACGCAATGTCAATTTCAAACATTTTTCATTAGCGTTTAGTGTCTACGTTAGACGCAGAGGGACTTAGCTAAGGACCTCTGGAGTGACCTTTATTTTCCGTTTTATTTATTTAAGCCGTCTTGTTGACAAAACGCCTACGCGAAGGTAATAGTAATGATCCTGTGTCGTTAAGCGATCTTGCTAGTAGAAAAATAACAACACCAAACCATTCCATAAAATACTATAGCACAATATTTTATGTGTCAATATTATGCGTCAACGATTTATCATCATCATCATTATCTACTTTCCTTGTTCACACTTTATTAATGAAGTATTCTTCTTCCATATCTCTCTGCCAGCCGTCATTTCAACTATTGAAATGAATTCGATCCGAAGTAATACGGAAAATTTGTCGAAAAGCAAACAAATAGTCATGTTATTGCGTATATAATAAAAAACCGGTCAAATGAGAGTTGAATTCGCACACGAAGGATTCCGTACCATCGTACATGTAGGTACATAAATGTTTCTTGTATGGGTCCCCTTTTTTAATTATTTGTTGTTATAGCGACAATACACACTGAACACTTCAACTTTCTACCTACGGTTCATGCGATTCAGAGCGCTGACAGACTGATGGACAGTAGAGGCATAGAATATCTAGAATAGAATCATTTTATTTTACGACACAAGCAAGTTGGTACACAAAATGACATACAGAAAAACAATGGAATGAATGAAAAAGTCAGGAAACAAAGGCTTACACTACAGCGCAGTGGCCGCTGATATAGCGCTGGTTTTCAGTGGCGCCAAGAAGTGGCGTAATAGGGTCCCATTGGCATCCTTCGAGTACGGAACCCTAAAAATGTAACGGACTATTGCAGAAGGCGCACACTATTCCTCCGAGCTATGTACTCTACCGAAAAATGGGTGTACCTAAACAAATCCTTGAACCGTAAAAAGGTACAAATCCTTATTCAATAGACACTTACTAAGAGGTTTCTGTATATTTCGTAAAGGTAGATTTTTGAGCGGGATTCATTAGGAAGTGAGCGGTCCCAAAAGAATCCTTACCAGATTTGGAAAACACGAGAAAAGTATGTTTAGTATTTGTTAGGGGTTTGTTGATCTTTATTGCGTCCGTTTAACTTTATGGGACGAAATAATCCCTTACAATCAAGTAGGGCACTTGAATGTTATTTAATTTATCCCAAACTGGTTTAAACCTGTTTTTAAAGTAGGTAAGTACCTGAGCAGAAGACTTGTTTATGAAAACAAAAATGATTTGAGTGGGGATTTTTGTGTACCTCCTAGTGGGACGCTTCGCGATTTTGCCCGCACACAGTTTTTTGTACAAACTTCATTTTCCTACCTCTAGGAGTTTGATTTTTGGGAATTCCTATCTTAGTGCACCTCTACATCATAAAAGGAATATAAGTAGGTACCCTCCAAGTTTCATCATTCTAGAACTTAGTATAGTTTATGTCGACGACGACCTCGGTGGCGTGGCGGGCGAGTGCTCGGCTGAGACGTGGTGAAGAGGCGTGGGTTCGATTCCCGGTACGGCAGAAATGTTAGTATGTTCAGCAAATATTACTTCCGGGTCTGGGTGTTGTAGTAACATGTGTTAAAAGTACCTATGTGTTTACAAAAAAAATCAGCCATCTGGTGTCCATAGTACAAGCTTTGCTTAGTTTGGGTCTAGATGGCGCTGTGTAAAATGTCCACAAATATTTATTTTTGTTCTGTGCTGCTTGTCAGTCAATCAGTCAAAGTATTTTGTGTAAAAGAAAGCTAAAGTTGGAGACACGGCTTTGAAACACTCGCCCTTATGAGAATACCTGCACACAAAGCAAGGCAAACTCTCGAACACTTATTTATAGATAAATCCTTTTCCAATGTGCTTTACTGTGGGAAGAGCCTTCGAAGGAGACTAAACTTCGCAAAGAATCAAATTAATCCGCTACAGAGAAGTACCTTTTCACATTATAAACAACTGACATTATTCATATTGCCAATTGGGTTACCGTAAAAGAGTAAAGAATAGTATAGTTTCTAACAATCAATTCACTCAGTGTCAATGTAACCGTAAAATTGTAATTTTTTACCGTTAGATTATAATATATTTCGCGTGATTGTGAACTGTCGAAAGATTGTGAATCATATCATATTATGGCGCGTCGCGGCCGCTGAAAAATGCGTACAAGAAAATAGGCACGATTCCACGATAACAAAATGTACATAAATAAAACGTTATGAATGTAATGGTAATCACATTTAGAATGGCACAATTGGGGTCCTATAACCGCTGCAATACAGCCTAAATTATTGCACATTAACAGTAATGTACTATTCACATATATACATGTTCTGATACCAGCATGGATACGTTCGTGCCATTATTGCTGCTATTGGAACATACCTATCCCTATCTGAATACCGCAAGCCGTTTGAACGGCATTCTAGCAACCGAGTACGCCTGAAAAGATGCTAAAAAAAGTAAATGGCACTGCCTTATTACCGACGGCCTCGGTGGCGTGGCGGGCGATTGCTCGGCAGAGGCGCAAGAGGCGCAGTTTCGATTCCCGCTGCGGAAGAAATTTTTGCATGATCTGTAAATATTTCTTCCGGGTCTAGGTGTTGTGGTACCATGGTACTCATAGTTTCTGATACCCACGACACAGGAAATCCTAGTGTGGGGTCAGGACTATGTATGTGACTGTTGGGTGTTATTTATTTATTATTGCAATGAAATTAAATGAAAAACTGAACTATTGAACAAAATCAAGATAGAAAATGAATGATGATTTGACAGACGTTCTAGTGGTCATACGCCACCACCTAGTTTAAAGCGATTAAAAACCTGTATTTTGTTTTATAAATTTTCCTCATTTGCAAAAAATACTAATTTATCGTGTGACATATCATGGTTATTTGAGAATATGGGTAAATATTAGTATTTCATAGTAGGTATCTATTATCTATCCTCCTTGTTACAAATAAATTTGTCCCCGGTCAAAAGTGAAGGAAACAAACATTTGTGGATGCCTCCGATGTTTACGGTATAAATTATAACCACCATCTGTCCACAAAAAGTGCTACGATATAAAGTTTTTTGCGAGAGCCCGGAAAATGGACGGTCGGTTACCTCGGCTATCGCTTACAAGTGGGAAACCCTACTTGTGACGAAAGCATTGGACCGTTTTATTTGTGGAGACTTATTATTTTTCCTCTTTGTTTTGTGTTAAAAGAAGTCGACCAAAAAAACGTGGAATAATTGCGTAGGTACTAGCCATTTTTTATATTAAAATGATGCTCCTCTCCCTGAGCATGTCATAAAAGTCGACTAAGAGATAACATTCTCCCCAACATGATGGACTACCTATATGGACGATGGGTTGATCATCTGTGACCATGGTTCATCGATAATATGTATGTATGTAAATGATGAAAAAATAATAGAATAGATATTTAGAAACAGTATCGAAATGTCACAAATAACATTATTCAAAATTCAAATGTATTTTATTCTATGAAATCTTTAGTATCATTTAAAAATGTCTTAAATCTACGTTGAATTCACGCCTGTCTGTTATGCGATCAAGTTTGGAAGATACAAACACGCTTGGCAATTATTTTTTAAGCTACTTTCAGACCACTACGGCCTCGATCGCGTGGCGGGCGAGTGCTCGGCTGAGACGCAAGAGGCGCGGGTTCGATTCCCGCTGCGGGAGAAATGTTTGCATGCTCTGCCAATATTTCTTCCGGTCCGGGGTGTTGTAATATTATCTAGATATGTATTATAAGTATGTATTTACAAAACAAGTATATAAGTATTCTATCAGCCATCTGGTTCCCATAGTACAAGCTTTGCTTAGTTTGGGGCTAGATGGTGCTGTGTAAAACGTCCACAACTATTTATTTATATATGTGATATAAGACAGTAGGTATCTGTCGATATTTTACGCTGAAAGGCTAACCTACTCACACGCTGTAGTTGTAATTTCCAAAGGGTATTGAAAAGAACTAACTGAAAGCCTCTTAAAAAGTTCACAAAAGGGATTCTTTGTGATAAATCGTACAAAAGATTGAAGTGAGGTCACGAGTAAGGGTACTCGCATACTAGCGGCAAGTTAAGACCACCGACTTCTTATGACGAAGAAAGCTGGAGGGATTTTCAAAGGATTTATGAGCACAGTGAAGTCTTTGCGTAGCCACACAACGAAGACAAGAAACCTTATAGCATTAAATACCTAACTCTCGGTATAGTGATCTAGGTCTTCACAAAGATAATGACGTTCAGAAACTACGGAACCAAAGCTATTATTTTGTGCCAATATTGTGGTCTACTGCTTCAAAGTCTTGGGACTTTGAATCCGGAGTGGATGCAAGTTTTCTTATGATTACTTGTGGCTCTGCCTACCCTAGTAGGGATACAGGCTTGATAATATTCCATGTATTTTATGTGTGTTCTGAGGTCTACCAGAATAAGGAACAAAACAATATAACACGCGAATTCAAACAGCAGGGTGTGCGCTCGTTCTTAAGAGTGTTCAATAGCGGATTTTGCACACCAAATCGATGTAGAACTCTGCTGTAAGTTAATAAAATGTGTTAATTCAAATTTTATAATTTTTTCTTTGGTTCATTGAAGAAACAACTTGAAAAAGGCATGTTTCACGTATGTTTTAACCCAAATCTTGGGAATTCTACCATATTTTCAGATGATTTTTACTTTAATAGGTAGGTAATAATTATTATTTATTTAGTTGTTGAAACCAGTTTTTGATTCATTTTGTAGTTTTCTTGTGAAAATCTTATATTATAAGAATCTTTGTCCTGACTGACTGACTGACTGACTGACTGACTGACTGACTGACAGACAACGCACAGCCTAAACCGCTGGACGTAGAGACTTGAAATTTTCAGTGTAGGTAAACCTTGGTACGTAGGGGTGTACTAAGAAGGGATTTTTCAAAATTCAACCTCTAAAGGGGTGAAAAGGGATGAAAACCAGGAATCAATTTTTGGTCTAAAACTGCACATAACCTATATCAAATTAAAGAGCCGATTTTTCTCATTTGGTTGATGTCATAATTACCTGTAAATTCTTTATTTTTGGCATGTTTTTAATAAAAAATAGAATACTTTTATTTTGACATTATGACAGCGATGATACCGCAGATTAGTAATAGATGATACAAAACATATGGAAAAGGAACTGTCAATGTCAAATTACCTGTGAAAGGATGCATAAATTATTACTGGTCTAATAAGTTTCCAATCTTTATTATTCATGGAGTTCTGACGTAATTCTACGTCTAATAACTAGATGTCGCTGCTAATTCTGATCAAATCTCAAGATCAAATCCTAGAATGCGCTATCGTTGCGTTTTGAAAAGTTTACCTTAACTCTCAAAATTTTTACTAAATTCACCGAAATTTCTTAATTTTTAGATTTAGGTATGTTTGTTACTCTTTCACGCAAAAACTACGGAATATACTTAATGAAATGGTATAAGATGGCAATACTTTAGTCATCGTTTAGCGTACACTATATTATAATGAATAATGAGGAAAGTAGGTACCTACGTGTGCTGGAAAGGGACATAGGGTACTTTTTATCTGGGTACCGCGTGAGCGAAGCCGCGAGCGGCTGCTAGTTAATTATAATTTGATTTAGCGGATTTTAATTTGATTTCAATTTTTGCTTGATCTCTCCGTGTCTTTCCTTCATACTTCCGAAATACGTAGCGCTCTTTCAATTCGTTTCAAAATCGGCGTTAACGCGATCGTATGGTGGCCTCTTAACAAAACTTTTTCTCGATCGAGAAAAATTTTAGTAGAACTTTAATATCAACCCAAAAAAGATTAATGATATTGCTCAGTATTCAATTCCTAAGGCATAAAAAAATTGCAAGGACCTGCGGTCGTTCCATAATTGAACCGTCATCACCATCCCGACACAAAAAAACAGTAAAGTACGACTTGAATTCGCACACGAAGACTTACTCAACTTAGGACGTCGTACTTAAAACTCAGGACTGCAGACAGTCATCGAGAATTACATGGCATCATCGTCGACCTACATCGCCAACAGCCTCAACACCATCGAGGATACTGGAACACTGCTGCCAACATCCCAAAGTCCTTCATCCTTCTCCTCAAGGTACTTTAAGGAGTTGGGCTGGCTGGGGGAGGGTTAACGGGAGAATAATGCACAATACACCCCACAGCGGGACGTCAGTGCAGATCTTTGTTCCCCTACCATTAATTAGAATTAGAATTAGATGACTCTATTTACTTTTTGGGGTTCCGTACCCAAAGTATATCAACGGGACCCTGTTATTTAGTCTCCGCTGTCCATCCGTCCGTCTGTCAGCGGGCTGTATCATGAACCGTAAAAGGTAGAGAGTTGACATTTTGACAGTGTGTATTTTTATTGCCGCTATAGCAAAAAAATATCCTTTCACCACACTGGTTTGGAAGTACTAGTATGTATGTATGTTCGTATGAGGTAGTGGCCAACTCTAGTGATGGAGTTTTTAGGCCGCCTAAAGGCCTCTGTCATGGCTTAACGACTTGAAAGCCGGGACCGACTGTTTAACGTGCCCTCCGAAGCACAGAAGCGCTCTGCTCGTTATGCCACTTGCAGTCACCCATCCCAATTTGTGACTACGCATATCGTTGCTTAACTTTAACGATCAAACAAGAACGCCTAAGCAAGCTACGCCACGAGCGCTTCTAGTAACACGATAGTACTAGTCGTTATACGACTAGTATTAATAGTATCTTAATTATAAATGCGAAAGTAACTCTGTGATGACAAGGAGTTATTGCAGAAGGTTATTTTATTTCAAAAAATTCAAAGCAAACAAAGTTGCGAACAACATCCAGTCGGTTTAATAACAAGCTTTTTCAGATACAGTCAGCAACGGAAGCTCATGAATATTAGAGTTTTGCAAATCACCTTTTCTTCTTTTTATTTTCACAAATCTAATGGCTTTGTACCTAAGTGATTAGGAAGCTTACATTGTAAGCCCCAAGGAGTTGTTTTACAAATGTATGGCCTGGTCGGCGTACACTTGTATAAACATACGGAATAGCGTCCCAACAGTGGGTATAGCCATTTAAACAAAGAGTTAATATACAACATGAACGATAAATTAGCAGAAAGTGGATTTTATTCAGAAGCCTATAAAATCTACATTAAAACCGGTCAGTAAATAATGCTAAACAATACAGCCATGCCAAACTTAAATGAATCGTAATACCTACGAGATAGGGTTGAAATTGCTATCCACGTTAGTCTGATAGCGTAAAATGACAATATGAAATGGGCTATTGTTCCTCGGATAGATTCCCCTGATTCGAGACCGCCCTATGATGAAAATATAATTGAGTTTATAGCTATTTTCATTGTAGTCTGATAAACCGAACTGATTGTTCCTGTATTGGGGGCTAAAGATATCGCGAAACCTGATGATTGAAACTCGTTTATATTTTATCTCAGCCATATTTAGATTAGCTCATTAACTTTTCTTCAGCTAGGACTATACTGTTCAAAGTTTCTGTCTAATAATATAAGGGGTGTTATAATTTTTATTGGTTGAATGTTGACATTTTTATAGATTTTTTTCTTTACCTTATTACTAAGCCTCCGCTGTCCGTCCGTCTGTCAGCGGGCTGTATCTCATGGACCGTGATAGGTAGATAGTTGAAATTTCACTGAGTGTGTATTTCTATTGCCGCTGTAATTTTAATTAATTTTATTACAAACAATAAAATTAATTAAAGTAAAGAAATAAAGGGGGCCCCGTGCAAGCGCGGTCGCAGCCTGTAATTTTGGAGGGGGCATTAATAATAGAACATGTCGAGTAAATTAGATTTTATTGCACACATTATAAAATAAATAGAAGCCTTCTATCTTTATTGGCATCGCGGCTAGGGGAAGATTGCTTTTTTATGTTTTGTAATTTTTTAGAAGATTTTTCAAATATTTCTTGTTCTGTAAATATTTCTTCCGGGTCTGGGAGTTGTGATACCATGATACTCGTAGTTTCTGATACCCACGACACAGGGAATCCTAGTGTGAGTTCAGGATGTATGTGACTGTTGGGTGTTATTTATTATTATTATTTATTATTTGTATGAATTACGAGATACCACCTCCTAGGCGTGTTACGCTTCTGTGGCGGTCACCTTAGACCACGTGACCAGGTTATTGACCCCTAAAGTTGCTACGGTAGTACCTCTGTGGCATTCATTAGTTCCCGCTGTAAATCAATTTGAGCCATTGGCATCGTCTGGTAATTTGGCATCGTAAATTACGGGTCACTTGACGCGTCAGTCACTCACAGACAGCGGTGGTCTGCGGTAACGGCCAAAGTTCTGTATTGACGTTCTGTATTG
Source organism: Scotopteryx bipunctaria (assembly GCA_949320045.1). Lineage (NCBI taxonomy): Eukaryota > Metazoa > Arthropoda > Insecta > Lepidoptera > Geometridae > Scotopteryx > Scotopteryx bipunctaria. The sequence continues at coordinate 9,439,764 of OX439449.1, forward strand.
TCGTAAACAAGAAGTAAGTACCTATTCAAACATGCGCAGATATAACCGCTGAATAAATAACTAAACGCCATGCCACTGCGTTTCTGAGACGTTGCAACAAAGGCCTTTTACCATCGTAGACGATTTATAAATACAGCGTCAGGAGGCAACTTTTACCTTCACAAACGGGACGCTTAGAATTAGAATTGCTCTGTAAGGAATAGCCATGCCAGCCATATTATCACGATCGTATCCCTAACGCCACAAGTGTGTCAAGAGTGTGTCAAACGCCAAGAGTGGGCAGAGCCACAATTAATCATAAGAAATCTTGCAGCCACTTCTGATCCAAGAGTTCCAAGATGGATATGGTGAACAAGGAATAGCGCTCAGACCAAATAAAAAAAAAAGACGCCGCGCCGCGAACAACAAAAGTGAAGCCACACAAAACCGTGCTCCTGCAAGTAAACATACACGCACACCCACACACCTACACTAAAACCATGCTTATTGCTCTTAGTACGTCACGGGTCTTAAAAAATGATTCCTTCCTATGTAGTGAAAACTTGTAAAAACAGCAGCAAATCACATAAAAAGTCTCACGGAATCACTTTTCACTTGTAAGTACTTCAAATAACGTCGTTTTTTATTTATTATACTGTGTGTAATTTTGGGTATATCTGTAATTTTAGGTTACTTGGAACACAAAACCTCAAAACCTCAAAACCACCAAGTGTGTGTGTGTGTGTGTGTGTGTGTGAGAGAGAGAGAGAGAGAGAGAAAGAGAAAGAGAGAGAGAGAGAGACACACACATAGATAAAAAGGTGGCTTCACTTTTGTTGTTCGCGGCGCGGCGTCTTTTCTTTTCATTTGGTCTGAGGAATAGCGCAAATAAAGAATCACGGAAGCAAGAAGCGCTATAACTACGGCAATTTGGCGCAGAAGTCTGCTTGAACAACTCGACTTGAGAGGCTATTAATACGAGGTATTTGGCATAAATATGCCATCAACGAAGTCTAGTCTAGTTACCTATATCCTTGTCCCATTAGAGACATGGTACGTGCCTGAATTTACTCTATGGAAATATGAGTTGCTGACTTTACTGTGGGTAAAATTTTTACAGTATATGTAAGCGTTTATACTATTAATACTACTACTAGTCGTTTTACTAGTTCTTTCGAACCAGTGCGATGAAAGGATTAAAGTGCGCCTCAAGAGGTTCCTTCCGTGTGCTTGATACGCAAATATTTTCGAACTTATTTTTAGGTTCTACGACATTCCGGTTTTCTTACGATGTTTTCCTAAGCGGTTTGAGAGTAAGTACTGGTAAAGCAATGATAACTTTTCGTAAAGAAAAATCCATTGGTACAAGACTGGATTTGAACCAATGACCATCTCTGAAGCTTAGCTACAGGCAAGGTGACTTACGATATCGTAGTATGGCTGTTTAGTTGAGCAGATTGTGTAAAAGTATTTAATTTCAAGGAATGTGTTTTAAGAGATATCATTTCAAATTCACAAATGGGATAAAAATGGATATTTCATTTACTATTCCTGTCTCAGCTCTTCCTACTGTAAATTTTCCGGCAAATCCGGCATCGGAAGCCGCGTCATGTCAGTTGTCAGAAAAGACAGTTGTTTCTGACGGAACCCTGGGATCATTTGCGAGTTTCACAACCCCGTCCACAAAAAAAACCTTTAACCCTTGAGCCTTTTTACCGTACTAAGTTGAACCAATGACATGTTTGGTAGAAATATCATCATCATCATCATCTTCCTGTCCTTATCCCACTCTGTGGGGTCGGCACAGCATTTTCCTTGGATCATGCTGTAAGAGTTTTGGCTAAGGTGTTTTATAACCAGCCCCCTGCCTGACGTCAACCCTCCATGCGAATACTTGCTTATTGTATCTTGGAGAGGATACCATCCCTTAGTCGATTTTTACGACATGCTCGGGGAGAGAAGATGTGTGGTAGAAATAATAGATAGATAGATAGAAAATTCTTTATTGCACACAAGAATGTACATAGGCGAACTTAATGCTAATTAGCATTTTCTTCCAGCTAACCTTTGTGTTGTTTGGAGAAAAAGTGGAGGCAGTGCATTGTAGAAAAAATGTTATAAGAAAAAAAATTATTTATTATTATTATACATATATAAATACAAATAATATTTACCTAATTTATAACATACTAGCTGTAACCCGCGACGTTGTCTGCGTGATAGACAACGTCGACAACGTCAATAGTTCGAAATAAAAACCTACTAACCAGAGTTCAGAAGATGGGCACAACACACTTAATAGTTAGTACGAAATTATATCCAGTTTTTCGGGATTTTCAATACACCTAACGCCATCTATTAGATTAGAACAGAAAAAGCTTATACACCTTCACGACTTTACTCTCAAGTCACGGTACCTATCTACTTATATAACACCCATTACCTACAGCAAACAATGAACTTTAGGTTACGTTTATATTACGCCGATGATTAGTGGCAAATTGTTGTGTCTTGTTGTTTGTAGCTCAATGTGAGTGACAAAAAATGTCACAGACACTGCGCACTTGCTTATCATTTGAAGGTATTGTTAAACAATGTTTTAAAGTGATTACTTAGCGAGCTTTTTTTTACTCAATGTAGTTTTGAAACAATCTCTAGAAGTCACTCAAAGTTAGCTAGCGAAGCGAGCTTCAAATCAATGCGAGCGAAGCCAGCCGAATTTTTTAACTCAATGTAGTTTCAAACCATCTCTAGAAGTCTCTAGAAGTTAGCGAGCATAGCGAGCTTCAAACTAATGCGAGCGAAGCGAGCTCCAAACCTATGCGAGCGAAGCGAGCCGAATTTTTTAACTCAATGTAGCTTCAAACCATCTCTAGAAGTTTCTAGAAGTTAGCGAGCGAAGCGAGCTTCAAACTAATGCGAGCGAAGCGAGCTCCAAACCTATGCGAGCGAAGCGAGCCGAATTTTTTAACTCAGTGTAGCTTCAAACCATCTCTAGAAGTTTCTAGAAGTTAGCAAGCGAAGCGAGCTTCAAACCTATGCGAGTGAAGCGAGCCGAATTTTTTAACTCAATGTAGCTTCCAACCATCTCTAGAAGTTAGCGAGCGAAGCGAGCTTCAAACCTATGCGAGCGAAGCGAGCCGAATTTTTTAACTCAATGTAGCTTCAAACCATCTCTAGAAGTTTCTAGAAGTTAGCGAGCGAAGCGAGCTTCAAACCTATGCGAGCGAAGCGAGCCGAATTTTTTAACTCAATGTAGCTTCAAACCATCTCTAGAAGTCTCTAGAAGTTAGCGAGCGAAGCGAGCTTCAAAGCAATGCGAGCGAAGCGAGCTCCAAACCTATGCGAGCGAAGCGAGCCGAATTTTTTACTCAATGTAGCTTTAAACCATCTCTAAAAGTCTCTATAAGTAAGCGAGCGATGCGAGCCGAATTTTTTAACTCAACCTTTCTTAGTTTGTCTACATGCATAGTGGTAGTCACTAAGCTAGGTTGAGTTAAAAATTCGGCTCACTTCGCTTGCATTGGCTTAAAGCTCGCTTCGCTCGCTAATTTCCAGAGACTTTTACAGGTGGTTTTAAAGCTACATTGAGGTAAAAAACGACAATAGCTTAAAATAAGAGACATAGCTCGCTTCGCTCGCTTTTTCGAGGTATTGTTATACCTATTCTTATTTTTCTTACTATTTTTATTGCTTCAAACTGTAAACTCGTCAGTTCAATTCAATTCAAGTAAGTAATTACTTACATATTATCACGCCCGTATGTCTAGAGGGGTTGGGTAGAGCCACAAGTAAACAAATGAAAACTTGGAGCCTCTTCTGATTAAAAGTCCTAAGATGGATATGGTGAACCATGGTGACAGATGATCAGCCCATCGCCCATATAGGTGGTTCATTATGTTGGAGAGGATACTATCCTTAAAGCTACTTTTACGACATGTTCGGGGAGAAAAGCAGCTGGACGCATTATACGCTTTTGCTTTACTTCCAGTTCAGCAGACAAGTTATTCAAGTACCTACGTATTTCAAGATTTATTGCTACCTTTAAAAGTTTGTTTCATTTGCCTATTTATTTCGTAGTACAATAGTAAGGCATACTATATGAAGATCCAGCATAGCTTGTTTTACCCGTTACAAGGGTCCTCAGAGGTCCTCTTTGTTGGCTCGGGGACCTAGATACAATAGATTATCTACATGTAAATACAATAAAAAATATTTGGAATAATTAAAAGGCCTTTATTAAACTTATCAACAATTTGAACGTAATAAATAGAAGCCCGATTTTAAAACGCAGGTTGACTGACATCCCCTGATAAGACATAATACGCCTTCAGGATCATTGGCCCGATGATTTATCTAGCCAGGGGATGACGCAGTATTCCATAGTCTTAGTAGATATTAGCACTGTACTGAATGCTTCCAGGGTTCACAGGCTTCCAGTCTTTCAAGACTTCCAAAGAAAATCGTTACAACATACTCTGATACTATAGATCTGAAAAAAAAAACTGTTTTGATTCTGGGCAAATAGTACTTGTATTCGATTTGTGGGATCGCCCCTTCAGCAATTAACCATTTACATGTTATTTTGAGAAAGTAATAAGTAATTTATACAGAAATACGATGATTTTCTTTCTTCTTTGCAAAATTTTGATTGATGTGAATTGTCAAAATTTTTCATACGTCGGATTAAATGTCATGTCATAAAATTCAAATCAATGAAGGTTTTATGTGTTATCCTGACTATTTCTTTGAATCCTTTTTCTATTTTGGGATCCTTTTTCAGGATAAAAAGTAGCCTATATGTTATTCTGGTGTATGATCTACCTCTGTAGCAAATTTCGTTAGAATCCGTTCAGCCGTTTAGGCGTGATTGAGGCACAAACATCCAAACATCCAAACATCCAAACATCCAAACATCCAAACATCTAAACATCCAAACTCACAAACTTTCGCATTTATAATATAAGTAAGATATACAAAAATACCTACAGGTGCTCAATTTTGATGACTGTTCTGTAGAGCAAGATAATGGTGATATAGTTTAGCCTTGAAGATTCCCATGGATGAGGCTTGGCGTATTTGCATTGGAAGAGAGTTCCACAGACGAACCGCAGTAACAGTAAAAGAGTCGGTGTAGAAATTTGTGTTATGTTGTGGTGTCATAAGTAGAAGGTGTTGAGAGGAGCGTGAAGGACGATTCCCTTATAAACTACATTCTTCAACCTCATTTACACTCTTGTATTTAGACGCTATTACGTTTTATCTAAGAATTTATTCAAAATCCTGGTCAACCGATGGCGTTATAAATAGGTGGTATAAATTATTGTAAAATTGTTACATACATATATACATATTATCACGCCTGTGTCCCTAAGGTGGTGGGCAGAGCCATAAGTAAACATAAGAAAACTTGCAGCCACTTCTAATTTAGTCCTAAGATGGTGAAGTGAAACATGGTAACAGGTGATCAGCCCATCGCATATAGGTGGTCCATCATGTTGGAAAGGATACTATCCCTTAGTCGAATTTTACGACATGCTCGGGGAGAGAAGCAGCTGGATGCATTCTATGCTTTTTCTTTACCTCCAGTCCAGCAGAGAAGTAAGTTTGTTGTTTAATTAGTAAGGGTAGACTTTGAAGCAAGCGTAGCTCTGCGTTAGTAACGTCGCAACAGAGCTACTACAGACATTTATGTAATGTTATTCGAGAGCAACGTCAGCGTCAGCGTCAGCGGCTTGCTTCTAAGTTTACATACATAAAATCACGCCTGTTTCCTATAGCGTTAGGCATAGATCACGGACTACCTTATGAATAACGACCAAAACTGGTGCTCAATGCGTCAAACTTTACTGCTTTAAATTAGTTAGAAACTATTCAGATAAGTTACTTAGGTAACCTTCTGCTTAGCGATTCCGTTAATCCTCCCCAAAGCTCTGGGGTTCGATCAAAATGATTTAAATTAACCCTTTACCTTACCCTTCAATTAAATTTTGAAGTTATCATTTATAAAATAGTAAATGTACCTTTATAAATAAATGTTTCACTAGAATTGGATGTTCAGCAACATGGATGTACTATTAGTTATGAATTTACGTTTATTACAAAAGGAGAAGTTTTGTAAAAAACAACCACCGCTGTATGTGGACGAAAGAAGCCTTGGAGGCACATTCTAAATCTCAATACTGATAAAACGCTTCGTTCAGACGCCCTAAAAGAATTTTGAAATCGCGGTGGGCACAATGTGCCCCACTTACTTAGGGTCTCGACCCCAAAAGGCTCAAATACATAAGCCCCATTTTGAGATCCTCGGCCGAATCTGCCGCCGCACCGACCCTAACTGTGAAGTCCCTGGCAAAAGACAACGCGCAAGGGTATCTACGCAAGTGTATCCATTCATGAATACGACCTCGGTGGCTTGGCGGGCGAGTACTCGTTCGAGACGCAAGAGACGCGGATTCGATTCCCGCTGCGGGAGAAATGTTTGCATGTTTAACAAATATTTATATATTATACTTACAAAAAAAGTATATAAGTATTCTATCAGCCCTCTGGTTCCCATAGTACAAGCTTTGCTTAGTTTGGGGCTAGATGGCGCTGTTTAAAATGTCCACAAACATTTATTTACTCAAATACATTCAGCCCAAATTGAGGCACAAATCTTTAAAAACTTTCTGATTTAAAATATTAGTAGAGTTCTGCCGTGTACAACAGCTTCCCATTCGTGTAGAAAACGTTGACTACGGTGTACTGTCATCTAGTGCATATACAGTACATCTAGTATTAGATGTGAAAGGCCTTGACAATAATAATGATGATGATGCTTAAAATTAAGAGTCTTCGCTAAAGGCAAAACTCATTTCATTACATTAGAAAGCAAACAGCGTCTACTTTAATTAAAATCTTGTTTATTACGTCGTCGAAATAAAACAGGAAGAAATAATAATTTAGACAATTCATTATCTAAAGATGGCTCCAAGGAGCTGTGGATAGGGCCGGAAGTACTTTTACGTAATTACTTAAAAACAAAAAAATTGGGTGTTTCCTCTAGGTAATTCCTGAACAAAATCTGTTATAAAAATATGTTTTTTTCTCCCACTTGCTCAGAAATAGCTTCATCATCATCATCATCATATTTTCCTTGCCCTTTTCCAACTTTATATGGGGTCGGCACTACATCAGTGGGGAGGTGATTTTATTACATACGTAAGATAAGATACCAATGCACATTCCGCAATGCTTTGTAAAAGTTAAAAAATAGAGAAACATTGTTTTATAAGATAAACGGTTTTATTGAAAAGAAAGGTAATAATGATGTGGTACTAAAAGCTAAAAAATAAATAGGTAAGTTCTAGGTAGGTACCAGTCATATCTCTCTCCTCATCAATGTAGGGCATTGACCCGATAAATCGTGGGGCGCTTGAAATTTCTATCAGCAACTTTAAAACGAAATGTTTAGCTTAAACATTTTTTTCCTATTTATTTTCAAGTTTTTAGATTTGCACTGTATTCTACTGTAAAGCCCTTTCACTTGATACCAATTACTCATTGAAACAAATATAAAATCCGCCACTTTGTACCAGCGGCCATCTTAGATTTGAAATATTTTATGGTGTACTGTATTTTACTAGTCAAGCCCTTTTATTTGATACCCATATTGAGGGGGTTGTGAAAAAATTTGTAATCGGCCATTTTGTAGCGGCGGCCATCTTGGATTTTACAATAATACTGAATGTATTCAATTGTATTTGTCATCAGAACTAAAGGCGTGTGCCAACTATCAGATCAATCTGTCATCAGGAAAGGGGCAAAAGGGTGACTAAATAAAACCGATAAAAATAAAAAAAAATAACAAAGACTGCGCGCAGTCAAATTAGTAGGAATGAAACTTTTGTTTCTTGAATTAATTTATTTACTGTTTCCTCGCAAAATAGAGAAAAGCAAAGGCTTGGCCGAAATAGCAATTACCGGCCTCATTTGGTTAAAAAAATTAAAATCACTTAGGAAGGATTCCAATATTACTCGGCCGTAAATTGCTTTATTTTTGGCCTTGGCAGTAATTTACTATTAATGGGTTGTTGTTTAGTTCTTTACTTCAGACAAAAACAAACTATTATACCTAACTACTATTACATATATTTAGCGATAAAAAAGAGACTTTACATCTGCATCAAAAGGAATCCGCCACTTAGGTGATTCGATTCGTAAACAGCACTCAACACAAACACCACATAAAATCAGCTTTTACAGTAGTAAAAGCTTTGAATTTAGTTTTATTTACTTGCTAAGTTCGCACTCTGTCTCATGGCGAAAAAAGGTTTCAGAATCGTGTAAAAGAAATATCTCAGTCAGATGATAAAATTCTCGAAGCGCCCTTTTTCCTGTAGAATGTATCGAACACGTGAAGCTCATAAAATCACGTGACAAAGACATAAAAACTTTTATTACAGGATGACAACATCCCGTCCCCAGGCAGAGACAAAATTCGGACCAATCACCATTACAAACGACCTTCCGTTTATTGATACAGCAACAAGTCAGCAATCTGCAAAAACAAACGGGAAAATCTAGTTGAAAGCGCGCAGTCCGTAATTGCAAACCTTCCACTTGGGAACAAACAATCGGGAGAGAATGCCTCATCGAGCTTTCAAGAAAGATCCTCGTCAGATTGAATCGAGCTACGTCTGCGGCAGACTGTTTACTTGAACTGAGCCACCGCCCAGATCTAGGAGAGACTTCGGTTTGTACAACAAATTGGAAAATTTGAAGGATTTTAATGAAAATTGTTTATTCCATGATGGTCGTTTAGTCAAGCCCATGGCCTAATAGGTGAATCTTAATCAATGATTCACTGATTAAATACAAGTAAATAAATATTTGTGGACATTTTACACAGTGCCATCTAGCCCCAAACTAAGCAAAGCTTGTACTATGGGAACCAGATGGCTGATATAATACATAAATACTTTTTAAATACATACTTATAATACGTAATATTACAACACCCAGACCCGGAAGTCAGCAGAAATATTTTTGAAGTTTTGTACATTGATTAAAATTATCACCATAAAGATGTTTTACTTTTCTTTACTACTACTGCTCGTGTCACTAGTTCTAGAACCAGTGTGGTGAAAGGTTTAAAGTGCACCTCAAAGTGGTTTCTTTCGTGAAACTTTTAAAGTTCTACGAAATGCCAGTTTCCTCACTATTTTCTCTTATGTTCACAATTTACAGCTATGCTACCTCTAACCTCTACGTAGTAAGTATTTAAATACGAGGGAAAAAGTTAAGGACATACGAGCCATGGCTTCGGGATTGGTTTACGAATTCGGAACGAATATCGGGATCTATCTCCCGCTGGAATTTGATTACCCTCTCGAAGCATGTTGAGATATATTTTCATAGGTATATTAGCTACCGAACGCGGTTTTGCTCGCGAGGTACTTGAATAAAAAGTAGGTAGTCTATTTATTAGAGCACTGGTGGTATAATGACCTCGCCTTCCGATTCTAAAGACGTGGGTTCAAATCTGGTCGTGTACCAAAAAATCGTGTGCGCTATACCAGTACTCTCAAACGGTGAAGGAAAACATCGCGAGGAAACCCGCGGCCCAATTATCCAGCAGATATCACGCAGGTAATGAGCGCGCGAGAAGTCAGTTCGGAGCGAACTACTAGTATATTAGGGTTCCGTACCCGAAGGGACCCTATTACTAAACCTCCGCTGTCTGTCCGTCCGTCCATCCGTCTGTCAGCGGGCTGCATCTCATGAACGGTAATGGTAGAGTTGAAATTTTCACAGAGTGTATGTTTTTATTGCCGCTAGAACAACAAATAATAAAAATAAATGAAACAGGATCCCATTCAAGCAACAGTTATGTACATGTACGATGGTACGGAACCCTTCGTGTGCAAGTTCGACTTGCTCTATTGGTTTTTCTACTATCAGACAACCCACAGGAGACAACAATGCACACGAGACAGATTTATATCTGTTATACTAAAAATGACTACTTTGCCTTATTTCTAGTAAGTTTTCCAGAAAATCTTCGAAATATTGCTAAACCCAACATAAACTTGTACAAGTTATAAACACTAAAACTTGAACGGCGATAAGAACCACATTTCTTGGTCCTTTGTCTCCGTGATTTTATGGAACCCATAAACTAGAGATAAATATCACTTTACAGTAAAAGGATAACATTATTTTACTGAAGTGTTAATCTATAGTTTTCCTATATTTTACGGGTAGGGTGACTCTAGATGGTTTATTCATGAAAACTAAGTTTATTGTTATTTGGTTGAGAAGGTTGTACTACTTACTAGTCGAGTCACTAGTTCTTTAGGAACAGTGTGGTGAAAGAATTTAAAGTGCGCCTCAAGGGCTCTTTTCGTGCGCTCGAGGAGAGGAAGTTGTAAAATGTTATTAATTAATAATAACTTCTATAAATTTATGGGATATAAAAGATAAATAATGAGAATTGTTTATATGTTCTGCAAATATTTCTTTCGGGTCTAGGTGTTGTAGTAATAAGTGTATTATAAGTACTTAGTACTATTTTCCTATGTATTTACAAAAAAATGCATATCAGCCATCTAGTGCCCCTTAGTTCGCGGCTAGATGGCGCTATGTGAAATGTTCACCAATATTTATTATTATTTACAAATAAGTCGTTTTTTTACATTTTAGTCTAAGCCTTAGTTCATAGGAAAATGCTTTTTAAAGTAGCCTTTTTTACACTTTATCGTCAAAGAAGTGTCTTATACAAGACAGTAACTGTACTCCAAGACTATATTGTACTATGTCACTCTTGTTACTTAGACGAATCCAACGACACCTCATTTGTCAAAATCCGTCCAGCCATTTGGACTACAGCTTTAGCCAAAGGAATGCACATACATACACATATATAAATACATATACACCTGAAACACATTACCCTCCTTCGCATTCAGATAAAAATAAATCTAACTTTTTCAAGTTGTCATAACATTCTTCGCTGGTCTGTCATCAATCACATGGTCTTCGAGGCCATTCATCTCAACGGTCATTGACCGCAGATAATAACCCATTCATTTTACTTGAAAGCAACAAAGGCTCAGGTGAAAAGCCTGATTACAAGCATTGATGGTTAAGTTTGTATGAGCTGGTCGGCTGCTATTGTTCCATGTGTCCAGACTGATATTTGAGCTCATACAGAAGAGCTCTCATTGTGTTTGCTTAAATAATGGCCGTATATCATAAAAGTGTACCTAATTAAAGGTATGATAACCGAACCACCCCGTTTGTAGCTGACACGTTACCATAATCAGTTTTTCAGGTTTATTTCATATTAGCGAATGAGTGCGCTTTCACATATAGGCGTTTAGTCGCGCTACATCAGCGCTGCACCAGTGAACTCCTTATATTACAGCGTCTGCAGCGCGGCTTAGTCGCGCTTCACAGTCGCTCTGCAGACGCGCGTTTGTAGTGCAATGGCTGGCTAGCACTTATCGTCTCCAATCTCAGACAAAAATAAGAATCTTTTTTTTGTCTGAGTTTTCAATATGCTCCTAGTTTAACTTCTTTGGTCTACTGCCGACTAATCGCACGCGGATACGCTGCATACCCGCGACTACTTGAAGCGCTGTACTCGCGCTTCTGTCGCGCGATAATAGCGCGGTTGTCGCACTGTAGTTAGCCGTGGATGGCCAGCTGTGCGACAGCAGCGCTTCTAACCCCCGAATACTCAAACGCATCTCAAAGTTGGGCACGTCTCAAATGACGATTTTTTACAGATTTTCATCAGAAACTGTCAAAGAACCGTGAGTTGAGACGTGCTCAACTCTGAGTCGCGTTTGAGTATTCGGGGGTAAGTTACGCAGCATACAAGAAACATCCATGTACATGTACGATGGTTCGTGTGCATTTTCGACTCTCACTTGACCGTTTTTATTTACTACAGTGTTGTTTCTCTATAGTCTGGGAAAGGTCATGTAAGCCCACAGCTGATTATTGTCGAGTCAGGTAATGTTTCGGTTAATTAACTTCTGTTTATCTCTTTGAGCTCTGATTTCATTCCGCCACATTAATAAATGTATTTAAATAGGTATTTATTTAAAATCAACGTACAATGTTTCACCGACTCATTAATGGCACGTCAAAAGATATTTTAACGAGTAATTATTTTTAAATTAACTTTATCCGTGTCTTTCGTGTCTTGCTTAGATGTTCTTGATTGATCGTTGAAGTTAAGCAACGTTGTGCGCGGTCACGATTGGGATGGGTGACCGCAAGTGGCATTATGAGCTGAGCGCTTACGTGCTTCGGAGGGCACGTTAAATTGTCGGTCCCGGCTTTTAAGTCGTTAAGCCATGACGGAGGCCTTTAGGCGGCCTAAAAACTCCGTCATAAGAGCTGGCCACTAGCTCATACGAACTTAGTTACTTACGTAAATATAAAATAAAGTACTTTTTATGAGTAAGTCTTCCGGTAGTCTTAACTAGTAATTCGTCCCTAACTGAGATCTCGCGCGCTTATTACCTGCGTGATATAGGTACATAGATAAGTAGGTACTTGTCTATTTTTATGCCAGTACTTACGAAGCCCCGGAAACTACTAAGCTTTATGATAACAAGTAGGAGATCCCATCAGTCGTAATATTGGCGCGGTCATCGACAAATCGACGCAATCAATACCAATGCCCCTCAATCTAACGGCTCGCTCACATTAATGTCATTGGGTACGCTTGGTAAAGGCTCGCACACAGGAACTTTAGATATGGTAAAAATATGGACCAGGGGACTTATCAAGCAATTCTGTTGCAATCAGTTTTTATTTGAAACAGTGAAATGTGACGGACACTACACAGGCACTTTGGAGCACTGGCTTTTAAAAATAATGCTTGTTCTATGAGATCCTTTGGAACATATTTATATTAGTTCACCGTATCCATCTTGAGACATTCAATCAGGAGTGGCTGCAAGTTTTCTTATGTTTATTTGTGTCTCTGCCCACCCCATTAAGGATACGGGCGTAATAATTATGTATGTATACATTCTTTCATTTGTTGATGACGGACTATGTCGTCCCACGGCGGTCCTACTACGGTAAAAAGCACATCGCTTAAATTGAACATTACATAATTTTCAAAACAGTATAAAATGGTACAATAAAATAAAAATAAATAAATAACACCCAACAGTCACATACATAGTCCTGACCCCACACTAGGATTCCCTGTGTCGTGGGTATCAGAAACTACGAGTACCATGGTACCACAACACCCAGACCCGGAAGAAATATTTACAGATCATGCAAACATTTCTTCCGCAGCGGGAATCGAACCCGCGCCTCTTGCGTCTCTGCCGAGCAATCGCCCGCCACGCCACCGAGGCGATGAAAGTCTATAGCAAAAACAAAAATGTTAAAAAGCAAATTGTATATTTCTTCATTCCGACACATCAAAGTATTGAAATGTTATACTGTATACGTCTCAACGTTATAGCTTTTACGACGACGGTTTGAAGCTTCCCCTATGGGTTGTAGCGGCTTCTTTGTTCTATGGTGTTTTAATCAACAACAAAAACGTCGTAAGTCATCCTATCCTTTGCCGTTAGTGTGTCACAGCCTTAAGGTTGAGTAGCGAAAATCGTTTCTAACGACTCGCTACGGCGTTAACCGATTTCTAATCTATTGGGGTCGGATTAGAAGAGAAAGAAGAGTTAAAACAATGAAGGTTGTTTTTATCGACGATTAAACGAAATTACTCTGTTGAACAAGTTACTGGGCAGTGATTATCATTGTTTTTTTTTTTTTACTTTAATGAGACAAAGCTAGCAGGAACTGGCAAGAGCAAAGGAAAGCCTATGCCTAGCTGTGGGTGCGATCTGGCTGCGAATTATGATGATGATGATAATTAAACACTCATCCTGCGCCTCTTGCGTCTGAGCCGAGCACTCGCCCGCCATGCCACCGAGGCCGTCGAAGTTATGAAGTAAAAAAGTACGTTCTGATCTATTGTTTTATTTCTCGTATTTCGCTAGTCTAGCTTAAACATGTGTCAAGCGCACGAAAGGAGACTTGACACATGTTTTTACATGGCTTCGCACTTTGAATCCTTTCATCACACTGATTCGAAGGAACTACGCAGATAAACTAGTCTAGTTTAGAGGACAAAGGCCTTAGTTATTTGATTCAGCCAGCAACATCGAGTTACAAACAAAGTTAAAACAATCCAGTATTGTTTTCAAACAACCAACAACCCATTGTCTTCTTAAACAGAAACAGAATGTGTTTTATCTGAAAAAAAAAAGTGTTAAAAAATCAATTTACTTCCTTTGCGAGATAGGAAAATTAAATTCAATAGATTCGTAACAGAACTTTCACACTTGCTGATAACCTTTGCGAAATGCAGGAAAGCAATTGCGCTATTTTTAATGTATTTGGTTTTGTTTTGTCAAAGGTAAAAACCTTCCACTCTGCACGAAGTTTTTAAACGTTGACAAATATTTTTAGGTTTCGATAAAAATGTTAAAAATCAGCCATTGCAGCCACTCCTAGTTCAAAGTCCCATGATGGATATGGTGAACCATGGTGACAGGTGATCAGCTCATCGCCTGTATAGGTCCAGCATGTTGGAGAGGATACTATCTCAACTTTAACGACATGCCCGGGGAGAGAAGCAGCTGGATGCATTCTATGTTTTTCCTTTACTCCCAGTCCAGCAGAGAAGTTTTAACAGTATTTAAGTAAGGTTTACAAGTACGGATGATGGTTGCCAACAGTGTTGAAGGCCCACAAGGCTCTGCAAACTACACTCAGCAAAATAATAAATTGTTTTCTCCAAACATTTCTTTTATTTATGGAGCTTTGTTTGTGGTTTTGAGTTTCATAAACCGGAGATTCAATAAGATTTCGTTTGTGCGTGGAAAGCAAAGGAAATAAATTGATTTGGCTTTACATGTTTATATTTCGTTGGCTATTTTGACTGTAAGGACTGATACTCAAACAAGGCTTTTACATTAGAAAAATTCACATTTTAATGTTCATTACACATTTTTATGAAACAACGGTTCGCTCCATTTTGATAATCCACCTTAGAATATCATGGAGTATCAGGGACAGAGGTCCCTGTTGTTATCACTATTGTCTTCAGATAGCCTGACTGTTCTGAGGTAAACTATATTTGTATTAGTTGTAATTTTCTTTCTGTTAATAAATAGTGCTTGTCACTATCAACTAGAGATGCGCGTTCCGGATAAAGATGTGTGTGTTTATGGTAAATCAAAGGTTAGAGATTATTTATTTTCATTAATTTACATTTCACTTTCACAACAGAGAAACTTATATTAATAGTGTAAGTTTACACGTGATAAATTAGTGTAAATTAGGTTTAAACAAACAGAAGTTAATCAAAATTGATACAAAAACACAAAAACGCGTACAATTTTGTAGTAAATCACGGATTTACTACGAACATTCGTAGTAAATCCGTCTATCATTAGACACACTACCCCGTTCTATAGCTGGACCGTGAAAACTTCTTAAGGCGAATTGCGGCTCCGGTAGTTACATGTTACTTTCCATGGAAGTGCCGCTCAAAGTGTACCTACTGAATCATGCGTCATGCAACGCGAAACCGCGTGGTTTTGCAATTGTCAAAATTGAAAGAAGAAAGAAAGAAAATAGTTCATTGACAACCTACACATAATAGATACAGAAACGAAAAATTAAAAGACAGAGCATAGGGCAAAAGAGAGAAGGACATACATACGTATACAGATCTAATCTTATGAGGCTAGTATATATCACATGTCCTGGTTGCTCTGTCAAACAAATAAAAGTTGCCAAAAGGTCCTGACTCAGCTTTGAGCTAACTTCAATTGGGTACCAGGTGAAATAGCGCTGGTTGGTGGTGGCTGGTAGTTGATGGTTAAAATTACCGTCTCGTCCCTCCATGCAGCCGCGCGTATCAAATGCTTGCTCAGGACTTGTCTCGCCCGAGGAAAACGCGCAAACTGCAGGAGAGGCATGTCCTGACTGAACAAACAATCATTGGCTTCGCGCGACTGTCTCGTCAAACTGATCGGTCAATCAGTATGCGGTTGATCAGTGGTGTGTGTAAAGCGCCTAAATAAGCTTTTTTTGAAGTTATTTACGGCATGTCATTACGAGTCGCAATGCGCGGTATTTTCGCACAAAAAAGACGAAACAGATACCTATTACAATAGGAACCCCTTTATCAATTCAGTGCGTCTTTTGTAAGGGAGGAAATAAAAGTGAGTTATTCTGAGAGAGGCTTATTGCTACATTCAGGCCAATGGTGATCATTCACACACAGCTTGAGTTGTATTGATAGTACGAAATGAGAGATAAATAGAAAGATAGGGGAACTTCTAAGCATTTTCCTTTACAACAAACATTGGGTAACAAATGACAATCAATTTATCTGTTTCGGTCTGGTTACGGTTCTGGCATTCAGGAACAAAATCAAAAAATAAATAATTTAATACGATATTTTGTAATCACTTTGAATTATTTAATACTGTGAGTGTAAATAATAACCAAATGAAACGGTTAAGGCAAAATAAACTTTAATATGTTATCGCCATTCATCATCAGTCTTTAGAGCAGTCCACAGCTGGACATAGACCTCCCCTAATGAGCGCCATCACGCCCTATCTTCGGCTTGACGCATCCAGTCTCTGCTAGCAGCCTTTCGCAGATCGTCACTCCACCTAGCCTGAGGGCTTCCTACATTTCGTTTGCCGAGTCGCGATCTCCACTCAAGAACTCATTTACCCCAGCGGTTGTCGGTTCTTCGGCAGATATAACCAGCGCACTTACCCCCGAATACTCAAACGTGACTCAGAGTTGAACACGTCTCAACTCACGGTTTTCTGTCAGTTTTTGATGAAAATCTGTCAAAAACTCGCCACTTAAGACGTGCTCAACTCTGAGATGCGTTTCAGTATTCGGGGTTATTCTTCGATGTTATAGGTTTAGAGTTTCATACATGGATTTGTGGGTACTTAAACTTATCTCTCTAATTAACTATTAGCTGAATCGTTATTATAGTTTTAGGACTGTTGATAATTGACCACGATATTGTAAACGGACAATCTTGCCAGACTTTGATATTTTAATTAGCATTCCTTTAAGTGTCCCACATATTGGGCCAACTTGTGGGCAAACTCGTGGGCCAACTTTATTAACATCGTATGAGCATTGTGTGAAAAAGGACATGATAAAAAAAACCAGTCAAGTACAAGTCGAATTCGCACACAAAGAGTTCCGTACCATTACACATTAAAAATGTTCCTTGTATGGGGGTTTTAATTTATTTATTTTTATTATTTGTTGTTAATTTCAGCACTACATATTACGGTTCATAAGTTATATAGCCCACTGACAAACGGACGGACGACGGATGGACGGACAGCGGAGGCTTAGTAATAGGGTCCCGTTAGCATCATTCGTGAACGGAACCCTAAAAAGGAGTGAGTACAGAGAAGACAACTGACAGAAGAATCGTTTTAAGAAAACAAAATAGTAATCCCCGATAGACATCATTCGAATCCACAATGCCGTCTATCTTATTATTCGACTGCGAAATTTTAATGTTTTTGTTGAAAAAAATATTTCCCATAGAGTTAGGCCTTACTAAATAGAGAGTAGGTACACACCAATTTAAATAGGTCTACTAACTTCCGTAGTTATAAAGTAACTATCCGATAGCCAGCTAACGAACGGCCAATTTAATTTGCTAATGGTGGCAATTCAGGAGATAAATGTTTGAACTCTAATTAAAAGGCAATTCGCACTTTGAAGTATGGCCGAGGAATTTGTCAACCGATTCTGTGGTCATAGGGGAAGATGGGGATGGTTGGCTTGTAAACTTGTTCAAATGAGCAGCAAACAGCGGACATGATGGCAACTGGCAAGTCAGTGTATGACAAGCAATCAAGAAAGAATTCTTGTTACATTGCCATTCAGCGTGGCAATGCGGCCAGCGTCTTGGGCACGCTTCCACCGTCTGATGAGCTGGATCAGGTGAGCTATCTCAGCTTTCACACATCTTTTACTCACATTCTCATAGTCTCAGTCATTCATTGTATTTTTTATTTCTCTTCATTATTTTCTTTAGTAGTAATATAGTTTATAGATAGATAATTTAACTACAGAACCAACTGCCATGTTTAGGAGGTGGGCGTTGAGACTGCGTCACAGTTTCAAAACTTTTGCAGTCTCATCGTTTTACTTGTAAAATTTTTCCAACTTGTTCTGTTCTGAATACACAATTTTTATATAATAAAAAAATCTATAGAGCGTTTGCAATGGTCTTGTATACAGACCGGGCCCGACTGCCCGACTGTTTCTTTTGTCTTTGTAAATTGTATTTGAACTAGTGGGAAAGTAAAAAGTAGCCGTTGGTTATTTCAAAAATAACATTTTGCACTTTGAAGCATGGCTGAGGGATTTGTCATCTGATTCTGTGTACATAGTGGAAGATGGGAAAGCTTGGCATTTGAACTTGTTCAAATGAGCCGCAAAAAGCGGGTGTGACGTTCGGTAACTGGGCCTCGGCAACAAGCAATCAAGGAAATATTTATTTACTCACGTCTTCTAACGGCTTTACTCGCTTTGTAGTTAGACAAAAGTTGCAAATGTTATTTAAGGTAAAGCTATTACATATTACTTTTCTGACCTTCTTGGAAACACACTCGAAACAGATGTTAAGGTTAAACTGTTATGTATACATTTCAAGTTTCATTTAAATCTGTTCAGCCGCTGTAGGGTGATCGGGACACAAACCTGACATAATTACAAACTTTTACATTTATATTAGAAGGATTTACCAAAATTATGCTTAGCTATTAAAAGAAAGGCTATTAGTACATTTACATTACCTTTATTGAATCAATAAAAAAAATATTATAATTAACTAGCAGCCGCCCGCGGCTTCGCTCACGCGGTACCCAGATAAAAAGTACCCTATGTCCCATTCCAGCACACGTAGGTAGGTACCTACCTACTATCCTCATTATTCATTATAATATAGTGTACGCTAAACGATGACTAAAGTATTGCCATCTCTTACCATTTCATAATGACAAACAGTGACAGGGCTAACTTTAAGCAATGGCTAACTTTAGCGAACGAATATGAATAATACGGTATGTAAGTATATTCCGTAGTTTTTGCGTGAAAGAGTAACAAACATACCTAAATCTAAAAATTAAGAAATTTCGGTGAATTTAGTAAAAATTTTGAGAGTTAAGGTCATGGGCGCCGGCAGTAATAATTTCCAGGTGGTGCAGATTTTAGTTTTCTTACAAACTTTGCCGTATATGATTGTTAATAAAAAGATGAAATTTTAGTCTGAATGTTTGAGACATGTACAAATTTTTGACTATTCATTATGAATTTTTTATATAGGTACCCAGTCGTCACGGCTCACACCTATTTGTTCAGGACGATCGAAATTTAAAAATTCTAAATTGGTGGGCCAGGAGTACCGGGATCGATATTAATCGATTTCCATTACTTCTCTGAACGCACCCTTTAAAGTACCGCTACTCTACACCAGATGGCACCAGCATAAATGGGATGGATGAACTTAACAGAGAAAGCGCAATACAGTTTCAATAATTCCTGTTGATCCCGAGATTCCCAAGGGGTGCAAGTGCACCCTCTGGCACCCCCTTGCCGGCGCCCATGGTTAAGGTAAACTTTTCAAAACGCAACGATAGCGCGTCAAAATTTGATCAGAATTAGCAGCGACATCTAGTTTTCAGACGTAGAATTACGTCAGAACTCCATGAATAATCAAGATTAGAAACTTATTAGACCAGTAATAATTTATGCTTCCTTTCACAGGTAATTTGACATTGACAGTTCCTTTTCCATATGTTTTGTATCATCTATTACTAATCTTTGGTATCATCGCTGTCATAATGTCAAAATAAAAGTATTCTATTTTTCATGAAAAACATGCCAAAAATAAAGAATTTGCAGGTAATTATGACATCAACTAAATGAGAAAAATCGGCTCTTTAATTTGATATAGGTTATGTGCAGTTTTAGACCTAAAATTGATTCCAGGTTTTCATCCCTTTTCACCCCTTTAGAGGTTGAATTTTGAAAAATCCCTTCTTAGTACACCCCTACGTACCAAGGTTTACCTACACTGAAAATTTCAAGTCTCTACGTCCAGCGGCTTAGGCTGTGCGTTGTCTGTCAGTCAGTCAGTCAGTCAGTCAGTCAGTCAGTCAGTCAGTCAGTCAGGACAAAGATTCTTATAATATAAGATGATCTGTAGAACGACTGCTATAGGTTTGTTCATTCCGTTTAAAAAACTATCGTAAGAATTTAGGTAAAGGTTGACATTAGGTTGTAAGTTGATTATTAGTCTGCTTCCAAGGAATTTTGTATATTTGGACAACGTTGTCGGACAAAATAATGGGTACAAAATATCCATGTCATGTTTATCCTCGGTAAATAGTCACTTAGCTCGACTATTTCGTCCAAGGTTTTTTTCGTAGTACTGGTAAGAGGCTTTAGCGTTTTATATTATTATGCTTATTAAGGTTCCGTACCGAAGGGTGCCAACCCTATTACTAAGCATTCACTGTCCGTTCGTCCGTTCGTCTGTCAGCAGGCTGAATCTCATTAACCGTAATAGTTAGAGAGTTAAAATTTTCACAGAGTGTTTATTTCTAGAGTATATAACAGTGATATATATCACTGCTGGGTATCGGAGTCCTTAACATATATACATATTATCACACCCTAATGGGGTAGGCAGAGTCACAAGCAATCATAAGAAAACGTGCAACCACTCCTGATTCACAATCCCAAGATGGATATGGTGACAGATGTTCAGCTCATTGTCCATATAGGTGGTCTATCATGTCGGGGAGGACTACTTAACAAGTCCTAAAAAAATTAAGTTACATGGCCTGGTTACTTTAATTAAGTTACTTCTCTTCTGGACTGGGAGTAATGAAAAAAACATAGAATGCGTCCAGCTGCTTCTCTCCCCGAGCAAGTCGTAAAAGTCGACTAAGGGATAGTATCCTCCAACATGATGAGATACAATAACCCAAGGAGGGTTGACATCAGGCAGGCGGCCGGTCCAAAACTCTTACAGCGCACTGGTTCGAAAGAACGAGTGACACGACTAGAAGTAGTATCGTATCCGCTTGTCCCTTGTTACATGGACTGACACCCTCGGGCTTTGTCGTGTGGATGTCCCCGCAGTCGTCGAGGGCTAATTTCCTCTTACAACCCTCGCAGACAGAAGATCGATGGTCAAGTGTAGCTTCGCCATTTGATGACCATGCCCAGTATTCTCTTCACACAATTTTCATCCTTATAACATCGACGTATCATAATATTTAGACTGACGATCTCGGTGCCGTGGCGGGCGTGACTGAGACGCAACAGGCGCGGGTTCAATTCCCGCTACGGAAGAAATGTTTTATGTTCTGCAAATATTTCTTCAGGGTATGGGTATTGTAGTATTATTATGTTATTATAAGTATGCATTTACAAAAAAAGTATATATGAGTATTCTATCAGCCATCTGGTGTCCATAGTATAAGTAGATAGCGCTGTGTGAAATGTCCACAAAAATTTATTTAAAAAATATTTATATTTATTTTAGTGGTATAAGCATTACAGAATTTCAGCAATATTGAAAATAGTTATATTTGGTAAGGGTCACTACCCCTTTAATCCTAAAGTCGTGTTCAATCCAGACGTGAACCAATGGATTTTTCTCTTTGAAAAATATATGTGCTCTTTGCCAGTTAGTCGAATTTAAAAATAAATCTTTACTCAAACGGTACCTAAAAAAACGTCGTGAGGAAAACGTCATTTATTAACTCGTAAAAAGCCTTCGACTGGATCTGTAAAAAAAATATTTTGAATAGATAAGATCAATGTAACTACAATACACTGTTTCCCATTTGGGTAGGCAGAGACCACGGATTTTAGTGTCAAAAATTGTCATAGGCTCTCAGAACAATAAGCATAGGCTATACCGATAACACTCACGCTGTCTAGACATATCCAACGACACCTCACTTATCAAAATACGTCCAGCCCTTTTGGCTACAGAGGTAGCGAAATGAATAAATGGAAAATGGCTTCTTATCGTCGCCATTTTGGATTTTTTTACAATTTGTACAGCCTATAACACTCTTGTCAACCAGAAAAATTAAACGACACCTCATTAATCAAAATCTGTCCAGTCGTTTGGACTACAGCTTCGGTCAGAACATACCTATATTCATACGAGTATTATGAGACCACCAGGTGCTGTCAGATGTGCCCTACTATGCTACATAAATTCTACGCAGTGAGTTTTTTGTTATTTTAAACTAGCTATCGCCCGCGGCTTCGCCCGCGTGGTACCCGGATAAAAAATAGTTTTAATGTTAATCCAATACATGTACTATGTATATTCCAAGTTTCATACAAATCCGTTCTGCCGTTTAGGCGTGATTGAGGCACAAACATCCTTACAAACTTTCACAAACATTTATAATATAGTTTTAAATAAATACTTGTTATTTAAGATCTCTGTAGCTCAAGTTGCTACAATAATTATGAAAATGACTCGAAAAACAGAGAAATATCTGTGAAGGCCGTATCTTTCATTAAAAAGACTTAACATAAATGTCAAGTGTCAATCTCCATTCCGCTGAAATCTCATCATCATCATTGCTCGAATGACCTTTGTAAAATTGCGTATTTACGAGTATTTCCGTAGGTCGCCTTTCATTTGTCTCGGCAGCTCGCCGATTGTGAGGGGCAATAATTGAACTGTTAACCATTTGAAGGATGAAGGCTCATTTGATGAGTACCTTTTGAGGCGCTTTTTGCCACGCTCTGCTTTGTTTCAGCTGTCCGGTGTAGGTAATAAGAAATTATTTTTTTGTTAATGACTATTCACCCCGGTTATCAACAATTTTAAAAACAGGTATTTTGGCATGATTTTTTAAATATACGAGAATTTATGAAATAGTGTACAGTATGTACAACCTTTTCTTTTTACTTTATTTATTTTTATGATTTATCTGTTATAGTGTGCGTTTGGCTCTAAACTGAGCTGTTAAACTCGGTTTAGAGCTAAACGCGATTCAGTTTGAATGACGTTATAATCAGAAAGTAAAGAGACTCATAAAACGTAGACCCTCACTCATTTCAAACGGGAAATACTGAAAGAGAATGTTATTAAAACCATTTTCTTTTCAAAAATGTTACATTATTGTCATGTAAAAAACATGGGTTTCATTCGGCTACATTAAAAAAGTTTTATAGACATTACCGAAACAAGTATTTTCTATTTTATTGGCCATAAAACCTTGCAGACATAATAAAAGTACGCGTCCAGTAGGTATTCCATGTAATTTTATCACATGGGTCGGTTGAATGTAAATCTGATCTAGGTTGCTTTGGGCTATAACGTTAACACGTCATAAAAAAAATGTTTGTGCAACATACTATTGAAATAAATTTGCTGTCATCTACATATATTATACCTCTATAAGCATTTTTCTGTAATCAACTCACAGGCCAAACTACTGAAGCTAAAAGTAAGTAAGTAAGTTCGTATGAGCTAGTGGCCAACTCTTGTGACGGAGTTTTTAGGCCGCCTAAAGGCCTCCGTCATGGCTTAACGACTTAAAGCCGGGACCGACAATTTAACGTGCCCTCCGAAGCACGGAAGCGCTCAGCTCGTAATGCCATTTACTGAAGCTAGAAAGCTGAAATTTAGAAGGTAGCTTCCTTTTATAGCAAAATTACCCATCAAGGCGGGATTTTTCGAAATTAAATTCCTAAAGGGGGGAAAGGGGTTAAAATGTGGACATCATCATCATCATCATCATCATCAGCCTATAGCAGTCGATTGCTGGACATAGGCCTCCCCTAATGAGCGCCATCGCGCCCTATCTTCGGCTTGACGCATCCAGTCACTGCCAGCATTCTTTCGCAGATCATCACTCCACCTAGCCGGAGGGCGTCCTACATTGCTGAGTCACGCTGAGTCGCGATTACATTATACATACATATTATCAAGCCCTGATGGGGTGGGCAGAGCCACAAGTGATCATAAGAAACTTGCAGCCACTCCTGATTCAAAGACCCAAGCTGGATATGAACCATGGTGACCATTCACTCAGATCTCTTAGAACCCACTGACGATATAAAAGACTCAAAGAAAAAATATCTGTGTAAGTTCGTTTTAACATATCTCGAAGTTTCCAAACCCTTTGAAACCGTCATAACATGTTAACTCAAGTCGAAGGGTCGAGCCTTACTTGCAAGTCATGCATACGAGCCTCAACTTAAAATGGTTTCAGTAATAGAATACTCCAGCTTCTAACTTAGTTTGAATAAGTTATAAGCGAGGGTGAAGGGTAACATAGTTGTATCGAAGATTAGTTTTATAGTTTTATTGAGAGAACTTGAGAGCACTGCACGAAAGGAGCCTCTGAGGCGCACTTTAAATCCTTTCACCACACTGGTTTGAATAAACTAGTGACACGACTAGATAGATAGATTGAGAGCACTCTCAAACGATGAAGGAAAACATAGTGAAGAAATCAGCATGAACAACAAAAGTAAAAAGTTCGAAAACTTGTGTAAAGTGCACGAAAAGACCCTTTGAGTCGCACTTAGAGCCTCTTAGCACACTGGTTCGTAAGAGCTAGTCACGTCTAGTACATTTTATGACAAGGTTTTATGACTTGCCGATTTCCTCACGACGTTTTTCTTCACCGTTTGAGAGTACTGGTTTAGCGCACATATATTTTACGAACCGAGAAATGCACGACCGATTTTCAACCCACGACCTTAGGATCGAAAGACAAGGACGCTACCACTAGGCCACCAGCGCTATCAAAGTGGACCCCTAAGAGTGGTGAACCCCATATAGGAATATATCCTCCAAGTTTACTTCCAAGACTTGTGGTTGATGCTGTGTGTTTAATTGTCAGTTAGTAACATAAGAGTTTTATATATTTAGATAAGTTATAGGCGTAAGGGAGTACCCTAATTTTATCAAAGTCTGTGATAAATTCGAATTGACGACCTCGGTGGCGTGGCGGGCGAGTGCTCGGCTGAGACACAAGAGGCGCGGGTTCGATTCCCGCTTCGGGAGAAATGTTTGTATGTTCTGCAAATATTTCTCCCGGGTCTGGGTGTTGTAGTATTATGTATTATAAGTATGTATTTACTAAAAAAACAATTATATAAGTATTCTATCAGCCATCTGGTTCCCATAGTACAAGCTTTGCTTAGTTTGGGGCTAGATGGCGCTGTGTGAAATGTCCACAAATATTTATTTATTTAATTAAAAGCACATTTACACGGTATAATATGATGTTGGTTTCAAGAGAACAGTTTCATTGTGTCGTTACATATTTAAGTCACTACCGACCCCACATAGTGGGATGAGGGCAGGAAGATGATGATGATGATGATGATATTTAGGTCACTGTTGTAGCGGATTCGATTCCCACGGTGGTATAAGCGTTCGTGTCTTTCCAATATTTCTTTTTATTTCTTACTAGTTGCCGCCCGCGGCTTCGCTCGCGTGGTACCCGGATAAAAAATAGCCTATATGTTAACCCAGCACATCATCATCATCATCTTCCTGCACTTATCCCACTCTATTTGAGGTCGGCAGTTTAGGCTAAGGTGTTTTATGACCGGCCGCCTGCCTGACGTCAACCCTCCGTGGGAATACTTGCTTATTGTATCTCATCATGTTGGGAGGATACTATCCCTTAGTCGACTTTTACGACATGCTCGGGGAGAGAAGCAGCTGGACGCATTCTATGTTTTTTCTTTACTCCCCGTCCAGCAGAGAAGTTAACCCAGCGCATGTACTAATGTATATTCCATGTTTCATTCAAATCCGTTCAGCCGTTTAAGCGTGATTGAGGCACAAATATCCTCACAAATTTCCACATTTATAATATAGTAGGATTTTGCTTTGGGTAGGTAAAGTAATACCGTGGTAGGTACGGGTGGGCCAAAAATGTGTTCTCCAGTAAATCGCGCTAAGTCAAGATTAGCCGTAGATTCGGCGGAGGATCTCAAAAGGCGCAAATATGCAAACCTCGGCCGGTTACAGCGAGTTTATCCTTATTTCTAGTATTTCACACTATGATTATCGCTATTTTCTTAATCTTACTAACATTTTTACGAACGTACATCAAGTTTTCATAAATGTATTGGCGAGGAACTTTGGCCCTTTGGCCGAGCGTACCTACTTGATAATTTCTAATGTGGGGTGTTATTTACTTATAACTAGTTACTGCTTGCTTTCTTTGGTTTTTAGAGTCACAATATAAATAAAGAAAACTTCACCTTGCTCTGAGTTTACCCTATTAAATGATGTGGTTTTTAAACTTAGATATTATTAATTCTCAAGCAAAAAAAATTTATAACTTTGACTTTAAAAACAACTTAATAAAATTACATTTAGTTCTGTTTTAAATTAACATAA
The DNA here is from genome assembly GCA_949320045.1 of Scotopteryx bipunctaria. Taxonomy (NCBI): domain Eukaryota; kingdom Metazoa; phylum Arthropoda; class Insecta; order Lepidoptera; family Geometridae; genus Scotopteryx; species Scotopteryx bipunctaria. The sequence goes on from OX439449.1 coordinate 9,466,246, forward strand.
TCAATAAACGAAAGTATCCCCAAGTTAAAAACATTCCTATGTTAATATAACTTTAATGGTCAACTCACCTCAAGTTCGATGATGAATAAATAATCTGCTTCAGAATTAAGTCACTTTTATCACTATTTTACACTTTAAATTAAACTGAATTTAATAAGTCACTATTTTTAAGTCAGTATTGAATATTACACTATTTTTTAAGTCAGAAGTTCTGAGTATTTACTAAGTTCGTGAGTGAGTTCGTAGAGGCTGCGTAGCACATTCGTAGCGGGCGATCCTCGTAGCGGGCGGTATACAACTGGCGTCTACGGCGTAGCAAGCGCGGTTTGAACAGGGATTGTAACTCTTTCTATAGTAGTTAGATTTCTGTATCCATAGATAGATAGATAGAAAATTCTTTATTGCACAAGAAATAATATGTACATAGGCAAACTTAATGCTAATTAGCATTTTCTTCCAGCCAACCTTTGTGAAATTTGGAGAACAAACAGAGGTAGTGCTTTAGAGACTAAAATAGAGTAACTAATAAAATATTACATATACATAAATATAAATATACCTACCTATATACATACTACATAACATAAACTACATAAACCTACAGATGCTATCCATACTATTGTTTTAAATTTGAGAGCATTAGAGAGCACTGGTTATCTAGCGGTAGTGACCCAGCCTTACGATCCTAAGGTCGTGGGTTTAAATCGCGCACCAATGGATTTTTCTATTCGAAAAATTCACGTGCGCTATACCAGTACTCTCAAACGGTGAAGGAAAACATCGTAAGGAAACTGGCATGTCATAGAAAAAAAATGTTCTAAAACATGTGTCGAGTGCACGAAAGGAACCACTTTTTGGCGTACTTAAAATTCTTTCACCACACTGGTTCGAAAGAACTAGTGACACGACTAAATAGTTTTGTAGTCTGTCGGAGTTGTCATGGCTATCCCGCTGAACTGATTTTGATGTTTGTTAGGAGTTGTAAGCCTAGGGAGCTATTTTGTAGAAGGTAGCAGATAGTTATGTATAGGTATTTTTTACTCAAAAGAGGATCCCAACCTTGATATATTGCAAACTGTTTCAGAAATAAAACATTCTTCAAACATTTTTCATTTTCATTTTACAGGTCTTTGAGCCATCAATGAAACAGCCCGTGACTTAGTCTGCGCTAACTTTTTTCCTGATGTTTTAATTTTCGGAATTCCTTTCTTAGGCCCGGCGCACACTATCGGTCGAGGCCGAGGCGTCCTTAGGCATGCCGAGGCGTGCCGATAGTTTGCGCCGGGCCACGCTGCCGAAGCAACCCAATGACTACCGAGGCATCCATAGGCACGCCGAGGCATCCTTAGGCATGCCTGAGGCGTTCTTAGGCATGCCCGAGGCGTCTGTAGGCATGCTCGAGGCATCATTAGGCATTCCGGAGCATCCTTAGGCATACCCGAGGTGTCCTAAGGCATACTTGAGGCGTCTTTAGGCATGCCCGAGGCGTCCTTAGGCATGCCCGAGGCGTCCTTAGGCATGCCCGAAACGTCCTCAGGCATGCCCGAGGCATCATTAGGCATGCCGAGGCATCTTTAGGCATACCCGAGGTGTCCTTAGGCATGCCCGAGGCGTCCTAAGGCATGCCGAGGCATCCTTAGGCATGCCCGAGGCGTCCTTAGGCATGTCGTGTCTTATCGATAGTGTGCGCCGGGCCTCAGTACACCCCTACTCCATAATGGAATTTACCTTTCAAGTTTCATGATTGTAGGACTTATTGTTTAGGCTGTGCGTTGGTTGTCAGTCAGCCAGACAGTCAGTCAGTTACGTAAGAGTTTTATATATCTGGATAGGTTAGCTAACATCGTAATTTTTTTAAAACCTGTGGTGAATAAAAAATACGCTAATAATATGTGGGCGCCGTACAATTTCTACATAAACCTAATGGGCGATGTGGTTTAACACCTCACTGCTAGGGTTAAATATGGCTCGCCCGCTTTTTCATATTAAAATAAAAAACAGGAATAAATTAAAATTTCAAATCTCTCTCGCCGTTGCCATGTCCCTGTGAAAATGAAACCTTTTCAGTAAAGGTATGGTTTCACAAGAGCGGTAACGGTTTTATTTATGCATAAAAAACGGTTTCTCGTGTTTGGGTCTCGAAAATGATTTAAAACGTCTGTTTGTAAAAATTTCAAGGCGTCCATTGCTTTTAATTATTGATGGCTTGATGTTTTCCTTCACCATTTGAGAGTACATATGTTTTTTGATAGAAGAACAACGTAACTATGGTAATTGGACGAACTCTATGACGCTCGGGCACACTCGGGCGAGTGCTCGCTACGGGATAATTGTTTGTATATTCTGCAAATATTTCTTCCGGGTCTGGGTGTTGTAGTATTATGTACCTATTATTATATAAGTATGTGTTTACAAAAAAAGTATATAAGTTTTCTATCAGCCATCTGGTGTCCATAATACAAGCTTTGCTTAGTTTGGGGCTGGGTAAAATGTCCACAAATATTTTCTTTATTTATAATTAACGATCTGTCTTCCGTTGAATATTAGAATCAGGTATTAACCGGCTCGGCGTTATAGTAATAATAAATAGCGCCCAACAGTCACATACATAGTCCTGACCCCACACTAGGATTTCCTGTGTTGTGGGTATCAGAAACTACGAGTACCATGGTACCACAATACCCAGACCCGGAAGAAATATTTACAGATCATGCAAACATTTCTTCCGCAGCGGGAATCGAACCCGAGCCTCTTGCGTCTCTGCCGAGCAATCGCCCGCCACGCCAATGAGGTCGTCAAATAGTTTAACACACTTCGTCCTCGTTAGTCTAGAATAGTTTAAGCCACCACGTCCTTCGCCGTCAGTCCAGCCCGATCTGACAGCGATGACTGTCAGTCGAATTACCGGAAGTCAGGTTCATTAAAACTTCCGTCAGACTGACTGCCTTTGAAATGATGACACGTTATTGTTAATCTATTTTGATGGCGAGGCGGGCGAGTGCTCGGCTGTAAACGCAAGAAGTGCGGGTTCGATTCCCGCTGCGGGAGAAATGTTTGCATGCTCTGCAAATATTTCTTCCGGGTCTGCTTACAAGCTTTGCTTAGTCTGGGGTTACATGGTGCTGTGTGACATGTCCTAAAAATTTATTTAAAAAAAAACAATTTAAATTGTTGTTATTATAAAAGTTTATTAGGGTTTCTTATGTAGATGGCGTCAGAAAAATATTGCATACTAACATTTGTCCGTGGATCAGCTCGGACGGAATTGTCTCATTCTCAGAATATTTCCGATTTATAATATTCGAAGGATATTTCACATACATACATATGTTCATATTATCATGCCCATATCCCTAATGGGGTAGGCAGAGCCACAAGTAAACATAAGAAAACTTGCAGCCACTTCTGATTTTGATTTCTGATCTTTTATGTGAACTAAATATGGAAATTAAAAAAGAATATCTTTCTCTTCTTTTTGATTATATACCTACCTGTCATCTTTCTTGATATCTGATGATAACAGATAACATACGTTTGTGATTTCTTTAATATATGATAAGGCTACTTCAATTACAATTTTTAACTGTTCTCTTTCTACTCTAATTTCTTAATGTACTTTATTAGATAGATATAGATTATATTTATTTTCATAAGGTTTAACAAACATTACTTAATAGTGTTGGTAAGCTTATGTTAGGTTATGCTAACGCTAAACGCTATGTTCTCATTTACAAAGTAACAAACAAAAAGTTCGAGTAGAAAACACGTCTTTAATAACAATAACAAGTGATAATCATGAGCGACCGCGCGAGCGGTAACAATAGTGGTAGCACACATTCAAAAGAACGTCTTTACAAAAACCGGCTTAATATTTTAAATTTAAAACATTATTCTGAAAATCTAATTCATTTTATTTCACTCTTAATAACGGTTATTACTCGCACTCGCCGTTACAAACACAAACAACTTTGGTAAGTACATAAAAGTGTGAAAACAGCCTCTAATCTCATATCCGTCTTCCATTTTAATCTGAAATTGGATTTTGGCATAAAGCAACGCCTCAGGCAAATAAAACGACTTTGAAATTACAAAACGACTAAAGGTTTTTGACGTTTTATGTTGGATACGTAAAGATTTTTTCCTAAACCCACCACAATTTAAGCTAATAATACAAGTTTATTTTTAAAACCCGTTCTATATTTTCAAACCGGTTTTCATTATTAAACCCGTTTTCGAAAAAATGTTTACAGTTTATAAAACTAATTGATCATTTAGATGTTTTTTTCATATTTGATTCTAGACAATTCAGATACACAACTTAAAATAAATCTTCGCTCACGAAAGCTTTTGTACTGCCAAGTATCTTAAGTTACAAAATGAATAAAAATAAGCACATTTTAGACACCATTATTTAAAATTCAAGGGCTTTATTCACGGTACTGAAAGTTTAAGTTTTCTTCGAGTAAAAAACCGGTTATCCAAATTACAACGAGCTGAGCACGATAAAAATCTTATTTGAGTTTACAACTTGACCGTCAAATGGGGCCGTAACAGTAAACTGTAACTCAGCACTTTTTGATGAAGGTTTTGTCGTAACTGATATAATAAGGCGTAACTTTAGTACGGGTTTTATAGATATTCGAAATAAGATGACTTCTGTATAGAGAAATATAGATACAGTACATACGCCTGCAGTGAAATGTGTTTGTTGTAACACTGTGACGCCATTTTGAAAGATACATACATTTCAGACTTTTGGTTTAAACAGGTTTAAACGATTCCAAATAAACAAAATTCGAGTATCGGTTGGAAAATTAAATCCAGTTTCAAACTGTAGGAACTCTACTTATGGCCGGTTCGTATACGCAATTAAAGGACGTCCTTTAAAAAGGTCTTTACTTACACACGCACAAAAACACACATACCCTTACACAAACAAGGTGCTGTAAACGGGAACACATGTTTTTCAAATTGATAAATAAATGAATGTTATGTTTTCAAATTATTCATAGCAAAAGTTTCAAATGAGTGTTCAAAACAGTTTAGTTTTTGTGCTCAGCCGGAGCAGGCTTGAAATATCCTCTTACGATTTAGCTCTGTTTTTGAGACGCTGACAAATCACCAGTCGTTGAAAACGGGTTCAGATTACACGATACTATTAGAGCGATTATTTGGTTCAGCTTAGACTTTGCTAGCGCAGAGTAAAACACCCGACTGTAAATTATCTAGTCAGATTCTACATTGAGAGATAAAAAGCGTGAGAGCTTATAGAGAGCTTTGTGAGAAATAGCGTGATAAGAGAACGATGAGGAGTGAAAAAGATGAGGATTGAGGATTGAGAAAGGATTGTTAAGATGGATCGGTCATGTGGATGACTGAAAGAAGATTAACGAAACAGTTGTATGAGGTGAGAGTGAATGGTAACGTTGGAATGAAAAACACAAAAAACCTCTCACCCTTTACGCATTTCTCCATCTGTTCTTCAAAATTTTTTAAAGTAAAAAATTTTGACTTATTACCTTTCTCAATTATGTATTTAAATACATACATACATAATCACGCCTGTTTCCCATAGGGGTAGGCAGAGATCACGGATCGCTATTCAAGGTTGATGAAGATTTGCTAATAAAGATATTTTTTTTTATAAATGTGTCGAGAAGGGTGCCATATGAAAAGGCTTTGTTTGTACATTCCATAATAGTTTTTATTATTATTATTATAGGATGAGTTTTTAAAATAATACGAAAGCAGTAATATTTAGTAATTGTAATTTTTTATTTATTTATTGTTTGTTACCATTTATATTTATGGTTATTTAGGTGTATTTATTTAATATCTAAACGCATATCGGCAAGCAGGTAAATTGTGATCAAAAACGTGCCTCCATACGCTTGCCGCAAGCGCCAATCACTGCAATCGCCGTTCAAAACTAAGTTGAGATACAGTTGAGAACTTGTTTCCAACTAACATAGCTATCTACACATATACGAGCGACATAAATCTCGGCAAGCCAATGCAAACCAATCCGAATTTGCTCTCCTCACACTCACTTGCAAGACGTACAATTGAAATCCCTCCTCCACACACTTACGATTGTGGGAGCTAGCCATGCTTGGACAAGGATATGCATGCCCCTTTATAGGCTTAGTACACAATGACCCATGTCCGATCACTAACTGCCCTCCTACTTAAGAACGCAGTAACTATGTCAAACATGTTTTGATGCGTGTGTGAGAACAGAATGTTGTATTTCGTTAGGCGAATCCGAATATGTATCCAACTAAATTTGGACAAAAATGCTAGTTACTGCATTCTTCACTAGGAGGGCAAACAGGCCATTCGCTATTGCGTACTAGGGGGATGGCGGGAAATTGCCAGTGGCCAGTAATCGAGCAATGGCGAGTTGTTGGTTTTTTCGACACATTTCAAAGGAATCGTGGCGTTGCGTGGCCGAGGTGTTCATAAAATGGCCCATTGCTCAATTGCAAAAAAAATATTAATACAAGGTAATGTTTGAATTACTTAGGTAAGTAATTAGTACTGTTTTCATTTTAGATTCCGCCCGCGGCTTCGCCCGCGTGTTATGTTGACAAAAGGCCTGTATTTGGTACAGTGCTGTCGGCGGACCTAGGAATTCGTGAACTTAGCAAATAAATAGCCGCGGTGATTACATCCATCTTGAGTGGATCACCAGGCAGCAATGAGCCTTGCACCATTGTGTGTACACCCTCGCCGAATTAGTACAGGCAATGCAGGTAATCGTGGCTTATCGTGGAGCATGGCCAATGCACGCCATTGTGTACTAGGCCCTTCGTATGAACACGTTAGTTACGCAAACTCTTGGTGATTCAAACTTTGTCGGTGCACTGGTGTCGTGCATATGTCGCGGACAATTAACAACTTCGCGTCAGATCCGGCATTAATTTAAGGACCCACAAATGGACGCTCAAGTTCTATGAAATTACAGGAATTTTCCTGAAATTATTTAAATAGATTCCAGGAATATTCCTTAAGTTACCGCCATTTGACACGGTGAACTTAACACTCATTTTTAAACTTTTTGTACACCGCCGTTTGGTTGTGTAAATACTTTTCTGTGTTTTATTTACATTAGATAAAATAAAATGAATAAACATTTGAGGACATATTACACAGCAAACTCAGTAATTTGATGAAGTATCAACTCTTTGATTAAATACTGATATGTAAATTAATACGAAGTTATAACTTTGGTGTACATTAGGTAGTTACATAATCTAAAGCGTAATAACTAAGAATATTGAATAGTTTGTGAAAACACAAATTAATATTCAATTTACGATTAATTAGCTTTACCGGTGTTTAGTTATTTATGGCTAGTTGCCCGCCCCGGCTTCGCACGAGTGTACTAATGAAGGAAATATGACCAAATCTTCCCTTTACAGTAGGTATGACCTTTGTATTGAAGTAAAATGAAAATTAAATAATTTCGACCATATTTCTACAACTTTTATCACTTTTCCGTGAAAATTTTCAAACATTACTCCACCAGTCATCACCACGCCTCACTATATATCTTGCCCAAGCTTCACTTAAGTTCTATATTACTACTAATCGTGTCACTAGTTCTTTCGAACCAGTGTGGTGAAAGGATTTTAAGTTCCATAATAAATACAATTTCTCTGCTGGACTTGGAGTAAAGAAAAAACATAAATAAATAAATAAATAATGCCAGTATAATAAATAATGTCCAGCTGCTTCTCTCCCCGAGCACGTCGGTAAAAGTCGACTAAGGGATGGTATCCTCTCCAACATGATGAGATACAATAAGCAAGTATTCCCAAGGAGGGTTGACGTCAGGCAGGCGGCCGGTTATAAAACACCTTAGCCAAAACTCTTCCAGCATGATCCAAGGATCATGCTGCACCGACTCCACATAGAGTGGGATAAGGGCAGGAAGATGATGAATAAATACAAATGTAAATGGTCAAGTGGGAGTGGGCCGGCCATGTCTGTCGCATGCAAGACGAGCTTCGGGCCAAAGTGACCACTGGGTGGCGCCCTCAACAGCTAAGACCACGCGGCAGGCCCAGAACAAGATGGCGCGATGAACTGAATAAAATTGGAAAAGAATGGGTCATACAGCACAAGACCGCGCAGAATGAAACGAATTTGGGGAGGCATTTGGCATTTGGCAAATAATATATATATTTATTTTTTATGGTTCACAACTTGAAATATGCACTAAACTAAAATATATTTAAAACATGTGTATATTGTGTAGATGTACCTATGTGTAGATGTATTACGGCGCAATTTCTAAAAATAGTGAGCATAGCATGCAATGTGTGGACAAACTATTTATAAATATAAATAAATGCAAGTAACCTAAAATTAATAATAATAATAAATACAAATATGAACTATTAGTTTAAATGTTAAGTTCGATTTCAAGTAATCCCACTTAGAAGGAGTTCATTGTATATTGTGTCAGCTTAGCATTCCGCAGTCCGAAGCGGCTTTTTATAAAGTTTAAGTATTTGAGACGCGAAATCTCCATAATACGAGTACCCCCACCTGCTGCTTTCTCACTGAGACTCGAGGTGTCAAGTACAGGTAGACCGAGAGATAACGGCAGGCAATATTACGACATCGTGTACCAGCACAAAATTTAGCACGAAAAGATGAGTAGGTACATGTTTCACTTTATAGGGATGCCAAGATTCGGACTAATCTTGTTAAAAATAGTATAGTTCTTGAGCGCTATTTAAAAATATCATCCAAAATGTATTTGAAATTACTAAATTAAGTGAAATTACTTCTTTCACACATTGTGTTGGTAGGTACTCAATGACGTAGAGTTGCTTACAACGGTCGCTCGGTCTACTACTAAGGAGTAATTTCCCCTGTGGAATACAGAGTGCTTTTCGCAGTACCTGTGAAGCGGGGACTGAGTGATGCGTTTATTTTTAGCTGGTATTCTCCGCTCAAACTTTATTATATGTTGACGGTTGTCATGATCCGTTATACCCTGGGAATTTATTGAAAAAAGGGTATTATCGCGTACCTTATCTTCTTATGCGGTACAATATTTTATTAATACATTAATCCACGGTTTCGCCTTAATACAATTTTTCGTACAAATCTTTTCACACATTTGGGGTAAGAATTTTCCAAATCCGCACTGCCTCAACCAAGTCCTACAACCATGAAACTTGAAAGAAACCTTCCTTTTATGGTGTAGGGTGTTTACAAAGGAATTTCGCAAACATGGAGAGGTAAAATATGTCAAATGAGTAAAACTGCGCCGGGACAAAAAGTACTTTTTTCAAACACGTTATTAGTATTTCTTGAAGTTTTTGACTTCTTATTCTACGCTACTTAAACATGTTTACCTAAGTTTTAAAAGATTGTAAGGAAACTACACGCTATCGTTCGAGGGAACGCACTCAAGCTCTGCGGCTCAAGGACCTTAGAAACTCACTAAAGGAAATCTTGTTACACGTAAGAGTTTTAACAAGTCAAGGACTATTCAACTTTGGCATGCAATATTAGAAACAATGCGGCATTATTCAAAGTTGCATAGTAATAGTAAAAGTATCCCTAACAGGGTGGGCAGAGCCACAAGTAATCAGCAAACTTGCAATCACTCCTGATCCAAGAGTCCCAAGATGGATATGGTGAATCATGGTCACAAGTGATCAGCCCATTGCCCAAATAGATGGTCCATCATGTTGGAGAGGATAGTATCCCTGAGTCAACTTTTACGACATGCTCGGGGAGAGAAGCAGCTGAACGCATTCTACGTTGTTTCTTTACTCCCAGTTCAGCAGCGAATTCATAGTATTTGTGTAAACGACGCGTGATATTTTCTTTCGAAGTTTATTATTTTGTGTTTTGATTTTGATTTTATTTGCATTTGTTTTAAGTACTAAGGAATAGCTACATATTTTGTTTTTTGATTCTGTTTGTTAGTTTAATAAACAGAATCAAACAAACAGATGTTGATTGAGATAGATGCACTGATGATAGATTTATTTTTGCAAGAGACAGGCAAGTTTGCCTGACTTTTACTTTTAACGTATAAGTTATTGTTGAGGTCAAACGTCTCCTTCATAGAAAGCATTGGAAGTAATGAAAATTCTCTATTTTTGAGAGAAGTAATGTAGGCGTAACGCTTCTCTTTGTGATACAATTTTATTAGATTTCATATTATATATTTAATAAATATTATTTTCCGAATGATGGAATGGTTACGTATAATGTGTTTTTTGAATTTGTTTTTCTAATGTTTTGAAAATAAAGTGTTATTTGACGCTCAATAAAATTTTCCATAGAATGAAAACAACCTATTTGGAGTCTTTGAGAGTCGAATACAGACATTATTTGCAAAGGAAATCAACCTCATGAATACCTAACGAATTGTGTGAGCGACGTCGATAATTCTGTCATGTTTGATGTCGTGCTATGGGCTTCGATGCTGTTTGGTATCATTAGAATAATTCACGAATTGGGTATTATACGAACGACTTCTTATTTTGTATTTTTTTGAATAAAACATGCGATTGGTAAAGTATTAGTAATGAGTTTTTGGAACATTGCAATTACACGGCCTTTGATATAGAGACCTCATTTTGTGTGAACAACAAGAGCACTGTTGGTCTAGTGGTAGTGGCCCCCCGTCTTCAAAGAGTACTGATATAGCGCACATACGTTTTTCGCACAGAAAAATCCATTGATACACGACCGGATTTGAACCCTCTACCTTAGGATCGGAAGGCGGGGTCACTACTAACTAGACCACCAGTGCTCACCAGTGATCACAACTACAAAGTTAAATAAAATGTGAGGGAACCGGCTTTGTCGTAGAACCAGTGTTCGAAAACAGCGAAGCTTTAAACTTTGAGACTTAAAATGTTATTTCCTTTCAACACACTGGAACAAAACTAGACAAAATAAAGTTGTTTTGTAATTTACTTTTGACATTGAGTTGACATAAATTTTTTTGATGTCCTAAAGTGATACCTACCGATTCGATTTCTTATAATTATTATAACAATCGACTTTATTTATGAAGAGGTTTTAATCGATTTAACACGTTGGCATTTACTTTAATTTAACATATTGTATTGTTTTATAAAATCCCAGAACGTAACAAGACGAAACACGCAGTCTGTTTATGCTTAAAGTTTAAAATCAAGTCTTAAGGTCAGTTTTATGCTGTTTACTTCTAAACTACGATTAAAAGCCCAATCTCAAAATACGTTAGAATAATATTTACTTAGTTTTGATAAAGTAAACTTATCGCATGATCAAATATAATGTAATAAATACTTCGGAAAATTCCAAGTTTTCTTTTGCAAACCATGGAACAGTTACGTTCTCAAGCTCTCAGCTCTCAGCTTCAAAAGAAAAATAAAGGCTTGGATGAAGTACAGTAACATAATGAATCTGATACTTATTATAATATTCTGTATCAAGAATAGCGCGACAATATTGTTAATTTCGGAGTAATTTTATCAGTTAATTAGACATTTATTAAGTTTGAATGAACCCCATTAATTTTCCGAATATGTAGTTGTTGGATTTTGTTAATTATGAATATGCTAGCTTTTTCCCGTGGATTCACTCGCCTAATATTTGGATGAAAGTAGCCTATGTGTTATTTTCGGTCATGAATTATGTATTCAAAGTTTCATTCAAATCCGTTCTGCAGTTAAAATTCACATACAATCTTTCTCATTCATAACAATAGTATGATTTTGTACGTTCATTATCATTATGATCATCATCCACAGTCTGTCTTTGCCCACTGATGGTAGCCATGTTCATTATCATCATTATCATATCACTGGTGAGCACTGGTGGTCTAGTTGGTAGTGACCCCGCCTTCCGATCCTAAGGTCGTGGGTTCAAACCTGGTCGTGTACCAATGGATTTTTCTGTGCGAAAAATTTATGTGCGCCATACCAGTACTCTCAAACGGTGAAGGAAAACATCGTGATGAAACCCGCGGCTTAGTCAACTCCGCACGTATTGACCATGTCTTTTCTGTGGGCAAGGCCGACTAAGCTGAGAGGATGGAAAAGGTGCTGAGCAAGCCTACTCCATCTTAATTCGTCCCGGGCACTACAGCGTCCCGTTTGTGAAGGTAAAAAGTTTCCTCCTGAAGCTGTATAAATCATCTACTATAGATGGTAAAAGGCCGTAGTTAGTTTTTTTTTTATTATATCAGCCCATATCCATGCTGGAGTCATTATGGAAACGGCGGGTGGGTATCCACCCGGTTAGCGCAGGATCGGAAAGAATGGCGTGGTAAAAAGGAGTCCTATAACCAGTAGGTATGTTATGATAACCAGATTATAGGGTACTGAATTTTTCCCCCGTGACATTTCCTCTTATCGTAAAAACATCGCAAATTAACTTAGAATGCCTAAAACATCAAATGGTGATAAACACGCATTACGAATGTACGCAGCATGGTCCCCGCTTCAAAGCAATTTTCCTTTATAATGAAGATATTCCGCGGATGTTATTCAAAAAGTCTACCTTTTATAAAGCTCTGGGCTATATGCGAATACAGCTAGCTCACTCTACTTTGCTACACACCTTCAATAACAAAACATTTGTTACGTATATTACAACAATATCACGTCACATTTATGACGACCTTGCTGGCGGACCATAAATAAATATTTGAGAACATATCACACAGCAGCATCTAGTCCCAAACTAAGCAAAGCTTGTACTATGGGAATCAGATCGCTGATAGAATACTTAAAAACTTTTTTTTTGTTAATACATACTCATAACACTAATATTGCAACATTCAGACTCGAACCCGCGCCTCTTGCGTCTCAGCCACCATTCCACAGAGGTCGTCACAGATACACACTACAAACTTAGATGAACAGATTATTATTTATTTATTTTTATCATTATTCCACACCGCTTTGCATTAGAATAGTTCATTAAGGCCAAATGACCTATCTGCCTGTTCACAGATTATATGGTTTTTAAAAGCCTCCGGCGTTTTGCTTAGCAATTCAAATTGTAAAGCTTTGAACGATGCTGGTGGCCGCGGATTAAATTTAATGATGAGCCCAATTGTGCTTCGGAGGCTAAGTCGCAAAGGTCTGGCAAAGGTCGCTATTGAAACACAAACAACAATGAAATTGAACAAGTGTTTATTTGACTAGCAAAAAAACTAAGGCCTTTTACCATCTATAATAGATGATTTATACAGCGTCAGGAGGCAACTTTTTACCTTCACAAACGGGACGCTGTAGTGTCCGGGACGAATTAAGATGGAGTAGGCTTGCCCAGCACCTTTTCCATCCTCTCAGCTTAGTCGGCCTTGTCCACAGGAAAGACATGGTCAATACGTGCGGAGCTGACTACGCCGCGGGTTTCTTCACTATTGAGAATACTGGTATAGCGCACATAATTTTTTTGCACAGAAAAATTCACTCTCGCCATTCTGAAGAATCCAACTACACATCATTTGTCAAAAGCAATCCAGCCACTTGAACTGCTGCTTCAGCTAAGGGAATGCACATACCCACATACGTACATACATACATATGTGTATACCCCAAAAACATTACACTTCTACCTCGCAGTAGTGAAAAAAAATATGTTTTCTTTCTAAAAAAAAAAAAATGTTCTTAAAGACCCTATCGGCGTCACTGCGAGTAGCGCATTAAGTGCGCTATTTGTTGCGCTTCGGATAGTGTACTCTGCAACATGATGAGATACAATAAGCAAGTATTCCCAAGGAGGGTTGACGTCAGGCAGGCGGCCGGCCATAAGACAACTTAGCCAAAACTCTGACCCCGCGTTTCAGAAAAGAACACTTTCCCGAATGTGCTAGTGGCGCTATTTAGTTAACAATAAATGCGAAAGTTTATGTGTAAGTGTCACAACATATCTACTGAAAGTACGGCATCGAAAGTTTGGCTAAATACGCTTTTTTAAGTATCCTACGACACATCATCCGAAATGACGCAAATGCCGAACCTTTCGTTTAGCGATCGCGTCACGTAATTTTCCGTCATATAACCCGCTGCACAAGACAACACGGTTTGGTTTGTCGTGCTGAACGGAATATTAAGATTGAAAATTCATCCGAACTTTCAGCAAATATGTCGCACACTTAGTTCCCACTCAGCTTTGTAACTGATTTGACTTAAACTTTGAATACACATTTTATGATCTGGAATGACACTTTGGCTACTTTTTATAAAGGTATGAAAAGAGCCGCGGGCAGATGCTAGTTATAAACAATTTTTAACGGAAAAATAACTACCAAAGTAACCCCCAAGGCGGTAAGAGACGGTTAACTTTTCAGTTCATTTATGTTTTTCGTTTGAAGTATTCGTTAAACAAAAGTTCCGTATAATTTCGTTTTAACAATCGATGAACACCGCTTTCTGGGGTGTTTTGTTACAAATTTATTAATATTCAACCAGCATCTGTTTGATGATGATTACAATCCACTTAGAAATTTATAACAGTTAAATTGTAAGCAGTATGTTGCGGTTCACAATCTTTTGACACTTTACAATCTCGCGAGATAGATTATATTCTAATCTAACGGCATTTTCAATTTTACGGTGGCATATACAGTATACTAGATGATACTAATAATTTGTTCAAACCAGTGTGGTAAAAGGATTTACAGTACGCCTCAAAGGCTTCTTTCGTGAACTTGAGGCGTTTTCATTTTTTTAATAAATTAATAAAAAATTGACAAAAGTAAAAGTTACCACAAGAACTGTCGCAAGCCTTGATTTCCAAAGATTATGAAGTCGTTTTACAGAAAATCTATCAATCCTTCAGACTTTGGGCACACCAGCGAGAGAGAATCATCAAAATATTGTATGACAAGATACAAAAAGAAAAATTGAGAATAGCCCTCCTTTTTCGGAGTCGGTAAAAATAAATACTTAGTAACCCAAGTAACCTAATGAATACAATGTTGTAAACAGGTTTTTCCTTTCAAAAATATAATTAGAAAGTGGGAACAAAGGGTGATTAGTAGGTACCTTTTGTGTGCCACAGTGCTTTTACCCTATAAAACATCGGTCCATATTTCCTTCCAGGAAAAATGGAAGTACTTTTGCAAGGCTCCATTCGGGATTTACGGTTTTTCCATCTTTTTAACGAGGCATAATGTATATTTATCGCTTTGCCGACCGAACCACGATACTACAGCGGTACGATTTCACCAAATCCGTCATCGGCCGAAGTATCTCGGATATCGTCCACAGAACGCGGCCGATCAAGTATCGATGGTATTCTTAAAAACTACCTACGTAGTGCAGTTGTAATTTTTTTTAAAGGTAGGTATAATTTAAGATCAGTAGGTGGGAAATTTGATGGAAGATGCGGAGTTAAAAGTCACTCGCACCGCCCTTTAACAAGTTTCATTACAACTTTGACACCCCAGTTCACTCCTTTATAAAGCTTGTTTGGAAAAATCATAAAACACGTATCAATTTATTTTGCATCTATAGTATCCAACCGAGTTTCAAGCCATTCGCACCGCCCTTTAAAAAGTTTCAGTACAACTTTGACACCCAGTTCACCCTTTTTTAAGGGTTGTATTGAAAAATCCTGAAACACGTATCAATTTATTTTGCATCTATAGTATCCAAACGAGTTTCAAGCCAATCGCATCTCCCTTCAAAAAGTTCCGATACAAATATTGACACCCCATATCACTTTGATACAGTCAGTACAGGTTAAGCTCATTTATAGGTTAGAGATAAATCGGTGTCATGGTGGTTTTACCATGATGACATTTTGATGACACGTGGAAAGGAAATGGAACGCGGCGCTGATACGGGTACCTATGAGTTATGAAAAGGTCCGGGATCATTTTTGTGATTTGAGGTACGAAACCCTAAAATTTACTCGTAATTTCATGAGTAAAGACACTTGTGTATCCGTTTGTTCTGTAATATAAATTTAACATTAGTACTTATTTAGTTTTCTTATGATTACTTGTGGCTCTGCCCACCCCGTTAGGGATACGGATATGATAATATGTATGTACTTATTTAAATGTACTAACAGAAAATGTTTAATTTATTTTATTATCTGCATTTCTTACTTTTCAAGAAATGTAGAAAAAAAAATGCGTCCGGCTGCTTATGTCGTAAAAAATCAACTAGGGATAGATAATTCTTTGAATCAGGTGGTTAGCAGAGTATTGAAACCGAGCATTAGTCAACGATTTCGCATTTCATATTTTATTTTTTGAGCACACTTCTAGTGATCTAGTGTTTCATAAACCCGAGTGAAGTGAACCCGTCTTAATGAAGTTTGTGTGTTCGAGTCCAGTCATGCACCACAAGTTTTGTAAGGTACGTAGTTATTTGAAGACTTGAAGTTGATGTATGTCATTGCACCTCTGTTCAGACACTCCTGTCAAGTGTACGAAAGGAGCTCCTAAAGAATTTAAACCTTTATTATCGTTTGAATTCCTTCAGGGGCAATTAATCTTTCCACTTGAACAGATGCTAGGGGCTTAGCGCGAGTAGGTACGTCAGGATCGTCCAATTTCATGATATATTGTTTGATCACGCTAATGTTTGCATGTTTATTTTATCCAAACTAACTTCTGTTATATTTTTTACAGTCTGTTTTTTTCCACTTATAAAGGTAGGTACTCACTAGAGGTTTCAAAATTGATTGAAAATGGGTTTCAGTTGACAGTTGATTGCTGAAAATTATCGATACTTTTTTTCTGCTGAAAATAACGTTTGTTTTTTGTAACCAAGTACAAGTTTGGTTAGCATTAACTCTAGCGGAATATCTTATAACAATCAACACGTTGTTTTCAACTAATCTTGTTAATTACAAACACGTATTAAGTTACTTTTAGGATTCCTTACCCGAAGGTTCTCTGCTGTTCGTCTGTCCGTCCATCCGCCTGACAGCGGGCAGTAAAATTAAAAAACACGAAACATTTTTTCATGTACGATGGTACGCAACCCTTCGTGTGCGAATTCGACTCGCACTTGACTGGTTTTTTACATTTCGTTGTATGTAACGGTTGTTAGTTATATTGCGCACCTCTAGTGTGAGTACAACTACATATCAAAATTTAATTTGCGAAAAATATATTCAATTCAATTCATTTTATTTGCTTCAATGTGGTTAAATAAACAAATATCTTTGAAAGATCTAGTGAAACGACTGGTACGTATTAGTATCGAGACCCAATCGCGTTTCATACGTATATCAAACGGTGTATAGACCGGAATAAACCGCCGGTCCTATTAGGGATTATAAAATGGGGTAGGTAGAACTATTACTGATCCAGAGGAAACTACTGGTGCATTACTAATAAAATTATATCAAGATGATTGTTTGTGTTGGAGGGGTTGGGTATTAGTTTGGGTTGGCTGATAATGGTGTTATGGATTTCAATTTGACATATCGTTGGCGACAAAGGTTAAGTTAGTAAGGAAGCTTACGAGATATGTTTGTTCTGCAAATATGTCTTCCGGGTCTGTGTTCTGGTACAGCTTGGTACTCTTAGTTTCAACACACACGACACAGAATTCTAGTACGGGTATAGAGCTATGCATATAATCGTTGGGGTTTCTTTTTTTTTTTTTAAGTAAGCAGTCGCGGATCTAGCACTCAAAGAGCTTGTGGTCACGGTCACTTGAAAATCGGCCAAGTGCTAGTCCGACTACGGATATAGAGACCTCGCAAGATTGTAAATATTCGAAAGATCGTGAACCGTAACATACTGCTTACAATTTAACTGCTTTAACTTACAAGCTTCAACTTACCGCTGCCGCGGCGCACTCGCTCTGCTCGCTCGCCTCGCGCGTAGTTTTCCCTAACTAACCTAACCTTACCTATTAATTTTGATCTATGCAGATGTTTGACAGTTTACAATCTCGCGAGATTTAACAGCATTGTCAATTTTACGGTGACACGCATTTCTACAAAGGAGTCAATTTACAAAATGTATGACGTCAAGGCCTTGCATAGTGATATATGTCCATGCGGGCATTACGGAGGGTTTATTTTTATTTTTCATTTGATTTCATTGTATTTAACATATCAGCCTAACGACATCAATTACGTATACTCCAGTATGTTCAACTATTTGTACAACCAGTTGAACATAACATAAATTTTCGTATAGGGTTGTGGGCAAGCCCACCGTACACACAACGGTGGATCCGCGCTTGCTCATAAACTACTGATTACTACAATTTATCTTGTTTCTTTGCGCAAGCTAATTCAAGCAAATATCACTCAACAACTTTTAAATCGAACTAGACGCAAAAATGCAATTTCACTCGCAACCCTTGTACATTCGTGCACATAAATCAGTCGCTAAAACAAGACAAAAGTAAACAGACAAAACGTTGCGAGATTGCAAAAGTTTAAAACAAATCCTGGCGCGAGCTTGCTTCACTTTAAATCGCTTATTCCAAGCTCGAATTTATCAAAATAATATTGAATGTTATATCAACACACAGCCTAAACCATCAGCCCTAGAACCATGAAACTTTTAGTACCTTCCTTTTATAGTATAGCGATGCATCAAGAGACTTCGGAAATTGTATCCCAAAGATAGTGAAAACGTTTGTTTAAAAATTGTATTGCGCGAATGTAACCACGTAGCTCAATACTTCAATACAAAATTACCCACCAGATTTACTTAAAAAAATGTTTATTATTTTTTATCTATATAGATATATATATGTATATGTAAACTCAAAACGTAATTTTTAACTGATTTCTTTATTTATTTGGATTTGCAAACTTTTTTGAACACTACGACGCGGGATGTTCCCAAAATCTTTTTGCCGCCATATTTTTCTTATACCACAGATAATAATAATTTCTTTTATCATTCGATTCCAACCAAAGACAACACACTGGCCGGTAGAATATTTTGATTAACATCAGCAGCTGTCAGTGACAGTTACTTGCTCTGTTCAGTTTATTTTCTTTTCTTTTGAAGGCGATTGTGACAAACTCATTTTACCACCGGGATTTAACCCATTTAAACAAACTTAGACATGACATATATATTATCGCCTATATAGGCGATGGGCTGATCACCTGTCACCATGTTTCATCATATCCATCTTGGGACTCTTGGATGAGGAGTGGGTGCAAGTTTTCTTATGAATACTCGTGGCTCTGCCCACCCCATTAGGGATGCGGCCGTGATAATATGTATGTATGTATTTTTTAATTCACTTATTCAAAAAAGGGATCGCTAACAGCATTATGTTTTGTAACTTAAAACTAAAAATATAACTTTAGGTTTTTTATCTAATACACAAGCCAATTAAAGGCGAACATAACACTGACTAAAAGCATCAACATTATTTCAGTGATAGTTTTTACAATCTGCATCGTTTGGCTTTAGAAACACAATGTTGAATCTTTCTACAAAAAACAATACGGTAAAATGGTAATGTGCAGACCAGTCGTAGTGTAAACTAGAAATCTGTGTTTCAATGAGATTGTTACTAAAACGTATTAGGAGTTTTGTCGATAAAATAAATAGAAGGACTAATAGCTTCCATTTTCGGCTGAAATTGCTTCAATTGTGCTGGTGAGAGCCATTGTGCGACTAGCATTTCTGATGTCTTTATCCTGTTGTTTATGAAGTCTTTAGAAATTTGTTGGTGGAGACAGTTTTGGGGCGCGCTGATTTTATAATAATTGTTTACGTACTTGTAACCGAGGATATACCAATACTCTCAATAGTAGACGACGAAAATTGTGACTAAAGCTTCTGCTTCTTTAAGGAAAAGTGAGCTTATCCTACAAATATTATAAATCCGAAAATTCAATCAAGATCGAGACGGAAAGTCTTAACAGATTTGAACATAACTTAGAAAGTATAGTTTGAGGCTTGAAATATCGAAAGGCTGCTTTTTATCCGGAAACAAAGCGAGTGAAGTCGCCGGTGCTTAAGTATTATATTCTACTAAAGTAGATCTTCAGATCAATTTAAATTCCCCGCCCGTGTGCATAATACGACACTTATTCAAGCATAAGTGCAGATGACGATGCTAGAAGCCAGCACACAATCTTATATTATAAGAATCTTTGTCCTGACTGACTGACTGACTGACTGACTGACAGACAACGCACAGCCTAAACCGCTGGACGTAGAGACTTGAAATTTTCAGTGTAGGTAAACCTTGGTACGTAGGGGTGTACTAAGAAAGATTTTTTCAAAATTCAACCTCTAAAGGGGTGAAAAGGGATGAAAACCTGGAATCAATTTATGGTCTAAAACTGCACATAACCTATATCAAATTAAAGAGCCGATTTTTCTCATTTAGTTGATGTCATAATTACCTGCAAATTCTTTATTTTTGGCATGTTTTTCATGAAAAATAGAATACTTTTATTTTGACATAATATGACAGCGATGATACCAAAGATTAGTAATAGATGATACAAAACATATGGAAAAGGAACTGTCAATGTCAAATTACCTGTGAAAGGAAGCATAAATTATTACTGGTCTAATAAGTTTCTAATCTTGATTATTCATGGAGTTCTGACGTAATTCTACGTCTGAAAACTAGATGTCGCTGCTAATTCTGATCAAATTTTGACGCGCTATCGTTGCGTTTTGAAAAGTTTACCTTAACCATGGGCGCCGGCAAGGGGGTGCCAGAGGGTGCACTTGCACCCCTTGGGAATCTCGGGATCAACAGGAATTATTGAAACTGTATTGCGCTTTCTCTGTTAAGTTCATCCCATTTATGCTGGTGCCATCTGGTGTAGAGTAGCGGTACTTTAAAGAGTGCGTTCAGAGAAGTAATGGAAATCGATTAATATCGATCCCGGTACCGGCCCACCAATTTAGAATTTTTAAATTTCGATCGTCGTGAACTAATAGGTGTGAGCCGTGACAACTGGGTACCTATATAATAA
Source organism: Scotopteryx bipunctaria (assembly GCA_949320045.1). Classification (NCBI taxonomy): domain Eukaryota; kingdom Metazoa; phylum Arthropoda; class Insecta; order Lepidoptera; family Geometridae; genus Scotopteryx; species Scotopteryx bipunctaria. Next base: position 9,487,168 of record OX439449.1, read on the forward strand.
ATTCATAATGAATAGTCAGAAATTTGTAAATGTCTCGAACATTCAGACTAAAATTTCATCTTTTTATTAACAATCATATACGGCAAAGATTGTAAGAAAACTAAAATCTGCACCACCTGGAAATTATTTCTGCCGGCGCCCATGACCTTAACTCTCAAAATTTTTAGTAAATTCACCGAAATTTCTTAATTTTTAGATTTAGGTATGTTTGTTACTCTTTCACGCAAAAACTACGGAATATACTTACATACCATCTTACTTATATTATAAATGTGAAAGTTTGTGAGTTTGGATGTTTGGATGTTTGGATGTTTGTGCCTCAATCACGCCTAAACGGCTGAACGGATTTGAATGAAACTTGGAATATACATAGTACATGTACTGGATTAACATATAGGCTATTTTTTATCCGGATATCACGCGAGCAAAGCCGCGGGCGGCAGCTAGTAAATTCATATAACATTTGCCATTTTCCCTCAGCTTCAGGTGAAGTGCACTATGCTCTGCAATAATTTAACTTAAAATGTAATATTTGCTTTCTTCTTGAACAGTCTCTGAGGAAATTCAGTCTTTCGAAGTAATAAGTGAATTATTTATTTAGGAAATATAATCTGCCGGGGTCTGTATTTCCTGAAAAGTATACTACAGGTATCTTCAAATCGAGAATCACCATATCCATCTTGGGACTTTAAATCAGATGTGGCTGCAAGTTTTCTTATGTTTACTTGTGGCTCTGCCCACCCCATTAGGGATACGGGTATCATAATTACGTAGGTATGTATGTAAATCGAGAATCAATAGGTTTCTTCTAGGTAAGCATGCCCCACACTTTTACTTAAAAACAGGTAGAGTGTGGGTGAATGCAAACCTATTTAGATAAAAAAAATTCGGCGTCAGATTTAAACATAACTTTAGCAACAAAAGCTATTTAATAATATTTTAATGGTTTTAATTTAAAGCTGTGAATGGCCTAAGGTGCAAAGTAGCTTTAAAGGTATTGCGTAATGGTCTAGCTTCTTGGGATTTACTTTCCAACATATAACCAATATGAAATCAGATCTTGATTTTAATGCCCATTTTAATACTGTAATGTCTTTGAAATATATTTTACGTTTTATTACATTTGCCGGTTGGATAAGTCAGCCGGATGGCTCCGAACAGGTGGGCGACCATCACCACAGCCTGGAGACCTGAAAGGCGGCGGCGTGGGGGTCGGCCGAGGAAACGTTGGCGAAACGAGCTCGATGCCTACGAGGGGGGGTGGTGGGAGATTACTGAGAAGAGGGATGTCTGAAAATCCATAGGGGAGACCTTTGCCCACCAGTGGGAAAAAAATACATTTGCACTCCGGGGCAAATTGTATGATCCTTTTTCATCAAAATCCATCCAGCCGTTTGGGTGCTACAAGTTAATCAATTTTATTGAAACAAAAAAATGTGCGATAAATATAGCCCCGCTGACTATCAGCCGGGCAAATAATTATCTAATCTAACAAGTCTAGTCTAACTTCCCTTTTTCCATTCACCAAAAATAAATATTTACTTTTAATTCAACTGCCATAGGAATAGATTAGGTGGATTCGTCGTGGTTATCCTTAATCGCTCTTTAATAATCTCCCAAGCCTCAGAAGCTTCAATTATTTAAAGTTTGAATAAACGATGAGCTACTTTGACTTGCCTTCGACAAATTGTAAAGTTATGAAGTTGATTGATGGTCATCGAAAATTACCGATTTCTCATCAATCAATGATACAGTTTTGTCTCTTTGGAAATTTTCATCCCTCTTCGATGAACGACTTTTTCATAAAAATATGGTACCCAAGTACCTACAAGTAGTTACAAGTACCTACAAGTACGAGATATACTCTCATGATAGGAACCCAATGATAAGTTTTGAGCAGAACAATAAACTGATTGTTTTTTGTAGAATAAACTTTGAATTATTTTATTTACCCAAAAAAAAAGTGATAAAAAAGTCACTCCATCATAAAATCACGAATAGGTAAATAAAAGGAAGGAAACTTCGTTATGCAAAATCCTGAAAAGTCTTAGCAATCTGCAAAGAGCATGGCTTTACTCTACTATAAGGCAAATCAACAAAATATCGTGAGTTTCATTTTCATTGAACAGCCTCGGAAAAGCTTGAAATTGATTGAAGCTTTGGAATACGGCTGCGGTTATATTTGTTTGATGTATCGACCGATTTGAACAGGACAGTTTTTTCAATTGTCGTTTTAAGAGCCCAGCTGGAACGATTCATTCTATCGATATTGCGCTCTGTGGTTTGTTTTTGGACAGGCTGTTATACTTTTACCAGTAAAAATACGAGTTTCAATGACACTTCAATGTATTGTACATTCATCTCGCTGCACAATTCGAGCCCAATGTTTGAATTGTGTAACATACATCAAATAGGGTTCGATAAAAACGTAAAACTATTTTATTCAAAATAGAGTAAAGATGATGCACTAAAACCTCATTTGTGGAACAACTAAATCAAATTTTGTTCGATCTGTCTGCATTGTGTCAAAACAAGGATGTAACAGTATTGAGAAGTGGAATCTAGTTAGTATAATTTTATTTAAGCGTCTGAAAGTAAAAGTCACAAAAATCTGTCAAGCAAAATGAAAAGTTCAAAAACTTTGCCAGAGTTCAAAGGAGAGCCTGTAAACAAACAGAATCGTTTGATGTTAACCTATTTCTTTCTACAATCGATGACGCCTTATTTTTGAGCTGACACATAAAATGTAACGCTAGTTTAATCTTTATTGTGAAAATATCTATACAGTTAAATTTTTGCGATATCGCTGATCGCTACTAGTCAATTGTTACTTTGACTAGTCCCTCAGCAATTGTTAGAAAATAAAAACTTGTGAACAGTTTACTGCTAAATCACGAAAATTATTTTCTGTTGCAACTCTGTTTTATTAAATTCAGTTAAGGCTACTCCTTATGCGACATCTGGCTGTAATAGTGTTGGCAGTAGTTATAAAAAGCCGAAGATATTTCATTTTAAAAGACGTGTGGACACGCGTTTATGGATATTCTCAAAGTGAAGACATCCTATCGTAGACAGTCAAGATATTCTCGACGGCCTCGAGGGCGTGGTGGGCGATTGCTCGGCTGAGATGTAAGAGGCGCGGCTTCGATTCCCGCTGCGGAAGAAATGTTTGCATGTTTTGCAACGTGCTTTCTGGGTGTTGTGATACATGGTACTTGTAGTTTCTGATACCTACGATACATTGAATCCTAGTTTGGGGTCTGCATTATGCATGTGACTGTGGGGTGCTATTTATTATTTGATTTTTAGGCGGTCAGTGAAGACGTGATTGGACTTGGCTGGGTGGCGGAGGTGTTTCTATGCGTGAATAGTGCCTTATGTTAGGAGAGAGAACTGATGGTCTAGTTCAGGGATTCCCAAAGTGGTCGATATCGACCCCTTGGGGTCGATATCGGTTTCCTAGGGGTCGACATAAACGAAAACTGATTTTGGGGGTCGACGAGGTCTAAAAATCGACGCCTATTAAATTAACACAAGTTCTTATTTAAAACTTTCAAGATAGGTAGGTATGTACTATATTGTTTATGTTGTGTCACGTGTACTAAGAATAATTAATATTTTTGTAGGAGCATTGTTATAGTTATGTAAAGTCTCAAGTTCGTACAAGATGAAAAACTCGCAGCTGTTTTAAGTTAGCAGACCATTATGAATAAGGGGGTTGATCTTAAAAGTAGGTCTAGGCCATGAGGGTCTGAGGTAACAGTTCATTTTGGAAAAGGGGTCACTTGTCCAAAATAATTTGGGGATCCCTGGTCTAGTTGGTAGTACCCCACCTTCCGATCCTAAGGTCGTCGGTTCAAATTCGGTCATGTAGCAATGGATTTTTCTGTGCGAAAAATTTATGTGCGCTATACCAGTACTCTCAAACGGTGAAGGAAAACATCGTGATCGTCCAGCAAATCCATTATAATAAATTCTCATTATTAGTTACCATGCAATGTTAAAATATACAATTGAATTGTTTGAGCGGCTATCCATCTCATCTCCGGCTAAAAGTAAATACTTGGCCACTATAGAAGCTGAGAGAAATAGCAAGAATTATGCAAAGATTTAAATTACCTAACGATGTAAACAGCGCTTGCAGATAGAAAAGATTTTATGAAAAGGCTTGTGAAGACGGCTGCTATTCATTAACATTAAAAAGTTTTAATGAATAACAGCTTTTTAGATATTAACTTTTAGTGGGTACTTATAAATAATTATCCTACAGTCACCTCTGTCTTTTGAATTGTAGAAATGAAATATTTTTTGATTGATTTCATTTCAAGTTTCAGGACAAATTTTGCATTTGTCTGTTACTAGTTTCAGTTCATGTCAGTTCAATCAGTTCATGAGGTTTATTCCTCCAATGGAAGCACAGCCCGCTGACAGACAGAAGGACGGACGGCCGGACAGAGGAGGCTTAGTAAATAGAGTCCCGTTGGTACCCTTCGGATACCCTCGAGTATAAGGAACCTCAAATCCTGCATTATTCTCTCTCAATCTAAGCTCAAAGGAGCTGTGCTCTATTTCCTGTTACGGAGTATTGGTCCAGTGGGCGGTTAGATAAAACTAGCGACCCGCCCCGGCTTCGCACGGGTGCAACAAGAGATAGACATATACCATCGCGGACTTTTATGTAGACCTTTATAAGGTGTACAATACTGTAATACATTATTATGATCTATCTCGTAGGATTCAGCCATCATTTGCAAAAACACAAAAAAATATATATTTACGACATCACATTAGAAACCTCTAAAATGATCAGTGTTTCTCTACTATATTACGCATGTATTATACATATAAACCTTTCTCTTATCAAATTACTTTATCTATTATAAGAACCGCATCAAAATCCGTTGCGTAGTTTTAAAGATCTAAGCATACATAGGGACAGACAGCGGGAAGCGACTTTGTTTTATACTAGGTATGTAGTGATGGTCACCTAGATAACCACAATGTGGCAAAATGTTGCTCTATAGCGAGCAGATTGCTTTGTATTTCCAGTGGTGTCGAGATGTAACAGAATCCACAAAACTTTGTGGATTTTATTGAACAAAGTGATACCTATCCTGAGTATCCCATGACATTGGCTACGCCAGTAATGAGGCTGGTAATTTATGATGATGCTTTATATCTGGTTGATTACGAGTACAGTCTATGTACTGGATACATAACGTATTCTACATGGCGTTTCAGGTTACGAAATATAAAATGACATACATATTTTGTGCTACTAAAATACTGTAGGTACTTATTATGTTTTCATCTCATACAAAAATCTTACGACTAGAATCAGTAAACACTGATCTTGGACGTCTGAGCTTATTTTTTTTGCATATTCCGATACTAACATCCGTTGCAGTTAATAAACACGTACCTAACAAGAACAGTGTAGCCAACATAAGCCCGTTGGGAAGCACAAATGGGTTACCAGCTAAAATTATTTAGACATTCCCCCGATTGGTTGGGGATTGCCGGATTTTTTTGGAACAAACCAATACTACAGCCAACAAAGAACGCCGGATTAAAGGATTGGTGCAACCACGAAACAAGATCGCATTGCACTCTGTTTCTGAAATTGAACAGCGATAAATGTTACAATGTAATTTTATTTTGAAGTACTTTTGAATGGTAATTATATTTATAGTTTTAATATTTTTTGTACTAGGGGTATTTAAACAATACAGATAAATTAATTTTGGTAAAGTTATTCTGAGTCCATGAATTCTGCAACAGAAGCAAATGGTTCCTAGCTTTACCAATACTTTATTGATTAGTATTTAAAACTTTTAGATTTCCTATAGAACAAAATACATATTCTAAACATTAATTTTGTTTAGCTAAATAAAAATAAAGCCCAAGCAAATACGGGCTGAACAGAAAGCCGAATAAACCCCAATTAAATAGCTAGCTCTTACAATAAATCTTTTGAATATGTAGGAACACGTTCCACCCGATACCCGATATCCTCTAAGTATTTCAATTAAACAATAGGCATACTAAGACAATGTTCTATGAAACTCTATACGGGCAACTATAGTATATTTCAGCATAGGTAAGATGACATCTGTCAGATCAGTACTAATTCAAAGCATTTATTTTTAATTTGCGATGATTGAATGTATTTATGTTTGTTGCAACTGAATTTTAAAGCAGTTATCCTCAACCGATTAGGCCGAAATTTAGCTTCCACGTTTAGTTTGGATAACAATGCATGATTAGCTAAAGGACGTCATTCTAAATCCAATATGGTTTATTCAATATCTGCCAAATTGGATCTTTGGGAATACGTGTTTTTTATGCACCCCATGGTATGGATATCAAATGGTATATGGATATCATATGGATATGGTTTGCTAAGAAGATTATAATTAATAACTAAAAAATAATTTACAACCGGCTTTTATTACATGCTCTAAAAATAAGAAAATAAACTTTGAACTAAATCAAACCTATCAATTTATTACATAATTTATGTGATGTAAAAACTTTTCGCGAGATTTACCTAATTCTAAGATATCTTTTTTCATAAAATACACTGATTTTATTCGTAGATGTTTTATACGGAGTGAGGAGGCAACTTTACGGTACGACGCTGTGGTACCCGACATGGGACAATTTTAAGAATAGAGTAGGTAGCACCTTTACCACCAGATTAGCAAAAAATTGGTTGGCATTTTCAGAAAATATATATTAAAATAACAGCCAAAATAAATAGAGTATCTCTCACAACCACAGGTCTACCTAACTCCCACTCTACTGTATTGCACAACAATTGTTTATAGTTGCCCGTATAGCAGCTTTCAATTGTTTTAAGTATCAACGCAGCCGGAAATTGGAATCAAAATAATATTATTAAAGGGCCAAGTATGATTGTCTATTCCAAAACAGGAAACCAATTGATTAGGCGCCTACATTTTCGTTTCTCGTTTCAATATTAAAATCGAATAACAAATTCAAGGTCACAAAAAGGTGAAATGGAAGAGTGAGCATTAACACAAAAAGCTGATTCTTCAGGTCTTATAGGTGTTAAAAGTTTTTAGGTCTTAGTTGCTAACGTTATTACTATTGTTATTATTTAAAAAATATTTAGAAGTATTTTGTTCAGCCTTTAAAGCTAAGTATAACCAGTTAATCAAAATACAGACGCACACAAGTGTTACCAGATATATTCTAATATTAGATTTTATTGGAGTAATATTTTTATAAGGAAAGAACTGGCTTGTCTCATACAGGTAACCCTTTCAGAAATCAAGCCAACATCTAAATTGTGCCTGCTGTTTGGTTCTTTAAATTTATTATGGATTGTAAAAGTTTCAGAGGAATCCAAAGCTTTACTTATCTCTTACTTAAGCCGATATAATAAACAATGAAGGAGATTAAAATCTTTGCAAATAAAATGGAGGAATTAAATTGTTTTATGTTCAGTTCACATAGCACTGAGTTTCTTGACAATGGTTTGCCTATCTTGTTTATACACATATTCTTGGAAGTCGTAACATACCTTCAACGTGACTGATCATAAAGAAGGTGCCTGAAAAGCCTAAAGAGTACCCTGAACTCAACCTCGGTTTATATCCAAAAAAATATCTATCGTGGTTTGGTATATCGGCGCGGATTTAAAAAATCGCATGTACCAAGGAGGTACAATTTATATATTTTATTTTGTAATCTTTCTTCAAAGAGCAGGAAAATCAGAAAACAAATTAATTCACTCTCGTAAGACATCACATGCAATTATCTAAAAGATAAGTTATGACGGAGTTATCTGACATCCTAAAAGGGGCCGTTAATCTTTTTATACGATTTATGACACTTCAAATGAAATAACGCGCCGTATCCAGTTAATAATTGGAAAAGTATTTCATGAGCATGACTTTTTACAATAATATTCTGATTTCGCGAAAATTATTTATTTTTTTAAAACTCTTACGTTACTGTCTGATTGACTGTCAATCAATGTACAACACAATCTAAGCCATAAGCCCTACAAGCCTAAAATATAGGGAATGAATTTTTTTATAGAGTAGGGGTGCATTAAGAAGAGATTTCTGAAATTCAAACTACTAGCAAAACAACTTAAATTATCAAAATGTTTTGTTTACTTCATTTATTTTCATTATTAATTTGTTGTTACAAATTTTATGATATACATAATTTTGGGATTACATTTTTTATTGCTACATCCATCAATAACCACAGGAAGTTCTCCATCAATCAAACTTGCACAAATTAATTAAACTTAATCAATGAACATTTGGTGCCACAGAACATTATATTGGCACCACTCACTAGATATACAACTAATATTGTCTTATAGAACCGTTATTCATCATAAACTTCCTGTAAAAGTCCTCTGCTGGTCAAATACCTACCTCCGATTCTTGCAATAGTTATCTGTATACATACATACATAATTATCACGCCTGTATCCCCAATGGGGTGGGCAGAGCCACAAGTAAACTTAAGAAAACTTGCAGCCACTTCTGATTTCGTCCTAAGATATGGTGAATCATAGTGACGGGTGATCAGTCCATCGCCCATATATAGGTCCATCATGTTGGAAAAGATACTATCCTTTAGTCGACTTTTACGACATGCTCGGGGAGAGAAGCAGCTGGACGCATTCTATGCTTTTTCTTTTCCAATCCAGCAGAGAAGTACAGCAATAGTTATCTAATGTAACTTTATCAACAAGTATGTCTATTTTTCTTTATTTAAGCCCCCGGGAGCCTGATTCTCAACAACAAACATTATAAACCACCAGAACAGTTTTTTGTACTACTTTGGCAGTTTTTTATCTACTGTGATAATGTACCTAAATAAAGCACTCCTGGAGTAGCTTTATTAGACGTTCTTAATTGATCGTTGAAGTTAAGAAACGTTGTGCGCAGTCACAATTGGGATGGGTGACCGCAAGTGGCATTACGAGCTGAGCGCTTCCGCGCTTCGGAGGGCACGTTAAATCTCGGTCCCGGCTTTTAAGTCGTTAAGCCATGACAGAGGCCTTTAGGCGGCTTAAAAACTCCGCCACAAGAGTTGGCCACTAGCTCATACGAACTTACTTTTAATTATATAAAAACTGTAACATTACTACAGTCGGTGATAATCAACGCACTGCCTACATAGCCCTAGTAGTCTAAAACTTGGCGGCTATTATGAGCGAGTGCAACTAGAAAAGAATTCCCGAAATTTTACTCCTAGATGACGCAGCGGGAAAATGAAGTACCTACATTTATGTATGAAAAAAAAAAAATCGGTAAAGTGCGAGTCAAATTTGTACACGAAGGGTTCCCTACCATCGTAAATGTACCTACATAAATGTTTCTTGTGGGGCCCTCTTTTATTTTTTGTTTTTCAGTTTCGCTGACGGATGGACGGATGGACAGCGAGGAGTATTAATAGGGTCCCCTTGGCACCCTTCGGGTATGGAACCCTCAGAACTCCAATGCGGATAAAGTCGTGGGACGTTCCTCTAGATATGTGTTTATTCTGAGAATTCGGTACAGGAGTTTTACATCTTGCTGCATATATTCTTTGACGACACACGAACCTAAGCAATCAGGTCTGCCAAAGAGATTAATTAGAAAGGAAATTAATTTCTCCCTAGACCGCCTACCTGTCTATGCGTCTTGCTATTGATAGTTTGTAATTAGCTTCTTTGATTGTCTTCCGACTCAGCAAATTAATACGAATTCTGTTCAATATAATCTATCTAATCTGCCCATAGGAGGCCTTTACCCAATGAATCCCTCGCTAGGCCTCATTTCTATAAGGAAATCACATAGGAAGCTACGAGCATATTTTTGGTTTATTACAAATGACTGTTTTCTTCCTTTTATTACTAGTGTCAAAGGTATTAATTATATACGGGTGGTTTAAATAAATTATTACAGCTCTCTGACATAGTAGAACGAACAGAAACTGGTCTCCTTCGTGGTCCTACTAGTAGGACAAAATAGTAGGACCACGAGAAAACGGCCATTTTGACATCGTATATGCATTGACGAAAACGATGGCGAGCGAATTTTGTTTTATGGAAATGGGGGCAAATAAGCAAGCTTCTCACCTGATGGTAAGTGATCACCGCAACCCACGGACACCTGCAACATCAGAGGAGTTGCAAGTGTGTTGCCGACCTTTAGTAGGCTCGTTTCTTGAAGGTCCCTAAGCCGTATCGGTGAGTGAGTGCCCGGGACTAAAGAGGACTGATTCCCGCTGTAAAGATATCCAAGTGTATCCAAGTCTCATTCAAATCCGTTTAGCCGTGACGGCGTGACTGAGGCACAAACATACATTGTCACATCCACACATTCTCAAAAACTTTCGCATTTATAATATTAGTAGCATACTGAATTATAACAAAATGCAATAATCTTAAGAATCGCCGGAGTCGCCTGACTGAAATAGTTTAAAATATTTTTTTAACCTATTTCTTCCCACTGCTGGGCAAAGGTCTCCCCCAAACACTTAAATTTACTTTATTTAACTATTTATAAAGAAAAAACAAAGCAAGGCTTCAGAGCTTTTCCTCAGAAGGTTCTAGACTTGAATTATCAAAGGACTGTCAGATAACAGCTACATACATAAGCGTTCCTGTAAAAGTCGGTTTCCTCTCTAAAAACGGACAGGAAATGCCAGTAGGTTACTATCCAAGATCAAATTACTTTGAGTCGTCCGAAGATTTCAGAGCATTTAAATGTTCTTCGGAGGAAGACACCGTTCAGCGAGTTCTATCTAGTTAAGCACTCGTGCACAGAAACCAGATTCGTGTACGCTCAATTCGAAATTCGAACATGAAATATTACTAAAAACAAACAAAGGCACAATATTCTTACAACAGATATATTCTAGGAGTAAAGAAAAAACAGAATGCGTCCAGATGCTTCTCTCCCCGAGCATGTCGTAAAAGTTGACTAAAGGATAGTATCCTTTTCAACATGATGGACCATCTATATGGGCGATGGGCTGATCACCTGTCACCATAGTTCACTATATCCATCTTGGGACTCTCGAATCAGGAGGAAGAAGTTTTCCTACGACTCTGCCAACTCCGTTAGGGATACGGGCATGATAATATGTATGTATGTAGATTAAGGTAACAAAAGAGGCCACCCCTCAATATTTGCAGACAGTTTTGGCCAGACATGCCAATAAAAGGGGGCCCCATACAAGAAACATTTTTTAATGTACGATGGTACGGAACCCGACAACGGAATTCAACTCGCACTTGACCGGTTTTATTCCCCCCGTAATTTTTTATTTTTTTATTTATTATTTTAATGTTTTATTTTATCTAACCCCTCATTATTCTGTTTAAATCAAATCGATCTACTACTCAATTCTCTGACCTATTCGTATCTCTTATTTTTTAAATTGAATCAGGTGGGCCTGGATCGGACTAAACTGACCCCTTTGAAATAAAATGTAACAAAACTAAAAGGCACGTTTCTCGTTGGTCAAACACTAGCTCCAGATAGTGTTTGGAACTAGTTGGTTGTTTAGCGTATGTGTGGCCATGATATTAGCAGCTAATTATATAAAATACTTCTCTGCTGGGCTGGGAGTAAAGAAATAACATAGAATGCGTCCAGCTGTTTCTCTCCCCGAGCATGTCGTAAAAGTCGACTAATATAAAACTCTCCAGACCACCTCGGTACCATTCTCTATACACCAGTGAAAGAATCATCAAAATCGGTGATTATTGGCGAAAGATTGGCGGAGATATCGGTGAAAATACATCGTGTGTTTATTCGTCCAAGACATACATTAATAAACAATAAAGAATACATTCAGTTGAACTTCTCTGCTGGACTGGGAGTAAAGAAAAAACATAGAATGCGTCCAGCTGCTTCTCTCCCCGAGCATGTCGTAAAAGTCGACTAAGGGATAGTATCCTTTCCAACATGATGAGATACAATAAGCAAGTATTCCCAAGGAGGGTTGACGTCAGGCAGGCGGTCATAAAACACCTTAGCCAAAACTCTTACACCGACCCCACATAGAGAGGGATGATGATGACGTTCAGTTGAACATAGAACCAAGATATATTATAATCTAACGGTATTTACAATTTTACGATGACATATCCACAACAAAGCAGTCCTTTAACTAAGGAAATGCTTTGAGGCACGCTTTTGGCTTTTAGATTTGAGGCTTGTTCAAAACGCATGTTAGTGGCCACGCTAAACTTCCGTATGTTTAATACCATACGTGAGGGTCTCACAGAGCGGAGTGCAAACGTACTGCGTTTAGTAAACATATCACGAAAACAACACAGCTGGAAGTCTTTACGACCTACTTCTTTATTATCTTTGTTCTGTACTAGGAATAAAAAAAACGTCCGTATTGACCATGTCTTTCCTGTGGACAAGGCCGACTAAGCTGAGACGATGGTATAGGTGCTGGGCAAGCCTACTCCATCTAAATTTGTCCCGGGCACTATAGCGTCCCGTTAGTGTAGGCAAAAAAACTGTTATATAATTCATCTAGTATAGATGGTAAAAGGCCTTAGTGTTAGTTGTCTTTATAGAGCTTTGTATCAAAAGGAAATTATTTTTTATAATTACTATTTAATTAATCGTCAAGTTGATTTTTCAACGGTCGTTTTTAAGCCAATTATTATTGCATATTATGTAATTAAATTGATTTCAATCACTTTTTGTTCAAGTAGGTATAATCTGTTCAGCAGTGGCAAAAAGAAGTAAAAAAATATGCTATATTTCACGAATACAGATTTGCGGTTTCACAAGTAAAGAATCACATGCAAAAACTAGTAATAGTATAAATCAACCTATTTGCAATACAATGGATAGAAAAACAATCTCGGATAAAAACAAAGTCCATACAAAATATCAGTTTGACTAAAAGTAAGGTTGAATTACAACGTAATCAGGTTTCAGCGTTTGTACTACAAACAGACACTTCTAGCATATGATAATGTTGCAATACGTAACCCAGAAGTAGGTAGGTACTGTTCCGTACAGGGCTAACTACAATATTACTGCTACGAGTAGATTTGAAAACCTAATCCACTATATTATATATCAGCAAAACACACATAAGAGTATCAAAATCTTAATAGGATAATTTAAGTTATTGGAAATAATAGTATAAAATAAATATAACTCAAAAAGTCTATCAAAAGAGTCATCGGTTTTGTTCGAAACTCTAACAAAGCTTTGGGATCCTTTTATCCTTTTGACTAACCAGTTATCCTGAAGCAAAAATAAATCTCACAGATCACTGGTTATATGAATGCGGTTATCGGCGGGTGCGTTGACGTGTAGTTTGACCTGTAGCAACTTAACAAAGTTGGTTTAGCTGAGATGATGAATGGCCACCACGGACTATGAAAACATCATCAATCAGATTTAAGTTAATATTTTGTGGACTACAGCCTGAAATAACTCTAGTGGCCACCGCTTCTAATTAAAAATAAAAATATCACAAATAGTCAAGGCCCTTATTTTATTATTTTCAACGTCCTACATTCTATGTCCTCTAAGTAAGTGGTTGCCTGTCGTGTTCACTGACGACACCCTAGTATGAAATAGAATAATAAATAAATAATAATCAGCGCCATCTAGCCCCAAACTAAGCAAAGTTTGTACTATGGGCACCAGATGGCTGATAGAATACTTATTAAGTACTCTTTTTTTTGTTAAGACATACTTATAATAAAGTAAATTGTGGGCCGAATACCGAATATGATGTGGGACGAAAGCAGATTTTTTTATGTGGGCCGAACTTCCATGGGACGAAATGGAATAAATCAATATGCCTTTGATTTTTTTTATTTATTACTTGAAGTTTCACTCATCATCATCTTCTTGCCCTCATCCCACCCTATGTGGGGTCGGCACATATTCATATATACAGCATGATCCTTGGATCATGCTGTATATGTATATGCTGACAGCATGAATATGTGCCGACAGCATGATCCTTGGATCATGCTGTATATATGAATATGTGCCGACCGACTGAGAGTTTTAGCTAAGGTGTAGTATGACCGGCCGCCTGCCTGACAACCCTACTTGGGAATACTTGCATATTGTATCTCATCATGTTGGAGATGATAACTATCCTTGAAGTTTCACTATGAGTGAAAAAAGCTAAGTAGGTATAGTACCAAAAGCCTATAGTCATCACAACAACGCACCATTATTCTCTGGTAAAGCCTAACTTGTACGTGTACAAATTGGTTAATTACAATTCGATTACCCCAGTAAATAGTACCTACAACAAGTACTAGAGTAATGGAATCAAGGCAGCTGTAAAGGCAATTTTGGCGAACATTAAGGTCACGTACGATACTAACGTGAAGTGGTTACAGTTACAAGAAATACAAGCTTCCACCCGCGGCTTCGCTCGCTTGTACCTGGATTAAAAGTAACTTATATGTCATTCCAGCACACGAACTTTTATTCCAAGTTTCATCAAAATCCGTCCAGTTACAGCGTGATTCAGGTACAAACATACAAACTTTGGCATTTATGATACTTGTAGGTTTCTTTCGTAACATATCAGATGCGGATGCTGATCGGTTATTACGGAACGTGATATGAAATGAAATAGTATGAAATTAGGGGATAAGCATAAAAAAAAATTGCAGCCGTCTACAAGATCTCCATGTAATCAAACTCTTGAATCATTATTGAAGTAGGTATATGTACCTACATATAAATATAAATAGATACCCGTATCCCTAATGGGGTGGGTAGAGCCACAAGTAATCATTAGTGTCATTACTTTCCAAAAGTATTGTAGAGATTTTTGATTGTGGTTGCTCCTGAAAAACTGAACCACTTCAAAAATAAATATACTAGGAAGAGTTAAAATATTTAGCCTTCTAAACAGCTTTTGATCTGTTTCAGTTTACAAATAACCCTTATGCATTTTCTTCGCACCTTAAAAACTATTTCCTTATCAATATGATTTCCCCAGAAGATAAAAAAAATCTATATATTTGAGGACATATCACACAGCGCCATCTAGCCCCAAACTAAGCAAAGCTTGTACTATAGGAACCAGATGGCTGATAGAATACTTATATACTTTTTTTTGTAAATACATACTTAAAAGACCAACACCCAAACCCAGAAGAAATATTTGCAGAGCATGCAAACATTTCTCTCGCAGCGGGAATCGAAACCGCGGCTCTTGCGCCTCAGCCGAGCAATCGCCCGCCACGCCACTAAGGTCGTCACAGAGATGACACCATACCTTAGAAGTGCTACATAAGCTCGATTAAGCCATTAAAGTTATTTAAAAGTCATTCAGAAAGTGAAACGTTTAAGCAGGGGTTAGTCAACTCACACTGAGCTTTGAAAGCTGAATCGATATGTACTTTGCCAATGGAACTGGTTCGTGAAAAATCCCGTATTTACAGACTGAACATAAAAGTCTAAAAAAACATTAAAAGTATGCTAAAGCTGATCGATTTTCGGATACTGAAAGCAGAAGCTAGTTGAAAAACGGACTAAAAATTAAAGCTAGATTACACTCGCCATCCTGACGAATTTTGTCTGACTGACTTGTCGTGTTAATCTCAAATCAAACAATTAGGAAGTATGTATAGGTATCTGTTTCTGTATTTGGATGATTTCTTTAGTGTCTGTTTTTCTTTTTGCAAGCTATGTGACGGCCTCTTATTTCCTTTTTTCGGACATTCGAACAATTCGTCCTGGGTACTACAGCGTGCCGTTAGTGAAGGTAAAAGTTGCCTCCTGATTCTGTATAAATCATCTACTATAGATTGTAAAAGGCCTTAGATAGTTGCATACCCGGACTAATTATATTTACCTATGCAGCGTGTTCACTCATGTTCTTTTTTCAAACTTACACACTTCGTAATGTGTCATGTTTACGAGGATGACGTGTGGCATAATTGCACACGCTATGAAGCGTGACTGATGTTGGACATAGAATTGGGACATACTTCGCAGGACATACCATAAGTCAAATTAGATGTGTCTTATTTTGGTAGTTTTTGACAGGATATTGTGACGGCCTCGGTGGCGTGACGCAAGAGGCGCAGGTTCGATTATCGCTGCGGAAGAAATGTGTACATGTCCTGCAAATATTTCTTCCGGGTCTGGGTGTTGTGGTACCATGGTACTCGTAGTTTCTGATACCCACGACACAGGTTGGATTGTTCCCAATAAAAAAATATTAAATTTGATATTTTTGTTATGTTAAACATTTTTTAAATTTTAAAAATGTTACTGTGTAATGTAATGTAACATTACTTTGAACTACTAATAATAATTCATCTGCCTGCCTTTATCCCACTCTATGTGGGGTCGGCACAGCATGTACCTTGGATCATGCTGTAAGAGTTTTGGCTAAGGTATTTTATGACCGGCCGCCTCCTGCCTGACGTCAACCCTCCCTGGGAATACTTGCTTATTGTATCTCATCATGTTGGAGAGGATACTATTCCTTAGTCGACTTTTACGATATGCTCGGGGAAAGAAACAGCTGGACGCATTCTATGTTTTTCCTTTACTCCCAGTCCAGCGAAGAAGTGCTAGAACTACTAATAATAACTACTACAGGGAAATCGAGTCTGGGGTCAGGACTATGTATGTGACTGTAGGGTACTATAAAATCACATTAAATTATTTCGTGAGGAAACCGGCATGTCGTGGAACCTCAAAGGTCGTAAACACCTGTCAAGTGCAGTAAAGGAGCCTTTGAGGCGCACTGTACATTAAATTTCACTACACTGACTTGAGTTAATAGTAGTAGGTACTGTAAACTATTACATTAGGTACAAACCTACTAATATTATAAAGGAGAAAGATTGTGTGTGATTGTGTTGATTCCCATCCATTTCCGGCTGAAACTTGGAATACAATATAGTTTATGACCTGGAATAATACAGGCTACTTTTTAATCTGGTAAGTGGGTTAGTACCACGCGGTACGCGGGGGTGGTTGCTAGTCATGTATAATCTTTAAGAATGACCCTGAGATCTAGGAAAGTAATCATCATCTTCATGTCCCCATCCCACTCCATGTGGGGTCGGCACAGCACGATTCTTGGATCATGCTGTAAGAGTTTTGGCTTTGGTTTATGACCGGCCGCCTGCCTGACGTCAACCGTCCTTGGGAATACTTGCTTATTGTATCTCATCATGTTGGAGAGGATACTATCCCTTAGTCGACTTTTACGACATGCTCGGGGAGAGAAGCTATCTAGGAAAGTCAACTACTGAAATCAAATTCCAAGTTTGAATGTCGATAACTAGACGTAGTGAAGAAAACTGCTAGCTCGACTGGTGTCTGGAAAGTTTTTGAGCAAACAGATAGTTCGTTAAGTTCAATCACGCTGTAACTGTTTAAGTAGGTACTTCAATGCACCTTAACTAGTTGACATAAAAAAATAATTAAAGTTTCTACCAAGCAAAATTTATCCCATCCCTAGCGTCCTTGAAATTTAATATTGAATACCTTTAGCACCATTTCGTGCCTCGGAGGGCACGCTAAATTGTCGGTCTCGGCTTTTAAATCGTTAAAGCCATGACGGAGGCCTTTAGGTGGCCTAAAAGCTCCGTCACGAGAGTTGGTCACTAGCTCATACAAACTTACTTTTTTTAGCACAATTAATTTTTATCCCCTGACGATAAACGTGACGTGTGTTTGTCTGTGTATCTGTGTGTCTGTATGTGGCCTCATAGCTCCAAAACGAATGGACTAATTTGGATGGTTTTTTTTTTCTTTGATAGCTGATACGGATGATACCCCCCCATGATATGGATATCAAATGAAAGGGTTTGCTAAGAAGAATACGAATAATTGTTAGTAAAAATACTTATTTAGAAAAAAGATTTTATTTAAATACTCTTACATAAAAGAATAAAAAAAACACTGTTTTATAAGATCGTGATTGGAAACGCCACGTCTCGTCGGCGTTATGTGTCATTCGACATTCAAACTTTTTGACTTTGGAACAGCTCTGCGTATTTTGTGTGTTGCTAGTATAAAAAACTAGTGCCTGGTTATTTTTGTACTTAAAAGCATTTTTGCGATAAGTGACGTGTATGCCAGTCATACATGTCACCTTTATGTCACTTATACCTTCCTTGAAATTGCTTGGAACATGAACTAAATAGTTCATTTTTAACAAATTTTCAGGTAATAATAAAAGCACCATATATTTTGTAACAGAAAACAAGGTCATCGCCCCAAAAAGTTAAGCATAAACCTGATAAAAATGTGATACTCAAAATTGTTTGCTTATCTAAGTTATAAGGAAGAAGCAAGCTCGTTTGTAGCCAGTAACTCGCTACAAAAATGATATTTTCACTAGGGTTATGCATAATAGCAGCGAGGCAGCCAAATTGCATTTATTATTTCATCCCTCACCAACTCACAAACTAGCTTCCGTAACAAGGATTATTATGCTTTTAAACAGACTTGCAACAACGTTAAAAATAAAATCATTTTTTTGCATATTATACCTACCACATTTTGTGAGTTTAGTTGCATAATTCAGATGGATGTAGTTAAAAAAACCGGTCAAATGGGAGTCGAACTTGCACACGAAGGGTTCCGTACCATCGTACATGTACATAACTATTTATTTTAGCCCCCTTTTCATTTTTTTTATTATTTGTTTTTATAGCGACAATAGAAATAGACACTCTGTGAAAATTTCAACTCTCTACTTAATACGGTTCATGATATACAAGTATACAGCCCGCTGACAGACGCGACAGCCAGACAGCGAACTTTGTAAGAGGGTCCCGTGGACACCCTTCGGGTACGGAACCCTAAAAATAGAATTCGCAGTTCGAGCCATTTAAAATGAACCCTCGGGAAAATGTTATCGCATGGATACAAAAATATATGCCTATTGAACTTAGTATTACCTATTTATCTTAAATAAACATGAAAAATTGCAAAAAATAAAAATAAACATTCAATAACGTGGAAGAAGGAAACATGGTGTGCCGACCCCACCTAGTGGGATAAGGGCAGGAAAATGATGATGATGATGAATAACTATGTCTGCGCACCGTAGGTTTGGACGAGCAGGATAAACTTATTTTAATGAGTTGACGTTTAAGCGTAATTGGAAGGTCACCCTTCATGTAACTCCTTGAATGAAGACTCCTGAGGACGCAAGGCGACAACGGGGCCGGCCGAGGTGTTGGCGCGACGATGTCGAATGTTTCGACAAAGAGTGGTGGGAGATCGTGGGGCAGCCTTTGCCCAGCTGTGGGACAGAATAGGCTAATTAAAAAAAGTTTTTGTGTATTAATTTTCTTTGTTCATTATGGGCCGTAGGTTAAGTTAATTAAGATCTGTAACTTTCCTTGTGTTGCCTGAAATGAGGGCTGGATTGACTCGCTGGATTACAGGACTGGAAATACTGGTTATTTCTGGTTGACAACCTCGGTGGCTTGGCGGGCGAGTGTTCGACTGAGACGCGGGTTCGATTCCCGCTGCGGGAGAAATGTTTGCATGTTCTGCAAATATTTCTTCCGGGTCTGGGTGTTTTAATACTATGTATTATAAGTATGTATTTACAAAAAAAGTATATAAGTATTCTATCAGCCATCTGGTTCCCATAATACAAGCTTTGCTTAGTTTGGGGCTAGATGGCGCTGTGTGAAATGTCTACAAATATTATTATAATCTTTATTATTATTAAATGTAAACCAGTCATTACATTGCGTGACCTTTTAAACGCTCGTACATCATATAATACAAGAAAACAATCGATTCTGTTATTGTATCTACCCAATTTCTGCGCAAATGTATATTTGTTTGCATTATCGAATAGTTTAATTTAAGTAAATCAATGACGTAAATGCATTGCAGTGACGTTAAACATTGTTTATACATACATACATATTATCACGCCTATTTTCCTAATGGGGTAAGCAGAGTCATAACTAATCATAAGAAAACTTGCAGCCACTTCTGATTCAAATTCCCAAGATGGATATTGTGGAACGTGGTGTCAGGTATTATGTATGTATGTTCGTATGAGCTAGTGGCCAACTCTAGTGACAGAGTTTTTAGGCCGCCTAAAGGCCTCCGTCATGGCTTAACGTCTTAAAATCCGGGACCGACAATTTATCGCTATAGATAGGAAGTCCATCATGTTGGAGAGGATACTATCCCTTAGTCTAGACTCTTACGACATGCGCGGGAAGAGAAGCAGCTGGACGCATTCTATGTTATGTTATTAACAATGAGAACTAATTATTAGAAACCAACAGGCAATATCGAAAGGAGGCCTATACCTAGAAGTGGACGATATCAGACTGAAATACTGACGATGATGATGATGATGATTATAAACCAGATCAGATATGCACTACGCGTTCTGAATAAATTTTCAAGAACTTTTCTAAATTATTCAGAACATCCTAAAAAATCACATGTGATTACAGTTTTTGGTAAACAAAATGAAATAAAGATAAAAACGTTACACCAGCTTAGCTTACGTCATTCGCGAACGCTTTGGTAATGTCTGGTAATGTACTCAATTTATCGCTTACGTCAAACTGACAACATAACATTGTTGAGGGCGTCCGTGTTTTTTGAACCAAAAACAATTGCGTAAATGTGTCCGATCGTGTTGTCCATATTGATTGCAAATGCACCTAAAGTACCCCAACACAATTACCCTAACACATTTTTAGGTGTTTAACCCGAGTTGAGCACGTCTCAAGTGACGAATTTTTGACAGATTTTCATCAAAAACTGTCAAAAAACCGTGACTTGAGACATGCTCAACTCTGAGTCGCTTTTGAGTATTCGAGGGTAAGATTTGTATAGTTCAAGGTGACAGCTGTCATTTTATTAATTCATGAAAATATAAGCAGACCTACACGCGTTGGAAAGAATATGTATATAGGCAACTTATAAAGCATTTAAACTGAAGTAAGGTAGTATTTTTCTTTGTAATGAGTTTTTGATCTAAATTCGATATTACTACAGCTCTACGCGTGTTGAAGCGTCCCATGTTGTGTGCTAATATAAGTTACGAATATAAAGATAATTTTATTGAAACAAAAGATAAGATAACACTTTATTGTATACCAAAAAACATTGAAGTTACAAAAATAATGGTATAAACAATTGGCGGCCTTATCGCCAGAAGCGATCTCTGCCAGGCAACCTAGGATAGAAAGAGTATTAAAAGCTTAAATAGAAAAACGAACTAAATTATACTAAACTAACATTAAATACACGCTTGGACCTTTCCATTGATGACAAAGTTGGGCTGTGAGGATTTCTGCTGGCCCTCGAACTAAAAAAATATACGGAACAGTTATTTTTCTACTAAAAACTAGTAGTAACTAGCCTCTGCCCGCGGCTTCGCTCGCGTTGTACATAATATATTCAAATCTAGGCTTTATGTTATTCCAGGTCACGTAATATATTTCAAGTTCCATTTAAATTCGTTCCGCCATGACTAAAGCACAAATTTACTTTCGAATTTATAATATTGGCAAGTTGTAGCTTTGTTAGCGCCCAACATGGGCAAAAAATGCTACAAATTCACAAACTTACCTACTTTAATTAAATTTGTATATAAGTAAAGAAACCAAAAACTACAAGAGATGTTTGTCAGCAATCTAAAATGACTAATCTTTTGAATTATATTAATCTAAGTCTGGTAGCCCCATAATATTTTACAAAAAAAGTGTTCTATTCTCCAATACTTGAAGAAGATATAGTGGTTATAAGAACCGCATTGGAAGCTGCGCGTTCGACATGACTGGTCATACATCATCCGTGCCAATAAAAGACCAGACGGGCAATTAAAATTACTCTTTGCAGCCAAATATGTCTAGCACTTCTCTGAGCCCACATCCTATTTATGGACCATCTACGAGTATATTATGGGCGATGGGCTGATCACCTGTCACCATGGTTCACCATATCTATCTGGGGATTGGAGACTTTAAATCAGGAGTGGCTGCAAGTTTTCTTATAACCACTTGTGATTCCACCCACCCCATAAGGGATAATGGCGTGATACTATGTAAATCGCGATAACATACGCCATGAAGTCAATTCAATAATAATTGCTTGTAATCGCCCGTTTGTTAACTGTTACATCGTGAGCCAAATATTTGATCACTAGTTTATTGCTGGAACATTGGGATTTACGATCTCCCGCACAGTTTTACGTAAATATTGTTTTGTATTGATATTACTTGCTGAAACTAAAGTAAAAGTTTCTCATGTATTCTTATTACTTTCTCATGTATTGTGGTAGTGACCCCGCTATCCGATCCAAAAGGTCGTGGGTTCCATGCCGGTCCGCCACCAATGGATTTTTTTATTCGAAAAAATTATATGCACTACACCAAGAACACTCAAACGGTGAAGGATGTAAACAAAGATTAAACACAAACAACAAAATAAAGTATTATTTACATTAGAGCAAGCAATTTCATATCCAAGGTACAGAAAGTTAAAACAGTTGAATGTTTTCATCCGAGAAAGCTGAAGCACGGATGAGACGCTCATTGTCTAACGAGCCAAAAGTTGAAGGATTCTCGTCAAAACTAAACATAACTGGGTCAACAATTTGACTATACTGTTGCAAAGTACTTCCATAGCAGTATGCAACTCGATTACGAAGTATTATAAGATCTGACAACATTCACAGCCTCTGAAATTTTGCATAAATTAATGAAATTATTTGAATAAAATTAAATTCAACCGCGGGATTATTAATTTATTATAAAATCCAGGACGATGTTCAAGCCACCGAAATTTTGCATCAATAAAAGTTTTTTTCAATTTTGAATTACCTGTTTATTTATTGCTATTCCTATCCAAGGGAAGAGTGATGGTGGTCTAGTTGGCAGTGACCCCGCCTTCCGATTCTAAGGTCGTGGGTTCAAATCCGGTCGTGTACTAATGGATTTTTCTGTGTGCAAAATTTATGTGCGCTATACCAGTACTCTCAAACGGCGAAGGAAAACATCGTGAGGAAACCCGCAGCTTAGCCAGCTCCGCACGTATTGACCATGTCTTTCCTGTGGACAAGGACGACTAAGCTGAGAGGACGGAATAGCTGCTAGGCAAGCTTACTCCATCTTAATTCGTCCCGGGCACTACAACGTCCTATTTGTGAAGGTAAAAGTTGCCTCCTGACGCTGTATAAATCATCTACTATAGATGGTAAAAGGCCTTAGTTTTTATCCAAGGGAAGACTACGGTCTTTTAGTCATTCTGAGCTTCATACTACCGCCATCTTAGTCCAATTGATTGAATACCTATTGCTGTCGGGCTACATGACCACAATAATTTTAAAGGCACTGTCAGGAATTATCTGTTTTTAAAATTAAATTCAATCACGCAATAAAGAGATCCATATAGCGGCACACATGAGCGGAGGTACTCGTAAAAGCGTCGTGGTTCCGCACCATTAGCCATATTACCCGTTCCAGAGCTTCGAGTGGAACCTCAGGGAATAGGATATTTATTGTGCTCCCCCTGTGGAGTGATTAAAGATGGTAGCGTCAAAATGAGTAACGCTAATGGTTTTGATCTTTGGGCCGTGCAGACTCACTAGCTCTCAACCGCACCTTCTACGCTGATAAAAAGTAGTCTGTAGTTACTCCAGCATAATCCGTACACACTTTTTACATTTCAAAATTCGTTCAAATTAACGACATGATTATGAAACATCTTCACACTGATAGAATATGCTAGGCTATTTAGGCATGGCATTTGTGCTTTTAACATAATAAAGCCTTCGTTTTCGGAGAGTGTGCTCAGGAACTGAATAATATAGTCTCCCAGATACCCGAAAAGTAGCTTTCTGTATATGGTCGATATTCCCAGAGTTTGTAGTAAGCGCTTTGAATCCACATTTTTCATACGCACTGCAAAAATGCAGAATTTCCCTGCCCGGGTCGGTGTTTCCTGAAAAGTACAATGTGTGTCTTCAAATCGAGAATCAATAGGTTTCTTCTAGGTAAGCATGCTCTAACCTAGACCACACTTTTACAGTCAGGTAGAGTGGGGTCAAACACAAACCTACTTCAGAAAAAATAAGTTTAAAAAATTGAAATCTGAAAACAAATCTGTATTTCCCAGGTGGAAGTCAGCTGGGACGGTCTTGTAGTCATAGAAATTTGTCCGGATTGTTTTTCTATACCACTGGCACAGAAACCAAGCCTTTGGTTGGTCACCTGAGAATTTCGTTGGTTCCTACTACCCATGCATTTTTTATCGGAAGTTTGTAATAAAACGTTTGGCTTACCGTTGGTATAAATTGTGCATGGAAATTTTATTAAAAAGCAGCAAGCTCTGCTCAGCTCAAGGAAGAATTAACCGAAATACTGCATTTTACAAATTCGGTTACAAGTTTATAACGAATGCCCGTGTAATTGAACTGTTGGTTCATCGCCAAGGCATAGTATAGATACAGTACAGTATAGTATAGTATAGTATAGTACAGAAATACATCTACCCTTTTTAAATAAATCTTTTTATTTTTTAGTACTTAGAGATTTAAGCAGATAATTTTATCAGAAGGACATCACAATCGGCGTTGTTGTATTTTCTGCAAATATTTCATCCAGGAAATCCTGTATCCTGTATCCAGAACTATGTATGTGACCTTTGGGCGTTATTTGTTTTTAGGATTCCGTACTCGATGAGTGCTAACCTAACCTCCACTGATTCTTGTACTGTTGAAGAGTTAAATCCAAAAGGAAATTATAAGTCATACAAGATTGGCGTACCTGAGGCCCATTATGAAACATGTTACTCAATCGATGTGTGGCCTGTCAATGCTCGGATAAAGGCATGGGTCAACTACAGGAAACCAAGAGTAAGTGCAGCGGCAGTGGAGACATTTTCTAGGTCGAATCGGCCCTTTCGTGGCTCAATCAGTGCGCAATAAAAGCACTTCTATACAGGTATTTAACCAAAATGTGCGAGGACTCAAGACCAAACTTCGGATGTTTCGAAATAACCTAGCTCTACTGGAACACGACCTAGTGACAATAACTGAGTCATACCTAGACGACTCTGTGGAGAACTCTGAATTATCTTGCGCAGATTGGAATATAATACGCCGGGACCGAGGCACGCCGTGTGGAGGTGTCCTACTGGCAGCGCGATCAATTATCACCCTTCAACGAAGACATGACCTCGAGACCGTCAGCGGTGAAGACATGTGGGCGACTTTTACTCATTGTGGTCGACCCTATTACGTTTGTGTTTTTTATATCAAGCCTAGCGCGACAGATCAGGAATACATGGAATTGTTTTGTAAAATTGAAAGTTTCATAAATGATTTAAAAGGAAATATTATAATTGTAGGGGACCTAAATCTTAACAGTACTTCACAAAATATTCGCAATTACTACTGTTATTTTTTATCATTTTGTAATTTAGTGGATAAGAACGTTGTAACGAATCATTATGGCGGTATGTTGGATGTGGTTCTGGTTCGAGAGGGCGATGCGGTGCAGGAAGTCTTAGTCACCTCTGCGGAGTGTATTGTCCCCATGGACCTACCACACCCTGCTCTTGATATCGAGGTAAGAGTTGACCTGGCTCGTTACTCAGATCAAATTGAACCTAGTAATATTAATCCAGCTAAGGATTGGAACTTTAATAAATGTGACTATAAACAGTTGTATACTATGCTAGTCGACGTCTCTTGGGAACATGTTTTACTATCTGACAATGTTAATTCAGCTACAAATGACTTTTACCATATAATTTATGGTATCTTTGACGCCTGCATGCCGAGGAAAAGCCGTAAAAAGTCTTTATGTAGCAGATATCCCGTTTGGTTTACCCCCGATATCATCCACGATTCTAAGTATAAGATCAAGCTACACTCGGTATGGAAACGAACTAAAACTGAGGATGCTTATAAATCGTTCTCTGACCTCAGAGCTTCTTTAAAATGTCGTGCGGCAGCCGCTTATGATCTACACATGAGGACAATCGAAAACAATATATCCGCAAACCCACGTGACTTCTGGCGCCACATATCAAGTCTACGAGCCAAGGGTGGGTTTGAACCTCATGTCACATATAAAGACAAGCCTTTCTCAGGCGTCGCAGCAGCTGCAGCTTTCGCTGACTTTTTTGCGAGCGTATTTCTTCCCGAAGTACCTATACTTAGCGCTAGTTCAATAAATAGCTGTGATAAAAGCCGCAGTAGCAACTACATTAACATCGTTAAATTTTCGCTCGTGGATGTAATTGGTGGCATTAATAAGCTTAAGCATAGCAAATCTATTGGCCCTGATGGTATACCATCTATGATTATAAAACAGGCAAAGAAGAACTTTGTTTCCCCACTCTGCCATATTTTTAATTTAGCTCTGATGTCAGGCGTGTATCCTTCTCAGTGGAAAGTCTCGAGAGTGACCCCTATACCTAAGACCTCAAACAAGCAAGCTGTTGAAGAACATCGCCCTATCGCCATTATGTCTTCACCTGCGAAAATATTCGAGAATATTTTGCATAAGCTTATTTTTTCGCAGGTCGAGAAATTTCTATGCAATGCACAACATGGCTTCCGAAGTAAACGATCGGTCAACACCAACTTGTTGTCACTAGTAGAGTACATCTCTACCAAACTTGAGCTGGGGCGACAAGTGGACGTGGTCTACTTCGACTTTCGGAAAGCGTTTGATAGGGTGAATAATGACATACTGCTGACGAAACTTAGCGCTATTGGCTTTGCGCCAAATCTTTTGCAACTACTCGCAGACTACCTTCGAGATCGCCAGCAATATGTCAGGCTCGGAATCTACGAGTCTTTGCCCTATCATACACGGTCTGGAGTCAGCCAAGGCTCAGTCCTGAGGCCATTGTTGTTTTTGGTAATGGTAAACGACGTACCGGCTGTTCTTCGACATGCGGAATGTCTCCTTTATGCAGATGATTTGAAGCTGTATACAGTTGTCGAGTCCCAGGATAATTGCTTGGCGCTTCAGCGGGACATTGATGCATTATGTCAGTGGAGCGTAAATAATAAAATGGAATTAAATCCCTCCAAATGCTCAGTAATGACCTTCGGAAGAATGTGGTCTCCAATATCTCACAACTACACCATCGACGGCACCACGATCGTCAGGAAAATTTTAACTAAAGATTTGGGAGTCACATTTGACCGAAGGCTTACCTTCCATGACCATATTGCGACTGTTGCCGGGGAGTCATTCAGGAGACTGGGCTTTGTACTCAGGAATGCAAAAGACTTTCAAAATGAACAAGTCATACGGTTGTTATTCAGTACACTGGTGAGAAGCAAGCTTGAGTCCAGCTCATGTGTCTGGAACCCTCATGAAGTAACATACACTCTCCTCCTAGAGAAGGTACAAAAGGCGTTTCTTAGGTACCTCTACAAACGCGTTGCAGGATACTATCCCTACATGTATCCAACTAAATTTCTTTTAGGGCATTTAGGATACAATTCCCTTAAGACCAGGAGAGCGTATGATCAGATGGCAACCATATGCAAAGTGTTCCGTAACACAATAGACTCGCCCGATCTGTTTAACGAGTCACTTCGCCTCTTCGTCCCAGATAGATACCTCAGAAGCAGGAGGCACAAAATCTTTGCTGTTCCTCGTTGCCGTACTGTCGCACGTGCAAATTCCCCTCTGCCTCGCACTCTCACCGCCCTCAACGAGCTACTGGCTACCACCCCAGAATGTGACGTATTTGCGGATGAATGGAAGAGACTTATGTTGTTGTGCTTGAGGTATTGTGAGAATGACGGATGAATGAATTTTGACATTATAATAATTATTTTTTGACTTAATCTTGAATATTTGAAACCTGACATTTATTATGAATTTTGTTATTATTTTATTTTTTGTTTTAGTTTATTTTATTTTTAATTTTTGTGATTTAATTAGTGTAATTGGTTGTGCCGTACTAATTAATTAAATAAATAAATAAATAAATAAATAAGCCTCTGTTTTCCGTTCGTTTGTCTGTCAGAGGGCTGTATCTCATGAACCGTACGTAATAGGTAGTCAGTTGAAATTTTCACAGAATGTATATTTCTATTGCCGCTATAACAACCTATAAAACAAAGGAGCCCCCGTACAAGAAACATTTTTCAATGTACGATGGTACGATGATACCCTTTGCGTGCGAAATCGACTCGCATTTGTTCATTTGTTCATCGATTTTGTTGTTAATTGAAGGCATGGTAATTAGAGTTTGAGACTCACGAGGAATCGGAGAGAATGGCGTAACATAGAAGGCCCACAGCAGTGCAATCGGGCTGAGATGGTGATAATGATTTATGAATAGAAACGAGTGACAGCCTATTGTGCTACTGCACTTTTACTATGTACCTGGCCCAAGACAGGGTGCAGCGTATTTTTTGTAAACGAGACCCAGCCAAATCAGGCCACGGAGTATTGAAATCATGATTAATTCATGCGTAATTGGTATGCAAGGCTTGTTTGGCTCTGCTGACGTCCCGAGGCTAATGCAGATTATTTGTTAAGGATAAGAAAGCAAATGTTCAATAAGCAAGTTCAAGTCTCGAACTTGCTCTAATCGAAACGTGATTACCAAAGATAATGTCTATAATGAGTATTTAAAAAAGTAATCATTTTCCCACAATCAACGCACAGGCCAAACTACTGAAGCTGAAAGCTGAAATTTCGAAGATAACTTTGTTTTATAGCAGAACCACCCACTAAGGCGGGATTTTTCCCGCCGCAAATACCGCTTTCACTCTTTTTCACCCTGTACGGCTACGGTATAATGCTTTTATATGCATCATACCTGTTTTTGACATCTGTCAAAAAACAAGAGAACGCAACTTGCGTTCAATCGAAATAAAGATCCATTAAGTAGCGCGATTTGGGTACAGTATTAGTCCACCCAGAAAAAATGATAAACCACGGGCAATAAAAAATATCCATGGTTCATCCAGGTGGACTAGGCACGTGGACCACGACCAATGCCCATAGTTTTCATGGTTCGTGATTTGAATAATATAGTCAAATTCTTAAAGAAATATTTCGTATTAACACGCTAATGTTAGATCCAATGTATTCTCAGTCATTAACATAAAAAGCAATTTCTGTGTCAAAGCTTCCAACTTCCTCAAAAAAAGCAATTCGTTTCCGCATGGTTCATAGGGTTACAAAGAAGTTACTTTTAATATCTTACCCTAAGTCTTCAAAAAGTACCGCTCTTATCGCGGGTTTACAATCTAGCTTCGATCGGTTTTACATCGTCTTAAGACCGTTACTTCGTAAAAGAAAGTTACTGTAAATTAAAACAAAATCAGAGCAGTGTTATGTAACCATCTATTTTTACCTTTTGTATTCTAATAGACGATTATAACACATTATATGGCCTACCTAGTCACCGTGTATTTACAGAACTTCCTGAATACTCAGGCTGTAAAATGATGGCCCATCAGTGTTGTAGGACTGTAGCAGAAAGGGTGTTTTAATCTACCAAATGCATCGACTGACCACATTAGCTTGTTATACAAAGCTGCATACAATAATGCTGATATGAATCTCGATAAAGTATTAGGATTTTGCACCAAGAAGCTAGAAGGTGGCTGTTATTTTCCTCCACATTATTTTGCTTGAAGGCTTCCAGGGAAATTATACAGTTCATTTTCAGTGCAGAGTGGTAAAGCTCTTTGTGCTGTGCAATCCGTCACGAGAACTACCCGCATTCCTTTACAATTTTGTCGGGCTTGTGTATTTACATCTGATGCCCACGACTTTGTCTGTAATATTACATTCTGAGTAAAACTCCAAGATGCAATCTATCTCCATGCCAAATTTTACCGAAATCTGTGAGGATTTAGGCGTGAAAAAGTAACAGACATAATTATAGAGTTCATTTATGCATTTAAAATATTAGCATGGATAATTTTGTTTTTATTTTTAATGTTTCTTGGCAGATCAGCAGACCTACTCAAAACCTATATAGATGGAATAAGAGTGGGGACTGTGAGCAAACCTATGTTTTTGAGCTAAATAAGATTGATAATTAATTCACGCATGGCTTTGCTGAAGTCCATTTTAAAAGAGGTACCACTAACAAAAAAAACTAAGGCCTTTTACCATCTATATTAGATGATTTATACAGCGTCAGGAGGCAACTTTTTTAAGAAATAAGTTGAAATTGGTTAAATAGAACGCAAATGGATATCTAACTTATATTATAAAGTGAAAGTTTGTGAGGATGTTTGGATGTTTGTGCCTCAATCACGCCTAAACGGCGGAACGGATTTGAATGAAACTTGGAATACACATAGTACATGTACTGGATTAACTTATCTTATATTATAAGAATCTTTGTCCTGACTGACTGACTGACTGACTGACTGACTGACTGACTGACTGACTGACTGACTGACTGACTGACTGACTGACAGACAACGCACAGCCTAAACCGCTGGACGTAGAGACTTGAAATTTTCAGTGTAGGTAAACCTTGGTACGTAGGGGTGTACTAAGAAGGCATTTTTCAAAATTCAACCTCTAAAGGGGTGAAAAGGGATGAAAACCTGGAATCAATTTTTGGTCTAAAACTGCACATAACCTATATCAAATTAAAGAGCCGATTTTTCTCATTTAGTTGATGTCATAATTACCTGTAAATTCTTTATTTTTGGCATGTTTTTCATGAAAAATAGAATACTTTTATTTTGACATATTATGACAGCGATGATACCTCAGAACAATAAATACATGATAGTTACCAAAGATTAGTAATAGATGATACAAAACATATGTAAAAGGAACTGTCAATGTCAAATTACCTGTGAAAGGAAGCATAAATTATTTCTGGTCTAATAAGTTTCCAATCTTGATTATTCATGCAGTTCTGACGTAATTCTACGTCTGAAAACTAGATGTCGCTGCTAATTCTGATCAAATTTTGTCGCGCTATCGTTGCGTTTTGAAAAGTTTACCTTAACTCTCAAAATTTTTACTAAATTCACCAAAATTTCTTAATTTTTAGATTTAGGTATATTTGTTACTCTTTCACGCAAAAACTACGGAATATACTTACATACCCTATTATTCATATTCGTTCGCAAAAGTTAACCATTGCTTAAAGTTAGCCCTGTCGCTGTTTGTCATTATGAAATGGTAAGAGATGGCAATACTTTAGCCATTGTTTAGCGTACACTATATTATAATGAATAATGAGGATAGTAGGTACCTACGTGTGCTGGAATGGGATATAGGGTACTTTTTATCTGGGTACCGCGTGAGCGAAGCCGCGGGCGGCCGCTAGTAGGCTATATTTTATCCGGGTCGGAGCAAAGCCGCGGGCAGCAGCTAGTGATTCATAAATAACACCGTTTGTTTTACAAACTGAGCAAACTCTTGTGGTTCCCTGTTTTCTTAATAGCAGCTTCAAACATAAAGCATTGCGGACCGATTATTTTAAACGTACATTTTAATATTCGTCTGTAATGTTTTCACTTTGGCCATCGTACTTTAATAGCTTTTTCCAATAATTTCTTAAAATGGAAAACTTTCTGGGAACGAGTTTTTACAGTTCAGTTTATTGTACGCTGAAGTTTCTAAAGTATTATTTTTCATTGTTTTCTTCCACTGTTTTTTGTATTGCATTAACAAAACCACAATAATAAAATGAAATGGCACACTTTTACTACTACTCACTATCTCTTTCGAACCAGTGTGGTGAAAGGATTAAAGAGATCCTCAGATACAAATACTATTAAGCAGCTCGTGAACATAACTCCTATTTTTGACAAAATGCTAGATACTAACTAACAACTAAGTAACACACAACAAAGCAACTGTTACAAACGAGCATGCTATTTTTGTCTTTTTTTTTAAATCTGCCAAAAACAAGATTAAAAGCATCCAATCTGTTAAAGCTACCAGCGTTCATGTTTTTCTGGAAGCCATTTTCTTTTTGCCATGGTGAGCCTTAATCGGTCCACAGTGAATTTTACTCGCTTTAATAGAGTTAACTCAGTAGAATATGCAACAGCTTACTCGGATCGAGTTTTGGGAGTACTTTAGTACCTACCGTAAAGTCAAAGGTGTCATAAGTACCTAAGGACACGAACGAAACGATTTTTTTTTCTTTCGAGTTATCGACCTTTTTTAATAACTTTGTGGTCTGTTTGTGAGTCCACCCCAAAACTTTTTCTCAGGAAAGACAAGACTAGATAATACATTCACGACGACCTCGGTGGCGTGGCGGGCGAGTGCTCGGCTGAGACGCAAGAGGCGCGGGTTCGATTCCCGCTGCGGAAATGTTTGTATGTTCTGCAAATATTTTTGTCCACGATGATCTCACACATAGCCTTATCGAAGAACAATACACTGGAGGAAACAATTATCTATGGATTCACATTAACAAATACAACCTAGACATAGGGGTGGTATATAAACCTGGAGACACTGATGATAAAGAGTTTATTGACACATTCGGACAGCAACTACATCAAAGGAAAAGAGCTATTGTCTTTGGCGACTTTAATTATGATATACTACGGTCAAGCCCAAGCATAAGATCATACAGAGAAACACTAGCTGAAACGGGGTTTTTAATACTGAATAAAATAGATACAAAATACTGCACTCGTGAGCAAACTACTAGACAATCCATAATCGATCTCATATGTACAAACATCACAAACAATAAATTCCATATGGCTATTATAAACTCCGCAATGTCAGACCACAAGCAATTATATTTGGAAGTAACAAAGAACAAAAAGATAAAGAAAAAGCGCATCACCTACACATCTATAGATTACAAAAAACTCTGTGAAAATCTGAAATGTGCAAACACACCAGCGAATATAATCAACAACTATACTGAATTCGAACAATGGATTACAGATTCTATAGAAAAAAGCACAAATGTTAAAACTAAAATATTAAATCCACCCCAGGAAGATTGGATTGATAAAGAAATAATAAATGGGATTAACTCTAGAAATATAATATACCAGAAACTCAAAAAAGATGAAAGAAACGAAAAACTGAGGAATGAATTCAATAAAGAAAGAAATCAACTTGCAGCGAAAATTAAATTTAGTAAAAATGATTACTATAAGAAATCTTTTAGCATCTGTGAAAAACAACCTAGGAAAATGTGGCGTCTAATAAATACTATTTCAAAAAACAAAATTAAAAATAGTTCTGCTCCTCCAAAGCTTATGGACCAATCAGGGATCGTTCTAACAGATGGTAATGATATCTGCGAATACCTTAACGATTTCTTCTCTTCAATAGGTACAATATTATCAAATAAAATCCCCGTAAGTCACCACATCCACTCAACAACTACATTATCTCTAGAACCTAAACCTAAACAAGAACTGTCAAAAATGGCCCATTGCACTCATGATGAAGTTTCAAAGATAATTGACAAACTTGATGCTAATGTTAGTAAAGGGCTTGATAATATCACCGTTAAAGTCATAAAATCAGCCAAACAGATAATTTTAGAAAACCTAACAAACTGTATTAATACTTGCCTCGACTCGGGTCATTTTCCCGATAGCTTAAAAATAGCTAAAGTTACTCCAATTTATAAAAGCGGAAATAAACAAGATCCAAACAATTATCGACCGATATCTGTACTCCCCATTATATCGAAAATATACGAAAAAGTTATATATTCCCGCTTGAACAATTTCTTAAGTTCTATAGATTTTCTTTATAAATACCAATATGGCTTCAGGTCAAAATCCAACACACTGTCTGCTACAATTGACCTAATAACAAAAATCAAAAGCAACATTGATAAGAAGAACATAGCTGTTGGGATTCTAATCGACCTAAAAAAGGCATTTGACACTGTGAGTCACAGTTTGCTTCTTAGAAAACTTCAAGCCATAGGCATCTCTGGCACCACTCTAAATCTGTTTCAATCGTATCTTACAAACAGACAGCAGATAGTCAAATTGGGAGAACATCGTAGCGGTTCTCGAACAATCACCTGTGGTGTACCACAGGGATCAATTCTTGGACCGCTGCTGTTTCTTATATATATAAATAACATATATGAAGCTGGCCTTGTTGGACAGATAATGCTATATGCTGACGACACTTGTCTCTTTTACTTTGGCAAATCTATCCATAACATAGTCCACGAAGCGCAGAATGACTTAATACTAATAAATAAATGGTTTCAAAATAATTTGCTTACTGTTAACATTTCAAAAACTTCATATATGATATTCAGGGCTAAAAATAAAATAATAGACCAGTACAATCCACTGACATTAAACAATGAAAATATAAATCTGAAAAATAGTGAAAAATACCTTGGACTTATCTTAGATGAGCACCTAACCTGGAGACCGCACATAGACAGATTAAGAACCAAAATCTCATCATTGATGGGACTCCTTCGTCCAGTAGTTTCTTGTTTCCCAAAAAATGTAAGATTAATAATCTACAATTCACTTGTCAAATCTAATTTAGAATATCTTATTGAAGTATGGGGAAACGCTGCAAAAACCAACTTAAAAGAACTTCAAACTGCACAGAACAAGATTATTAAAGTCCTCTTCCACTATGACTTCATGACGCGGACCCAAAAACTTTTCAATGAAACTCAACTAATGAGCATAAAACAAATCTACACCTATAACACTTGTTGTCTCATACACAAAATAATTAAGACAGACATACACACAGACATAACATTCAAACAAAAAAATCAAGTACATAAATTAAACACAAGAAGGTCAAAAAACATCGTACTACCGCTACCTAGAACAAACTATGGAATCAAAAACATAACCTATGAAGGAGCACAACTATACAACAATTTACCTAACAATCTTAAAGACGCCCCTAGTGTAACGTTATTTAAGAAAAAGCTAAAGGATTTTATCCTAAAAAATATTCCAATTCTTTAAGAAAAGTATATCTTGTCATTTTTCTATGTCACTTTACTGGCTGCAACCAGTACACTATGTACATACTTACAATAACTATATTCTCTGTAAGTGAACTTTGTTCTTTGAGAAATAAATATCTTTAACCACAAATATTTCTCCCGGGTCTGGGTGTCGTATGATTTTTATAAGTATGTATTTACAAAAAAATTATACAAGTATTCTATCAGCCATCTGGTTCGAATTACAAGCTTTGCTTAGTTTGGGGCTAGATGGCGCTGTGTGAAATGTTCACAAATATTTATTTATTTAGTTAGGTATTAAACACAATAACGTAGTCTTTATAATTTCAATTTGTATTGCTGGCAAGT
Source organism: Scotopteryx bipunctaria (assembly GCA_949320045.1). Taxonomy (NCBI): domain Eukaryota; kingdom Metazoa; phylum Arthropoda; class Insecta; order Lepidoptera; family Geometridae; genus Scotopteryx; species Scotopteryx bipunctaria. The sequence continues at coordinate 9,522,444 of OX439449.1, forward strand.
CAGCACGTGTGATCTAACGTGGGTTAGCACGTTTATCAATTACCGTTCTCGCACGCGGTAGTGCCGTGCCTAGGGGCTCGCGCTCACAAACTCCACGGCACGGCACAACACGGCAAAAAATATTTTCAAAGACAAAATTATGATTTTTGATTTTATTTCAATCTTAGCACTACTACTACTATTCGTGTCACTAATTCTTTCAAACCAGTGTGGTGAAAGGATTTAAAATGCGCCGCAAAGGCTACTTTCACGCATTTGACAAATGGTTTTCGAATATTTTAAGCTCTTCGACATGCCAGTTTCCTCACGATATACTTTCTGGTATAGCGCTAATTTTTTCGAACAGAAAAACCTATTTGTGCACGACCGGATTTGAACACACAACCTTTAGGATCGAAATGCGGGGGAATAGCTACCACTACACCACTTACACATTATCATAACACTAATATTCTTTTATTTTAACACGAATAGACCGACACGCGTCGTACCTTCATGTCGTTAAAAAAATACATACATACATATACGTAATTATTAAGCCCGTATCCTTAATGGGGTGAAAACTTACAGCCACTCCTGATTCAAAACACGTTTAAGACATTTCCCCCGAATACTCAAACGCATCTCAGAGTTGAGCAAGTCTCAAGTGACGAGTTTTTGACATTTTTTCATCAAAAACTGACAAAAAACCGTGTCTTGAGACGTGCTCAACTCTGAGTCGCGTTTGAGTATTCAGGGGAATAAGTGTTAAATAATTTAAAAAAGCTAAAATCTAGTCCATGCCGTGCCACGCCGCGCTGTTTGTGAGCGCAGGCCCTAATTATAACGTCTATAGTATTACTGTTTATCAATGAGTGTAGGAATTGTACCGGACTATTATCGGGCTGAATCATTCGAGGTAGTGGTGTGTTTTCGTGGTTTATTTACGAATATAATTAGGTTGGTGTAGCGCTGTTTCGCACCACAGGCTCTCACCACAAATTAGTTTTTACCGTTTTATAGGTTAATTGAAGAATTTGGTAGGTACCTTATTAACATTGCCACTATTAAAATTTACCTATATTTTACTAATTGTATTTTTAGATCTTTGCTATATTCATTCTCTACTAGCTTCTGCATTCGGCTTCGTTTGCGTTGTTTCGAGATAAAATGTAGCCCACAATTATGCATATTCCAAACATCCAACTAACATTATAAATATGAGGATGTGAGGATGTATGTTTGTGCCTCAATCATGCCGTAACGGCTGAACGGATTTAAATGAAAGAATAGTATGTTGGCTGGAATAACATATAGCCTACTTTTGTAGCGAGCGAAGCCGCGGGTGAAGCTAGTAAATACAATTAAAAAAATTAAGCACTTTAACTGGCCAAAAGTGCGAATGTTTACAAATTAATTCATTTTCAATAAGTAGGTAATTATAAAATCAATTGCTCTAGGTACTCAAGTTTCTATAATTATTATTCTAATTCAAATCTAGTTGGAATAAATCTAGTTGTAGGCACTGGTGGTTTAGTAGGTAGTGACCCCGCCCTCCGATCCTAAGGTCGTGGGTTCAAAATCCGGTCGTGTACCAATGGATTTTTCTGTGCGTAAAATTTATGTGCACTCTCAAACGGTGAAGCAAAACAACGTGAGGAAACCGGCATGTCGTAGAACCTAATAAGTTCGAAAGCATGTTTCAAGTGCACGAAGGGAGCCTTTGAGGCGCACCTTAAAATCCTTTTACCACATGGTTCGAAACAACTAGTCGTGATGAACCGGTGACCGGAAATTATGACTCTGGCGTATGTTTTAAATTCTCAGTCTCAACAAAAAGTTTCCCTAAGATAGCGGAATAGTTGATCCTCTGTTTATTGTAAATTTTCATTATATCTTCGTAAACAATATTTGATAATTTTCTATCAGTAGTACATATATTATAAACTTTGTTATTGTCATATGACATCATGTTTTGTTTGTCCTATCTGAATTAGCATCTACGTATATTGTATTCCGTCGAATTATAACCTACTAGATGTTGCCCGTGACTTCGTTCGAATTGACTATGATTGCAGAATTTGAACTTGATAAAAAAATCTATGGAGTGCAAAAAGTGCGGTCACCCATCAAAGTACTGACCGTGCCCGGTAATGCTTAACATTGGTTATCTCGGTTCCCCATTATAGACTTTCATACCTTATATCATGGGTATTTAAAAAAAGTAGCCTATGTCCTTCTCCGGGATGCAATCTATCTGCTTGCCAAATTTTATCAAAATCTTTTCAGCAGCTTAGGCGTGAAAAGGTAATAGACGGACAGACAGAGTTACTTTCGTATTTATAAGATTAATAGGTGACCCCGTGAACTTCGTAGGTACTGCCTTAAAATTAATAATGGAAATTTTCGATTGTTTTATTAGGTATTCTGCTATTCGGGGCGGAGACAACATGGGTCAAGTGCACGAAAGGAGGCTTTGTGGCGCATTTTAAAACCTTTCACCACACTTGTTCAGAAGAACTAGAAACGATAAACCGACAAACACACTATCGCATGTATAATTAGGATTATTATTATCTCTTTATCAACAACTTGTTAATAAACATTGACCGTCTGAAAATAACAGGTGGTTGCGAGGCGTGGTTCATTTACTTTGACGTATGAAAGTAAACGAAATGCAAAATTAAAGAAACGAGACTACTCCTACCACAAAGGTCGGCAACGCGCTTGTAGGTCCTCTGATGCTGCAGGTGGCCGTGGGCGGCGGAAATCACACCATCGTGAGATGCTTTGCTTTGCCCCCTCTTTCATAAAAAAAGCTGTTTTTATGGATATGCCAACTACTTTAACGATCAAGAGAGCTATCGTACTATTTTAACTTTTCAAATGTAATCAAAAACGTTCTTTTGACTTTTAACTAGGTCATCATCATCTTCCTGTCCTTATCCCACTCTATGTGAGATAAGAGTTTTGGCTAAGGTGTTTTATGCTCGGCCGCCTGCCTGACATCAACCCTCCTTGGGAATACTTGCTTATTGTATCTCATCATGTTGAAGGATACTATCCCTTAGTCGACTTTTACGACATGCTCGGGGAGAGAAGCAGCTGGTCGCATTCTATGTTTTTTCTTTACTCCCAGTCCAGCAGAGAAATAACTAGGTACTTATTGATAAACGATGTAAAACTGTGATTATGTTTGAAACGTTGAAAAATGGCGCGATTGCCCTCCTGGTTTACTTACCTTACTTTAAACTTTACGAAGTATAACAGTTATGTAGGTCGTAAACACTCAAATCTTGCCAGGGCAATGTTCGCAAGTTTTGGGTTCAGGACATTTTATCTACCTCAACGATATGGCCTACTTATCTACCAGTTATTTGAAACTTTACTGAGTTCAACAGTTATATTTATAGTAAAAAGGTCTATTTTAAATATTTACATGGTCTATAAATATGCTGAGCTGTATTCGCTCAGCATACTATCCATACTAAGTAGATGATATTTTAAACAGCATCAGGAGGTTATGGATGATTTTAGATGAAATAGGCTTGACTTGCACTTTGACTATCCTCTCGACGTACTCGGGCTTATCCACATAGTATGTGTCCACGTGGTAGAGAACTGACCAAGCCGCGGGTTTCCTCACGATGTTTTCTCTCACTTTATAAATAGAATGAAAGATAAATAAACATAAAACCACTTAGTACCTATTATAGGTATACCTTCTCCATTCCGTAGTGGGTAAAAATATTTATTAACAACACACAAAAATAATACAGAACATAAAAATACAAAGAGCATAGGACAACGAAAAAAAATATATAAAAATAAGATAATGTCGAAATGCGCCAATCATCAAACATACCACATGTCATTCCTCAAGATGAAACGTGATATTTACATTGTGTTTATTGCCTAGTTATTTCTGTCTATGTCTATGTATATTATCGAATGTATTTTCATTAGTAGATACCCGTTATTTTCTTAGAACATAAAGTAGGTATCTATTTATATCTCGTTTGTAAAATTTCCATGGGACTAACCAGTGTCATGTAACTGATTCTTTTTTTGATTTTTATTTAAGTTCTAACTCCAGTACTATGGATGCGAGTTCCGATATTTTAATAACAGACGACGACTTGTTCTTTCTTTCTAGTCATGTTACTTATAGTTCTTTCAAACCAGGAAAAAAGGATTAAAGTGCCTCAAAGGCTCCTTTCGTGCACTTGACACATATTTTCTATATGACTATATTGCTATATTTTTTATATATAACCTAATGTAGATAGATAGATAGATAGAATGGCCCATTCGTGCCCGTGGTACATTCTGCTAAATAACAAACGAGGCTCTGGCGACTTATGGACATCGATTAACCAATAGTAGGTACCAATTTCCATCTTCTATTCATTTGTCCCGTCGTGCAGTCGTACAGATTGTCCGAAATAACAAGTCAGAAAGAAAGAACGTCAGTAAAACCGGCTATTGTTTACAACATTACGTCGCTAAGTTTATTCAATTTATTATCAGCAAACACGTCGCCATAAATGTTTATTTGCAAAGTAATCTTCATTCCAACATTGCAATGCAGACAACTTTCCACAAATTAGTATGTTTATCTGTTTTATTATCAGAAAACAGAACAATATTGTTTGTTTACATTCATACTTCGAAGTATTTTTTTATGATTTCTCAAATATGACACAAGTGCCCAACTGTTGCTATGCTTGTCAATTTGTCAACAATGAAACTGGATGGCTGTAATATTTATTTGGTACGGAACCCTTCGTCTGCGAATTCGATTCGCACTTCAGGGTGCCTCATAAGCGAAGCCGCGAGATGAAGCTAGTTTTTATTAATTGCATAATTTACATTCAAAAACATATCACTAGCTGTACCCACGGTTCCACTCGCAATATTAATTAGCTGTTTCTGCGGTTTTCTCACGTCATTTTCGTGGGTGTTTTTTGTAAACAAAACTGCTGCTGCAAATGATTTACGAGTTTTGTTGAAATATTATTAGGTAGAGCACTACAGCATCCCGCTTGTGAAGGTAAAAGTTGCCTCCTGACACTGTATAAAACATCTACGCAGATGGTAAAAAGGCCTTAGTTTTTTTATTACCGTTATTTCATTGTAATTTTAAATGATATTACAGCGAGTAGTTTGACTTTTGAACTGCAGCGCTCGAAAAAGTCCTATCAGTTAGTACTTCATGTATTGAACGCATAGTCGCTGAGTGCTACTTCAGAATACAATACCTGAAATGTTGGTAATTTTGGAGTATTTTCCGTTAATGCACGACACAGAGGAAACTCGCAGTAAAGTGATGAAATTACGTACAAGAGTGGAAACCACTGAAAACCACAAAACATGGTTTCATTGGTGGTAGGACCTGTCAGACTATAATATAGTAGTGACACAAAAAAATATGTATGAAAACTTGTTCTACAATCACAAATTGTTGACGGCCTCGGTGGCGTGGAGGGCGATTGCTCGGCAGAGACGCAAGAGGCGCGGGTTCGATTCCCGCTGCGGAAGAAATGTTTGCATGACCTGTAAATATTTCTTCCAGGTCTGGGTGTTGTATGGTATTCCATGGTACTCGTAGTTTCTAATACCCACGACACACGGAATCCTAGTGTGAATTCAGAACGATGACTGTTTGGTGTTGTTTATTAATTAATTTCATTCTCGTCAATTGGGTGGGTCTTGTAAAACATCTTTTCTACGACTCGAAAGAGCCTAACGTGCTGTACTAAAGGTTATGTCGCAAAAACCCTTCCGCTTTCCTACGACTGCACTATACTCAAATTGCGGTGTTCTTACAGTTCGACAGCTCTTCGTCCTTCACACAATTCTTCGCAAACACTCCCAGCTCTCATATGACCCTAACATAAACAAAAAGCGAAGATCGGATAGAGTTTGTAAGATCGAACCTCGTAGAACGGCGTTGGCGAGCCGTCATTACTGTATTGTTAGCTCGATGCTGTATAATAAGGCTAATAAAGCCCTTAATATATACCCCCTTACATTGCAAATATGTAAAACCAAATTACTTGACTGGCTTCGTTCACTCTCCTACCATGAAACTGAGGAAATTCTACGAGTCATTGTATAATCCACCTTATATATACACGCGCATACACACTCCCACACACACACACACGCTCACACACACATACACACACACGCACACACACATACACACACCCACACGCACACACACATACACAATCACACACATTTAGCAGACATGTTTTTCATTATATAAATATATAATGATGTATATGTATATATTTATTGCATGAAATTTAATTGCATAGAGGAACAACTATTGGTTAAGGAGGTGGGCGTTGGTAGCTGCGACACAGTTTTTCTAAAACTACTGCAGCTACCATCGTTTGCAATTAGTTTATATAAACCTGTGATCATCATGTTCCCAAATAAATATATTTGATTTGATTTGAATTACCTACCTTGTTAAATAAATCATCGAAATAAAACGAAAATCGTTTAAAAAAGCCTAGATACTGTAAAATATTCGATTATATCGGAGACAAAAACGCTTGGGACTGAATAGTGCTCCAAATCCTTTTATAAACATGATCGCAAAGGAATCTTTTTCCAAAAAAATTGCCAAACGTGGTTTTTGCCTGATCTTCCACGCTTGGTTGCGTTTCAAACAGGGGCTTTATTTCGCTATGACCAAACTAAATAAAAAAAAAACACTTTATTTCAAGCAACTTAGTGGCTCATAACAGTGGTAGTAAATATAAAATAAAATTAAAGAACACAGACAATAAAAAGAATAAAAATCTAAAAAAACAAAACAAAAATCTTATGTACTTAACTATAACCTACTTAAATACTATTGAAAATTAAAATTAGCCTAACCGATGCCACTGGGGACGTGTCTAACTTGATAGCTCGTAACTTGTTTGTGACGAGCCGCATCGCGTTTTTGCAATACAAAAATGTGTTATAGAATACGATGATAGGTGATTCCACAAACGTTACGTTTTGTTTAGTCGTAGCGAATAAGAGGGCTGGTGTAGATTCAACGTAGATTTAAGTAAGACGTAGGTATCCCCGTGATTTTAAGGAATAAAGAAATTTTGCCTTTGACTTTCACATCATCTTCCTGCCCTTATCCTACTCTATGTGGGGTAGGCACAGCATGTTCTCTTCCTCCATTTTCCTCTGTCAACCGTCATTTCTGTATTCACTTATTTCTTATCCAAGTCCTCTTTCACACTTTATGGGACACGATGACACTATGTGTGACTCTGGCTGATATAATACTTAGGTACCTACCTAAACGGGTTCTTGTTGTAAACAAAAGTTGCAGGTAAAAAAGTAAATACCTACATATTGATGATGCGTGACACAGAAAATAAATTAGGGACTATGGCTGATCTTTACTTTGCATTTACCGTCTTCAAAAAGACATCAAAGTGCCAACATTTAACTTGTCCCCATTATATACAAACCTATTTTTACAGTGTACACTGTCCCTTTCGAATATAATGTACGTATATTATAATACCTACTTATTCTTATCATTACCAGACACTGATAGCCTTTGATTGACTAATAAATGTGGTATCGCTTCAATGATAATTAAATCTTTTACTGTTCTACCCTAAACTTTTCCAATCACACTCTTGAAACAATTTTTATCAATTCATTCCTACTTTTCCATCCTACATGATTGAAGTCATCGACCAATCACTGATTGACTTTGAACTTGTTTCCTCAGTCACATGGCCAGACATGCTGCTCCGCAAATTGGTCCAATTTGTCTGGTTTATTTTTATCCCATTAGGTACAAGATATGAGACTGTAAATTGAAACACACGTGACAGACGGGTGTTTTCTGCAGTCATTTATTTTTCTGAGATTTTTGATCTTTCAGATATTCTAAGTACGTCAAAATGAATGTTGTATGATAATAAGAAAGGTTAATTCTTCGGATTCGTCATACTAATATTGAGACGGTTCCAATTTGTAAGATATCGATGTTCCTACTTTCTTAGATATTACTAGGAGTTCGCCTCGAACTGAAATCTCACGCACTAATTACCTGCGTGAATGAATATCCAGTCTAACCTAAACTACATTAAAATTCTAACAAAAGGAAGCTCAGGTTACAACGGTTTACCAAATTTTCTTTTTTTCGATTTTATATCAAAAAACATTTTGGAATGTAAAACTCTACCATTAAAGCCCTTTTTTTAAATGAGAATGCACTCGACTCTTTTGTAAAAAAAAAATTTTTTACACTCTTGGGAATATCTTTATAACCCCTTCACCGATTAAGCTCATAATGCTTCCCAGCAAATCTTCATAGCACAATCTATTGACCTACCAAGTTTCATGCAGATTGGATTAAAGGTTCAAAAGTTATTCTCTAACAAACATATTCACACAAACATACAATGCCAAATCGCCCAGATTCTCTATCAATAATAAGAAAAGATACCTAGTTCAATCTTTGACCGCTTTAATCAGGTTTCATAGCAAAAAGTTTTTTTCCGAATATTTCCGTCAATCTTATCAAACTAGTAAATTTTTAACAAGGAATCTTTCATTTTATTTATGTTCCAATTTAATCTCTGAACACGATCAATAGCAATTAATGAAGCCTAAATATTTTTATTTCGTTAGTCTGAGTTGAATTTGAGTAGATACACAAACTCACTTATTGATGCGTACTAACTTACCAATCAAATTGATTCTCAGTTCAGTGAACTCTTTGATGTTAGAAGTCGTTTGTCAATAAACCTGATCTCACATTCAACGTATCATCGGTTCTTTTTTAGTCACCCTTAACATTTCTGTGACAATTTCTGTTGTGTACAATTTTACGGTGACAAATACATAATATCACTCCTGTTTTCCAAAGGGGTAGGCGGATACCACAGATCACCATTTATATAGGCCCTGAGTTCCTAACGTACTACTCTCGGTACATTTACTCTCATCACGTTAATAATAGTGCGACAAAAGCAGGCAGGTACATACTCATAGACTGAGATATTCAGACTAATCGCAAAATTCTCTAGAAATCTTGAGACGGTTTTAGATAAGCTTCGTCTAGTTTACACCAGATGCTACTAGATGACCATAAAATTATTACAACTTTATTTATCCTGATTCATAGATTAGGCAAATGATGGTTATACTCGCTTTATTACATTAGACAGATAATAAGTTAAACTGATTATATGACTTGAACAAACATTGTTGTTTGAACAGAAAAAGATTATGAATTACAAATACGAAAATGAGCTCGTGAAAATCCACTGCTAACATTTAACTCGTGAATAAACAGCGGTACTTATTCAATACCACATTCTTAGGTAATCTTGAAAAATGAGATGACTAAATACGCCATTAGAGCACTGGTGGTCTAGTTGGTAGTGGCCCCGCTTTCCGATCCTAAGGTGGTGGGTTCAAATCCGGTCGTATACCAATGGATTTTTCTGTGCGAAAAACTTACCTATGTGCGCTATACTAGTACTCTCAAACGGCGAAGGAAAACATCATGAGGAAACCCGCGACTTAGTCAGCTCCGCACGTATTGACCATGTCTTTCCTGTGGACAAGGCCGACTAAGCTGAGAGGATGGAATAGGTGGTGTGCAAGCCTACTCTATCTTAATTCGTCACGGGCATTACAGCGTCCCGTTTGTGAAGGTAAAAGTTGCCTCCTGACGCTGTAGGCTGTTGTCGATGTAGATACTGGTTCTCGATGACTGTCTGCAGTCCCGAGTTGTGTCTTATTTCATCTGTGGCAGTTCAGTGAAGTCCCACATGTTCCACAGTCTGCAGGCACGCCTAGACAATAAAGATGAGAAGATTAATATTTAAAAATAGATAAAAATATAAGTAGTAAGGTAATTCCTGTGCTAAAAACAAGATAAGAGAAAAAGAAATGTGAAAAGTCCATGTTTTGAGTATGTTTTGTTCTAGATCTCAGGAACCTTACCATATTTTCAAATGAGTTTTATTTTAGTAGGTAGGATAGGTCCTTAGAATAAGATAGGACATTACTATTTCTTTAGTTGTTGAAACCAGTTTTTTATTCTTTTTGTAGTTTTCTTGTAATTGACAATTAAGTATTTGATTTGGCGGTTTATTTGATTTCAATATCATTCTTATTAATATTTTTAAGCCATGACGGAAGCCTTTAGACGCTCTAAATATCACATTAATTTGGCGCATTTCATTTTGTATGCTGGTCTTTTGACAAACCTCTAAAATCAACTACATGCAACCAGTTATACCTAGCTAGTTCAAAACCGGATTTTCATACGAAGTTCAAAAGAGCAATAGGCACGACTATTACATAACGATTGTGATCATTACATTGCCGGTTAACCTTAGAATGCCAACTGTATAATCGTATTCGCCACGCAATGTAATGTGAGCGGGCAATGCCCGACCTCAACATTGTACTCGATGCTTATCGCAGCCCAGTTAGAGGTCCATAGTGCAGTAGACGTTTATATGTAAACAGCGACACGCCCTTTTTAATTTAGAATTATTTCATTGGGTAACTAGCTTCACCTATGACTTTGCCTGCAGGCTACGAGATAAAAAGTATATTTTATGTTATTGTAGGTCACATTGAATCTATATATCAAGAGGTGCGAGATCGATTCCCGCTACGGGAGAAATGTTTGTATGTTCTGCAAATATTTCTTCCGGGTCTGGGTATTATAAGTATGTATTTACAAAAAAGTATATGGTTAGTATTCTATCAGTCATTTGGTGCCCTTAAGTCCTAAAAGCATGAAACTTGCAGTTTAGATTCCTCTTTTGGATCGGTAGGGATGCACTAAGAAAGGAATTCTCGAAATTCAACTCCTACAGGACGCTACGGAAAGATGAAATTTGCATTAAAAAAAATTCTATTGTAGGTACCCCTAGTTTTCCTTTAAAGAGCTTAGTAATTGTAAGTGAAAAAAAAACTAATATTGTGAAAGCCACAATTATCTAATTACGGATGATGTAAGAGTGAGGGCGATTACGCACTGCATCCGATCCGAATCCGTGAAAATACGTTCCGAAGTAGTCATGGAACTATTTGTATGGTTTACGCACTAGATCCGATTTCTCTCCGTCATCCGTGAGTCTCCAATTCGGAACACAATATTGACGGACCGAAGTAGCCGTAGGACTGTTTGTATGAACGCTTATGAACTGTGTCCGATTCGGATCCGAGGTATGCCCAAGCAACGCGGGATTGCTTGGATTTGGATCAGAGGTCGGATTAGTGCGTAAGAAATATTCGAATTTGGTCAGTTTTTTAGACTCTAGATCCGTATTTTCCGTGAAAATAGGGATCTAGAGTCTAAATTCGGATCGGAAGTGCGGAATGCGTAGCCGCCCTTACTGCGGTGTTTTGTTTGTTATTTGCGGCACGCGCTCGCCTAGTGCAAAGTTTACATTACGAGTACAAACAAAAGACGTACTTATTGCGAGTACTTACTAGGCTGCGGAAAAGTTTTTAGTTCAATGAATTATGAAGTGTCTAGTTTTAGGTCGAGTGTATTTCTTTGGCTTTGTAGTTTCGTGAGAAGGATTATATAAGTGAGGAACGTGACTCTTAATATTTGACTCAGGATAAAAGAAAAAAGGTACTTTTTATTTTTTGTTGTTGGTCATTGGTTCGGAAGGGTTAAGCACCAACCTTTCATCTAAATTAAGCGTCTATTCTCAAATATTTTTACTCAGGTACCTACTTATGGATTAAATAATAATAATAATAATATAGAAGTAGATAAGTTCTTTTAAATTATTTTCTACCTAGGTACCATGAATAGAATGAATAAAATACCTAGAATCCATGATAATATCGACAAAAGTTGAAACACTTTTCTTCTTGTCTATTCTAATAACAAATTCTGTAAGCGGGGCCAGTTGACCAATTCAAAACATGCATTAGGTTAACTGAACTCTAGGGGCCAGTTCGAGCGGGGCCAGTCTACTAAAGAGCCGTGTGAATCAGCTTTGACATAATAATAATGATAAATTATTTATTTCAGACTACAAAACAATATATAAACTTAAACTTTTCCATGGCATAGGTTTATGGAATATTACTATATTTTTATTTATCCTGTAACATAGTCCAGCACGCCGACATGCCTCGTGTGGAATCCTTTATCTAACACTCATTCAATAACTCACGTGTTGATGAGTATAAATACAGTGCGCGCCTAATACTGTCATCAAACGCAAACCAACTCTCAACTGAGCAAGAGCATTATAGCTTCAACAGCAAAAAAAAACAATAATGGACAAGCAAAAGCTGATTGGAAGCGCCACCCGCTACATTGCTGGGAGGCACGCTGTACAGACAGTTTATTGGAGGAAATCTGGAGACAAGGGGCTCGTGAAGACCACCAAAATGACGTACTTTGGCAACAACACCGGCCCCAACAAAGTGAACTCTGAGGAAATGTTCGCAAAAGTGCGGGAAAGATACGCGTAAAAACATCACCTTCGTAATACGTATAGAGCTGTGATCTTAGGCTAATTTATTGTAAGATGTGATTTTGCACCAGTGACCAGGATATGTGTGTCTGTAGACAACGTATTGTACAAATTAAATGTGATTTTGTTTAGTTATTTTATGTTTATTTACTTTCGTCTTCCACAAAATATTAGGAACGCAATATCTCTCTAAATAAATAGCACCCAACAGTCACATAATACGCAGTTCTTACATTAAACTAAGGTCCTCACAATAGGATTATCGAATAGGCAAGAAGTGTTGTGGATCAGAAACAAATAGGTAGGTACCACAATACCCATACCCGGAAGAAATATTCGCAGAATAATGTAGTTACCTACATTATTCTGCGAATATTTTATTAGGGCTATGCTAGGTAGGCCTAGGCATCCATGTCAATTTCGTTACTACTACTAAGTCGTGTCGCTAGTTCTTTCGATCCAGCGCAGCGCCTCAAAGACTCCTTTCATACACTTGACACATGTTTTTGAACTTTTTAGGTTGATATAGAGCACATTTTGAACAGAAAAATCTATTGGTGAACGATCGGATTTGAACTTACGACCTTAGGAGCGAAAGGCGGGGCTGCTACCACCAGACCACCAGTGCTCTATTTCGTCACTAGTCATCATCATCATCTTCCTGCCCTTATCCCTTATTATGTGGGGTCGACACATAGAGTAGAGTTTTGGCTAAGGTGTTTCATAACCGGCCATTGAAAAAAGAATAACCTTTCTGTACCTTGACATTAACATGATTTGATTAATTCTACTAGCTTTCACCTACTTCGCTCTGATGATACCTAGAAAGATACTAAACTAGTTCTACAACTCGTTACAATACACGTTTCAAGCGCACGAAAAGATCCTTTGAAGCGCACTTTTAATCCTTTCACCACACTGGCCCGGAAGAACTAGTGACACGAATAGTATTTTTTATTTTATTTATTTACTAGGCTACGCCAAAAGAACACAATACACATTGTCAAGGATTCCTAATTCACAAAAAATAGTACCTACTATAGAATGTGCACCAATTAACAGGCATGCACAGCATTTGCAACAAATTAGCAGACAACAGCTAGTGAAAACAACTACTAAGTAGTAGTAGTATTAGTCGTACCTAGCCTATTATGATATATTTTAGGTCACAAACTTTATATGTAGGTACAGCTGTTACTACGGAAACATCCAAACATTTAAAAAAAATTATACCTATATATTTTTTCTAAATAAACTTTTACTTTAGGAAAAAACTGATCAATTTTAATTGACGTAATTATTTATTCATCCAGTTTTATAACCCCAATTTATCGGACCACAAGCTGACCTAACCGACCTACTGCTATCAATATCCTTATCCAATACTAAAGGAACGCCGCGCAACTTTATCTGCATTGGATTTTTTTTCATACAAATTCATCTTTGCGCTTTGAAACTAGGAGTTGAATTTCGGGAATTCCTTTCATAGACAGAGTGTCCCACGGCTATACCACACGGAGGGAAATTACCTTAAATAGCCGACTAAGCTGAGAGGATGGAATAGGTGCTGGGCAAGCCTACTCCATCTTAATTCGTCCCGGGCACTACAGCGTCCCGTTTTTGAAGATAAAAGTTGTCTCCTGACGCCTGATAAATCAGCTACTATAGATGGTAAAAGGCCTTAGTAATCTGTAAACGTTAGGTAGTTTAACCTCCGAATACTCAAACGCATCTCAGAGTTGAGCATGTTTCAAGTGACGAGTTTTTGACAGATTTTCATCAAAAACTGTCAAAAAACCGTGACTTAAGACGTGCTCAACTCTGAGTCGCGTTTTAGTATTCGGGGGTATTTCTGTTAATAAATGTAAGTTTCAAGCTTCTTAGTTTAGACTCCGCGTTTTTGTCAGTCAGACAGTAACGTAGAGTTTTATATATTTGGAATAGATTATCGTTTATGATTAACACACAATGTTTTACGATTACCTACGCATATTAAATACGACTAAGGCCTTTACCTACTACCGGTCTTTTTGAATTTGCAGAACATACAAACATTTTTCCCGTAGCGGGAATCGAACTCGCGCCCTTTCGTCTCAGCCGAGCACTCGCCCGCCACGCCACCGAGGTCGTCAGGTGGGGTACTTTGACTAGACCACCAGTACTCTCATACTACGCATGTTTAATCGTGGTTTAACCTACCTTTGGCCTCGCGCAGTCGTATAAAAATGGAAAGATCTGTCAGCTTAGCTCAGATTAGATTACAGACAATAAATTAATTTACAGCTGTAAATAAACATTGAACATTGAACTTGGCTTGTTTTATGTAGGACTAGCTATCACTAGCACACTAGTTTTCCGTGTATCGTGAGTAACAGAAATTACTCGTAGGAATAATGGTACCTAAATATCAAGACCCGAAAGAAATATTTACCGAACTTGCATACATTTGTCACGGAATCGAACCCACAACCCGAACTCTCGCATCTCAGCCGGGCACTCACCGCCAAGGTCGTCATCTTATGCTCGGTTCCAATGTTTTACTAGCGGACGACGGATCGTTCATTACAAAAGCAAAGTTGCTATTTTGTAAAAAAGTTATGACGCTTTTCGAAAGATAGCAACGTTGCTATGGTAACGTCGTCCTTTAGGATATTGGAACCGGGCATTAGGCAACAGAACCTACATAGTATAGGTAATTTTTGTAGGTAAATCAACTGACTTAACGAGGACAGTCTCTCCGCTATCAGAAGCGGTCTAGACAGTGTGGCTTTATTACACTTCAATGAATGATTCCCACTATTTCCCACTTTTACATTATCTTTGACGAATAGGGCTTCTAGTGTTTCGATTTGATGGGTTATAGGAAAATTTACTAAATGTAGGTTTATTTAAGATCTATGTACATATAAATAATAAATATTTGTGGACATTTCACACTGCGCCATCTAGCCCCAAACTAAGCAAACCTTGTACTATGAGCACCAAATAGCTGATAAAATACTTATATTTATACTTTTTTTGTAAATCCATACTTATAATACTACAACACCCAGACCCGGAAGAAATATTTGCAGAACATACAAACATTTCTCCCGTAGCGGGAATCAAACCCGCACCTCTTACATCTCAGCCGAGCACTCGCCCGATCGCCCGCCCGGTCGTCACTTAAGATAAGAAGACCTTGCTCTCCAAAACATCTCAGAGAACTTCGTTCAAAAGATTTGGTATCACCGTCCAAACACAAATCGAAGCTAAAATAAAACTTTGCTTTTAAGTGGCGAGACGGTAACATTTTTGTTCTCAGACTGTAAAAAGAGATGGGTAACGATTTTCTAAAGCGGTAGCGGGACCGTGGAGAGTGGCACACACAAAGGGAGGCCTATACCCAGCAGTGGGTGAAGTCGGGTTGCCAATGATGATGATGATGATGATGACGTACTTTTAATCCACGGTAAATTGTCGGTACCGGCTTTAAAGTCGTTAAACCATGACGGAGACCTTTAGGCGGCCTTAAAACTCCGTCACAAGAGCTGGCCACTAGCTCATACGAACTTACTTATTTACTTAATCCCTCGCTGCACTCAGGATTCTACTTCAGAATCCATCGTTCCTCTTTGGATTCAGAGAAACACTTTGCTCCCTAGGTAATTTACTATTTTGCACGCTATTTTAGTGTATTAATGTTGTAAACGATATTTCTTCTTAAAATACTTACTGGTCTTAAAAATACTGATGAAAAGCTCCTATTTATTCTGAAATGGCTTCTTAATTCTGCACCTGCGCCTCAGGCCTGGCCTGTTTATTATTCAGGAGCCGAGAATAAACTGCTCAAAAATCTTAATAGAAAATTAAATGGCTTGATTGAGATAGTTATAACGTGAATCCAGACAAAATAACTAAAGGTACAAATATTTATATATTTATTTAATAGTAACATCGATTCCAATCGTGGGCATATTTTCTGTGTTTGTGTTTATAAGTAGGTGACATGGCGTTTTCCTCATGAATATTGCTATAACGATGATGTACTAGGTAGCCATTCTGTAGGCAAGTGTTCACGGCGTGATTTCTATGCGTCAGGATGCCGGGTGACCGGACTATTTCACGCGCTCCGTTAGTGATAGATTTACCACTACTCATCATTTGCTTAAAGACTGTGGAATATCCTTACAATGCACGTACAACCACCGACAATAAGTTGTAAGTCCTTTACCATTTATATTAGAGTAGTTTGCCCGAACTAAGATCTCACATGATGTCCACAATCCGCAAGTTTTGCATTCGCGCCCTGAGGTGTCTGGATTGGATTTACACATTTTCTTTATGTGCAAGTTCTCATTAGACCATTGTCTATTCTATATAACGTTAGAGTAAATTATATTGTCTCGCTTAGAGTACTAAATCAAGACTTTATGTCGACTTTAACTTGTTTTATGAGACGTAGCAAACGCAGCTACTGCAAATCACAACGATACCGCTATCTAGCTAATATCCGATCTAACCTTAACTACGAAAACATTGAAACTCTATTTCATAAATTATACATCCTAGACTAAAAGTAAAAACCATTTTCGAATGTCCCTTCATATGGCACCCGATCGACAAATTTGTAAAACTTTATTTTTTTTACCCTCTTGGGAACCCAATTTCTTTATAACCCCTTCATCAATTAAGCTCATTTGCTCTTCCCAGCAAATCTTCATAGCACAATCTATTGACCTACCAAGTTACACGTAGATTGGTTTAACGGTTCGAATGTTATGCTCTAAACTCTTAACTCTTAACAAACATAACATATACGCCAAATTGCCCGAGATTGACTGAGATCTTCGCTCACTTCGACTTATACAGCGTCAGGACTTATACAATTTCTGCGTACACTAACGGGACGCTGTATTGTCTGAAACTATTTTAGGTGGAATGGGTTTAAAAATATGTAGGTATCTATAAATAAAATTGCAAAATCTCAGTAACAATTTCATGCTGGCAGTAACGTGTTCGCGGCGTGATGCATGCGTCGTGATGCCAGGTGTCCGGGTTGTATCATGCGCTCTGTTAGTGATACGAGTAGATATACCACAGAGACATACGATTCGTTGCTAGTCACGCCATTTACTTACAGATAGTGAGAAATTCTTGTAGACAGTCACTGGTAATAAGTTGTATATATTTCACTAGTGAAAAACTACTTCTCTGCTGGACTGGGAGTAAAAAAAAGGCGACTAGGGGATAGTATCCTTTCCAACATGATGAGATACAGCAAGTATTCCCAAGGATGGTTGACGTCTGGCAGGCGGCCGGTCATAAAACACCTTAGCCACCTTAGCTAACTTACAGCATGATCCTGGATCATGCTGTGCCGACCCCACATAGAGTGGGATAAAGGCAGGAAGATGATGATGATTTCACTAGTGGAACACCTCGTCTTTGTCCGCGTTGAGTTTTTGTTTGATACAAAATTTCATCTTCCCGCTGCGTCCTCCAGGAATTGAATTTCAGGAATTCCTTTCTTAGCGCACTTCTATACAATGAGGTAAGAGGAATACACTCCAAGATTCATTCTTCTAGGATTTAAAGCTGGTGATTATAAGTAAGTCAGACTAACGTAACGTAATTTTTTTTTAGATATCTTCTTGAACTTTTGTCGATGACTGTACTAGGTCTACAGCTACGCATGACTATGACTCAGAGTGTACGTGTAAGCATTTAATGCGACGATGCACGTGTACTGCACATGTACATTTTGACGTAATATTTATTATTTAATCCGAATTCTAATAGGTTAATAACACCTAAAAGTCAACTCGTCATTTGTTTATTGTTTTTTGGTGTTAAAAGGTCACATAAACGACCTCGGTGGCGAGGCGGGTGAGTGCTCGGCTGAGACACAAGAGGCGCGGCTTCGATTTCCGCTACGGGAAAAAAAATTGTATGTTCTGCAAATATTTATTCCGGGTCTGGGTGTATTATGTATTATAAGTATGTATTTAAAAAAAAGTATATAAGTATTCTATCCGCCATAGTATAAGCTTTGCTTAGTTTGGGGCTAGATGGCGCTGTGGGAAAAGTCCACAAATATTTATTTATTTATTATAAACAATTATTTATGTGCACTTAGGTAATCCTTATTACTCGGTTGTCACCCCTTTCATACGCATGTCCTCTTTCACACTAAATTTTCTTTGATTTTTTTTACCCGTTATCCATCCACATTGATACATGCACTGACCTCTCTGACCCGTACACAGCGCCCTCTTTCGAGCGCTCAACATCCGTGCCGGTAGACCTGCTAAATAGAAGCTGTCACGATTACAATCGCATCCGGTCACGCACCAGATTCATGAGCCAATTTATCCAAACTTGGGCCCATCGGAAATTCGCGGATTCATTTCAGAGATGTGATAAAGATAACTTTAAACGATAATCGAACTCGTGTGAAGACTTTCCTCATACTATTTATGTTATCTCCAGAAATCGGAAACTTTGTTTTCTTATATATTGTTTTTCTCGGTACATCGAATGGAGATCTATGGTCTTTGACTACGGATCTCCATTTGCTACGATCCTGACATACTTCTTTCGCTTCATTCACTCTCATTACATTCTTCATGCGTGCTCGGTTTAAGGTACCTAGCCCTTTTCCAAAACGTCGCCGATTTGGTCCAGGCACGTGCGCCTAGATCTTCCCTTTCCAACGTTACCTACCATTCACACTCGCCTCATACACCTGTTTCGTTAATCTTCTTTCATTCATCCTCTCTACATGACCGAACCATCTTAACACATCTTTCTCAATCCTCAGCACTACATCTTCTTTCACTCCACATCGCTCTCTTATCACGCCATTTTTCACTCTACTTTGATGTTTACGAGATACAGACTTGACATTATATATAGGGGTATAATTATAAGTTACACTATCCTTCATCAAACATAAAAATATCATCACAAACTTTCGTAGTATATAGGCGTGGCAGTTTTGCGCAGTCGACGACTACAATAATTTGATATAGCAGTACAAATCCCTCGCCCCTAGGGGGTGTTCGTGTTCGTCCGTTTTATTTGCCTTTGTATTGAGAGAAAGATAATTCAATCTAAAATTTAGAGATGGTCACAAACATGACGGTGGTTTAAAAATCCCAAGTTGCTTTATACTTTTAGCTCGAAAAGTGGGTGTAATAAAACTACTAGCGAAAACTTGAGCAGTGCATTCAGATTATGGTTCTAAAAATGTCTAGGCTAAAAACACGAAAAAAAAACTTTGATGACTTTTTATGATACTTTTTAGGATTCCGTATCTGAAGGTTGCATACAGGACCCTATTACTAAGCTTCAGTTGTCAGCGGGCTGTATCTCATGAACCGTAATAGGTAGAGTTGATTCAGTTGGTCATGAAACACCTTAGCCATAACTCTTACCCCACATAGAGTGGGATAAGGGCAGGAAGATGATGGTGATGATAACTAAATAATAAATAACACCCAACAGTCACATACATAGTCCTGACCCCACACTAGGATTCCCTTTGTCGTGGGTATCAGAAACTACGAGTACCATGGTACCACAACACCCAGACCTGGAAGAAACATTTACAAAACATGCAAACATTTCTTCCGCAGCAGGAATCGAACCCGCGCCTCTTGCGTTTCTGCCGGACAATCGCCCGCCACGCCACCGAGGCCGTCAAAACTGTACCTATAGATCGTTTCAATATTCAAGAGATGCTTTATTATACCCAGTTTCTATGTAATATATAGGATATGGAATGTGGTTTTATACCGTCGATTTTTCCACGCCGTTAAGTGGCCCGATGTCGAGCTTGGCTCCTCTGGCCACTTTAACCCTCTGTTAGCTCATCTCTTCCTACAATCTATAAGAAAGTTCAATTAGTTAGCGACAAGATGGATCTTATTTCACAGGTTATAAAAAGAGAGTGATGATACCATTTAGAACGCTTATAACATGGTATATTAACACCGTAAATTATAAATACCGTTAGATTAAAATCTATCTGGCGAGGTTGTAAAAAGAAGTGACGTAAAAAGGTAAAAAGGTCACCACGTGAAAACTAATCATTTAAGGTTTTTGATTTGTACTGCAAAATATTTATACAGAGTTTTAAGCAAATCGGACCACCAACTACAGAGTTTCCATACAATCTTTAACAACCCCTACTCTCCGTTTCAGGGGTAGTTTTGAAATTTTTTAATATCGACTTTTTAAAATTTAAGAGTATTTTCATATAAGCGTTTTCATAGAAAAACTTTTTACCCCTTTTCACCCCCCAAGTGCACCAAGTGCTTTCAAGTCTCTAGGACCCGCGCAGCGTTAAACTCTGCTTTGTCTGTCAATAGGTCAGTTACGACAAACTCTTTTACAACATACTAATATTATAAAGAGGAAAGATTTTTTGTTTGTTTGTAACGAATAGGCTACGAAACTACTGGACCGATTTCAAAAATTCTTTCACCAATAGAAAGCTACATTATCAGGGACTAGTATAGGCTATAAAATATTTTCAAAAAAATTAGGGATCCGTAAGAAAATTGCAATATTGTAACCCAAGGTAGAAAACCCAAAATAGTTTTTGGCGTGCGCTGCGAAAACTATTGATTATAGAACAAAATAACGTACTACACGCGTACGAAGTCGCGGGCAACAGCTAGTAGTATTATGAAATACAATTTTAGAAGTCTTTCTGACCGTCTACTAAGCTCTCAGTGTTCGCGTCCAAACCCCATTCATATGCGGCCTCACATACAACATATTTGCACAAGTTAAGTGCTACACTAATATCTCAATCCTCGCAGGATTTTAAAAGCCTCGGCAAATGTTTGAGGCCTTTAAAAAGGCTCTTTTAAGGAAAAAAATTAAAACCTTATAATATTTGTAACCCCATTTCTGTGCAAGCTGAGTTTTATTACAGGAATTAAATGAAATTATGATAAATAATGTGACCTTTTTTGACATTTTTATGTTGAAACGACCAGACCGCTGGGAAATGAGTTATGAAAAATAATAATGCTTATTTTTGCGTTAATTAGAGACGTAACACGGCAATGCTAATACTCTGATGTTGTGTCCAGAATCTGCGTAATTGTCTTTTGACATAAAATTTTATTACTCACATAAAAAACTGTGCACACGATGTGGTTATTTGTTCTTCTAACAAAATTAAAATTAAATAAAATTATCCACGGTTACGTAAACTAAATAGTTATAGTAGGTATAGTCACAAAAGTGTACCACAGTTTGTAAATAGCTCTAAACGAAGTAAGTGATCGCAATTTGCTCGATTATTAACACTTTTAGGATTTCGTTAGCACTTCAAAAAGAAAAACCGTTCAAGTGCTAGTCGAATTCGCACATGAAGGGTTCCGTACCATCGTATGTCATTAAAAAAAATATTTTTATTTTTTTAGTACAGTGATGTTTGCATTATGACGCAACCATTTGTAAAACGTCATAGTTGTTGAAGCTAACGAATAAGAAAAAGAAACAATAGAAAAGTCCTGACGATTATTTTTTTTTCTAGTATAATTACAAATTCATTCGCGAATTTAGATGCGAGATTCAAACCTCACTCGTATCCAAACAGGCTCATTCGTACCTCAAACTTCAGCTTACATTAGCTATTTGCAACCGGCTTACCTAAGTTTCAAATGTAAATCAGTGGTAGGTATTATAACTGAGCTGAAACACGTAACTACATCTTAGTAATATCTTGATGAAGACCGGTGAGGATTGTAAGGGTTGGAATACTAGCTTCCGCCAGCAGCTTCACTTGCGTGACACAGATAATAAAAATTGGTCAAGTGCGAGTTGAATTCGCACACAAGGGTTAGGTATATGTACTATTTCTTGTATTGGCCCCCTGCTATTTTTTATTTTATTTTATTTTATTCGTGTTATTTTTTTGAAAATTTCAATTCTCTACCTATTACGGTTCATGAGATACAGCCCACTGACAGACGGACGGACAGCGGAGGCTTAGTAATAGTCCAGTTGGCACGCTTCGGGTACGGAACCCTAAAAAGCAGCCAAGCATTCCAACACAATGGTCTATGTATATTCCACTATCATTTCATCATCATAATCACCCACAGCATGACTTTTACCCACTGCTCGGCTTAGGCCTCCTCCTGTTTGTGGCTACCATCACGGTTCTGGGATATAGTGACTATATAGTCAAACCCCGGCCACCATTCAGTTAACGTCTTACTCCACCATTCATCACCAACGCTTCAGTATATTTTACTCTAACATAAGTCTCTACAGTTTTCGCATTAGCCATTAGGTGCATGATTCAGACACAAACATATTGCATCCTAACAAACTAAATGAAAATACAACAATGAAGGTAGATAGATAAACAGATTATTTATTTGGCACACAAGACAGCGCTGACAGAATGACAGAAACAATAAAAGAAAAAAAGAAGAACACATTATAGTAAAAATAACAACGTAAGGTAAGGATACATACAGGAATACATTTGTATCAAGAAATCATTGATTGAAATTGGCGGTCTTACCGCATATCGTCGGCGTATTGTAAAACCTCATAAGTAGTTAGATTTTTTTACCAATTTCTTTTTTATTGCACATCTGTATTAAAACCTCGATACACGCAATCCGTTATCAGTTCCGTTCTTATTTATCGTTCCATAAACGCGCATAATACTAAAACAAGTCCTAACAAAATTGCACACCAGACGTTTTTTCTTCCTCCAGAAAAGTTCACTACAATAGATCCACGAGGTTTTCGAGTGACGACGATATGGTGATATCTTCCAGACAAACATCTGTTGGCAACGAGCTTAAATTTCAGTTAAACTAAATTCAAGTTTAAATACGTGCTGGATGGAAGCTTTCCAATGACAACAAAGTTGAGCAGTGTGGGCTTCTGCTGTCCCTTGAACTAGAGTAGAACTGTATCTCTAGGTTTGTTAACATGTTTAATGTTTATAATGGGACTTAATTGTGTACCTTTCCGTACCCAAAGGGAGCTAACAAGGCCCTATTATCAAGTCTCCACTGTCCATCCTTTCTGTATCTTATGAACCGTAATAGTTATAGAGTTAAAATAAAAGGGTTAAAACATTTTTAACCTACGATGGTCGACTCGCACTTGGCCGATTTTTAAATTTTTCCGACGTTTCGAGCGCCTTGCAGCGATCGTAGTCACGGAATGACTGGGGCAGTTTCCACGACTACCCTCAACTCATCCTCCGAATCAATTTTTTTTCCGATCTTTAAATAATTTTATATCGAGGGTTAGATTTCAGCCTCTTATAGTCTTTATGATGATTATCATCTCGGGCAAGGCGTGTAGATTCGGACACGAGTCTTCAGAATCATAATATTAGTAAGATTTCATTAAAATCAATACAGCCGTTACGACTTGATTGAGAAATAATATCCTCACTACCTCATAAACTTCCTGATGTATGATAATATTATGATAATGGGGTATGTCATACTAGCTGTGACCTGCGACATTGTTCACGTGTTAGATTTTTTTGGAATGATATTGTGACGTCTACGGCGTCAACGTCATGTTTATTAAGTGTTTGAAAATTTCGTCGTTTGTTTCAGGACTAATGGCCGTGACCACGCTTGCCTGCAGACCCGGGTACGCGGGTTCAAACTTTACCACCCACAAGGAGTTTTTGTTGAAACATTTGGGTTTTTCGAATGTTCTAGTAGTATGCTTAACCTCAGTAGTATAATGATGGGTTCCCCATGCAAACTTTCATCCCTCATTTTACCTCCTTCACGGTTCTTTTTGACAACAAAAGGTAGCCTAAAAAAAACCGCTGCCAGCCATAAAAATCAGGAGTTTCGGCGTGAAAAGGTAACAAACAGACAGACAGATTTATTTTCTCATTTATAATATTAATATTAATCACAATCAATGAATAATTCATGAAACCACATAATATAATACATCTTAGGGTGGCACAGATCGCATTAATCAGAACAAAGTGTGTTTTATTTAATTCGATAAGGAGCCAAGATATTATAGAAGAAATTCATTTAGGGTGGATGTTTAGTGATGGATGGCACGAAGGAAGCCCTATGCCCAGCAATGGGTAAAGTCTTGCTGTGGATGATGATGATGATGATGATGAAAGTTGAGTTATAATGATAGGCACATAAAATAATACTTACTTACTAGTAGTTCGCCCCGAAATTAGATCTCGCACGCTTATTACATGCGTACTACCTGAGCTACTTAGAAATCGAAATCCTTAACAAAATGGAGCTTAGGTTACAACGGTTTTATAAATTTTGCATTTTTAGTTTTATTTCAGGAGCTTAAAAAAATAAAAAGTGCAATATATAAATAAATGACACATTTGTAAAATTCTATATATTTTTTACCCTCTTAGAAACCCAATGTCTTTATAACTCCTTTACCGATGCTTCCCAGCAAATCTTCATAGCACAATCTATTCACCTACCAAGTTTCATACATCATCATCATCATCATCTTCCTGCCCTTATCCCACTCTGTGGGGTCGGCACAGCATGATCCTTGGATCATACTGTAAGAGTTTTGGCTAAGGTGTTTTATATTTAGGTGTGTTATATACATATACCAAGTTTCATACATATAGATTGGATTAACGGTTTGAAAGTTATGCTCTAACAAACATATCCACAAACATACTAAACATATTACGCCAAAATACCCAAGTTGCCATTGACAACCTCGGTGGTGTGGTGGGCGAGTGTTCGGCTGAGACGCAAGAGGCGCGGCTTCGATTCCCGCTACGGAAGAAATGTTTGTATGTTCTGCAAATACAGCCCGCTCGATCAGTTATAACTGAGGCAAAAACGGACGACGGGTCGTTCATTATGATAGCAACGTTGTTTCGAAAAGCGCCTTACATTTAAAAAAAAAAACTGTAATGTCTATTAGAATAATATTGGTCTCATCATCATCTTCCTGCCCTTATCCCACTCTATATGGGGTCGGCACAGCATGAACCTTGGATCATGCTGTAAGAGTTTTGGCTAAGGTGTTTTATGACCGGCCGCCTGCCTGACGTCAACCCTCCTTGGGAATACTTGCTTATTGTACGACATGCTCGGGGAGAGAAGTATATTGAATATTAATAATATTGGTCTATTAGTATAATATTGGAATCGCGAATAAGTGATACAAACTTTAATTTTTTGTGTCTAAAATCGATCGATTTTCATAAAAAGGACCAAAAATATTGCCACGAACATCTGAAATAAATAACCAGACAGTCACGTACTCAGACTTAGACGCTGTCGCGAAAGCGAAGAGTTTCACAAAGGTTGTCGGGTTCACTCGGGTTAGATCGGGTCGTTATCAGTAGGCGAGCGCGCACAGGCGGCTCGCCGCGCCGGCCGATCTAACATTCTGTTACGAGACGACAAGCGAGGCACATCGGTGAGTGATTTTGACTTACACAGTGCAAGCAAATCCAGATAAGTTGTCACCGATGTTATGTACCCATGTATGAGCTAGTGTACCTACTTACCAGAAGTGTTAACCGATGCGTCGGTCTGTTGCGAACAGATAGATCAGTAATCAGAGAGCGAGGCTCGGGGTGGCTATAGGGGAGGTTGGAGGCCACACGGGGATAAGCCCCATAATACTTACGTTAAGTCAAGTAATGCTGATGGAACAGCCATCACCTTTAAGATGCTGATGGAACAGCCATCACCTTAAGATCCTGATGGAACAGCCATCACCTTGAGTAAAATCCTGATGGAACAGCCATCACCTCAAGTAAGATCCTGATGGAACAGCCATCACCTTGAGTAAAATCCTGATGGAACAGCCATCACCTCAAGTAAGATCCTGATGGAACAGCCATCAAGCCAGGTGGAACAGCCACCAAGTAAACGCATAACCCGCTAACATAGATTTGCATAAGTACATCAACACAGTATATTCGTCATAACAAGTTTTTTTTTGTACTTGACGACATGGTGGAGATGCAGGGATATCTCTTTTATGCAATCTAAAAATAGATTGTTTACTCTGGTTATCATAAACGAATTGCGGGTAGTTGTGTTTTGCATTTGCTTCGTACGACGTAAAGAATAATTGCATATAAAAATAACAAAGGAATTCGAATAATCATTTGAATGTAATATTGTGTAAAATGTACGTAGGTATACTTTAAATTAGTAGGTTTAGTCATACACTTCACGAAAGTTTATCGGCTGCGGTCACGAGCAGATATTCATTTAAAAATGAAATCGTTTTCGTTTTACATCTTCCTTGGGGGGAATGTCGCGAAAGCGAAGAGTTTCACAAAGGTTGTCGGGTTCACTCGGGTTAGATCGGGTCGTTATCAGTAGGCGAGCGCGCACAGGCGGCTCGCCGCGCCGGCCGATCTAACATTCTGTTACGAGACGACAAGCGAGGCACATCGGTGAGTGATTTTGACTTACACAGTGCAAGCAAATCCAGATAAGTTGTCACCGATGTTATGTACCCATGTATGAGCGAGGGTACCTACTTACCAGAAGTGTTAACCGATGCGTCGGTCTGTTGCGAACAGATAGATCAGTAATCAGAGAGCGAGGCTCGGGGTGGCTATAGGGGAGGTTGGAGGCCACACGGGGATAAGCCCCATAATACTTATGTTAAGTCAAGTAATGCTGATGGAACAGCCATCACCTTTAAGATGCTGATGGAACAGCCATCACCTTAAGATCCTGATGGAACAGCCATCACCTTGAGTAAAATCCTGATGGAACAGCCATCACCTCAAGTAAGATCCTGATGGAACAGCCATCACCTTGAGTAAAATCCTGATGGAACAGCCATCACCTCAAGTAAGATCCTGATGGAACAGCCATCAAGCCAGGTGGAACAGCCACCAAGTAAACGCATAACCCGCTAACATAGATTTGCATAAGTACATCAACACAGTATATTCGTCATAACAAGTTTTTTTTTGTACTTGACGACAGACGCAACGTCGCACAGCAATCAATTTGTTTTCACAATCCCAAAGTAAGCACAAAGTCATATTTCAATTTTGGCAATACAACACTGAAATTACAAAAAAAATGCCTTTGAAGAATTCAAATTACGAATGAAAAACGTGGATCGTGTAGAGATAATTCGAATTCTGTGATAGAGTTATTGTGCATAGAACCAATAAATTAAGCTTGAAGTACTATTTGTATGCAAGGCACTGGTAAGTACAGTCAGAAGTAAAAGCTTCAAGATCAAACCTAAATCCTTTACCGCTCTTTTTAGTTATTGCACCTCCCAGACCTCGGTGGCGTGGCAGGCGAGTGCTCGGCTGCGACGCAAGAGGCGCGGGTTCGATTCCCACGTTGGGAGAAATCTTTGAATGTTCTGCAAATATTTATTACGGGTCTGGGTGTTGTTATAAGTATGTAAATTAAAAATTCTATTAGCCATTTTGATGCCCATTATACAAGCTTTGCTTAGTTTGGGTCTAGATTGCGCTGTGTGAAATGTCCACAAATATTTATTTATTTACATAAAGGTACAGTTATTTACAACAATAATTACTTTAAAAATTACATTTAAAATCTTGGTTCATCATTATCCGTTTTGAAACTTTGAATAAGGTGTGGCTGCAAGTTATCTTATGATTACTTGTGGTCCTGCCTACCCCATTAGGTATACGGCCGTGATAATTATGTATGTATTTTCTTAGTTTTATTGTGTCTAACTGTACACAGTATTTTTCAGAGACACTGGAAGCAATATTTCTTCGTTTCACTAACTTCGTGTCTGATTTACGCTTTTATATTGCGGTCTGGCCTTGAAGAACCAAATTATAATTTATTTCAAATTACCCTCAGTTTTCAGTTCTTTTTTAACGGGTAGTTGAAGTTTCTTCTGTTGCCCTCCTAGTGAAGAACGAAGCATTTTTGTCAAAATTTGTTAAATACATATTCGGAATCGCCTAACAAAATACAACAATCTGTTCTCACTCACGTATCCAAACATGTTTGACATAGTTACTGCGTTCTTCACTAGGAGGCTTTTTTTTTGACATAAGTATCATTATTTTGATTAAAAAAACATGTCAATTCAAAATTAAATCCTCAATGGGAGCCATATTATGACTGAATTTCAACAAGTGCTATTTTTTGTAAATTTTGATGGCCATTTTAATTTTGAGTTTAAAATGAGATTTATTTTTAGTGAGATTAATTAGTTAAGTATTTTTTTTAATAATGTTACTGCTACTAGAAGAACTGAGAATAAATATGAATAATATAAAACGTGCAAGTGTATTCAAACTCCCTTGAGTAGGAACTGAAGAAAATACGATTTCTATGTAGAATTGAAAATAATAGGTTCGTAAATATTTATTCTATTAGAAACTTTGGGCAACAGCTTCAGCTAAATGCATACACCTACACACATCATACACCCCAAGCACATTACCCTTCTTCTTCGCAGTTGGGTAGAAAATGTAGTGCACGTCTTGTTAACCAACAAAAATGTTCCTTTGGTAATCTACCTGCCCTTACCTATGGAAGGCAAAAATAAATAGTTTATTCAATATAATCACATCTAAGATTTATTTAGAAAAGACTTTATCTATGTTAAATTCTTGAATGCTCCGCAACAAACGAAATAAGACATAGCTCGGGACTGCAGACAGTCATCGAGAATTATACGGCATCACCATCGACCTCATCAATACCACCAACAGCCTCAATACCATAAAAGATAAGTACTGAAACACTGCTGCCAACATCCCAAAGTCCTTCATATTTCATGGAGTTGGGCTGACTGGGGGATGGTTAGCAGGGGGATAATGCACAATACACCCCACCGCGGGACGTCAGTGCAGAACTTTGTTCCCCTACCAATAATTAAAATAAGAATTACAGAACCTACAAAAATAGAAGACATTTATCAAGTAATAAACACGAAGTAATAAGACATGAAATAAAAAAAAAAAAAAGAAGAAAAAAAAAAAAAAAAAAAAGTCCAAGGAGGTTCAAATGAGGTGCACTAATCCTTTCATTATATTGTTTGGAAACTGTGACAGATTTCCCGTAACAATAATTAGAATTAAAATTAGAATTACGTTGAAGTTACGCCTGTAACAGGAACCGAGCGTAAACCACTGATGCAACCAACTGCGCTGATGTGAATAACGCCGCCTCACTAAATTGGTTGAATACAGCCATCAACCAACATCCTAGAGTCGGGGCTAAATTGGCAGCGAGATACGAAGTTATTTGAGCTAACTGAATCTTTAGACAAGCACCTATCCAAGCGCAGCGTTTGAAAGTAGGTACTAAGTTAATGGGACATGTGACTTGAATGAACTTCGCTTGAATAAACGCTTGGTCGCGTCAGGAAACTCATAAATGTTTATAATAATAGAGGTACACTCTGGAACAAATATAAAACGAGTGGTTTCTCCTAACACAAGCATATTTATTGCTTAAAAGGAGTTTCTAAGCCCTGTTATGTTTTTATTTTAAGTTACAGCAATAAACATTTTCATTTTCATTTTTGCGTTACAAACAGGATGTAAACGCAACGTAGATTTAAGACGAGTCCAAATGATCCCCGTGATTTTAAGACCACAACACACCAGGTACACCGACTCCGCCGGCGGAGTCGACGGAGTCGACGTTTTTCTTCTCGCTCGCCCCCTCTGGGCGCAGCCGTTAGATTCAACACTCAGGCAACAGCTCAAACCGAGGATCGTACCTAAGTAGTGCCCTTGCGCTAGCTGCCACAAAAACCTTTTTTCTCGGTGTCATGCCTGTGCGAAACGCGTGCGTTTCGCACATAAGAAAATGGTCCTTCGAGTTTAATAAATAAAGTGGTTGTGAGTTTAAAATAAAGTAATTGGTAGTGCACCCCTGAAGAAATATTACCCCTCACGTGGCGTGTGACTATTCCACCCATGCGGTACTTCAGTTTGGAAAAATTGCAACAGCCTGCCTAAACAAAACTCCGACCAGAGGCCAGCTAAACCAGGAAGGTAGATATTTCATCATCCTGCGGAAAAGTGATCCCTGAAGAAATATTACCCCTCACGTGGCGTGTGACTATTCCACCCATGCGGTACTTCAGTTTGGAAAAATTGCAACAGCCTGCCTAAACAAAGCTAAACCAGGAAGGTGGATATTTCATCATCCTGCGGAAAAGTAATCCTGAAGCAAATATTACCCCTTACGTGGTGTGCGTCTATTCCACCCATGCGGTACTTCAGCTTGGAAAAACAATCTGCCTAACTTCGCAGAAAGAAAAACCAAGAAAATTTAAATCATCAAACGGAATATTAGTGCGATCCGGAAAGGCGTATTACATAGACATTTATCGTCGGTGTGGTTTTAAAGTGAAGTGATTTCCGTTTCCGTACTTATAGGTTATAAAATTCCTCTGTGGTGAATTTGTCACACTAAGGAACCGCCATATTCCTTTGTTGTAAATGTAATACTTAGATATAAGTTTATTTTATGCCATATTTTTTCCGCATTGTACCCAAGCTTATTGCATATTTTAGGGACGGTGTGTGTGACATAAAAGATAATACTTTTAAATATATTTTCAAGACATAGGTCGTAAAGGCGTGGGTCGTAGTACACTATGTCTCTAAAAGAATTAGTAGCAAATCGTGGGTACGTGAAGGGATCTATTTCTCGTATCGCGAAGTTCTGCGAGTCTGATAATGTAAAACAGTGCTCGTACGAACTTCTGCAAGAGAAACGAAGTCGACTCGCAGTTGCATTCAAAAATTATGAGCAGTGGAATATGTCGATTCTCAGCCAAGATCCAGGAGACCAAGAAGAATATGCCGAGGTCGAGGACAGGTATTACAAAAGTGTCGCGACATTGGATAGTCGACTAAAAGCTCTTCGCGAGGACAAACCCGTATATGACGATTGCAAAGAAGCATGTACTGGTGAGTTTAAAAAATTGCCCAAAATTGCTATTTCAGGTTATGATGGAAAAAATGTAGTGGATTACTACCCATTCATAAACTTATTTAAGTCAATAATTCACTCAGATAAAAAACTGAGTGCTTGTGAGAAGCTGTACTATCTGCGCTCTTTGCTTAGTGGGGAGGCTTTGGATATAATAAAAAACCTAACTCTCAATGATGCAAGCTATGAGGAGGCCTTAATTCTATTAGATAATAGATATGCAAACACTTCCAAAATTGTAAACTTTCATGTAAATAGCATGCTTGACTTGCCCACTTTCACAAAATGCACTGCAAAAAACCTGCGATCAATTATAAGCAATGTTAGCATGCACTTAGCAGCATTAAAAAATCTAGAACAGCCTGTGCAGCATTGGGACACTCTGCTTATCAATATTCTAGCAAGGAAAGTTGACAATTACACAAACAGGGGCTTTCATCTTGAAAGAAACTCAAAGGAGGTTCCAACTCTTTCTGACTATCTTTCTTTCTTAGAAAAAAGAGCCATTGCTCTAGAGAGCACCAGAGAAGAAGAGCAAGCATTCCACTCAAGCTCAATGAGGGCTCCTAAGAAAGAGCCACTTAGCGCAGTAGCAGCAACAGCTTCCAAGACATGTAAGTATTGCACAGATTCTCATAAATTATATGAGTGTAAAAAATTCAAAATGGCACCTGAAAAAGAAAGGTGTGGCTTTATAAAAAGTCTAAACTTATGCAAAATATGCTTAAATGAGCATCGTGGCAAATGCATGTTGCGCCTTAAATGTGCTGTGTGCCAAGGGAAACATAATACTCTTGTGCATACCGATTCACCATCTAATAAAGGAAATGCTGATTCCCCATCAGTGTCCCACAACGCTACTGGTGCAAAGCATGCTGTGGTCAATATGACTAACATTTCGCATGCCAAAGATGTCCTGTTGCCAACAGCAATCGTCCAAATTAAAGGTAAAAATGGTAAAACAATAAATGCTAGGGCATTGCTGGACAGCGGGTCACAAATTTCATTCATAACTGAAAGCTTAGCAAATAATATTGGATGTAGTCTCCATGCTTCTAACCAGCAAATTCTGGGAATATTAGATGGTGCTCACAAAGTTTCAAATCAAACAAAATTGACCATTCACTCTTCAGTGACAAAATATTTCACTGAAGTTTCATGTTGTGTGGTCAAGCATATAACCTGCAACCTGCCTCAGCAAAGCTTTGATATATCCAAATTCAACATTCCACCTCACATCAAGTTAGCGGATGAGAATTATAATAAATCAAGAAAAATAGATCTCCTATTGGGTTGTGACATATTTTTCCAGGTTTTACAGCGTGAAACGCTGCCCGTTACGCCGGCCGGCCCGTACCTGATTAGCACTGCACTTGGATATGTCATTGCAGGCAGCCTGCCCGTCTCAGCTGGCAAGGTTTTTGCTTCTAATTTATGCCTCTACGTTCAAGGTAACAAAGTTAATAATTTTCCACACAATGTGAAGGACAAGGACCCTGAACTGCACGAAATTAGGGAAACCATTTCCAAATTATGGGAATGTGAAAAGGTACCCACTGTATATAAAGAGGGAACTAGTGAGCAACAATTAGCTGAAGAATATTTTCAGTCTTCAGTCAAGTTAGACAATCAAAGGTTTTCTGTTGGTTTGCCTTTAAAGCTTGAGCTAGAAAATGTGCAGCTAGGGGATTCTTTTTCCTGTGCATTACAAAGGTTTTATAACCTTGAGAAGCGTTTCGCTAGGGATGAGGTACTGTCTCAAAAATATAAAGATTTCATTCATGATTATATTGATCAAGGGCATGCTAAGTATTTTGATATACAGAATTATAATTGTGATAGTGGTCAAGTATATTTTCTTCCACATCACCTGGTATTTAATCCGAATAGCAAAACTACACCGGTTCGCGCGGTGTTTGACGCGAGCATGAAAACTAAAAACGGTTTGTGCTTGAATGACGTGTTGCTCAACGGTCCCGTTGTACAAAGTGAGCTGTTTGATATATTGACGCTTTTTCGAACGTATAAATATGTCCTACTTTGTGACATTAAGGCTATGTACAGGGGTATTTTAGTAGACCAAGAATTCTGCTGTTTGCAAAACATTTTGTGGCGGGATTCCACGCATGATTCTGTGAAGTGCCTACAGTTGCAAACGGTCACATATGGGGTAAAAAGTTCAGCTTTCCTTGCGACTCGCTGTTTGTTAGAACTTACTAAGATCTATGGTGAAAAATATCCTCTGGCTGCGGCAGCTCTCAAATATTCAACTTATGTTGATGATGTACAATGTGGAAGCAATAATTTAAATGAGTTAGAAGCAACCAAATTAGAATTAATTGCAATAATGAAAGAAGCAAGTTTTTCGCTACACAAATGGTGTTCAAATGAAAGGAATATTTTAAAAGATATACCTTCTAATTTACAATATTTCGGAAATGTAGATTTTGATAAAAACAGCATGTTTATGAAAACATTAGGGCTCACCTATGATGTAGGGTGTGACACATTGAAAATGCAATGTCCTGAAAAACTAGTATTGAAAGTTTACACTAAAAGACAAATGCTGAGCTTCATAAGCAAGTTCTTTGACCCTTTGGGTCTTGTAGGTCCGTTGTTAGTTCAAGCTAAGTATTTAATGCAACAGGTGTGGTTCGCGGATATAAAATGGGATGATGCTTTGCCTGAGGATCTCAATATGCAGTGGGTTGAATTTGCTAACGAATTGGTACAAATGTCATGTATTTCGATACCACGGAATATCAATGACCAATCATCCAACACATTAGAACTTGTTGGTTATGCTGATGCATCTAACATTGCTTATGGCTGTTGCCTATACTTAAGATCATTTAATGCGAACAATATCCCTCAGGTAAACCTATTATGTTCTAGGTCACGAATAAATCCTAAAAACAAACAACTAACCACACCACGACTTGAACTTAACAGCGCCTTATTATTGGCCATGTTGGCTAAAAAGGTTCACGACACACTGTCCCTAAAATATGCGGTAAAAACATTTTTATATCTGGATTCACAAATTGTGCTTTGTTGGTTAAACACTGCGCCTGTGCGACTAAGTGTATATGTAGCTAATAGAGTCGAGAAAATCAACCAATTGTCAGCGCAATTTCAATGGAACTATGTCAAATCTAGTGAGAATCCAGCAGATTGTTTGTCCCGCGGATTGTCACCAAAATTATTGGAGACAGAGGTAGGCAGATTGTGGTTTCATGGACCTGAGTATTTAAAAAGTGCTATGTACACACATCTTAAAAGTGAAGATAAAGTTAATGTGAACAATATTCCTGAATTAAAACCGGAAATTAAAGCATGTAATACATGCAATAAAATAAATGATCTTACCTCTGTGTTTGATAAATATTCCAGTATTGAAAAACTAACAAGAATAATGTCCTATGTGAAAAGATTCATACATAATTGTAAAAAAGATAATACCAAAAAAGAAGGAATCTTAAATTCCAGACCTCTGACGCCTATGTCAGCTGATCCTGAACACATGTCTTACCTATCACCTGCTCATTTCTTGACAGGCTCTACTTTAACTTCTTATCCAGAGATTAACTTGGTTGGTGAAAATGTTGGAAAACTTTCCTTTTGGAAACAATGTGTGCAAATGCAACAAAGTTTATGGCATCAGTGGCACAAGCAATATTTAGTAATGCTGCAAAACAGACCCAAATGGAAAGGTGTCCAACCAAACCTAAAAACAGGAACATTGGTTATAATCAAAGATGACAATGTATCTCCCTTGAAATGGCCTATGGGTAGAATTGTTTCAGTCATGCCAGGCAGGGACGGTAAAGTGCGTGCACTTAATGTTAAGACTGCTAAGGGTTTTATTATAACAAAAAGTATCATGAAAGTGTGTCCTTTACCACTTGATAATGATTAGTATTAAGTTTGTGTTTAGATGTAAGTTAAAACTAGTAGCCAAGTTGTGCCATACTAGCAGATTAAAATAAAAACAAATTTTCTAATGATGATCAGTAATAATTAAGTTAATTTAATTTTTATTTTTAAATTAAGATTTAGTAACATTGTTTGTCATTATGTTTGTGACTTATTAGTTAAAAGGTATCCGGTATGTAATTTTAGTCCGGGCCCCAATATATGTTCAATACCAACATAAGAATAAGTTGCAAGATGGCAACACTACAACTTTGGAGGTTATGTTAAGAATGAGAACGACCGACATTATGGTTCCCAAAATAAACCATTTTTACCTAAAATAAAAGTTCTTTCTTTTGTGCGTTTCGCACAATGCCCTCTGCGCTCACCAAAACCCGATAACGCTGCCAGCGGTCATCTCCAACCCACAGCATTTATATCCGTCCGAAAAAAAAACGTTTTAGTTCATTAATCGCAGAACGCGTTCGCTTTGATTGCCATTTGTCTAGAGGCCAGTGTTGCGACATTTCAGATGAAATATACGAAAGGACCAAATCGGGCTAACTGTAATACTGAGCCTGCAATTTGAGCTCACTCGCATTCCGTTTGTGAATATTTTTGGTTCAATGCAACGCTATTTACTCCATCTAGTTAAAAATGTGGGGAAGATATTCAGACTGGGATAGGAATCATTTTAAGGCACAGAGTTTTTTTTTTGTTTATTAGCTTCCTTTTAGCTCTGCTCGCTACTTTTATAAATAGCTTCTGCCCGCGGCTTCGCTCACGTTGCATCCAGATAACAAGTATTTATCCAAAATAACAAAAAACCCGACTGCGTAGAATTTAAGTAGTAGGTAACATCTGCCATATTAGATTTTTGACACATGATGATGATGATTAATTTATGCTATTTTAGTCTAAGTTTTAGTTCATTCAAAAAAGCTTTTTAAAACCGGTATATTCAATTTTTCTAGACTTAAGTGTCTCGTCATACAAACAAATACAACGACACGTCATTTGTCAAAATTACGAATTATTACGAACGGACGGACGGACAGCGGTGGCTTAGTTATAGGGTCCCGTTGGCACCCTTCGAGAAAAGAACCCTAAAGAGATATTCTTAAAAAGTATTGAAATCAAAAGGGATATTATTTTGTAAAGGAGAATCTCTCGCAGGCGAGTCTTTGTCGCAGTGACCTTTCGAAATCACAAATTAAACGTGACTGTTAATTAACAGCTCTTAATGAAGGAGCCTTTCAACCAAAAATATAATGTAATTTAATTTTATCTTTTGAAGAAACTGTCGCCCAACATTATCCTAAGGTTCCGAGGCGATGACAAACGTTAACAAGAAATGTTCACTGCAAATGGTGGCGAGAATTCGGCTGAAACGCAAAAGGCGCGGTTTCGATTCCCGCTACAGGAGAAATGTTCATGTTCTGCAAATATTTCTTCCGGGTCTGGGTATTGTAGTATTATGTATTGTAAGTATGTATTTATAAAATAAAGTATGTAAATATCCTATCAACCATCTGGTGCCCATAGCACAAGCTTTGCTTTGTTTGGGGCTAGATGGCGCTGTGTGAAATGTCCACAAATATTTATTTATTTAGATTAAGTACGTTCAAATTAGTAGTCTACGGTAGACAATTAATTTGAACGTACTAAAAACTCTACACAATTCAAATAGTTTTCTATTTAAATGTGATAATTTAAAAGTAAGCTAACAGTAGGGACCTTCTTTTAAATAAAATATAATTATGTTAGAAGGCCCCACTCTTCCACAGCCTTAGCTTAGCATGAGCACCGAGAAAACGCTTATCTCTACGGTAGAATAGAGTAAAATGACATTTAAGTGTAGACAAAATAAACTTTTCTACATGCGCGAACGCGGCGTTACAAGAAAGAGTTTCTAGGTAGACAAATCCTTTTCATAGCAATTTCAAACCCATTAGTGTTCTATTTTTTGTTCACTTAGACAGAAATAGCTCTTTCTATTCTAGGAAGAAAAGAAATCGAATCGCCATGCTAAGCAGGAAGGTTACAGGTAGGTATTAGTTGATACTATTATTTTATTTCTTAATACTTAATTAGTGGTACTTCATAGTAGTTTTAGTACTTAATCTAGTCAATAGAAGTTAAATATTTTTTTAAGTTACTTGTGCATATTAAGAAATTTAGTGTATAAAAACTGTAAAAAAAATGTGGAAATGTGCAAAAATGTGGAACTCTCTGCCGGGGTCTGTATTTCCTGAAAAGTATAATATGGGTGTCTTTAAATCGAGAGTCAATAGGTTTCTTCTAGGTAAGCGTGCTTCATCTTAGACCACACTGTTACTTAACATCAGGTAGAGTGTGGTCAAACGCAAACCTATTTCGGGTAAAAAAAAACGTGTAAGCAATAGTGTGTGTGTGTGTGTGTGTGTATGTGTGTGTGTGTGTGTGTGTGTGTATTTGTGTGTGAGTGAGTGTGATAGCATAGAAGGGGTGTGATAGTTGTAATTAGATTAGTCTGGTGTGAACTGGGAGATCACATTCATTTTGAAATTTTAAATTGATGTACAGATAAGCAGTAGCGCTTCCTTCTCTTTGTAGCTTTTTGTCTCATTACACATCAAAGTCTTGTTAAGTCTGTTGATCAATATCGAAAATTAGGACAAACTGAGATTTTTTTCTTTTGACGCTCGTTCTAAAAACGTCCAAACTTAGCTTGTTAGTCAAGTATAAGGCAGGGCAGAAAATTTTGGTACCAGCAGTAATAAAATTTTAAGCTTTTTCATGTAACGAATTTCAGTACCAACATTTTTACTTGTACAAAATGGTCTTCTTTGACAAAAATAACATTGCATATATAATTTACCTACGAATATCCGGGCATCAGTAAAATCCGGACTGGTGTTATGCGCCCGCGGCGCAGCGTTGAAACGGAAATTGGTATAGCATTGCATTTGTTGGATTACATTGTTACGATGACGTGTGAAGTGTGGGACAAGATGGAAGATGTTGCTTTTTAATGGCAAAACGATCAGACTACCAAGATAGATAGATAGATAGATAGATAGATGAACTCTTTATTGTGTATAACAAATATTAAATTAAAACAAAATAATAAAACTTAGGTGCTAAAAAAAAAACAGAAATACACAAATGGCGGCCTTATTGCTTAAAGCAATTTCTTCCAGACAACCTTGGGATGGAAAGGATAGAAAGGAAGAAAGGGCGATGGTGATTATCGCTAAAGAAATAAAAATAAATAATCATATTAATTTATACACCTAAATAAATACAGATATACCAATAAAATAATGGGGTAAACAATAATATTATATACATAATTACACTAATAAATCAGGTGGAAGATTGAAGATAGTGGGCTTTGACACGATTTTTAAAGCAATGCACTGAAGGTGCATGACGGATCGACTCAGGCAACAAGTTCCACAGCCGAACCGAGATACCAGTTCAGTAAAAATTTTCCTACTACGAGCGGTAATCACTTACCATCAGGAGAGCCGCTTGCTTTGCCCCCTCTTCTATAAAAAAACTTAGGTAAGACACGTGTAAAAGTGAGAGTAAGATATATTGTAATTGTTTTTTATACACATGCTTCATCAGCGTTCGTAACCTAGCGTATCACACAAAAGATGTTAACAGATTAGGAAGTAATTTTGCTCTGAATTTGAAGGAGATCAAATTCGGCCTTACTGCCTGAAACCTCTACGACTTCCTAAACTCATAGAGAGTTTTATTCATGTGGTAATAACTGTTAACGCCGTATCAGTCTGATTTTGCGACCATTTTATTAACATAGCACTTACTACCACTATAATATACCTATAGGCACTTAACCCAAAACTCAACTTACAATCTCTAAGTTATAATTCTACTAGAAAACCTCATTGTAAAATAACTATTCAATAAAGATAAAATAAAATAACTATCCTATAAATTTACATTATTCAGTGAACCTACATTTTATTAAATACAATAGAAACTGCACCAGGTAACAAGAATCTCCTTAGTCCTCCTAGAAACCTTAGACTAGCAAAACATGGACGCAGCATTCTACTGACCTCACATAATCAGGTATGAGTCAAAATCAAGTCAAAGTCAAAGTATTTTGCACTTTAAACCATTCATCACACTAGTTAGAAAAACTAGTAACACGAATAGTATTTCAGGCCAAAGTAATAAATAAATAAAAAAAATATTTGTGGAGAT
The DNA here is from genome assembly GCA_949320045.1 of Scotopteryx bipunctaria. NCBI lineage: Eukaryota > Metazoa > Arthropoda > Insecta > Lepidoptera > Geometridae > Scotopteryx > Scotopteryx bipunctaria. Next base: position 9,562,003 of record OX439449.1, read on the forward strand.
TTCACACAGCGCCGTCTAGCCCCAAACTAAACAAAGCTTGTACTATGGGAACTAGATGGCTGATAGAATGCTTATATACTTTTTTTTGTAAACACATACTTACAATACATAATACTACAACACCCAAACCCGGAAGAAATATTTGCAGAACATACAAACATTTCTCCAGTAGCGGGAATCGAACCCGCGCCTCTTGCGTCTCAGCCGAGCACTCGCCCGCCACGTCATCGAGGTCGTGGCGTAAAGCGCGTAAGTAAAACGCGTTGCTTCCTCCTAAGCTGTATGCTCCGATCTCAAAGCGTATTTCCACGACCAGGGATTTACACTTCGTGATCTACTAGCGAAGTCAGCGAATTTAAAGCCATTTATAAAGATGGACGACTTCTCTAGAGAGAAGGTTTTTTCAAGTTGAAAAACACGCAAGATCAGTGCAGGTGCAATTTATAAGAAACCTACTGTTTTCATTATGCATTTACTAAAGATTTTACTTAGCTGTATATTTTATCAGACAAAATGTACCTGCTTATTGCTGTGCTCATTATTTAAATGAATAAAAAACGTCTATACTAACATTGCAGCCACTTCTAATTTAAAGTCCTAAGACGGATATGGTGAACCATGGTGACAGGTGATCAGCCTATAGCCCATATAGTTGGTCCATCATTTTGGAGAAGATACTATCCCTTAGTCGACTTTTACGACATGCTGGGAGAGAGAAGCAACTGGACGTATTCTATGTCTTTACTTCCAGTCCAGTAGAGAAGTATACCAGCCTATACAGATATGAGAGCCTGTATTGATCTTCAATAAGTCCTTCTGTAAGTCTATCATGATTATCATGATGATAGACTTACAGGATTTTGGAAAACAGTAACCCTCACGATCATCAAACGCGCAGAGCTAACTAAGCCGCAGGTTTCCTCACGATGTTTTCCTTCGCCGTTTGAGAGTACTGGTATAACGCACATTTTTTCGTACAGAAAAATCTATTGGTACACGACCGGATTTGAACCCACGACCTTAGGATCGGAAGGTGGGGTCACTACCAACTAGACCACCAGTGCTCTCAATCAACAACAAGTTTTGGGCATATGGACCATCACCCCTGCCTTAGACCTCAAGATTCCTGCTCTGAAATCCGAGATTTTCCCGGGACATCTTAAGTCAGGCGCAGGACATCTTCAGTCAGGTCACAGGGGACATGACCCCCCAAAATCGTACTACACGTCAGAAAAATCTTAAAAAAATTACAAAATATAGAAAAGCAAGTTACTGCTCTTAGCCGCGATGCCAATAAAAATAGAAGGCTACCATTTGTTTTATAATGTGTGTATTGTGCAATAAAATCTGAATTATCTGAATTATTCGACATTATTCTACTATTAGTGACCCCCTCCCCAAAATTACAGTCTGCGACCGCGCCTGTCTTAAGAAACATTTTTATAGGTTCCACCCGAGGGCGACGGTTCCGGTGCAAGTGCCTATTTGCATTGAAAGCGTGCACTGGAATTTGGTATTTCACGACCTTTGAGAAACAAGCGATTTTGACCTGTTTATTTACCCTGTTCTTTAAAACTAGCTGTAACCCGCGACAATGTATGCGTGTTAGTATAAATATATGAGAATAGTATAAATAATATGAAGTGTAGAAAAAAAATTTAGGCGCGCAAAAAGTCAACATCACGCGGCATTCTCAGGCGATCACCCATCCAAGTTATGGCCGGGTACAACATTGCTTAACCCCTTTATAATTATGGGTTTCCCATATAAACTTACATCCCTTATTTTATGGCCCTGGCCATGAAAATGGGCGATGTTACCAAAATATTTTTTGATGCTAATTGACTCAGTTACTTTTAAGGATAATTTCATTGCATCGGATAAAAAATCTGGACAGTAGAAGTAGTGTACTTATACATAAGCAAAGTATACACAACACATTTTGTTTCCTTTCGCACCCTGATGTTTCTTGTACTTGAAAGTACAAAGTACAAGAAACTTCAGGGCACCAATGTAAATTTTGGGGATTGTGGACTTCGCGCGCGTTATTTTAGTTCCGGGCGAACTACCTACTAGTACGAGTATGTTTAGAAATGGCTCTAAATATACTATGAAAGGTACCAGTGTCTAAACATTGTCAAAGTAATTTTTGATTTACGCGCAAGTATCCTACTAATATTAAAATACTAGCTGCTGCCCGCGGCTTCGTTTGCGTTGTACCAGGATAAAAAGTAGTCTATATGTTACTCCAACACACATACTATGTATGTTCCAAGTTTCATTCAAATCCGTTCAGCCGTTACGGCGTGATTGAGGCACAAACATCGTCACATCCTCACAAACTTTCGCATTTATAATATTAGTACCTAGGATAAATGCGAAAGTTTGTGAGGATATGAAGATGTAAGGATATGTGGATGTGTGGATGTGACGATGTATGTTTGTGCCTCAATCACGCCCAAACGGCTGAACGGATTTGAATGAAACTTGGAATATACATAATATGTATGCTAGAATAACATATAGGCTACTATTTATTCGGGTACAATGCGAGCGAAGCCGCGGGCGGCAGCTAGTCTACACTAATATTATAAAGAGGAAAACTTTGTTTGTTTGTTTGTACTGAATAGGCTCAAAAACTACTGGACCGATTTTAAAAATTCTTTCACCATTCGAAAGCTACATTATCCACGAGTAACATAGGCTATATTTTATTTTGGAAAAAAATAGGGTTCCGTAAGATATTTGGGTTTTTCGGACACAAGGTGTAAAAAATCAACCAGAAAAGTTACTTATTTTGCGTACGCTGCCTAAACTATAAAAGATAGAACCATAAAATGTTCTAATTAATTGTAGATCTTATAAATATCTACAAAAAAGTCCGCGACACACTATACCCATCTATGTCGAGTGAGGCACAGCAACCATTTTTTTATTTAAAAATCTTGAATTTTTTTTGGACTACATTTAAACGCGTTTATTTTACTCATGCTATTAATCCTTATCAAAATAAATGATTTCATCACTAAGAACAGTTTATGGAGATAATATTTGGTCTTTGAATGATTAAAATTGGACGTTTGGTTTTGAAGTTATGGCGAAATTAAAATATTACGATTTCTGCTGCACGACCGCTGCGTAGGGAGCCGACCTCGCGACTGACCGTGTCTTTCCTGGGTAGGCTTTTTGCAGCGGTAACCGACATCCACGCGGGCGGAGCCGCGGGCGACCGCTAGTTTTATATATAAATGGACGATGGGCTGATCACCTGTCACCATGGTCCACCATATCCATCTTGGGAGTCTTGGATCAGAAGTGGCTGCAAGTTTTTTTATGATTACTTGTGGTTCTGCCCACCCCGTTAGGGATACGTGCGTGATAACTCATGTATGTTTTTTAATTGCCACTTCAAATAGCTACCAAATCACCAAAGCCATCAAAAATATAAATCGACAAATTCATAACGACAGGAGTCCAATTACTGATTTAACAGAAAAATGAGTGAAGAAGCATAAATTGTACAATCATAAAACATCGTCCCGGGTTTCGAGACCTTCAGAGTACCTACTTAAATTATAAAAGTCTACTTTACCTGATGGAAACATGAGCAGTTGCGCTCAAAAGTCGCTTCACGACCATCCCACGGTACTCATAGCTAAGTACAGCTGTGATCATAAGAAGATTGTTAGATAATACTTTATTGTGTATACCAACAAAAAACATAAAAATTACAAAAGTTTGCATAATTATTCCGGTATCCACAATTGGCGGCCTTATCGCTAGAAGCGATATTTGACTGGCAACCTAAATAATAACTAAAAAGTAAAAAAAGGAAGAATGTAGTAAAACTAAACTTAACATTATATACACGCGTGGACCCTTCCATTGACGACAAGTCTGGGTGATGAGGATTTCGGCTGACCCTCGAACTAGTGTAAAACTGTATCTCGAGGGTTAGATTCCATCCTCACCACTCAGCCCTTCTCTTATGTAAGTAAGCATCGTTATTTTACGAGATGCCCAGATATAGCTACATATAAGTCAAAAGTGATAGATGGACAAGTTTAGCACAAAACCGCGATGGATCGTACAAACAGAGGGCGCACACAGTCTATGCGCATCAGTGGGTCGAGCTGTGATGATGATGATGATTGTTATTTTGTGAAGTACCTATAAAAATCCTATAAAAACTTCTGAAAATCTTTTGCAAGAAAGATAATCAATTTATTCGTCCCACATTACAAGCCCCCCCCCCCCCCCCTTTAGGAAAAATATAACTCGTTTTGTCACGTTGTTAAACTTTTTTCAAAGACATTATTATTTATTTAATCGTCTGCTAATTTAAGCTTCTGTGTTACACAGTACATAACCAAAACACTCATAAATACTAAAGAAAAGTAAACATGACAAGCAAAAAGCAATAACAAAGTACGAAAAATAAAATTAACCTGAAATACTAAAAAAAAATGGCGAAGTTTTTAAATATAATTATCCTCCAACATGTTGGGCCACCTGATGGGCTGATCACCTGTCACCATGGTTCACCATATCCATCTTGGGACTAAATCAGATGTGGCTACAAATTTACTTATATGTACTTGTGGCTCTGCCCATCCCATTAGAGATATGAGCGTGATAATATGTATGTATGTACATTAAATGAACGTAGCCGGTAAGATCTTCGACTATAGCCCAAAAAGGGCAAAAGAATAAACAACAAGAGTGTGTAAGATACTAATGACAAGTTATTTTATTTGTGTTGTAAAGCTTCTTATGGCAGTTAGTTCTAACAAAAACAATGGCACAATGATCAAATGGTGCTCTTAAGTTTAATTAAAATAAAAACAAGAAGCAGGAAGTGAGTATTATTTGTATTATTGTGGGTTCTGGTGACATTAATTATTTTATATTGTTAGGAACTCTCTTCAGGTAATTATTTGTAACAGTATAATAATTATACAATAGGATAGACATTATTTCAACAGTATCTATGTATTTTATGTTAATATGCTACACCAGGGCCTTAGCTATGTCTGTTCAAAGTTCATTTAATTGATTTCAGCCATTACAGCGTTATGGAGCCACAAATATTGAAACTTCTTTGCGTTCTTTCGAACCAGCGTAAAGAAAAGATTAAAGTGCGCCTCAAAGAGGCTCCTTTCATACACTTGAAGTATACTTTTGAACTTTTCAGTTTTTGTATAAGTGGGATAGGATATCAACAATAAATAATAACGATTTGGGAATCGTGACCTTAACAAGCGACCATACTAAGACTTACCTACCACTCTTTAGGCAAATTGTTAGATTTATTCCTGATTTTAGTTTCGTTTTTATAACTAGATGGTGCTGCCAAATCTTACCAATTCCTAGAACGCAATATCGATGCGTTTTCTCATTTTACTCAGGATAAAATTTAGTAGCGATAAAATCAAGTTGGTCTCTACTTGAGCGTAGCGAAAAAATCCTAGGTCTATGGTTTCCACCGTTCCCGATCCCGATATCAGATTCAATAAGACACGGATCACGGCGAATTGTATCCACCGTTGTGCTGTTGTTACAAGTTTTCACTACACAGGTAGGTATAATTCTATTTTTAAGACTCGTGATGTGCTTAGAGCGATGAGCATGGTTTTAGTGTAGGTGTGTACGTGAGCGTGTATGTTTACTTGCAGGAGCACGGTTTTGTGTGGCTTCACTTTTGTTGTTCGCGGCGCGGCGTCTTTTCTTTTTATTTGGTCTGAGACTGATACTCACTGATTACGGTATCGATGGCACCCTATAATACCAACACGGAGTTTCCATACCTCCCTTCGTCACATAACTTACCTATCAGTTCAATTCAAAACACAATCGTACGTGATAAGTCCCGCTTTTGCGAAACCATTTTCAATGAGTTTGACCTTTCTCGAAGCGGCACTAATGAACCATCCTCAAGCAATAATATTTCAAGGAAATTCAAATGACCGAACGGAATAACAATAGAAGCGGAATATTTATTGGAAACTACCGCATTGAAATTCAAATGCATAACTATTTCTGCAAAATAACAGGGAATTCGAAATAGCAGACTGCCAATTGTTTTGTTGTATTCTGAATCGGAATCAAAGGGTAAGTGATATAGCGCAACTGTTCTCAAACCAAACCAACTAAGTAATAGTATAAATTCGAATGTTTGTAGGTATGTATGTCAGTCGTAATGGCTGAACAAAGAATCTGAATCCGGATTATAATAGGTAAACTGAAATACTTATACATTGAAGATGACCTCATCTTCACCTTATAGCAGTCCACTGCTAGATATACCTACCTATTCCTCTCTCCTATTGAATGCCATTGATCGATCATAGGGGAGTATGGCCATTATCCCCATGCTGGGTTATGCGGGTCGGGGATCGCAGAAACACTATTTCAGGCACCTTTGACGCTGCTGCCCGTCAGTAGCCAGGGGATTTAGCATCCTCTCCAACATAGTGAACCATCTATATTGACGATGGACTGATCATCTGTCACTGGTTCACCATATCAATCTGGGAACTTTGGAGTAGCTTCAACTCAAGTTATCTTATGATTACTTGTAGCTCTTCCCACCCCATTGGGTATAACATTATGTTCTATCTTTGTATGTTTTCAACATCTGTTTTGTTAGAAAAAAATGTAAAGGGTCTGAAAGTATTTTGAAGCGAAACGTACAAGCCATCAATAAAACTAGTAATTGAAATACAATTTATTGTTCCAATAAAGACGAGTTACCAAATACAGTCAGCTACATAAGCACAGTCGGGTAAAAACCTAACGACATCGAAAAGCCGCGGAAAAATTGGATAGGAAATAAAGACACGTTTGATACTTATGATGATGATAATGAATGAGAAGTAACTTTATGTACCAAACAGTAACTAAAACACTTATCTGTTTCAAAAAGTTTGTACACCTCGTGAACACGTTAATTATTATTTGGATCCCAAAGGATCGCTCATACGCACGCTTTGGTTTTCTGCAAAACGACGACTACCAAATAAAAAACGTAGTCATCATCTTCCTGCTCTTATCCCACTCTATGTGGGGTCGGCACAGCATGTTCCTTGGATCATACTGTAAGAGTTTTGGCTAAGATGTTTCAAGACCGGCTGCCTGCCTGACGTCAATCCTCTTTGGGAATACTTGCTTATAGCATCTCATCATGTAAATAAAAACCATAGTATCCTACAGAAAATACGTACAAAATTTCCACTAATAACTTCCACTACTGTTTCATAGCTGGATCGTCACAAAAAAGGTCAACGACCCCCAAGACATAACTTTCGTGGGTATCCAAAAATGCACCGACGTATTTGGAAACGTAGGTTACTCCTACTCACAAATGGTGAAAGTAAACAACTCGTAAGGAAACTGATTTGTCGTAGAACGTAATAAGTTCGAAAACGTACAATGCCAAGTACATGAAAGAAACATCTTTAATGCGCCCTTTAATCCTTTCTCCAGAGTGCACTGGTGGTCTGGTTGGTTGGCGGGGTGACCCCGCCTTCCGATCCTAAAGACGTGGGTTCAAATCCGGTCGTGTACCAATGGATTTTTCTGTGCGAAAAATTTATGTGCGCTACACCAGTTCTCTCAAACGGCGAAGGAAAACATCGTGAGGAAAACCGCGGCTTAGTCAGCTCCGCACGTAGGTGTATTGACCATGTCTTTTCTGTGGACCAGGCCGACTAAGCTGAGAGGATGGAATAGGTGCTGGGCAAGCCTACTCCATCTTAATTCGTCCAGAGCACTACAGCGTCCCGTTTGTGAAGGCAAAAGTTGCCTACTGACGCTGTATAAATCATCTACTATAGATGGAAAAAAGCCTTAGTTTTTATAATCCTTTCGCCACACTTATTACTAGAATCAGTGACATTAGTAGCATCAAGTAAGTAAGTAGTAGACGGTCCCCGTTTCTGAAGAAACCAAAATCTCTAATTTACCAACAAATAATGAAACTTTTTTCATCTCGCTCTTATTCCCCTGTTCCACTTTTGTCAATGAGCGTAGATATAGTCGGCGACAGAAGTGAACAATCCGAGTTTTTCAAATCACTTTTTCTTCCCGTTATGTGGGAAAATAGACCATTTTGTTAACAATTAGAATAGACCACAGCAAAGCATGGTTCCATAGAACGTGGCGTGGAGGGCGAGTGCTCGGCTGAGACGCAAGAGGCGCGGGTTGGATTCCCGCCACGGGAGAAATGTTTGTATGTTCTGCAAATATTTCTTTCGGGTCTGAGTGTTGTAGTATTATGTATCATAAGTACCTATGTATATACAAAAAAAATATAGTATCTATCAGCCATCTGGTGCCCATAGTACAAGCTTTGCTTAGTTTGGGGCTTGACGGCGCTACAGGATACAGGACTGATAATATTTTATGTATGTACTTATTATTATTAAAGAAACATATTTAATTTCCCGCTGAGTCCTGTAAATGTCGAATTTCGGGTTTTTCTGTGCATCCCTACACTACATACAAGAGGTAATTTAATGAGTTGTACATTCAGATTCTCTGTCATTCATCATCTACTAGCTTCCACCTGCGGCTTCGCTCGCGTGGTACCTGGATAAAAAGTAGCCTATATGTTATTCCAGCACACATACTATGTATGTTACAAGTTTCATTCAAATCCGTTCAGCCGTTATGGCGTGATTGAAACACAAACATCGTCACATCCTCACATCCTCACAAACTTTCGCATTTATAATATTAGTAGGATAAGTAAGATCTGCAATAGGCAGAGTATCCGGTAGAGGTACGGGCACCAGGGACTTATCTTACATGCATAAACATCATATTTTCTGAAACGTCTATCACGAAGACAGATTACGGCTTCCCCGACGTCGCAAAGGTCATACGTATCATAAAAGTACTATTACGTACCCTGAAATCACTTGCCAATAACTCTCTGTAAATCTGAATCACTTCAATCCTAATATCAATTGAATATAAGTCTTATTGCAATAGTGTATGATTGAAATTTGCTTGGATGTGAAAAGCTTCTTCAGTTCTAGCTTTTCGAATGCCAATTCCCAGGGAATCGTGGAATCACTCTGTACTCTGTGCCTAATTGGTATTCGTAATATCAAAATCAAAAAAGGAACGGTGAGGATCGCTTGAAATCAATTTCTTAGATCTTTAGTAAGACTTACTAACACATCTTATCTACATGAATACTACTGACCATCGTGAGGAAACCCGCGGCTTAGTCAGCTCCGCACGTATTGACCATGTCTTTTCTGTAGATAACGCCGACTAAGCTGAGAGGATGGTATAGGTGCTGGGCAAGCCTACTTCATCTAAATTCATCCCGGTCACTACAGCGTCCCGTTAGTGTAGCCAAAAGTTGCCTCCTGACGCTGTATAAATCATCTACTATAGATGGCAAAGGCCGTAGTTTCTAATGACCACAGGTTTCTGTCCGTTATTTCTGTATAGCTGTAATATCAAAACAACAAACGTAAAATAGGTAGACTATTATGTAAAAGTAGGTAAGGTAAAAACAAGAAATAAATGGGCAAAAGTTTTCACTTCTGCCTTATCACGTATTTCTTGTTTGTATCTTACATTCGTCTTACCTATGTCTTTTTGCAGTAACATGAACGTTCTGGGAGGAAGATACACACAAGAAGTAAAAAGGCAGATGTATGTATTTCTGCCCTTTTACTTGTTTGTATCTTATATTCATAGGTACCTATGTCTTTTTGAAGTACGTGTAACGTGTTGGGAGGAAATAAAAACCGCCCATTTCATTGCTCTCAGTAAATAAGGAGCTAGTTTATTAACTTTAAGTATAATATACTTAAAGTTAATAAATAGCTCCTTATTGTTTTATAACATCTGTTAATTTCACTGTACAAAATAAAAATATTTCACTGTAGACTAGCTTTCACCCAAGGCTTCGTTCGTGTGGTAACCGGGTGAAAAGCATTATCACTCTCCTCTCTTTATACTATCTCTATTAAATCATCTCGATTCGTTGCTCTATTGCTTCGTAATAGAAGGACAAACCAACAAAAGTATAACTTTCACATTTTTACTATTAAATCCTTAGGTACTTCCTTACTAATATACGCGAAAGTTTGTATGTATGGATGTTTGTTACTCTTTCACGCAAAAACTACAGAATGGATTTGAATTAAACTTGGAATATACAAAGAACATGTGCTGGATTAACATATAGGCTATTTTTTATCCGGGTACCACGCGAGCGATGCCGCGGGCGGCAGCTAGTAAATAAATGAAACCCAACATTCACATACCATAGTTCTAATAACACACAAGGATTCCCAATGTCGTGGATATCAGAAACTACGACGTACTAATAGTACCACAAGATTAGCAGTGATGTTGGAAAGAAACCGCTGAACCAGCTAGGTAAGTAGGTACTGTTAGTTCTGTGACAATATTAAGGCCTCACTAAACGCGCGCGGTCCCCATTCCCCGCCGTGTGCGACGAGCTTTATAGTTATTTTACGATTACTAAAGACTATCAGTCGGAGCTTAACCTGTTTGGCTGGGTTTATATATCTTTACGCAGGTTATAAAGACAAAATATCTCATGCTCAGGTTAGATTTTCCTTATCCGGTTTGTAAAATCCTACATCATCATCAAGAAGCGCTCGTGGCGTAACTTGCTTAGACGTTCTTGACTGATCGTTGAAGGTAAGCAACGTTGTGTTGTCGGTCCCGGATCTAAGTTGTTAAGCCATGACGGAGGCCTTTAGGTGGCCTAAAAACTCCGCCACAAAAGTTGGCCACTAGCTCATACGAACCTACTTTTATCATCATCATGTTTCTGCCCTTATGCCACTCTGTGTGGGGTCGGCACAGCATGTTCTCTTCTTCCATTCCCTTCTGTCAGCCGTAATTTCTGTACTCACTCCTTTCTTCACCATGTTCTTTTTCACACAATCCAGCCATTTCTCTGGCCTACCTCTACCTATAAATCCATCCACATTCATATTCATGACTTTCCTCGCAACATGACTTTCAGCTCATCACATACCCAAATCACGCTAGCCTATAACTCTTCAATCTTTCTGTCACTGGCGGTACTTTCAAACTTCCCCTGTGAAATCCTACAATTGTACTAAAATAGATAGACCTATCGCCAAAGTGTACGAGTTAAAACAAGTCGATAAAAACTTAAAAGTGTCCAGGAGCTTTGATTTTGTCACTGAGATTTCACCGTCATTTGTTCTTATGAACCAGTGTGGTGACTGGATTAATGCGCCTTAATGAGTTTCCTTTCAAGCTCTCTTCAAACTTTCTTTTAGGCTCTACGAACTTCTCACGATGTTTTCCTTCCCCTTTTCAGACAGAAAAATCCACAGCATGATCGAATTCCACGACCTTAGGATTGGAACATGTATACCACGAAACAACTCTTTAATTATAGGTATTTTATTATGAAATAAATATCAGTTCACGACTTTGAAAGTAATACCTTTTATCTTTTTAAACACATTTACACGTATTTATTTAAAAAGGTCCAAAAGGGTCGATTCGTTTGAGGATCTTCATTATCGTGTACAAATTCTAACAGTAAGCCTGTTTCATTCAAAGTAACTTTTTGTGTTAGAGCACTTTTAAAAGGGCACAATAAAATAGTCAGATACAAAGTAAAGTAAAATAAAGACTTTTTGAGAAACTTTCAAGCTTTACATTCCAAAGATACCTACATAAAACGATTTTAGACTTAGGATAAAATTAAAGTTTTATCTTGTTCGAGAGAGGGCAAGTTTTGCATAATAAAATAAAAAAACTGGTCAAGTGCGAATCGAATTCGCACACGAAGGGTTCTGTACCATCATACATGTACATAAAAGTTTCTTGTATGAACTCTTGTTGGGGCAGACTGGTTCTTGAGTGGAGACCGCGTGTCGGCAAACGTAGTGTAGGGCGCCCTGTAGCTAGGTGGGGCGATGATATCCGTAAGGCAGCGGGCAGGGATTGGAGGAAGAGAGCTGAAGATCGAGCTCAGTGGCGTGCCATGGGAGAGGCCTATGTCCAGCAGTGGACTGATGTAGGCTGATTATGATGATGATGATGTATGAACTCTCACACACACACATACACAGACACACACACGTGCATGCACCTCCACCACAAAAACTAAATAAATTGTTTTCGAATCTACACGCGGGGGCCTTTCCGGAGACAAGACTATGTGGTGAGGATGGTATCTGACCCTCGAGATACAGTACACTAGAGGCACTTCGAGGGACAGCAGAAATCCTCACCGCTGAACTTTGTTGTCAATGGAAAGGTCCCAGCGTGTATTTAAACGTTAGTTTAGTCTTAATTTAGTTTTATTCCTGGTTGCCTGGAAGAAATCGCATCAAGCGATAAGGCCACCCTGGAAAGTTTCAACTCATTCATATATTTTGGATGGGTGACAAAGACTAGCAGTGGGGTATTTGTAGTCTGTAAATGATGATGATACTTTTCCGTGGCAGGGTCCTCTTTTTAGATTTCCATGAATCTCCTTTGATGGACGTATCTCATTTACTTTACTTAGTCTGCGTATTACTATAGTAGATAAGCACCTACTAAATATTAAACCTATTTATTACCTGCTAGAAGCTATCCTTGGCTTTGCTCTCTTAATAACTTTAATAAAAGGAAATTGTAATGTTATAATGTTATGTTATAATCTGAAAGCACTGGTGGTCTAGTTGGTAGTGACCCCGCCTTCTGATCCTAACCCATGACGGGTTCAAATCCGGTCATGTACCAATGGATTTTTCTTTGTGAAAAAATTATGTGCGCTATGCCAGTACTCTCAAACGGTGAAGGAAAACATTGTGAGGAAACCCGCAGCTTAGTCAGCTCTACACGTATTGACCATGTCTTTTCTGTGGACAAGGCCGACTAAGCTGAAAGGATGGTATAGGTGCCGGACAAGCTTTCTCCATCTTAATTCGTCCCGGGCACTACAGCGTCCCGTTTGTGAAGGTAAAAGTTGCCTCCTGATGCTGTATAAATCATCTACTACATATGGTAAAAGGCTTCAGTTATAATGTTATAGATCACATGCTAGGTATATGATGGTATGGAACCTTTTGTGTGCGAATTTGACTCGCACTTAATCCGGTTTTTGATGTTTTCAGCCCATAATAGTACTAAATCTGATAAAATTATCTGGCCTAGTATTTTGGTCTACATCAAATTTTTACAGCTGTGGCGGCTTGGCTACAGATAATCTGGCGAAGCGACAAATAAAATAAATCAACGAGTAAAATTTGCGTCGGATTGTTCAAGATCAAACCAAGATATACGAATGGTGATTCAAGAAGCAAAATTCATTCAGTCGGAGAAAACAGATATACTTATGGCACGCCGTTCACTGAACTGTACTTAAAGGTGCCTGAATCGGATTCGAAACTCGACTACACCTGAAACTTGACTACGCTCGAAACTCGACTACTCGCATTAGTGGCGAGTGTGCTGATTGATAACGAATACTACGTGTGGATTGACTTGGCTTCAACCCAATATGCCCGTTTACAATAGCTCTTTGTGGGTACCTTCAATTTACTTACATTTTCATGTCATTAGCGAAGGAAATAGGACGCTAACGAAAGGTTCCCCGGATCAGTACGCCAATAAATTCTTAAAATATGACGGCTTGCTACATAAATAGCCTGATAAACTTTTGATTTCAGATGTTTGACTATTTTATCCGACTGCAAAGATGGTAATGTTTATAATTTGCATTTTCACGGACTCTTATAATGAAGACAAAGTAAGTTCGTACCTATGAGCTAGTGGCCAACTTTTGAGACGGAGTTTTTATGCCGCCTAAGGGCCTCCGTCGTGGCTTAACGACTTAAAAGCCGGAACCGACAATTTAACGTGCCCACCGAAGCACGGAAGCGCTCAGCACGTAATGCCACTTCCTTCTCGAGTTTTTTCTTTACTCCCAATCCAGCAGAGAAGAATTAAATGAAGCTCTGGTAAACACTTTGAAATAACTCCATTGAATGTGAATCAAATGCATTCAAAGTACCTAGATACTACAGAATTTGCATAGAGTACTTTGCAAAAGACACAAAATACTAGACTGTGCGCCTCCACATGTGCTGACGCGTTTAATGCTGGCAAAATGTCAAATATAGGCTCCGGCTAGGTGCTCCAACAGTGCTCTGAGCACGATGCGAGAAGAGCGCCGGTGCGTGTGGAGATCCCGGATCCCTTGACATGCATCGAGGCTGGCCACCAGGTGGTATTTTAGTGAGTCGTTGAGTTCGACAACCCCACACTCTCCAGCTGTGACCCTCAATCGCAGATTTTTCCACCTGCAACTAAAAAATAGATAAGTAAGTTAGTTGGTAGTGACGACTTGCAAAAGCCTGCTAGCAGAGACTGGATACATCCAGCCGAAGATATTGGAGGAGGCCTATGTTTAGCAGTGGACTGCTATCAGATTATGATGATAAAGTATGTATGTTCGTATGAGCTAGTGGCCAACTCTTGTGACGGAGTTTTTAGGCCGTCTAAAGGCCTCCGTCGTGCCTTAACGACTTAAAAGCCGGGATCGACAATTTAACGTACCCTCCGAAGCAAGGAAGCGCTCAGCTCGTAATGCCACTTGCGGTCACCCATCCAAAAGCTACGCCACGAGCGCTTCTTTTTGATGATACATTGGTCCTTTGATACTTTGATCTTTAAAAAAACAGACGTCGTGGTCCTGATCCTTTTTCCGTGGACGAAAATCGCAATATATTTTATAGACCGCGATAGAGCTGCTGACTAATGTACTGAGCTTATTTTAGCTGTAAAAATGATTAGTTTCTATGTAAGTAGGTACCTACTTGTAATACGTGTTAGTTACGAAATATTTTTTTTATTCATTTCCATTCTATTCTACTCTCTTCTTAGCAGCTCTGATTAAAATAAGGCTGGGTTATGAAATGTAAAAGTTTTTTGGTCAGTCAAACCGGGTATTGGTCGTGGTCTACCTACCTAGTCCACCAGTGTAGACTACTCTTTACTGCCTATGGTCCACCTAATTGCACAAATCACGTGTTCTTTGCAAACAATCGCGCTCTACATGAACTGAGCGCTCTATTATTTTAGCACTCCAAGATTCAACGATAAATTTGAATTCTCGCACAGTTGAATACAAGATTCTGCACTTTACACGAAATAACGGTGCCTTTAAACTGGATAAAAGGAAGCATTCGTCCTGCAAAATTACTCGTACTGAGATTCGCTTAAATTGTTCAATTTCGTTCCTTGTGGGTTTATTCTTTCGTAGAAAAGAAGTTCAATTTTTGTTCTATAGCTATTGTTAAAATCAATAAAATTTATGTGCGATTCCAATATTCCACTAACGGATGACGGATCTTTCATTAGAATAGCAATATTGTTATTTTGGAATCGACCACTAAACGACATTAATTGAAACGTTTTGCTTATTATTTTTCTTTTTGTGCATTGAATACATAATATATTCACTTATCAAATAATTTAAACCAATATGAAGATTGATTTTATCAGTGTGAAAAAAGTACACACATCAAAAAAAGTTTGCGATGACTTTAAAAAGCTAAAATATTTATTATGCTGAAATGTTATTAAAATTTTTATTATGAATTGTTTCCTTGATAAAAATGTAACATTTTAAATGAAAACAAACCATTTAATTTCTACTGTTTTATGTATGAAAATGATAGTCACATTTTTTGTTCACACATGATAAACTGATAACTACATTATTAAAAGAACTCCTCCCCCTGGCTTGGACACACACAAACTTTTTTGATGTGTGTATTCAGTCTCACATATTAGCTGTTATGAAAAGATATCACATTCCGTGAGAAGAATATTGATAATCAAAGATTTACGACATTTTTATTCTTACTATAGCGGGATTAACCACGATTATGCCCCAAACTAATATTATAAAAATAATTTGGAAAAACGCCATTGATTGACGAACTGGATTAAAACAGAGAAAAATACTTTAAACAAAACAAACGTATCATAAAGAAATATATCAATAATGAGCAAATTGTACTATTTCTAACACTATCAATCATCTCACAGTACCTCAGACATTCTGTACACATTCGACCACCATCGATCTCCATTTACTACGATCTTGACATACTTCTTTCGCTTCATTCGCTCTCATTACATTCTTCATGCATACCCGTCGGTTTAGGGTGATCTAGGGGCCCTTTTCCAAAACGTCGCCGATTTGGTCTTGGTAAGTGCACATAATAATCTACTAGCAGCCGCCCGCGGCTTCGCTCACGCGGTACCCAGATAAAAAGTACCCTATGTTCCATTCCAGCACACGTAGGTACCTACTATCCTCATTATCATTATAATATAGTGTACGCTAAACGATGACTGAAGTATTGCCATCTCTTACCATTTCATAATGACAAACAGTGACAGGGCTAACTTTAAGCAATGGCTAACTTTAGCGAACGAATATGAATAATGGGTATGTAAGTATATTCCATAGTTTTTGCGTGAAAGAGTAACAAACATACCTAAATCAAAAAATTAAGAAATTTCGGTGAATTTAGTAAAAATATTGAGAGTTAAGGTAAACTTTTCAAAACGCAACGACAGCGCGTTCTAGGATTTGATCAGAATTAGCAGCGACATCTAGTTATCAGACGTAGAATTACGTCAGAACTCCATGAATAATCAAGATTGGAAACTTATTAGACCAGTAATAATTTATGCTTCCTTTCACAGGTAATTTGACATTGACAGTTCCTTTTCCATATGTTTTGTATCATCTATTACTAATCTGTGTGTATCATCGCTGTCATATGTCAAAATAAAAGTATTCTATTTTTCATGAAAAACATACCAAAAATAAAGAATTTACAGGTAATTATGACATCAACTAAATGAGAAAAATCGGCTCTTTAATTTGATATAGGTTGTGTGCAGTTTTAGGCCAAAAATTGATTCCAGGTTTTCATCCCTTTTCACCCCTTTAGAGGTTGAATTTTGAAAAATGCCTTCTTAGTACACCCCTACGTACCAAGGTTTACCTACACTGAAAATTTCAAGTCTCTACTATAATCTTATATTATAAGAATCTTTGTCCTGACTGACTGACTGACTGACTGACTGACTGACTGACTGACAGACAACGCACAGCCTAAACCGCTGGACGTAGAGACTTGAAATTTTCAGTGTAGGTAAACCTTGGTACGTAGGGGTGTACTAAGAAGGCATTTTTCAAAATTCAACCTCTAAAGGGGTGAAAAGGGATGAAAACCTGGAATCAATTTTTGGCCTAAAACTGCACACAACCTATATCAAATTAAAGAGCCGATTTTTCTCATTTAGTTGATGTCATAATTACCTGTAAATTCTTTATTTTTGGCATGTTTTTCATGAAAAATAGAATACTTTTATTTTGACATATGACAGCGATGATACCTCAGAACAATAAATACATGATACCAAAGATTAGTAATAGATGATACAAAACATATGTAAAAGGAACTGTCAATGTCAAATTACCTGTGAAAGGAAGCATAAATTATTTCTGGTCTAATAAGTTTCCAATCTTGGTTATTCATGGAGTTCTGACGTAATTCTACGTCTGAAAACTAGATGTCGCTGCTAATTCTGATCAAATTTTGACGCGCTATCGTTGCGTTTTGAAAAGTTTACCTTAACTCTCAAAATTTTTACTAAATTCACCGAAATTTCTTAATTTTTAGATTTAGGTAGGTATGTTTGTTACTCTTTCACGCAAAAACTACGGAATATACTTACATACCATTATTCATATTCGTTCGCAAAAGTTAGCCATTGCTTAAAGTTAGCCCTGTCACTGTTTGTCATTATGAAATGGTAAGAGATGGCAATACTTTAGCCATCGTTTAGCGTACACTATATTATAATGAATAATGAGGATAGTAGGTACCTACGTGTGCTGGAATGGGACATAGGGTACTTTTTATCTGGGTACCGCGTGAGCGAAGCCGCGGGCGGCTGCTAGTAGTATTATAAAAACATACGTCTCTCAGATTAATCTTACTTAAATATAATTACAAACTCACAAACTTTCGCATTTATAATAATAAATGCGAAAGTTTGTGAGTTTGGATGTTTGTGCCTCAATCACGTCTAAACGGCTGAACGGATTTAAATGTAACTTGGAATATACATAGTACATGTACTAGATTAACATATAGGCTATTTTTTTCCGGGTACCACGCGAGCGAAGCCGCGGGCGGCAGCTAGTAATAAATAAATACACAAACTTTTGCATTTATAATATAAGTAAGATTATAAATGCGAAAGTTTGTGAGTTTCGATGTTTGTGCCTCAATCACGCCTAAACGGCTAAACGGATTTGAATGAAACTTGGAATATACATAGTACATGTACTGGATTAACATATAGGCTATTTTTGGTCCGGGTACCACGCGAGCGAAGCCGCGGGCGGCAGCTAGTATAAGATAAGATTAATAAAATAATCAGTTATGAGTTTTTTTCAACATTTAGAGTATTTATTGATTTTTTTTCTATTAACTGACACAGCGCAGCACTGGATCGCGATGTCTCGAATCAATTGGGGCGGCCTTTTATCAAGTGGGACACAAACGGCTGATATAAAAAATGACAAATAAAGATTTCGCTTGAGAAAAAAGTCGGTCACCATTTACTTGACATTGTGCGTACTCCTCACAAAACCTATTAAAAGCTGCCGTTGGAAAATCAGTTGACTGCTCTGTAAACACGGTGCTCGTTACGTTTCAAAGATCAATGGGTTTACGACTCTTCAAGTCTTGATACACGAGCAATTTTGAATTGTACGCAGTTTGCACTGGATGTATGTTACCTTCTATAATTTTCGTAATGACGTTACAGGATGATAAAGATTCAAACGGCAAAAACTCAAAAGATATAATCAAAAAACTGTTTCGGTTCCAGGCCATGCACCAATACCTTACTGCTTGCGACCTATCTGTAGATGGATGGCAGGAGCTTGCTCAATAGAGACAAGAATAACGCAACTCTATTAACAAGACTGTAACTAATTTCGAAGGAAATCAATTGCAAGATCTCGATACCAAACATCTTAAAAAAACATCCCAAACCTTCCTTGGCAAAAACTGGATGCGTCAAGCCAAAGATAGGGCGTGATGGCGCTCATTAGGGGAGACCTATGTCCAGCAGTGGACTGCTATAGTCTGATGATGATGATGATGAAACCTTCCTACACTTATGCCTAATACTTCAGGCCAGTTGCACTGTGTGCCCTGCAACAGGACTTTTCGACAAAACAAAATTCGTCTTTGCAAGCCACATTCGCTCACATATCCGGAGCTAACAAGATTGACGGACACGTCAAGAACATCTTCATAATGTAGGCATAGGCATAGCCTCCTGGCGCTATATAAATTATTTATAGTACATTTTAGTATGGCAAAAGTGTTTCTTTCGTCTTTGACCTATTTATCCATTAACTATGATAAGAAAAAGGCTACAGTTGCTCAACTTAAGTCACCTGTTTGTAATGCAATGAACTGAGTTCATGGTTCTAACAATCAAAGCGGCAACAAAAGGTGATTCACAGTTGAGTACATAGTTAGATTGTTAATTCATTGATTAGAATTAATTGAATATTGATTTGTTTATGGCTTTGATACTGTTACTCGAACGTCTTTGATATGTGAGTATTATTCTAAGATTACATTATTATGTAGTACCAGTGTAATGAATACATGTGAAAATTTCTTGGTATAATAATCTTCGTAATTGCGAAGATGTCTCCTACTTTCAGCTACTAAAAGTACTAGCTTTGTTTATCAGAAATTAGAAAGGAAAAAGTCGCATAATCCGTCTCTAAACCTAGTAATTCAAATTCAATCTTTGCAATATTTTTTTATTTGAGATGGAATTTTGAATTTACTTATAATATAGGTAACAGAGCGCGACTCAGCAGCAACCGTTGTGATTTCCTCCCTACACCTATAACGTAGGTGGCTTCATTGTTATGAACTTCCCTGTAAAATGGGATCCGAAAGTTACTTAGGAAAATTTGTGGGGGCAAAGTTCCTCACGGCTCTGTTTGAAGTAAATGTCCGGTCTTTTGATGTGGAGATGCCATAAATTGGCTAATTGCGGCGGAGGACCCAGTTTCCAGCAACTCATGTAAATGAGGTTAATCTAACATTTGCAGCTCTGTAGCGAGCTCACCTGGTTTTGCCACTGGATATTTATTTTGGAGCAATTATACATAGTTCCGTTCAGGCGCCCTCCGGCTAGGTGAAGTGACAATTTGCGAAAGGCTGCTGGCAGAAACTGGATGCGTCAAGCTAAAGACACGGCGAGATAGCGCTCATAAGGGGAGGCCTATGTCCAGCAGTGGACTGCTATAGGCTAGTGATGATGATGATTCATAGTTCTTGTTGGAGAAAGAAGGACGTCGTTAAACATAGTAATTTCATTTAAACTAAAACTGTGCAAGAAATTGCTCTGTGCTCATTATCTTCTCGGAGATCATTGTGTATGTATGGAGTCTTTGACGTGCACTTTAAATCCTTTCACCACACTGGTTTGAAAAACTAGTGACACAATTAGTGGTAACTCGTTTTATTGTTAGGTAAATTGATAAAAAAATCATTCAAAGGCATGGTTTCCTGTATCCAGGCTTGGTCGCATTACGGGCATACGCAAATTCAACGTATCTACTTGTAAATACAAGAATCACTTTGTAAAGATTTAATTGTACGTTGAATTTGCATATGCTCGTTATGCGATCAAGCATGAATTGGATAAAAATATTAGAACTTTCAATTTTATCTTGATAAGATATTTTAGTTTAAATGAATCAGCACAAAGATGGAAGTTAATTCATTAATTTAGAGAATGATAATAGAAATGTGAAAACGTAGTCGTAGACTCGTCCTTTTGGAGAGGAAATGAGAAAACTATGACTGTTGGAATTCGTACTTTATTGAGGTCAGTGAACCAGGAATATTATTTGAATAAGAATGGTGTTTTATAGCCGGGGCAGGAATGACTTGGACTTATTTGTGACTTTGTGTTATAATTTATGAAACTCCCAAATCGATCTAGAAAATCCTGCCAGCAATACTTGACTTATTTTAACGCATTATTCCGAAAATCGTAAGTATAAAAATTGTAAATTAAAAAAGAAATAGTAATAGGTTTAAAACATGTTGTGAAACAAGATAATGGCGACGTCACATTGTAGAAATTTCGTTCACTACTACGAATTCGTATCCCACCGATTCACAGTTTTTTTTTGCCATAAATCGCTTCATGCAACTGTAACCTACGACCATAAGCTTGAACTGTCAGCCCCTTTGAACAGAAGAAACTTTTGATGACTTCGGTGGCGTGGCGGGCGAGTGTTCGGCTGAGACGCAAGAGGCGCGGTTTTGATTCCCCCTACGGGAGAAATGTTTGTATGTTTGTATGTTCTGCGAATATTTCTATCGGGTCTGTGTTGTAGTATTAAATAAATAGCACTATATAAATCATCGAATGATAACCCAAAGCTCACAAAATTTACGAAGATTTCCTGATTTCACAGCCTATGCATTAATAGCTGTCGTCTCTGCTTTAAAACTCCTATTACCAGCTTCCATTTTAAGAGCAATTGTCAACGAAGGGTCGGAACCCCTGTTTGTTTTATTATCATACCAATCGTAAAGTTAAGCGATATTTTGGTCATTTGTTGATGAATGCCCGGAACTAGCTGTATTCTGCGGCTACACTCACGTGATTTTGCTGTCCATTTTTGTTTTGAAAATACATACATACATAATTATCACGCCCGTATCCCTAATGGGGTGGGCAGAGCCACAAGATAGGAAAACTTGCAGCCACTTCTGATTTACTTCTAAGATGGATATGGTAAACCATAGTGACAGGTGATCAGCCCATCGCCCATATAGGTGGTCCATCATGTTCCAACATGATGGACCACTCTCCAGAGGATAATATCCCTTAGTTAACTTTTACGACATGCTCGGGGAGAGAAGCAGCTGGACGCATTCTATGCTTGTTCTTTACTTCCAGTCCAACAAAGAAGTTTTGGAAATATATGGTGTTTTCAAAGCGGCGGCATTTTACTTTACCTATTCTTCTTTACAATGCCGAAAAAGAATATATTTTGACTGATTCAGTTTATTATCTGTTACTAAGTCAAGAAAAAAAAATGAAAGACACTCAAGTAAGTGTCGATTTTTAAAGTTTTCGATGCCTATGCTTGAGTCGCGATTCACACCAGAGCACTTTTTTTGAATACGGGCATAAATAGAAGGAATCGTCTTGTATTTTTAAACAGTCAAACTAACAAAATTCTATTTTATGTATATTCGCGATAGTTAAAGTATGGTTTACGATGTAAATTATTGACGGGGTATCAGTAAAGCCGGGAGTCATAAATCGTCTAATTCTAGACAAGTGTGAACAGTGGCGTTACCCTGAGTTTGCCCAGACAGTAAGTACTCGCTAGCGACTGAACTAAACAAGTATTTTTGACAACCTCGGTGGCTTCGCGGGCGAGAGCTCGACTGAGATGCAAGAGGCGCGGGTTCGATTCCCGCTGCGGGAGAAATGTTTGCATGTTCTGCAAATATTTCTTCCGGGTCTGGGTGTTTAAATACTATGTATTAAAAAGTATATATTAATTACAAAAAAAAAAGTATATAAGTATTGTATCAGCCACCTGGTTCCCATATGAACACTTTAATACCCATATGAACACTTTAAATCCTTTCACCACACTGGTTCGAGAGAACTAGTGAAGGTACTAGTAGTAGTATTCTGAATTTAGTACTATTTTCTCTTATTTTCTGTAGAGGCGCTACCAATTTTACTAGTTAATTTCGCTAGCTAGAGAAAACTCATGGTTACAGATTGGGCATGTTAGCGGAAAATGCCTATTTTGCGAAATCCGAGCTTGATGTGCTCGACGGCGTGATAGTGACGAGGCAAACTGGAGAATCCAGACCTTGGTTTGGCAAACTCCCACATGATAAGCGTGATGAGGAGCTTGTGTCACCAGCAAGCGTGAAATGTTTTACATACATACATATTATCACGCCCGTATCCCTAACGGGGTGGGTAGAACCACAAGTAATCATTAGAAAACTAGCAGGCACTTCTGATCAAAGACTCCTAAGATGGATATGGTGAACCATGTTGACAGGTGATCAGCCCATCGCCCATATAGGTCCATCAAGTTGAAGAGGATACTAGGTACTCCTTAGTCGACTTTTACGACATGCTCGGAGAGAGAGGCAGCTGGACGCATTCTATGTTTTTTCTTTACTCCTAGTCCAGCAGAGAAATAATATGTTAGATATGTTTTGTCTCAACTATTTTGACAGACGCTTTGTCCTCTTCCTCTACAAAGCGTCTGGCGCTTTTGGTTTGGTGCTTATGCCAAGCTGCAAACATCTGGTTGCAGCATTCAGCTTGGACATACTATGAACTCAATTCATTAAAATTTTAACTTCAGTTGCCGATAAATCTGTTGCTATTTCTTTTGTTTTCATAGAATTGAGAATGAAAAAAATAATTTTATACAGCTGTAATGAATGCAAGTTAAAAAAAATTACATTTCAGCACGTTGCATACATACATACATACATACATACATAAAAATCACGCCTGTTTCCCATAGGGGTAGGCAGAGATCACGGATCGCCATTTGCTACGATCCTGACATACTTCTTTTGCTTCCTTCACTCTCATTACATTCCTCATGCATGCTCGTCGGTTTAGGGTACTCTTGACCTGGCCCTTTTCCAAAACGTCGCTGATTTGGTCCAGGTACGTGCGCCGAGGTCTTCCCCTTCCAACGGTACCATTCACACTCGCCTCATACACCTGTTTCGTTAATCTTCTTTCATTCATCCTCTCTACATGACCGAACCATCTTAACATACCTTTCTCAATCCTCATCACTACATCTTCTTTCACTCCACATCGCTCTCTTATCACGCTATTTCGCATTCTATCTTTCAAAGTTACCCCACACATACTTCGCAACGCACGCATTTCTACTGCATTCACTCTACTTTGATGTTTCTTCTGCCATACCCAACTTTCACTACCATACATAAGTGTCGGCACTAGCACTCCTCTATGTACAGCACGTTGCATAAAAATATATATCACTAGCTGCTGCCCGTGTGCTGTAATATTCCAAGTTTCATTCAAATCCGTTCAGCCGTTTAGGCGTGAAAGAGTAACAAACATCCATACACACACTTTCGCGTTTATAATATTAGTAGGATTGATATAGTTACTTAGACCTTATTTTATAATTCATGCTCTTTCCATAACATCTCCGTTACATTCTGAGAAAACATTTTATAAACTAAATTATTCAAAGTCTCTCTTCGAAAATTATGAATAAAAAATTTGATAAGAAAAATCCTCCATGGCAATTTTTAAGGGAATGCAAATACAACGAAATTTTACCAACAAATTTTAAAATGACTTCTGCAACACAAGTTCTACTACTAGTTTTTTAAATTAGATATATTTTTTTTAATATTATCAGATTCCCAAATATGTATAAATACCCTCCGAGATAAAATATAAATGGTGTCCTTTACAAAGGGCAATCCACAAAAAGAATGGCGGAAAATAAAACTGAAATGGGGCAATAAAAGTCAGGTGACAATAATGATACTTTGGTACATATTTACGCTCTGAAATTGGTTTCAATTTTGATTTTCTGCCAACCTGCGTATATTATTCATCACTCTGAAGGTTGATTAAAACATGAGGTTTATCACTTTTTAACCACTCAGGCGATTCCCTACTTATTTATGGCATTGATTTTTACTTAGAACGAGCAGCAGGGGTAGTTTTAGATAAATCTTAAATCCCTAACAAAATTACCCCCATAGCGTTAAGAGTCGCGGGAATGGTCTTATTTAAAAAAGTTTTTTGCAAACACATATTAATTTAGTTAACAAGTTCTTTAGTCCTCTTATTTACATACTGAACAATGGATTCCGAAGACGTATTAAGCTCCCTCAACGAAACTCTCAAATTTCTTACATTTCAACTTCGTTTTTGATCTCAGAATACCGTAAATCCAAATTCGGCATTCGGGAAGGAGGAACTTGTTTTGTCCCAAACTTTTCAAATCAAATTCACGACTGAACCTCGACACAATCCAATAACAAATTATAGGGTCATTGTAGGTAAGTTCAGTGTTAATGAGAACAAATTCTATAGACCACTTTCGAAGTCGGATGTTCGCCGAAGTTACTCAGCTGATTGCTTGGCATTGTAAATAATTCTAGTACTAACCTGGTCTCGAGTTTCTTCGGTTTCGAGTGCTTGAGCTGTATTCAATATTTAACTAGTAGTTTGCCCCGAACTGAGATCTCACACGCAATGTCCACAATCCGCAAGTTTTCCATTCAAACTCTGCGGTTTCTAGTACTTTATTTATGTATAAGTAAGAATGTGCTTACGTAAGTAGGTCCTAATCACAAAAAATATTTGATTATTCTGCTTATATTCTACTCACTAGCTGCCGCCCGCGGCTTCGCTCGCGTGGTACCCGGATAAAAAATAGCCTATATGTTAATCCAGTACATAACTAAGGCCTTTTCCCATCTATAGTAGATGATTTATACAGCGCCGGGAGGCAACTTTTACCTTCACAAACGGGTTGCTGTAGTACCCGGGACGAATTAAGATGGAGTAGACTTGCCCAGCACCTTTTCCATCCTCTCAGCTTAGTCGGCCTTGTCCACAGTACATGTACTATGTATATTCCAGGTTTCATTAGAATCCGTTCAGCCGTTTTTGCGTGAAAGAGTAACAAACATCCATACATACAAATTATCGACTTTATAATATTAGTAGGATATTATATATGCGAAAGTTTGTAAGTCAGCGAGTGAATTATGTATTTCCAGTCTAACCTGAACTACGAAGACATCGAAACTATAATAAAGGGAGCTCAGGTTACAACGGTTTTTTTATTTAATATTTTTAATAGTATTTCAAAAACTACATTCTAGATTAAAAATGAAACCATTTTAGAATGTACAAATAAACCCTTTTTTATAGCATCCCACTCGACAACCATTTTATTACCCCCTTGGGAACCCCAATCCAATATCTTTACAACCCCTGATTAAGCTCAATGATTCCCAGCAAATCTTCATACCACAATAATATATTGTCCTAAATAGTTTCATACTACAGATTGGATAAGCAGTTCGAAAGTTATGCTTTATCAAACATAATCCACAAACATACAACACCAAACCGGCCAAGTTGCCAAAAGTATGATAATTCTTTTTTGCCACGTGTCTGTTTGGAGCCGACTAGAAGGTCTTCTGCCAAAAGTTTTACTGACTTTTTGCTTTATGGGACGATGACGTTCCAATTGTAGACCAGAGTAGTGGCCGGATATCCTAAAGCAACGAAAAATTACTGAAGAACAAAATGTGCTTTACCTCATTTTAGACTGTAATTCTGAATGTTATGCTAATTTAGTCTTTGCTATCATCCCATAAATCGCAAACTACACTTTCATGTCTCTCTTCAAATTAATTATCTCCGGCGTCTGATAATGAAGCTAATTTATTATTGGTTTCTGTTCACGGCGTTATGCACAGTGCACATGATAAAACCAGGCATTGAGACCAGTGGCACTACCATGAACCTATAAACTACCTCACTCGCAACTGTAGTAAGAGTTATGTAGATGCTTGAAGTCACTTAGAATTGATGATTGATGTATCAAGGTGACTGAATTCTACTATACATACATACAATTATCACACCCGTATCCCTAATGCGGTGGGCAGAGCCACAAGTAATCATAAGACAATTTGCAGCCACTCCTGATTCAAAGTGACAGGTGATCAGCCCATCGCCCATATAGATGGTCCATCATGTTGGAGATTATACTACAACTTAGTCGACTTTTAGACATGCTCGGGGAGAGAAGCAGCTGGACGGGACGCATTCTACGTTATTTCACAGAGTCCAGCAGAGTAATTTTATAGTAGTAAAATAATATTAGTAAGTAATTTTATTCTACTGTAAGGTGTGAATTAAGTCTACCGTAACAATTACTTGTCTACCGTAACAATTACTTCCTTAAACGTTCAATGTAAACCTAAAACCATTGGCTCATGTTCCGAACTGTACCTTTGCTAAAAAGGCTCAAATATCAGTCACTCGACGCTACATGACTTTTGCCTTATAGGGACTTCGGATGACGGGAGCCATTCCAGGCGATATATTTAACTAATTTTTTTAGGATGATTTTAAAAATAATAATAACACAGTCACATACATAGTCCTGACCCCACACTAGGATTCCCTGTATTGTGGGTATCAGAAACTACGAGTAACATGGTACCACAACATTCAGACCCGTAAGAAATATTTACAGAACATGCAAACATTTCTTCCGCAGCGGGAATCGAATCCGCGCCTCTTGCGTCTCTGCCGAGCAATCGCCCTCCACGCCACCGAGGCCGTCAACAATTTGTGATTGTAGATCAAGTTTTCATACATATTTTTATGAGTCACCGCTATGTAGTCTGACAGGTCCTAATCCTAAGTCTGAAAACTCATGGTAGAGCTTATAGTCTGAAACATAGCTGGAAATGACAGGAGCTGAATGGATGTGAAGATATGCAATAGATATGCATGCATTTCAGTTAGCTAGTCTGAAAATGTAGTGCATATTCTACTATTCCCTACATCAATTATACTCTATGATCTGAATACGACCATTTGCTTATTCCATTTTGATGTTACGTCTATGCAAATTAAAGATGGAAATAGCAAAATTTATTTCAAAATGCATTTATTGAATGACTTTAAATTCTCTTACTAGCACCGGTTTCGACGCTATAGAAATCGTATCTTCGTGAATTTTAAATATCGATAAATTAACTACTTTTTCATCTAATATGTTAAAGTGGGCCGTGCTATTAAAATAAAGAAAACTTTAAACTCTCTGACTCGTCAACCCATAATCATAATCATTTATTTCGTAAGGGTTATAATACACGTCACAAGGTAATATAAATATTTAAATGTTACAATAATAAAATAAGTTAGGTAAATAACAAATAACACCCAACAGTCACATACATAGTCCTGACCCTACTAACTACGAGTACCATGGTATCACAGCACTCAGACCCGGAAGAAATATTTACAGATCATGCATACATTTCTTCCGCAGTGGGAATCTAACCCGCGCCTCTTGCGTCTTTGCCAAGCAATCACCCGCCACGCCACCGAGGCCGTAAATAATACATAATCTTATAAACCAGATATAATTCTATTAAGTTTTGTTCAATAAACTCACTAAAGCAGTAGAAACTATTGTTTATGGGCCAGTGTTTCAGTTTATATTTGAAAGAGCTTATTGTAATGGTCTCAGTTATACTTGCAGGTAGTCTGTTGTATATCGCCAGTTCCAAAACATAATCGACGGCAGAAAGCGGAAATGTCGTATCTCAAAAAATTACCTAAATGACAAACTTAATTGTTGATAAGCAAAACAAGCCGCGTCGAATGGTCTATGTCTCGTCTTTCTACGATGAAAAATTTTATGATACGCCCTTGATTTTTTCCTAGTTTTTTTACTGTTCACACGACTAACCCCGGAATACTCAAACGCGACTGAGCTGAGCACGTCTCAAGTGACGAGTTTTTGACAAATTTTCATCAAAAACTGTCAATAAACCGTGACTTGAGACGTGCTCAAGTCTGAGTCGCGTTTGAGTATTCGGGGGTAATTGCTGTAAATAAAGGTTTTTTGGCTCTGGTGTAAAATTTAATATTTTGAGATACGACAAAATCGCTTTCTTCCGTCTATATAAACTGATGCTCAGGGCCCGTTCACTGGCCGTATCATCGGTCCACAGAGGTGAGCACCGAGGTCGAAGAACGCGTCCCGCTTCGAAATGGATACGTGGACGTAATATCGAGACGTGATTGATTCATAAAATCGTCTGCTTTTATTAAATTCCTCTAATACTTCATTCACTCGAAATATATAAAACTTACGTTAGGTATTTACTGACTAATAATAGTCAATCATCATCATCTTCCTGCCCTCATCCCACTCTATGTGGGGTCGGCACAGCATGATCCTCGGATCATGCTGTAAGAGTTTTGGCTAAGGTGTTTTATGACCGGCCGCCTGCCTGACGTCAACCCTCCTTGGGAATAGGTACTTGCTTATTATCTCATCATGTTGGAGGATATTATCCCTTAGTCGACTTTTACGACATGGGACATGGGAGTAAAGAAAAAACATAGAATGTGTCCAGTTGCTTCTCTCCCCGAGCGTGTCGTAAAAGTCGACTAAGGGATAGTTATCCTCTCCAACATGATGAGATACAATAAGCAAGTGTTCCCAAGGAGGGTTGACGTCAGGCAGGCGGCCGGACTACAGCCGATCCTACATAGAGTGGGATAAAGGCAGGAAGATGATGATGATGATGATGGAGCATTCTAGGACTTGCGTTGTTTGTCAGGCAGGCAGAGCTTAATACCTAGATGTTATCTACATTTGCAATAGTTAAATTATTATCAAACAGACTATTTGGACCTTAATTAGATTAAAGATTACCCTAGTTGTATCTAGAAACTAAATTAGTTTAAGTGGATTAATCGGCAGTCCAAGTAAGACCTCATTTGCCTTTAAAGTGGGGTCTGAGGGGACCATTGAATCTCATGAATAACTCTAACGCAACCTACGCTATTATTAAAAGACCTCTGTAAGAGCACTGGTGGTCTAGTGCTAGCGGTCTCGCCTTCCAATCCTAAGGTGCGCGTTCTGGTTGCGCACCAATGGATTTTTCTGTTTGAATAAGTTAAGTGCGCTATGTCAGTACTCTCAAACGGCGAAAGAAAACGTGGAGAAACCAGCATGTCGTAGAAAAATAGTTCTAAAACATGTGTTAAGAGCCGGAAGGGTCCCTTTAAGGCACTTTAAATCCTAGGCACTTTGAGGCACTTTAAATCCTTTCACCACACTGGTGCAAAATATAACATAAATAGTTATAGAAAGAAAAAAATAACTAGTAACAAGACTATACATGTAGTAGTATAAATATACCTGTTGTTGAAAGATGTTTGGAGACAGTTTTAAACTTTACTGAACTGTGTTTTTTTTATTGTCGCCTGGGGTACAATTTTAGACGTACAAAGTTATGTCATTTTAGATTAGGTATTTAAATGTCTCAGTGCTCGACCTCATAAACTTTTTCTCTTGATTTTTTTACAATATATGTAAAACTTTTTTACAAGTAAAATCGGTTTCTAGTGTTACTAGTTTTTTCGAACCAGTGTGGTGATAGGAATAGGATAGGTTTTATGAATTAACTAGTGAAACGTACTGGGACTTTTTCCGTGTTGAGGTTTTCTTTATTCAAACTTCATCTTCGCGCTGTGTCCTCTAGGAAATTATTTTTGAAAATTATTTTCTCAGCGTCAGGAGGCAACTTTTACCTTCACAAACGGGACGCTGTAGTGCCCGGAACAAATTAAGATGGTGTAGGCTTGCCCAGCAACTATTCCATCCTCTCAGCTTAGTCGGCCTTGTCCACAGGATAGACATGGTCAATACCGTGCGGTGAGGACTAACCCCCAAATACTCAAACGCATCTTAGAGTTGAGCACGTCTCAAGTGACGAGTTTTTGACAGATTTTCATCAAAAACTGTCAAAAAACCGTGACTTGAGACGTTCTCAACTCTGAGTCGCATTTGAGTATTCGGGGGTAAGCCGCGGGCTTCTGCTTCATCGTTTGAATGCTATAAATAGCCGTGACATTATCAGTAAATATCATTACAATTTTACAAGGGAAGCCAAGTCCATCACTCCTACCTACTACACAACTTGGCTAGCCGGGATATCAAAAGCACTTTACTTCCGCCCCACAGGTATCATTTATCAAATAAATTACAGTCTTACGTGTTATGTGCAGAGTTAAGAGTTTTTATGATCATTCTTTTAACTTATATGTGCTTACCTTAGTTTTTATGTACTTGTAAGAAAGCTACTTCTCTGCTGGACTAGAAGTAAAGAAAAAGCATAGAATGCGTCCAGCTGCTTTTCTCCCCGAGCATGTCGTTGACTAAGTAAAAGTTGACTAAGGGATAGTATCCTCTCCAAAATGATGGACCTATATGGGTGATGGGCTGATCACCTGTCACCAAGGTTCACCATATCCATCTTACGATTTTAAATCAGAAGTGTTTGCTAGTTTTTTTATGTTTACTTGTTGCTCTGCTCACCCCATTAGGGATACGAGCGTGATAATATGTAAGAAATCTCTGACAAAGATGTTAGAATAAGTGAGTTGAAGTAAAAATAAGTAGGTCATAATAGCTCAAAGAATAGATAAAACCGTTTAGAAGTAAAATAACATTATCGTCATTTCATCCTCCAATTAGGTTTAGTAGGCCTCCTTTAGATTTTGCCAGTCTTCTTAGTCATCTCTTATTTTTTGTCATTTTTTTAGGGTTTCGTACCGGTGCTAACGGAACCCTATTACTAACCACCGCTGTCCGTCCGTCCGTCTGTCAGCCGGCTGTATCTTATGAAAATATTGATATTTTTGGAGATCGAGGATGGACATAAGAACAATCTGGAAGCGCAAAAAGTCAACATCACGCGGTATTCATAGACGGCCAACCATCCAACTTTTGGCCGCGCACAACATTGCTTAACCTCGGTAGTAATAGGTTCCTCATATTCAGGATATTTTTTGCAAAAAAAGGTAACCTATGTCCTTCCCCGGGATGCAATCTATCTCCTTAGCAAATTTCATCAAAATCGGTTTAGCAGTTTAGGCGTGAAAAGGTAACAGACAGACAGAGTTACTTTTGCATTTATTATATTAGTATAAATAGTATCTAGTAGTATGGATATCACGTACGAATATAAAAGCTTATTCTTTTGGTCGATGGTGATAAAAAACCTAAACTCAATTTCAAAGAAGTTGGGCTGTTATCATTATAAGTCTTTGCTGCCGTATCGCAGCAACGATTAACGCTCAATATCTAACTCTTATTACGAAGGCATAAAGTATACTTTTGAGTGTATGCCTAGTTGTTTTAGTGCCGTGGCCGGGAGCAGACAATTTAGGGATTATCAAGTGACAAGCTGACGGCACCCTCATCACATCTATCTCCAAATTTGATCCAGTTGAATATTTGATGAGGATGATAATGTCGACGGAAAATACATACCTAAGGAAGCAGCATTTTATGCATAGCTCTCTTTTTCCTGGCAATATCTAAACCATAAAAAGTTCTGACGTAGTTCATTAGCAGTAGCACCATTGATGGTACTATCTCGTGTACTTTTATCCTCTAGTACCATTATCAGATGAATACAAATCATGGAACCTCAGCTAATTAACCCATATACCACCTACACACGTCATCAGTGATGGTTCCATTTGGAAGAAATACCAGGAGAACATGAACTAGTAGGAAGTGCCAAGCCATTATAATCTGAGCCTTACATTATTTTGTAAAGCTCTTCATAATTTATGGATGCCTAGTACTTTCCTGCATAGGTTGGTACTTTAAATTTTACTGGCTGACTTACACATGAATGATATATAACAGGAATATTCCACTTATGGTATTGGGTTGCACTAAGAGAGGTATTCCCGAAATTCACCTTCTAGAGTCCTTCCTCACAAAATTTTAATTAGTAATTTAAATCCTCCCGAAATTCACCTTCATCTCCTTGCATGAAAAAAAACAAAGCCGACAAAGCGTGTATACCTCTAGTTAGGTATGTATCAATTACGCAATAAATACCCGTGAAATATCAAATTTCAGACTCACGCTCGCTTTCTACCAGGTGGCTCCCGACTTCGGCAATCTTTTTGTGAACAAAAAAATATTAATTACTTCCAAACTTTATTTTAATCTTCGAAAATGTAATACTCAAATGTTCGCGGTTTAAGTTTTGCAATTATAACTTTAACCTTTGACCGGTTTTTGATTTTACAAGGTGATCCAAAATTATTGTTATAACGTTAATTTAAACGTTTTACTTAACTTAAAGGAAAATTTCCAAAATAATTACAAAGTGAAAACTCGTGAAAGTACCTATTTGAAATTTCTGAAAATAGAATCTTGATTTACTATTGGGGCAGCGTTCAGACGAAATATCCCACAGTTGGCTCAACGGATTCATTTACCTCGTTCACGAGAGATGCCCTTCTGGTAGCTATCCACTCTCGAATAAACTATTGTTCTGTGACACCCTATACTAAAATGAAATCTTTCGCATCGAAGCAAAAGTTAAGGTCTGATCTAGGGGATTGTGCCAGATCCCTTTCATCATCAATTAAGGACGGCGGGCTAGAGTGGCTCCAAATCAATTAGACTAAAAGGGAACTATTAAGTTACGTTCTAGTTGCTACCACCTATTATAAATTGGGCACGTGGAATGAAGAAACGTCACACAAATCTATAGGGATACAGCCCTTGAACTCAGTTTAGAGTTGAACTTCGTTCAATTTAAACATTATGATGGAGCTCGATGAATCCTTACTACGTCATAAGTTCTAAAATCTAAAATAGATTGACGTCATTGTGCAAACTACAAAAAAGGTCTCCAACTACCTATGACGTTTATCAAATAGACGCGTCATACGTTAAACTTAATTGCACGAAAGTAGTGAATTTTCAAAGAAATTCTTCTCGTTTTTTTCAATCGAAACAAAAGCGATTAAAAAACGAGTGCTGACTACGTATCGACATTTTAAATAAATAACACCCAACAGTCACAGACATAGTCCTGACCCCACACTAGGATTCCGTGTCGTGGGTTTCAGAAACTACGAGTACCATGGTTCCACAACAACATGGTTCACAGACCCGGAAGAAATATTTGCAGAACATGCAAACATTTCGTCTGCAGCTGGAATCGAACCAGTTATATAGTAAAAACAAATGACGTAGTCTTGCTTTTGGCACAATTTCAAAAACCACTACAAAAAAGCTGTTTTGTTCCGCATTTTGCATTGTTATGAATTCACATACAAATGTTAAACTCAATTTAGCAATTTCACATGTCGAAGATTGCCTTTGAATAATTTAGGTGGATTGGTGATGCGGAAAATGTTTTTCATTTTAATTGCTGGTTATTCAAAATAAATATTTCAGGTATACCGTAATTATTTTTAAAAATGTCAGTAAAAAAATTGTCAGTTTGAAAAAAAAACAATACCTACATTTTTGTAAAAATGTCCACAAATAACTATAGGTTGGTAATTTCCAGGCTCAATAGATACTAACTCGTGCTGAAGTGCAAATGGGAGTTCTTTCATCCCACTGAAATTAATTATTTAGGTATTCGACGCGAAGCAAATTGGCGACGAACGCTATTCAGTGGAGCTAATAAAATTTGCAGAATATTTTTTGAACATTTCAGTTTCAATAAGCGGTGGAATCACATTGAACTCAATATATTTTATGACTACTGTGGTATATATGTGACAAGAAATCTTTGAAAGAGTAAAGGAATATAAGAATAAGAATAAGAATTCATTCAAATCTGTTCTACGGTTACGGTGTGATTGAGGCACAAATATACACCGTCACATCCACACATCCTCACAAACTTTCGCATTTATAATATTAGTAGGATTTCATTTTCTTTGTTTTAACATCAAGACTGGTCAACTTAATTAAAGTTTAACGACACAACCACATACAATGAACGCTGCAGGATAATCAAAACTTCAGAATTATAAAACAATCTGTTACGCAATTATTTTTACAATAAGCAATCTATTTTCAACAAATATCAATGATATCTTACTTAGTTTTTATTTTGTTATTCGATCAAATAACTTTAAGCTTTTTATCAACCATCAAAATTCAGAACCATACTACTGCGATTTCAGTGTTCATAAATTTCAAAATTTAACTTCTTAACCTCATCCATTCCACTAAAAGGCTAAGTACATTTAAAAGCACTTTCACTTAAGTGAACTTAGCCTTCTACTTAGATGTTATGATTCAGTTAATTAAACATTAATAATAAAAAAAGGAATTTTGTTAAGCTTCCCATTTGTATTTTTTTACGGTGCTTTTTGTTCAGATATTCTTACGTAGGTAAGTATTTTTTCTGGAAGGCAAAATAAGAACAAAGAATAGGAAACTGTCGGTGGAAGCTAGTTAGCAGTAGTATCACATTTTGTATTTTAAATGTACGTAATTTGGATAGCGTTTGGATAGTGTAGGCAAAACTTGCCTCCTGACGCTGTATAAATAATCTGCTGTTAAATGGTTAAGGCCTTGAACCAGTAACCTTTGTGAAATTTGGAGAAAAACTAGTAGTAGTTAAGGCCTTATAGTTAGATGGTTGGATTTTTTAGATTTTATGGATGTAGCTGGTTTAATTTGTACTAACCTATTCATTTTTTATTAACCTATATTGTCCCACTGCTGGGCAAAAGTCTCCCCCAAGCTCCGCCAACCATTTCTGCCCTTCGAGGGCACCACCATTCTCTCTCCTATAGAATTAGAAAAAGTTTAAGTCGTAGTTTATAATTTGAACTTTCGGCAACAGCTGCAACGTCCATAAAATTAAGATAACTAGTTAAAACTAAAAATTTGAATACTCTAAGCATTTATTTTAGAAAACGTCACAGCTGTTAAAGCTACACAAATTTATTAAGATTACCAAAAAACTCGTTTATCTCCATAGGTTTTAAAGCAGAATTTACATAAATATTACTTTGCGGCTAATACCAAGCTTTTGTTTAATGATAAAATATGAGTGTATTTTTTTAATGTTGACTTTAAAATCGTTTTTAATGCCTCTAACATATCTTAAACACAACAAAATAGATTTTTTTTTAGTACCTACTCGTACAAATAGATACCAAAACTTTTTTGTTATGAAAACCTTAAATCTACTGCTACTTATGGCGACTATGTACATAGGTCACAATGTCAATATGGTGAACCAAATTGACACATCTGAAATCAGGACAAGAAATGAACTAATAATTTATATTGTTTTGCGTTAATTCAATTTATATTTCCAAATAGGTGTTTCGAAAATGATCTTAGTGATTTGAAAAAATAAAGCATTTTTGACTTGGACTTTGACTTGAAAGTCCTTACTATTTTCTTTTCATAACAAAACTATCTATGTATATAGGTGATACTTAATGCTAATTAGAATTTTCTTCCAGCTAACTTATGTGAAACTAGCAGCCGCCCGCGGCTTCGCTCACGCGGTACCCAGATAAAAAGTACCCTATGTCCCATTCCAGCACACGTAGGAGGTACCTACTATCCTCATTATTCATTATAATATAGTGTACGCTAAACGATGACTAAAGTATTGCCATCTCTTACCATTTCATAATGACAAACAGTGACAGGGCTAACTTTAGCGAACGAATATGAATAATAGGGTATGTAAGTATATTCCGTAGTTTTTGCGTAAAAGAGTAACAAACATACCTAAATCAAAAATTAAGAAATTTCGGTGAATTTAGTAAAAATTTTGAGAGTTAAGGTAAACTTTTCAAAACGCAACGATAGCGCGTCAAAATTTGATCAGAATTAGCAGCGACATCTAGTTATCAGACGTAGAATTACGTCAGAACTCCATGAATAATCAAGATTGGAAACTTAGCCAGTAATAATTTATGCTTCCTTTCACAGGTACTTTGACATTGACAGCTCCTTTTCCATATGTTTTGTATCATCTATTACTAATCTTTGGTATCATCGCTGTCATAATATGTCAAAATAAAAGTATTCTATTTTTCATGAAAAACATGCCAAAAATAAAGAATTTACAGGTACTTATGAAATCAACTAAATGAGAAAAATCGGCTCT
Source organism: Scotopteryx bipunctaria (assembly GCA_949320045.1). NCBI lineage: Eukaryota > Metazoa > Arthropoda > Insecta > Lepidoptera > Geometridae > Scotopteryx > Scotopteryx bipunctaria. The sequence goes on from OX439449.1 coordinate 9,598,908, forward strand.
TTAATTTGATATAAGTTTTGTGCAGTTTTAGACCGAAAATTGATTCCAGGTTTTCATCCCTTTTCACCCCTTTAAAGGTTGAATTTTGAAAAATCCCTTCTTAGTACACCCCTACGTACCAAGGTTTACCTACACCGAAAATTTCAAGTCTCTACGTCCAGCAGTTTAGGCTGTGCGTTGTCTGTCAGTCAGTCAGTCAGTCAGTCAGTCAGTCAGTCAGTCAGTCAGTCAGTCAGGACAAAGATTCTTATAATATAAGATTGGGAGAAAAATAGAGATAGCACTATAAATTGGACATCAGACATCAAATTGGATAAAATATATAGCCTCCCCTGACGAATAATCCTAGAATACTGAAGAAGTTAGATCGGTACTTTTATAACTTTTACTTTACTACTGCCGCATGTCCTAAGGGGACACAGTTTTACTGCAGCTGAGCTTATTTTATTCTGCGGTACACTTCGTACGTATAAATTGTTTTCCACTATACAAGATATACGAGAGCTGGATGGGTAGATGTATGTATGTTCGTATGAGCTAGTGGCCAACTCTAGTGACGGCGTTTTTAGGCCGCCTAAACGCCTTCGTCATTGCTTAACGACTTAAGAGCCGGAACTGACAACGTGCCCTCCGAAGCATGGAAACGCTCAGCTCGTAATGCCACTTGCAGTCAACCATCCCAATTGTGACCGTGCACATCGTTGCTTAGCTTTAACGATCAATCAAAAACGCCAGGAAGCTACGCCACGAGCGCTTCGACGATAGGTAGATGACTACCACAGCTAGGTTATCTACGGGACAGTGGCATCGAGATGGAAGAGGGTAGGATGGCAGTTCAGGATAGGGATGTTTGGGCAGACCTTTGCCAATCCTACTTCTAAGTATCGTATTTCCTACTAATATTATAAATGCGAAAGTTTGTGTGTGTGAATGTTTGTTACCACGTATCTCCGTAACTACTTAACCGATTTTGATGAAATTCGGAATGGAAATCAAAGGGTGTCAAATTTTACAGCACGCGAGCGAAGCCGCGCTGTGAAACTAGTGGCTTATAAAATTCTATTTACTCGAATTCAATATCAATTAGAATTAAAAATCATTTGTACCTAAGAGACAATTTCAGGCACCCCATTGGGCCATAAACCAGTATAATTTCAACGCTAAGTAGGTACTTAATTGGATAAGGTCAATATTAATTCAGTGGAAACGAATTGGATTATTTTTAGATTTCAATTAATTCTGGTTTCGGTAGATATACCTATGATTGGAAGTATGACCTTTTAGATACTTGAAAAGATGGATCGGATTTCCAACCCTTCGACCCTTAACCACTTTGCGCCTGTCGTCCCTTAAGTTTAGCAGAAGACATATCAACCACAAGGGAAGAAAAATATTGCTTGTGATCGTTAAAGGATACATACATATCGTGCCCGTATCCCTAATGGGGTAGGCAGAGCCACTTTCAAACCTTCAGACACTCTTGATTCAAAGTCCCAAAATGGATATGGTGAACCATGGTGATAGGTGATAAGCCCATCGATCAGCCCAGTTGATCGTTAAAGTATTTACAATATTTACACCGTTTTTATAAATATACTCACATACTACGACGAGCCTCAGGATGACTCCTCGACCGATGGACCGATGACACGCATACTTTCAGTCACATTTAATCTCGGATTCAAAATACAAATATACCTTAGGTATATTACTTAGGTGAAACGAAAAGGCACTCGCGCCAAGTCTTATTAACTAAGTTAAATATTAGATCTGCTTTCAGAACTCTACAAACAGCCCACCAAATTAGTCGAATCAAAAATGCAGCGAGTTCCAACATAACTAAATATATGTTAGATATAGGGTCGCTGTTTCTGAGAGTTTTGAGGGCAGAAGGTTTACGGTGAAGGTAAACATCGTGAGGAAACCCGCGACTTAGTTATATCAGTACGTATTGACCATGTCTTTCCTATGGACAAGGCCGACTAAGCTGAGAGGATGGAATAGGTGCTGGGCAAGCCTACTCCATCTTAATTCGTCCCGGGCACTACAGTGTCCCTTTTTAAGGTAAAAGTTGCCTCCTGACGCTGTATAAATCATCTACTATAGATGGTAAAAGGCCTTAGTTTGAGTGCAGAGTTTGTGATGGCGTTATGAGTAACCTTCAAGTTACGTTGTAAACTAACATCATTATTTGCCTCTAGGCTCTCAAAGTGAGCAGACGTGTTGTCGATTTTGCGAATAATTAAATTGGAGTTGAGGCTTCGCCCCCGGAACTTCGCCCTGAGCTGGTGCTTTGCCCCGAGTTCTGGCTGCTTCTTCACTTCGCGGTCATAGTGAGTGAGCGCACTTTTTTGCTTTTCGTCGGATCCGAACCAGCGGTGTTCTGCGTCTCAGCCGATGCACGTGACAACTGAGCCAAACGGGCGGTGAGCGACCGCGACGAAATTAAACTACACTACCCGAGTCGTGTGCTACGCGTGTCTACAGCGCCTGCTACGCACTGCGCTACGAAGAGGCTACAACAGCCCATCGGCTACGACACGTTGCACACGAAATAGCTTCGCTTCTAGTGAGTACTTACTCAATTGCAACACTCACTGGCACTTACTACAATCATTCCAAAAGCGTTAGCATAATTAGTGAGTAGCTGAAGTACAGATCCTTATCATGGACAAATTCCTGGTTGATAAGAGGCTGACTGAAAAGTCTCCTAGCGAAAGTAACTTAAATGATGCTAGTAAAAGAGACGAAACTACCCCACCTAATTTCGCACTACAGCGAGGCAAGAGATGCAGGAAAAGTGAATGGCACTCAGACTTGAGTGATTTTAAAACCGAAATGAAAGAGATGATGGGAACTCTGCTGGCTGAGCAAGATAAGGAACTTAAAAAGTTCTTTTCCCCTACCTTGGCTGACCTACAAAAAACCAACCAGAACATTGAAAGTTCTATTGCCCTATTAATGATGAAAAATGAGGAATTGACAAATAAAATCACTCAATTGGAACATCAAAAGAAAAAAGACATGGAATGTATCTCAATCCTGGAAAACAGAATCGAAGATCTTCAAAGAGCTGACAGGAAAAACAACATAGAACTAAAAAATGTTCCTAAAAGTAATAATGAGTCTAAGGAAGACATGGTAAACATGGTTGTACGCTTGGGTAAAAACATTGACTGCAAGATTGACAGCAGAGATGTCACTGACATCTTTAGAGTGCGCGGAAAAAAGGAGGGACAAAATGCACCAATTATTGTGGAGCTTTCGTCTACTATTTTGAAGTCCAATGTTTTGAAACAGAGCAAGTCCTTCAATATCAAAAATAAGAGCAAACTTCGTGCTAAACACTTGGGCTTTACTAAAGACGAAGAAACGCCCATCTTTGTCTCGGAACAGCTAACAGTGAAAGGTTCCAGGCTATATTACCTCGCAAGAGACCTTGCAAAATCTAAAGGCTACAAGTTCTGCTGGACCTCATTTGGCCGAGTCTACGTGAGAGAGCATGAAAATGCTCCCATAATAACAATCAGTACGGAAACCCAGGTGGCTGGCTTGATGCAGGCCTCGTGACTAGTTTTACTGTGGACACCAACAGAATTTCAAGTGTTGTGCCATTTTAGTATAAAATTTAATAGGTTTACAATATATTATATAAAATATACACTTTACACATTACTCTACTTCACCACCAATACATCACATATAAACTATCCAATGGGGTGTCAATTCTCATCTGGTGATTATGTAATGACCTCATTTCTCTATCTGTTTTCTCATGATGGATAATCCCATAGAAACAATCAATGAATTAGACAATATAGAATTCACTTGTTCTTTTGAAAGTAAAACCGAAGATCTTTCACAAAAACTTCAAAGAAATGCCTCTGATTTTGCGATAGTGATGCAAAACATTAGGAGCATCTATCGTAACATTGATGATTTTCAAATGTCATTAGCTCAACTTACATTTGAAGTAGACGTGATAGTTCTAACTGAATGCAGACTTAACCCTTTGAAACCAATCCCTTCCATAAACAACTATAGTTCATTTGCAACAGTTAATCATCTCAATCAATGTGATGGAGTCACGGCCTACGTAAAAAGTAATTATAATTCCAGAGTATTGGAAATACAATTAGAAAAAGCATCATGTCTTCAAATACATATTTCTAACCTGATCATTTTATGTATTTATCGTTCACCTTCCACGAGTAATGCTGAAAGTTTTATAGTTTCATTGAATGATCACTTAGAAACTCTTAAAACCTATGAGCAAATAATAATTGTGGGAGACATAAATATTAATATTATAGCTAAACCAAAAGAACAGAGTAAGAAAAAAATAATAGACTCCATTATTTAAATGCACTGTCAATAAACGGTCTTTTCCCTGGTCATTATCTACCTACTAGAGAGGATAGCTGTCTTGACCATTGCATGATCAAACTCAATAAAGCTAAGAGTACTGCTACGATCGCAGTTCTCCACACTTCTACTACTGATCACCGGATGGTACTTCTTAACCTCTCTAAAGTTTTTAAACCGACTTTCATTCATAAAACGAAACCTATTATAAATTATGAAAAAGCGATAAATGATCTGGAATTTAACCTTCTAGATCTTTTACAACTAAACGACCCTAATATCTTGTCGAAACTTCTAACAAATAGAATACAAAAAAGTCTTAAAGACAATACACAAATCATTTACATATCAAGAAGTAAGCGTATTCTCAAGCCTTGGATTACTTTAGGGGTACTTCGTTGCATAAAAAATAGGAATAACATGCAATTAAAATTACGTTCTTATCCTAATGATGAAATTCTTAAAATAACATTTAGAAGATATCGTAACTACTGTAACAACTTAATAAAAAAATTAAAGCGAAAATATGAACGAGACCAACTAACTGAAAACGCACCAAATAGCAAAGCTCTCTGGAAAACTATTAATAATATAACTCAGTACAAAACTGTTACAACCCCAAATACTCAGCTGCTTAGTCTAAAGTCTACCCCAACACACTCAGTTAATGCAGTAAACAGTTACTTTGTTAGCATTGGACAAACACTAGCTGAAAATATTTTAAAACAAAACTCAGCACATGAAAATAATAACATACATGTTAACATGCATGTAAATCAAGTCTCATCTTTTGTATTTCTTGAAACAGATCATAAAGAAGTTCTAAATGTTTTTCTAAGCCTAAAAACCAAAAGTGCCCCTGGGTGGGACAATATCTCATCTAATTTCATAAAACTAGCCAAACATTTATTAGTTCCCATAATTTGCCATTTAGTTAACTTATGCTTTCGCACTGGAACCTTTCCAGATGTTCTCAAAGAATCAATCATAACGCCCGTGCATAAGAGTGGGGATGTCACTGACGTAAATAACTATAGACCAATTTCTGTCCTAACTTCAATCTCTAAAATCTTGGAAAAACTTATAAATAAAAGACTACTTAATTATCTGAACACATATAGCCTCATATCAAAATCGCAGTTCGGCTTTAGGCAAGGTCTTTCGACCGAGGATGCCGTCACTCAGTTGAGCACTGTCGTAGCAAAAGAAGTAGATAAAGGATTGAAATGTATAACTGTATTCCTGGATCTAAAAAAGGCTTTTGATACAGTCTCGTTTCCCATTCTCCTACAAAAACTTGAACTGCTGGGCATAAGGGGCACCCCCCTGGCTCTACTAACAGATTACCTTCATGACCGTAAACAAAGAGTCAAGATTGGTAATACAATAAGTGACAGTGCTTTTATTACATACGGTGTCCCACAAGGGAGCGTACTGGGACCTACTCTATTTTTAATGTACATGAATGATCTATGCAACATGACCTTACAGGATGGACATATCTTTTCCTATGCGGACGATACAGCTATAGTATTCTCTGGCAAATCCTGGGATGATGTAAAATATAAAACAGAAAAAGGACTTGCACAGGTAAATAGCTGGTTAAAGCAAAACCTTCTTACCCTCAATATAGCTAAAACGAATTATATCTGCTTTACAATGTACAACCGTACTCAACCAGATTTAAATTTCAATATAAAAATACACAAATGTGCCCTGCGTAACCGTTCGTGTGAATGCTCAACAATCAGTAAAGTAGAAAGCACTAAATATCTAGGCGTCATCATAGACCAGCGCCTATCCTGGCACGCACATATAGAACAACTCATGAACAGAACAAGAAAATTCATGTGGATTTTTAAAAACTTGAGACATGTTGCTTCTAACATCCTCCTTAAGAGAATATATGTTGCGCTTGTACAATCTACTCTGAACTACTGCATACCAATCTGGGGTGGAGCTACCAAAACTAACTTTTTAGATATTGAAAGAGCGCAAAGGTCTCTGCTCAAAGTCATGTATCTAAAACCGTATAGATATCCCACTGAAATGCTTTATTCTGAGGTGAGTATACTCTCCGTCCGGAAATTATTCATTCTTAGTACGGTAGTAAAACTTCATAAAACTCTTAATTACGACCCAAATAAATTAAATCGTAGAAGGAAAGATAATGTAATAGACATAGTTAATGTAAAATCTCGGTACGCGACTCGTCAATACTTTAGACTTTCTGCTAAACTTTATAATACAATAAACAAGCTGTTAAATATTTATGCAATGAACTCCTATAACTGTAAAAACGAATTAACTAAATGGTTACTGACTAAAAGCTATGAAAATACTGAGGCCTTATTGGAAATTATCTCATGAAGTAATTAAATTGTATCTATATATTTTTCCTCTTACCTATAAACCTAATCAATTAACAAACATCCACTGCAAACATACATACGACACCATACAAACACAGTCACTTACACACACACTCACACACACACACACATACACACACACACACACACACATTCCATCTGTTACCCAGACTCTTACGAGACTGGTGCTCTCAGTGGAACTCATACACGCACCTCCACACTCTGCATGTAACTTTGTATACCTAGTTTAAGTACCTACTTACTATAATTATAAATGTATAATGTTGCTCTAACTTCAGAAAACTGTATAAGACCTATGCAAGAGCGAAATCTCCTATGACAAGTATTCTTTACTTAAAAGGAGATTTCATCCATGGTTGATGATAATGTAACATTGAAAGCGAAATAAAACATTTATTACTATTATTACTATTACTATTTACAAACCTTAGTGGTTTTTTTAGGATTTCGTACCATAAGTGTGCCAACGGAACACTATTATTAAGATTCAGCTGTCTGTCCGTCCGTCCTTCCGTCCGTCTGTCAGCGGGCTGTATCTCATGAACCGTAATAGGTATAGAGTTGAAATTTTCAGTGTGTATTTTTATTGCAGCTATAACAAAAAATAAACAATGTCATACATTAAATGCAAGTTTGTTTGTGTGAATTCATGTTTCTTCCCACGTATTTCTGTAATTACTAAACTGATTTTGTTGATATTTAGAATATAGATAGGATAAGTAATAATGCGTTACATTGTAAGCAGTATGTTCCAGTTCACAATCTTTCGACAGTTTACAATCTTGCGAGATAGTTTATAATCTAACGGTGTTTACAATTATATAACACAGTCACGGAGTTTTGTGGAATGTTCCAATGTAGACCCAGCTTACAATGTTCCCACCGACAAGTGAACATGACGTGTCGGCAGTTCCATCGGTGCAGCGTTCCATAAAGCAAAACTTTATTAAAACTCCACTTAACCTCTTTGGTGTACCGAAAAGCGTTTATAAATGAAAAAAATATTCTGTTTGGACTGAAAGTGCTTTTAGTTGGACGCCGCACATGATGGAATTAAAAAGAATTTTAGTTAAGCGATCATTGGTTTGTTGGAAACGGTCCATAATACGTTGATTTAGTTTACGCATCTTTGTTTGCGTTGACGTATGACCCTATCTTCTTTAAGAAAATAAACCCCTTCTGGGAAAGCTCACTCTATGGTAGATGTCATCCTTGCCGAAGAAATCTTCGAGGTCAAGACCTTTCTATTATCAGAAAGAAACTTACAACCAATACAAAGTCGTTTGCAACGGTCTTTAGATAGCTTACCTGATTCTGATCCGTTGACACGCTAAATGGCAATACTGATCTGTTGAGCCAAATAAGAACCAGCTCTTGGATCGCGCTTCGACCAGACGCCCTGAAAGACCTTTCTTAATTTAAATAAAAAATTGAGTGAAAGTCGAAATTTCAATATTCCTTAAAATTACGTAGACCATACACATACATTATTATTATCACGCCCGTATCCCTACTGGGGTGGGCAGAGCCGCAAGTAAAAATAAGAAAACTTGCAGCCACTTCTGATTTAGTTCTAAGATGGATAATGGTGACAGGTGATCAGCCCATCACCTACATAAGTGATCCACCATATTGGAGAGGGATCATTATGGACACGTAATCGCATAAACTCTTTCTAGAATAAAATTTTGGTAGAAAATGTAACGTATTCTACATTCAGCACTACGCAAATCTCTCGCTACCAAATTACACTTTTGCGGTGTGATTCATTTTAATATTTTAAAAGTTTTCTACATTTTTGGAACCGTGTCAAAATTATATATAAGTGCCGAAAGGAATGGTACAAATAGGTGCTGAAAATATTCGTACTAACGTAGAATAATTCATTTCCCAGGCCAATCGTGACAAAATTACTTGAAATCAAAGAACGAAACGGGGTAAAATAAAACTCTCTTTCAACTTCGGCTAAAATATTCATATAATTTTGCTAAGAACACCCGGCTGCGGTGAAATACGGGTTCTTTTATTAAATTGTTCTGTTTTAGTTAGCGTCTGGAGGGCATAACTCGTTTCCTGTGCAAAGTATTGCACACGATAAGTTTCTGAAGCTGGAGTTTTAGAAAACTGTGACCGCTGTTGTTCACATTTAGGGAGCTCTATCCATCGAGAGTACTCGTGGTCTAGTTGATAGCACCCCGCCTTCTGATCCTAAGGTGGTGGCTTCAAATCCGGTCATATACCAATGGATTTTTCTGTGCAAAAATGTATGTGCGCTATACCAGTATTCTCAAACGGTGAAGGAATATATCGTGAGGAAAGTTGGATTGTATTGTATTGTATGTTTTGCCATCTGCCACGGTTTTCGGTCTAATGAAGAGCGACGTTCCCCAGCTGTTCAGACACCTATTCAGGACCAGCGTTTGAGGCTTCTACCTCTAGGTCCTTTACTCTCTATTTCGCCTGTAATTATAGTAGTTTCTTCATGCTATCAATAATTTAATACTATACTTATCTAAGTATATCTTCCTGCATTTTATCTGCTGCTTCTCTCCCCGAGTATGTCGTAAAAGTCGACCAAAGGATAGTATCCTCTCCAACATGATATGATACAATAAATAAGTATTCCCATGGAGGATTGACGTCAGGCAGGCGGCCGGTCATAAAACACCTTAGCCAAAACTCTTAAAGCATGATCCAAGTATCGTGCTGTGCTGACCCCACATAGAATGGGATAAGGGCAGGAAGATGTTGATCTTCCTGCATTTTATCTACTTTATATAGGATCGGCGCAAAATGTTTTCTAGAATTTCTTTTTATATATAAAAAAGTACATGTACGGAATCCTTTGTGTACGAATTCGATTACCAGTTTTTTACTGAAGTTATCAAATGCCAGAAAACGACTCAAAGTTACAAACTAAAGAATGAAATAGATTGCTTTAACCTGTTCTACGGACGTTCAAGCTACAAGCTAGATCGATTACCTTATTACAGATTCATAATGGCATCTCGGGGACAAACAAATTGACGTCGACAACTGTGCTCTATCGATAGCAGCTTCTAGGCACAGTTGGATCACTACACCCATTATTTACATAGGATAACTTATAGCATCTATATATAAATTCATCACCATCATTCGCAAACCTACTTCATCTTCTGCTGGGTGTAGATGTGTGATATGGGTATACCTTCCTTTGTGAGTGCCATTCTCAACGGGCCGTTACCGGCCTCATCCAGGTCCGGATATTATACGGAAATTCATTCTTATGTAAAAGGTAGCCAATTTTATGTTTAAACACACCTCTGACTACTCTGTTTAGTCAATTTTTAAGTACCTTCTCGATGGTTTTGGTGGTTAGTGACATTTTTCATAAGTTTTTGACTATTTGCATATTTCCGGAAATCAACGATAACATTGTCTGATTTAACTTAAACAACATTTATATTGCTAAACAAATACTTTATCGGTAAGAATAAATGTTATGAATTTCGAAGTTTTTTAAATCGTTTCAATCCTATTATTCTGACTTTCAATTAAATATTGCTGATTCATTACTCAAATCACTAAGCCAACCTTTATTCCATTCATTATAATTAGCCTATTCCATCGCCATTAAAACCAATTCATCCCATTCATGTCTACAGTTCAATTACTTTTAATCTAATCTCCCGTAAATGCCAGTTGATATTCACCAAACAGATTTCCACCGTTCCAGCAACTTTCTAAAATCCGTTCAATTTGTTGATTACGTCTTTTGTAAATAACGGATTGTGGTTCAAATCAAAGCATTTCTGGTGAATCGATGCAAATAATTGACGAGTGCCGGAACCTAAATTTGACTTTGCTATAATTGATTGGCTTCACGGACCTTGGTGACGTGGCGGGCTGTATCCTACTGTCGGACCTTCGATCAATAATCGAAGTGTCGGACAAATATTTGATCGAGCGAGCGAAAATCTCAGTGGCAACTTGGGCGATTTAGCGATGTATGTTTGTGGATATTATGTGTGTTAGAGCATAACTTTCGAAACGTTAATCCAATCTGGATGCAACTTGGTAGGTCAATAGATTGTGCTACGAAGATTCGCTGGGAAGCAAAGCATCAGTGAAGGGGTTACAAAATCATTGGGTTCCCAAAAAAGTAAAAATAAAAGTTTTACAGATGTGTCGAGTACAATGTGATGAAAACACGATGAGGCACGTTACAAACAACTTACAAGCTGTTAAGTTTCGTCTGATCATAGAGAATAAGGGGCCTGAACGGATTTGGCTAAAACTTAGAACATACTCGTACGTAGCTTGTTAAAGATTTTTATCTGAGTAACACGTACACCGTACATTAGTAAATTAAACATGTATTTGGAAGTTACGGTTATCATTAGATAAATGTTACCAATAAAACTAACTCACGTGCGTGAAACACGTAAACCAATGTTCACCAACATGATTAACCCCCGAATACTCAAATGCAACTCAGAGTTGAGCACGTCTCAACTCACGGTTTTTTGACAGTTTTTGATGAAAATCTGTCAAAAAAAAAACGACATTTGAGACGTGCTCAACTTTGAGATGCGTTTGAGTATTCGGAAGTAAGTCTTTAGGTAGAGCTAAAGGCTCGTTTGCGAAGCGTGGTGACGATCGGTGGAGTTAGAATTTAACAGAATAGTGGCCAAAGTGTAGTAGGAATAAATCTTTTTACTTAGGTATACTATAAATGCAAAAGTTAGTGAGGATGTTTGTGCCTCAATCACGCCTAAACGGCTGAACGGATTTGAATGAAACTTGGAATGTACATCGTACATTGTACTGGATTAAAATATAGGCTATTCAATATCCGGGTACCACGCGAGCGAAGCCGCGGGCGGCAGCTAGTAAATGATAAATAAATATTTGTGGATATTTCACACAGCGCCATCTAGTCCCAAACTAAGCACAACTCGTACTATGGGAACCAGATGGCTGATAGAATACTTTTACACTTTTTGTTTTTGTAAATACATACATACATACATACGTATTATTAACACGCCTGTATCCCTAATGAGGTGGGCAAAGCCGCAAGTAAAAAAGCTTGCAGCCACTTCTGATTTAGTCCTAAGATGGATATGGTGAACCATGGTGACAGGTGATCAGCCCATCGCCCATATACAGGTGGTCCATCATGTTGGAAAGGATTTTTTGTAAATACATTATTACAACACCCAGAAGAAACAGAAAGTAACACATTGGTGTACATGATCCCTTACATTTTATTGTAGTGGCACACCCTTGCAGTTTTATGAGGCTCTCAAAGATAATCAGTTTATGTTTCATCGTAAATGATTTAATACAAATTATATACAAATACTTTGGTATGATGTCCCAGGAAATTATGAAGCAGAAATAAGAGTAAATAAAACGCAAGATGTTAATCCTAAACCCAATGTCAATAATAAGTACTATCCCAATGGAACAAGTACTTCTTTCAGGAAGCTTCAACAAGTCTGTTTTCATGTATGTATAGAAATAAAACTTAAATCGGTCTAACACGGTTCAACTCGTCCCGGAACCATTCAAAGGAACTCAAACAAAATTCCAACTTTGCAGCAATTCCAGCTTTGCAGCTTTTCCAGCTTACCTACTAACTACCGAATATTTTACCCCAACAAAATGTAGTGGAAATATTCGGATCGGCACGACATTGACCGAGCGGCTCGCATTATTCAATGTGCGCTGATACAAAGTTATGTTTGCGACCGTAAAAAACAAGTCCACGAGGAACGCTCTCCCTTTTCATTGGTAAAGCAAACATCTATTGCGGTATCGGCGATAAGGGTAAGTTTGCCCGTTCAGTTTACCCTTTGCTGAATCCTTTATCTTGTTTTTTATATTTTGTACACAGTGTATCATGTGCCCTTAAATTCTGTTGTTAAGATAAATACACCTACTTTACTTACGTCCTTATACATTGATTGAGAGCACTGGTGTTCTAGTTGGTAGTGACCCCGCCTTCCGATCGTAAGGTCGTGGATTCAAATCCGGTCGGGTACCAATGGATTTTTCTGTGTGAAAAATTTATGTGCGCTATACCAGTACTCTCAAACGGTGAAGGAAAACATCGTGAGGAAACCCGCAGCTTAGACAGCTCCGCACGTATGGACCATGTCTTTTCTGTGGACAAGGCTGACTAAGCTGAGAGGATGGAATAGGTGCTGGGCAAGCCTACTCCATCTTAATTTATCCCGGGCACTACAGCGTCCCGTTTGTGAAGGTAAAAGTTGCCTCCTGACGCTGTATAAATCATCTACTATAGATGGTAGAAGGCCTTACACATTGATTTTAATAATGTCATATTAATTTCTAAGGTTCCGAGACAAAATAGTGAAAGGGCAAAGCTTACTTGTACGTCTGTCCAACTGCAATGCAAGACTCCCTCCCTGCTGATTATCTCAGCAAATAGCTATCGACTTATGATTTTTAATCTTATAGCAAGTGCAAAAAATATTACAGGATTTCATTTTCATTGCTAAATCGGTAGAATAAGGTTTTAGGAATAATAAAAACAAACAAACTTTACGTATGTCCCTAGTTTTCTACTTATCTCGCCACACTGTGCCCGAAGACGTATTACTAGAATAGACAGTTCACTATTTGAGAATACGTGACGGTATCCTGGTCATTACGTCACACCTGCGCTGACACACCATATTTATCGCCAAGTTGCAATAGATTACGATGTTCGTGTATTGATGGTGAAGGCAACAGTATTAACTTTACTAGCTTCCACTCACGGCTTCAGTCACATAAAAATAAATAATAAATAACACCCAACAGTCACATACATAGTCCTGACCCCACACTAGGATTCCCTGTGTCGTGGGTATCAGAAACTACGAGTACCATGGTACCACAACACCCAGACCCGGAAGAAATATTTACAGATCATGCAAACATTTCTTCCGCAGCGGGAATCGAACCCGCGCCTCTTGCGTCTCTGCCGAGCAATCGCCCGCCACGCCACCGAGGCCGTCAAATATTTGCAGAACATACAAACATTTCTCCCATAGAGCGTAAGTCAAATAATTCGAGGCCACGAACTATGTACGGAATATTTCAAGTTTCATTCAAATCGGCCCTGCTGTTTACGCCGCGATTAAGGCACAAACATACAATACCCTCAAACCCTAACTTTCAGATTTATACGAAGGATTGAAAGCATAAAATTGGTAGGTAAATGCTTTCTTCTTTTTACTCGTCGTTTATCATCAACTAGATATGTCTGAGACCTAATTTATTAGGATCACGTGTTTCCCATAAACTTTTAATGCACACTCCACGCCTAAAGAACCTAATATTACGCTTTATGACCTGGGTCTGGGGTGTGCTTAGATTTATCAATCAGTCCGCCAAGTAACCTAAGATTTTTTTATAGTGTAAATGCTTTGTAGGCGTACGTATTTTCGTAAAAACAGTGTTGAAATTTATTTCCTGATTTAACTTCGGTGGTCGCGTTACTTATTTCAGAATACGAGTACGAGATAAGATGATCTGATTATTTAAAAAAATCACCATTATATTAAAGTACAATGACGTTGCCGTTTGACGCTTCTATTTGTAAAACCATCAAAATCTCTTGCATCTAGGACTTAGGGTTTAAACTGTCCGTTGATCATTTAGTAACGTAACAGTGTTATATATTTAGGTTTTCTACTATTTAAAACTTTTATTTTCCATTGAAGAGTTTCATTCAATACCGTTGACACCTGACGTCGAGTACATCGAGATCCATATAGATCCTATACAATTACTTCTTCTTTTTTAGAGTTCCGTACACGCCAAAGGTGCCAACGGGACTATTACTAATCCACCGCTATCCGCCCGTCCGCCCGTCTGTCATCAGGCTGAATCTCAAGAAGTAGACAGTTGAAATTTTCAGAGTCTATATTTCTATTGCCGCTATAACAACAAATAATAAAAATAAATGGGGGCCCCATACAATAAACATTTATGTACCTACCATGGTATGGAACCCTTCGTGTGCGAATTCGACTTGCACTTGAACTGTTTTTTAGTTATTTACCTAGATCCTTACTTACCATATTACTAGACAAGGAAAAATACCACCATCGATAGAAAACAAATAGAAAACATTGTTATTTAGAAATAAATTCCTTCTGTAAGCCACACATGAAAAATTCATATAAATACAGGGTTTGGGACACCAATTGTTCATTCGTTTTGGCATGACACGTTAAATTGGACAAAAGGTTTCCTTTTTCAGTAAAATGTTATAAATTCCGACATTGAAACTGTAACGAAATTGAAAAATATGAACGTTTTAGATTCTAAAAACGAGTTTATTAGACGTGTTTTTTACACTGGGCTACAATTAGTGTAATAATAGCTATAAATGCCCGATTTGCATTTAAAAATACTCGCGACGACCTCTGTGGCGTGGCGGGCGAGTGCTCGGCTGAGAAGCAAGAGGCGCGGGTTCGATCCCACATAGACTGAGATAATTGCAGGATGATGATGATGATGATGATGGTAAAAGAAACTTTCAGCTAAAAATATAAATTACATAGGCACAAAATACAAAAGAAACAGTCGGGCTGAAACAGAAAACTGTTACAAACTGTTTATAGATGGCTCATATGATTCAGATACCTATCTAGTTTGTATCTTACTACGTCCATGGATATCTAGTAAAGTAGTAGGAAGTTAAAAGGCCCTAGTACATGTTATCCGATATTACACGAAGATACGAAAGCAACCTAGCAGCTAATATTTTCAATCCCTTTTAATGATCATTTTTTCACGGATACCTATCGAATAGCTTCGAAACCACAAAGTTCGACAATATTTTACCGAAATCATTTTAAAAGGGGAATTTTATGCAAATTCCATCTCACGTTCAAGAGCTTCGTGAAGAGGTCGTGTGGATTTTACGGCGCTATCAGCCGCAGATAGTATGTCATCTTTGTAAAGCTAGTAGAATACCCAACTTTACTTGATGTTTTGTTAATGAATCAGTGACAACAAACGGATGGTGCATTAAATGTTTTTAATTAGGTATCCTTTCACCACACTGGTTCGTAAAAACTAGTGACACAATTAGATAGATTTATTAGGTATGTCACTTTAGCATCTGCCCACAGCTCAACTCGTTTGATATCCGAATAAAAAGTATCTTGTGTGTTTTCCCATGTCCTAGACTGCCTATGTGTATTTCATGTTCTAGGCGCATTCACCCACACACTCACACAAAACGTTTTCATATATTATAAATGTAAAAGTAAAAGTAAAGTAAAATAATCACTTTACTTTTACTTTTTTACATACAAACTTTCGCGTTAATAATATTAGCTGTTTCATTACAGTATAATACGTTGTATATTGAAGTATCTTTTAAACGAAGTTGATTTGCTGTTCTGAGGATTTCCTCAGTATCTGTGTGTATTCCCAACACCTACAAATTCCAAAGGTTAACAAAGGAAGAGGTAATCTCTTGTGAAAGTGCCTAAGCAAAGTACGTGGCACGATGTTTGCACCAAGTAATTCACAAACGCACCACACACTTGTCTCACAAGCTTTCACACCTACGTTCTAATTAAAGCCTTCGTAAGTTCGTATATACTATATGATACGGTGCCGCTTGGTGACCGACGTAGGATTTATCGAGCGAGCGAAGATCTTAGTGGCAATTTGGGCGATTTGACGCTGTATCCCCAGAATACTCAAACGCATCTCAGAGTTGAGCACGTCTCAAGTGACGAGTTTTTGACAGATTTTCATCAAAAACTGTCAAAAAACCGTGATTTGAGACGTGCTCAACTCTGAGTCGCGTTTGAATATTCGGGGGTATGTTTGTTATGAAATGAAATGAAATAAAATGAAATATTTATTTGTTAGAGCATAACTTTCGAACCGTTAATCCAATATGTATGAAACTTGGTAGGTCAATAGATTGTGCTATGAAGATTTGCTGGGAAGCATATGAGTTTAATCGGTGAAGGGGTTGTAAAGATATTGGGTTCAAAAGAGAGCAAAAAAAGTTTTACAAATGTGTCGAGTGGAGTATAGGAAAGGGCCTTGTTTGTACATTCCAAAATGGTTTTAATTTTTATTCTACACCCTGTATAGTTTTTCAAATAAAGCGAAAATATAAAAATTTAAAACCGTCGTAATCTGAGCTCCCTCTTGTAAGAATTTCGATGTCTTTGTATTTAGTATAATATTTTGGAATACGTCTAAGGTACATTAAAAATAAACCCTGTGTTTTCTGAATAACCTTTATAAGGGTTTGGGGCAAATACAATTTTATAAGGCTTTGTGAAAATTCTATCTTGGAAAAACTTCAGCGTGTCAGTTACGCCTAACCTACATACTGAGTAAGAAGAACGAAAAAAATGTTTTTATATTTAAGCAGTTATTTAATTTGTCTGAAGCATAATAAAAAACCCGACTGCGTAGAATTTAGATGACATAGTACATTCGCCATATTAGATTTATTGACGCATGATGATGATGATGATGATGATGAATTTGTCTAAGACTTAGTTTATAGAAAATGGCTTCATTAATTAAACTCTTCATTATTTAAATAAATAAATAACACCCAACAGTCACATATTTTGACCCCACTCTATAATTCGTTTAGGATCTAAAGCAGTCATTTTTTTTATTTTTTTTTATGGTTCACGAAAAGTGTCACAGGCTGTACCTAAGTATAACTCTCTCGTTATCCGGACGAATCCAACGAAACCTCACTTGTCCAAATCCATTCAGCCCTTTCGGCTACAGAGGCAGTCAAAGGATTAATTAGAAAATGGCTTCTTAAAGCCGCCATATTGTTTTTTTTTGACACTAATCCGTTCATCCGTTTGGACTACAGTTTTAGCCAGAGGAATGCACAGTTTAACCCTCTTAGATGTTGATTGTTGATAATTAGATTAGCCTATGTGTTATTCCAAAACCTGGTGGTCTAGTTGGTAGTGACCCCGCCTTCCGAACCTAAAGTCGTGGGTTCAAATCCGGTCGTGTACCAATGGATTTTTCTATGCGAAAAATTTATGTGCGCTATAACCAGTACTCTCAAACAGTGAAGGAAAACATCGTGAGGAAACCCGCGGCTTGGTCAGCTCCGCACGTATTGACCATGTCTTTCCTGTGGATAAGGCCGACTAAGCTGAGAGGAAGGAATAGGTGCTGGGCAAGCCTACTCCATCTTAATTCGTCCCGGACACTACAGCGTCCCGTTTGTGAAGGTAAAAGTTGCCTCCTGACGCTGTATAAATCATCTACTATATATGGTAAAAGGCCTTTGTTTTATTCCAGAAACTAAACTATTAATGTTCTAAATTTCATAAAATACATTCACGTAGTAACAGACATTCACACACGCAAACTTTCACTTTTAAAATATTAGTAGATGTTATTTCTCTAGGAAAGGCAAGGCTTAGGATGGTATACTGTTGTTACCGGAAACTTCAGTTTCAGAACACACATAACGTCTTTAAAATCACCAAACTACCGAACAAGAAAACTTTGGGTCTTCCGAAACTAATTTAATGTTTTAAGTAAATACCTTCAAAGTTCAGGGCTGAGAGCACTAGTTTCTGACTTAACTGAATGTTTGAATAGTTCGTAACAAGGTATGTGTTCAGCTTGGACACTTTGTAACTGTAATCTTACTTATATTATAAATGCGAAAGTCTGTGAGGATGTTTGGATGTTTGAATGCTTGTATGTTTGTGCCTCAATCACGCATAAACGGCTGAATGGATTTGAATAAAACTTGAAATATACCTAATACATATGCTGGATTAACATATGGGCTATTTTTTGTTAGGCTACCATGCGAGCGAAGCCCTGTGCGGCAGCTAGTGATAAATAAATAAATAAATATTTGTGGCCATTTCACACAGCGCCATCTAGCCTCAAACTAAGAAAATCTATGGGAACCAGATGGTTGATAGAATACTTATGTATATAGTTTTTTTTGTAAATACATACTTATAATAACTTAATACAACAACACCCGGAAGAAATGTTTGCAGAACATATAAACATTTCTCTCGCAGCGGGGATCGAATCCGCGCCTCTTGCGTCTCAGCCGAGCACTCGCCCGCCACGCAACAGAGGTCGTCAATGATGAAGGTGATGACGATGATGATGATAAATAAGTATTGAATAAATAAATATTTGTGGACATTTCACTCTTATTAACACATATCGTATCATTGATTTTCTCGAACCAGTGTGGGGAAAAGATTAACGCCTTAAAAATTCTCCTTTCGTGCACTTGGTTATAAATTTAGGTTCTAAAGGTTGTTACATAAGACCAGCCTTTTACAGCAGTGATGGTGTAGTGGTAGTGGCCCCGCCTTACGATCCTAAGGTCGTGGGTTCAAATGCGGTCGTGCACCAACGGATTTTCTGTCAGAAAAATTTATGAGCGCTATACCAGTACTCTCAAACGGCGAAAGAAAAACATCGTGAGGAAACCGGCATATCGTAGAACCTTATTAGATCGAAAACACGTGCCAAGTGCACAAAAGGAGCCTATGAGGCGCAACCTAAATCCTTTCATCACACTGGTTCAAAATTCGAAAGAACTACTATTAGTAGTAGTAGTAGCCTTTTACAGGCAAACATAACAAATCGCACCTTTTAGGTTATATAATCCAGACGTACGTCCCTTACCTGGTAGCCTAATATCGTGAACAGCTACCCTTACGAAGTCACCCCAAACTTTGTCGTCTGGGGAAATCTTAAAAGTTGTGTTGTCAGCACAGTTAGCCAGGTAACATCTAAACAACTGACAAAGTAAGTAAGTTCGTCTGAACTAGTGGCCAACTCTCTTGTGACGGAGTTTTTAAGCCGCCTGAAGGCCTCCGTCATGGCTTAACGACTTAAAAGCCGGGACCGATAATTTAACGTGCCCTCCGTAGCACGGAAGCGTAATGCCACTTGCGGTAACCCATCCTAAATTGTGACCGCGCACAACGTTGCTTAACTTCAACGATCAATCGAGAACGTCTAAATAAGCTACGCCACGAGCGCTTCAAACTTACTTCAAACTACTGACAGACTAAAGCTATAACTAAAGCTCTGGTATTTTACAAAATAATCTATCACCTCATCATCTTTAACGTTGGTTTTATAACTTTTTACTGTCTTTTGGTAGCCCGGATGCAAAAAATGCATAGAATTAAAAAAGTCTGAAGAAATTAAACTATAAATTAAAGATGATCCGATTATATACATCCTCCCAACAAATCTTCATAAACTATAGCTAAGAATAATCTCGATTGCATTAGCTTTCACACTGAAAAAACCGCATCAAATCGGTCCAGTCGTTTGAGATGTATACGATGTCTCAGACAGATATACACCGATACACACTACAAACTTATAACACCCCTCTTTTTCATCGGGGGTTAAAAACATGCATTACTCAAATGAGAAATGTAAAGCTATGTGGAGCATCGGTCAAGCGTAATATTTTGAATTCGATAAAAATTGCACCAGGTTCGATCAGAACAATTTGCATTACAAATACATCTGTTATAACCGCTATCAAATAAATATTTTTCATTCGAATAAACCCTGCACAATACCGACATTTTAAATATATCCATAGGTAAATAGTAAATACCTACTACTGAACATACAGGCTTGACGAACAACGCCATCTAGCTCATAACTAAGCAAATCTTGTAATATGAGAACCAGATGGCTGATTTATCTATTGTAGGTATCTATTTCTTTAGGTTGACTTCACATTTTTACTGAGATGATAAATCTGTATCGTGGTTAGATATCGTGGGTACCTAGGTACATAATATACGTTGTATACAATTTACAAAAGCCTCGGTTTCAGTAAAATATTATACTTAGCTTAGTAATATTATAATTTTGACACGAGAGTTAAATTATTTCATAAACTAGCTAGTAGCGAGTTACCTGTAATAATCTTTATTATAAGATTGAGAGAACGATAAAAGTATTTTCAATTCAAACATCCAGAGACGACTCCAAAGATTTCCTTCCCTTTTTCTTCAAACAAATGTGCTGAAATATATCCTGTAAAAGGTTGCCTCAGAAAGATCGCTCTTAACGATAAGACCGTCCACCCTTTGATATTAAGAATCTTACTTTAGAATCTGTTCACGGTTCGTAGTTTAATTAATTTAAAAATAAATAAAATAAAATAAATATTTCAGGCAACATATAAAAAGTTGCAGATCTTAACTAACCTTAATAACATTATGATACACAATATTTAAAATAACTATATAATACCTATATTATGTTATTTTTATATTTACTTCAGCCAAACTGGAGATACATAAATTATATCTCCAGTTTGGCAAAGGTATAATTTTTAATAATAATTTTTACATGTTTATTTTTACAGTCTTTCGGTCTCATATTGAATGTTTATTCATTGGTTTACCTACTTTACTGGAGCTTGAACGCAGCTTTGCAAAATATTTGGGTTTATTCGAATGTAAAACTCTAACCCACATTCAAGACAATAAATTTTTTTAGCCACTCTTGTACTTGCCACTTTGAACAGATTAAAAATAACTAAGTAAGACTGATAGGCAACTTTTTTAAGGAAATTACTCCTTAAGATATCTTCATGTCAAAACGAGTTGGAGAATTGTTTATTCTTAAGCTTTTTGCCTTCTACATAATCATAATATTTTGTACCTAAGGAACTTTTTTGTACGCAGGCCTTTTACCATCTTCACAGATGATTTACAAAGCATCAGGAGGCAATTTGTATACGATAGGAGTACGCTGTAGTGTTCGGGACGATTTTAGCTCTTTTGTATAGCTTTCGTGTAATTTTTATTACTAACCGACAACTTATGGGTTTCTCTTAGAACTTTGTTATAGAAGAGTTTACATTTACAAGTAACCTTTATCATGCAGGTTTTTATGCCAAGCTTGTTCCAATTCCAACATGTACAAGAAAATAGTGTGGGGCGACCGCAAACAGTTCTTGATCGTTCTGAGTAAACAGTAGCCTCACTCAAGAAGTACCTAAGTACAGTCGTCTCCAAGAAGACTTACTTATTACTGTACCTATTCTATTAGACGTAGTCCACAAGTTTAATAATGATGTCACAGCACCGACATCACAGCAACGATTTTAAAGGCAAAAACTCTTAAAAATGGGAAATATTTTTAAGAGTTTTTGCCTTTAAAATCGTCAACAAAATACATTTGCTTTCCGTGCCTCTTAGGTTCATGTCCACGCTCACAGACCTCGATGGATCTTTATTGATGTATTGGCCTTCTCCAGCAGTGAACTTCTATAGGCTGATGATGATTTCCTCATTGTACTACTCTTGGGCCACGACACGACAAACGTAATGTATGACTCCCTCCAACTAGGTGGAGTGTCAATTTGCGAAAGGCGCTCATTAAGCAGCATAATATGTCCAGTAGTGGATTTATATTAGCGATGATTTACTAAACTTATTTTCCTCTGACAAACTTTGGAAAGCTTTGTAGGTAATTCTGTAAGTACAGTTCATATGCCTCGTGCCCGACATTCAGGTCACGCCAGCCAATTCCATAGCTTCATTCAGGGCCCGTTGTTTCACCGTCGGACTGACAACACGTCGGCGCGCCATTTGTTAGAGCCTAGACAGAGTACCTACCTAACCACAATACGGTCTCAACTTCAAAGGTGCCGACCTCAATGGATTGGATCGTCTAACAAAGTTCTTAAGCGAACAAATGACTAGTGCAAAAGACATCGAAAACGTGTGTGGGTTTTAATATTAAGGCATTTATTTAGCACACAAAAAACACGACGGGACTATCCTAAACTGACGAGCTTGAATAATGTAATGACAGTGAATGAAACGAAAGAAATAGGTCAGGACAGTAGCAAGTGAATTCGTTGTCTCTGCTACCTCTATGGGAAACAGGCGTGATTTTATGTATATCGAGCTTACATTTTAACTTTTTGAAGGTTATTTTGAAAGACTCTGAAACACTTGTCCATTAATTTTGTATTTAAAGTATCTAAGTGTCCTAACCAAATTTCGAGCCAATCGCACCACCCGTTAAAAAGTTCCCATAAAAACTTTAAAACTCCCTTGCAACTCTACGGAAAGTTTTGTAAAAATAAAATAAGTGTTAATTTATTTAGATACTAGCTGCCTCCCGTGGCTTCGCTCGCGTGGTATCCGGATAAAAAATAGTCTATATGTTAATCCAGTACATGTACTATGTATATTCCAAGTTTCATGCCGTACAGCCGTTTAGGCGTGATTGAGGCACAAACATCCAAACATCCAAACTCACAATCTTTCGCATTTATAATATAAGTAAGATTTCAAAGTTTATTTGTACAGAGTTCCAAGCGAATCAAACCAAGGAATAAAATGGTACATGCATACATACTTATTATCACGCCCATACCCCTAATGGGGTAGGCAGAGCCACAAGTAAACATAAGAAAACTTGCAGCCACTTCTGATTTAAAATCCTAAGAAAATAAAATGTTGATTTTCGAAAATTGTATTAGTCTGTGTGTTATTCCAGAACCTAATCTATCTACATTCTAAACTTCATCTAATAAGACATTATGGACCTAAGTAAAATTATGTGTACCTCAGCCGAGCACTTGGCCACCACGCTCCCCAGCTTGTCAAAAACCTACAAAAATACCCCCAGAACTTTCGAAACGAGGGCATTACGAAAGCATTGGATATGCTGGAACATGAAAATTCACGTAAGTTTGCCTTCCGCTACGTGTTGGCCAAGCGAATTGTGTTAGCTCAAATAAAATATCGAACTTTATACGTACTATTGAAAATATCTTTATATGATTTTACTTCATCATCATCATCATTCACAGTGCTATATTAGGGCTTATGCTTGTTAAAATTGAAGCTGATAATACTTAATAATTTAGGTAATATCTACCTAATATTGTAGATTGTGTTCAAGTTTATATTTTGTTCAAAAAGTTTATAGGTACATATTTAGGGCCTTTTAACATCTTCTCGTATAGTAGATGATTTATACAGCGTCAGAAGACAACTTTTACCTTCACAAACGGGACGCTGTAGTGCCCGGGACGAATTAAGATGGAGTAGGCTTGCCCAGCACCTATACCATCCTCTCAGCTTAGTCGGCCTTGTCCACAGGAAAGAAATTAAGCTGATTAATCTATCTGGTACTGTTATCTGACTATAAAATAAATTACTGTTTACGTTTACTAAAGGTCAAAATATACTTACCTACCGAATCAAAACACACTAGGAAGTACTGTTTATCTCTGGAGACGAGCCTCCCTTCAATTTGAAACCAGTCGCATTGAGGGAATAGAAAACGGGTCTATCGGTAGTCTTCATCAGCAAACTATTAAGGTGGAGTTTCGATGCAAGCGTCAGAGCGTGACAGCAAGTTCCTACGAAAACGTAGGAACCGCATCATAAGCTGGATATTATAACCTACAGTGCCACTAGCTACGAGTAGTCTAGTGGTAGCACCTCCGCCTTCTGATCCTCTGGCTGCAGGTTCCAAACCGGTCGTGCACAAATATATTTTTCAGTTCTAAAACATTTATGTGCGCTAAATCAGTACTCTCAAACGGCGAAGGAAAACATCGTGAGGAAACTCGCGGCTTAGTCAACTTCGCACGTATTGATTATGTCTTGTCTGTGAATAAAGCCGACGAAGCTGGGCAAGCCTACTCCATCCAAATTCGTAACGGACACTACAGCGTCCCGTTAGTGTAGGCAAGAGTTGCCTCCTGACGCTGTATAAATCTTCTAGTATACTCGTAGATGGTGAAAGGCCTTAGTCACTAGCTGCATACTGACTGGGCAGCCTCGAGAGGCAGCTGCGCGAGACAAATGCTCGCTTAGTGCCCCACCCGCTGTTGGCGTGATTTCCTCGGACGAGGCACGTGACCATGCGAGCGTTTGTCTCGACGTTCCATACATTTTCGCAGTTGCTCTGGCGTCACTGACGCTTGCTTCGGAAGTCTGCCTTTAGCGTTCCCCGCGGGACCAACGCTTCCTCTCAATTTCCGATGGAACAAGTAATCTAGAACAATTTAACCGTAATAAACGCATCAGGCCGTACGTGCTCGAACATTTAAATGTTGGCTCTGCATAGTTTACTTTGAATATCTTCCGACAGTAGTCTGCTTGCCTTTGTGATTTGCTTGTTTTGTGAACGTTTTAGGGTTCCGTACCCGATGGATGCCAATGGGACCCTATTACTAAGTCTCTGCTGTCCGTCCGTCCGTCCGTCCAGCCGTTTGTCAACGGACTGTATCTCATGAATCGTTAAAAAAAAAGTTTTTTTTTTATGAATCGTTATAGTTAGAGAGTTGAAATTTATACAGTGTGTATTTCTATTGCCGCTATAACAATAAACAAAAAAGTGATCTCCGTGCGTTAATTCGACTCGCACTTGACCTGTTTCTGTTGGATTTGAGCCGACTTGGTTATTGGATAAGGATAATTTAGACGCTCTTATAAAATACTTTGCAGACGGTTTTAGCTTAACCTAATAGAGTTCGATTTCATTAAAATATGTTAAGTTTATAATAAAATGAAAAGAAAATAAGAACGAACCTTATTTAATCATATCGCCTTCCGATAAAAATAAACCACCCAGCACGACATAAAACAAGTTATCATGTACGAAATAATAAGCGCAAGATCTGTAAACACGGCCGGAATAGGCTTCGTTACGTATCCCAGTATAATAATCAGCCGTGCGATTGTGTAAAGTCTGAACAGAGTGACGCCAATATCCGTGGAAGGGTCGGTAGTCACATACAGAGCGGATACCATCCAAAACGGAGACAAAATCTTCAGCTCGGAAAGGTAAGCGCGTCGAACGATGTCCGGGTTCAGGAAGAAACCTTTCCTGACCCAAGTCATAGCGGCCACCGGACTCAAAGCCAACAGTTTCATGACCAGTAACGCCGTGTGTGCCATAAATGTTTGAGTGAGAGGACTGTCTAGTTTTATAATAACAGACATTCAGAAATTCACATTGTTTTGGCAGTTTTGGTGAGTTTTTAGGAAAGCCGCGCGATGCTCGTCATGTTGCCAGCGGGTGTCAGTTGTCAACTTGATGAAGACAAGTGAGGTGTCAGCGTTGTTTATGAGCGAATGACGCTTGGCGCCTGAATTTTGTCTATTTTGGTCTATGGGAATCGAACTGAATCGAACTTAAGCGGATTTGTTGTGTACCTAAAGATAAAAGTGCCATATGATTTGTCTCAGAAAAGACACAAAACGCAAACCTTGTGTACTTTAAGTTTTTTTATGCAATAACTATGCCCGCGGCTTCGCCCGCGTGATATCCGGACAAAAAGTAGCCTATGTTATTCCAGCACACATTCTATGTATATTCCAAGTTTCATTCAAATCAGTTCAGCCGTTACGGCGTGATTGAGGCACAAACATACATCGTCACATGCGCATATCCACATAGCCTCACAAACTTTCGCATTTATAATTAGTAGGATTAATAATAACTCTAATCAAATATCATTGGCTCTCACGGACTAACTAGAAGCTAGCTTAGCTTTTGTTCAGCCTTACCTACAATATCGCTATACTGCGAAGGTAATCTTATTTTTGAAGGCTTCGGTGGCGTGGCGGGCGAGTGCTCGGCTGAGACGCAAGAGGCGCGGTTTCGATTCCCGCTACGGGAGAAATGTTTGTATATTCTGCAAATATTTCTTCCGGGTCTGGGTGTTGTAGAAATGTGTATTATATGTATGTGTTTACAAAAAAAGTATATAAGTATTGTATCAGCCATCTGGTGTCCATAGTACAATACAAGCTTTGCTTAGTTTGGGGCTAGATGGCGCTGTGTGAAATGTCCACAAACAATTATTTATTTAAATGTTTTAGTTTTTTATTCGGAATATATCCCTGTATGGAGTAGGGAGCCCACTATTCTGGAGACCACTAAATTACTGCACTGGGGAAAAGTTATGTCCTAATAAACAAATAACTTCTTTCTGTGTGTATATAAGAACATAATTTCTTACCTATCTTTATTTTGTACTTGATTTGTAGTTGTCAGTTGAAATACAAATTAAAAGATGGATTTGAACTCTTTAATTTTTTAATAATACAAACTCTCTGTTGACCATACAACACAATCGCACATATCGTTAAAAAATGGTAAATAAGTTCGTATGAGCTAGTGGCTAACTCTTGTGACGGAGTTTTTAGGCCGCCTAAAGACCCCCGTCATAGCTTAGCAAATTAAAAGCATGGTAATAAAAAAACATCTACAAACAAAAATCTAATGAACAATAAATTGACAAATTATAAATGTTTCCAATTATCAATATCTTTACACAGATGCACCTTAGGAGTTTCTTGATTCTTGGATCACTTCATTGAATAAACACTAGATTTTTATTGGACTCATGGCACTCAACACTAAGCCAGAAAGCTTTTAACAGCTCTGTGGCTTCCACATTCTATAATACCCACTTGGCTTGCCACTACCTTGATAACTACGTTTGTTAGGCTGTCTGTATGTACATGTGTAATTGCTGGAACTTACAAAGCCGCTCGATACTCATACACAACACAGCCGCCCATATAACTGGTTATAGCAAAGGATATGAAGAAGGCCCCTTCAACCGCACACCTCGGAATCTTGTACACGTACCCCAAAGCTGCTACAAATCGAGCTACCACGAAAGCACGAAGTAGCGATAACGCAATAGCATCATCTGGAGAAGTTGTCATGTACAACGCAGCTACGAGCCAAAAAGGGGTCAAGTTCTTCAAGTCGCTTATATTCGCGCGCTGGACTTTCTGAGGGTTGCAGACTATGGATGCTAGAGGCTTAAGAGCGAGCAGCTTTAAAGCCAGTATGGCAGAGTACAGAAAGTAGCTCTGCATAAGCCCGGAACAGGGAGTTGCACACGCCATTTTCACGGGAATGTTCAATGGAATGTTTTTGTGTAGCTGATTGATGCTGTAATTCAAGTTGACAGATTATCTGTCATGACAGAACTTGACAGAACCTCAAAAGATCACAGATTACAAGAACTGTGATATTTATAAATAAACCTAGATAAACTTTTAATTGAAAGAAGAAAACGATGTGCATTATTATGTTACTTTTAAATAATCTTACTTCCTACTATTTCCTACTAATCTTATAAATGTGAAAGTTTGTATGTATGGATGATTGTTACTCTTTCACGCAAAAACGGCTGAACGGATTTGAATGAAACTTAAAATATGCATAGTGCGTGTGCTGTTATAGGCTATTTTTTATCCGGGTACCACGCGAGCGGAGCCGCGGGCAGTAGCTAGTATATTATAAATTCGAAAGTTTGTGAGGATGTTTGGATGTTTGTGCCTCAATCACGCCTAAACGGCTGAACGGATTCGAATGAAACTCGGAATATACATAGTAAATGTGTTGGATTAACATGTAGGCTATTTTTATCCAGGTATACCACGTGAGCGGAGCCGCGGGCGGCAGTACATCATGAACATTTAAGTAGGAGCTTAAAAAACTTAAAGCTCTTTGTGAATAGAGTTCCAAGACTTATTAGTCTGTAGACCTTAGAAGAATAAATACACTGTAGACATTGTAAATTGTACAAATAAAATAAGAAAACATGCTCCAACAACATCAAAGGTAGGAGTTATTCTGAGAAAAGTCAACATGGTAGGCACTAAAGTACCTACCTACCTTGTTTAATAAAAGTTGATGTGTTTCCTTTTTTTTCAATAAATTATATTATTTATTTACTTGGAGTAGCTCAGAAAACTTAATATTATTATATAGTGCTTTATAAACATATTTATTAAAACCATCATGGGGGCACTTCTTCACTAGTTACCTTATAAGTAAGTAAGTTCGTATGAGCTAGTGGCCAACTCTTGTGACGGAGTTTTTAGGCCGCCTAAAGGCCTCCGTCATAGCTTAACGATTTAAAAGCCGGGACCGACAATTTAACGTGCCCTCAATTTAAGAGCTCAGCTCGTAATGCCACTTGCGGTCACCCATCCACATTGTGACCGCGTACAACGTTGCTTAGAACGTCTTAGAAAGCTACGCCACGAGCGCTTCGTTAGGTACGCTAGTTACTTTATAATCAAACAATAAAGATACAAGATAAAAACGAAATATATTTCAGTGTACCGTTTATCATACCGTCTGCCAATTTCGATACTCAAATAAAAAAAAACAATTCATCTCAAGCATACATTTTGAACAAAGCGAAGTACGATACCTATTCCATTACCCGATCAAACATCAAACAAATTAATACGTGTGTATGCAAAACGTTTCATTTCGGCTTGATGTATTACATGCCTATGCAAACAACATTATCTGCTGGGTATGGAAGAAAGCCGGACTTCTTTTTTCCTATTTTTACTAAAGCCCCGTTTTCACTAGACATTTGTACCGCGACACTGTCGCCCGACACAAATTCTACGTGTTGCGCAACGTCGTCGCAGCAGGAGACTTCCCCCGACATCGCATTTGACATCCAGGTACATGTCGCGGGACATGTCTGATGAATTCAACTTTATTTAAATACCCACATTACATATTTGACGAATAATACATACTAGGTACCATGAATATACAACAATGTCACTAGTCGATACTTGCGGAGCGTCGACACGCGCGACTTTCGGGTATCGAGTTACTCGACAGTCGTCCGACGGGTTTTGCTTATGAGGAGGCGTGACGCTTTCTGTTCCTCGAAATAACAGTAGCGTGGTCTAAACAGCGCCATTCTAATCACCACTGGGTAGTGTGAACAAGACAAATGTCGAGCGACATTGTCCCGCAAAGTCGCAGAGACATACCATGTAAATATGTCTCTGTGGCATGTCTCCTAATGAAAACGCAGCCTAAAGGTACTCTACGGGCGTCCCACAGCTATGCCACACAGAGGGAAAATACCTTAGATAGAACATTTTACTGAAAGAAAGCTTTATTTTGATTTTAAAATCAATTAGAACTGCATTCAAAGATTTTAAATAATTGCCTAGACAATCATAATACGCATAAACATAGTACCTATATTCTAAGTTCAACAAATTCGTTCAGCCGTAAAAAAACCTTCAGTTCCTAGAAGCTGTCAGATTTAGTGGTGTGCTATAAGCGACTCATTAGCAGGGATACCAACACAGGTGGCGATCATAATATGCCAACAGACCGAAGTGATACCACAGACGCATAAATAAATAAAATAAAAACAATTCGAAACGTTCAGCCGAAACGAAAATGAGTGGCACAAACATATACACATACAAACTAAATCGTCTTTACTAGTTACTGTGATCATTATTAGACAAAATTCTCTTAAGTCTAAGAGTCTGTTCTCTCTTCACATGCCAATGAGTAATTCCACGAATGCACCTAACTAAACTCAATAACACAAATGAAAATTCGTGACGTGAAATCGTGAACAAAGAATAGCCGAATTTATGTTCGATCTAAATTGGAATACGCAAGACTAATGTTCGCATTTATCACTAGACGGCGACAGAATCGGTCAAACTCTGTAATACTAATAAATTGCACTCAGGAAAAGGTATTTGAATTCGTGCTTTGTGTTCAAAAAACCTAGACTGTTTTTTAGTATGCCTATTATTTATGTTCTGTTGACAGATAAGCGGATATGCTAATCAAGGGTATCTTTGTATGTATTTACAGCGGCGGAATGAAAAGGTTCGTTAGTTTTCAAATTGATTCGTTTGACGTGTCTCGAGACATGTTACCTTTTGATAAGCCACAGAACTAACTGTTGCATAGAAAATTATGTTTAACTGCTCGACAACAACGTTCAAATTGATGCGAATCAAAGTTGTTTGACAATTTTCGTGTCATACAGGATAGATAAAAAATTGTTGATTCTTAGACTAGTGCAAGCGATAACCGACCTCAAGGTGACGAACCTTTTCATTCCGTGAATAAACATACATTATACAAAGATTATACAATACATAATGTCACTGATGTATCACGGTGGGCCGAGCGACAAGTAATCATAAGAAAACTTGCAGCCACTCATGATTCAAAGTCCCAAGATGGATATGATGAACCACGGTGACGGTGATCAGCTCATCGCTCACGTAGCTGGTCCATCATGTTGGTGTGGATGCTATCCCTTGCAACTTGGAACTTGCAGCCACCTAGCTGGAAGTTTTCTTATGATGAGTTGTGGCACTGCCCATCCCTTTAGGGATACAGGCATGATAATACGTATGTATGTATATTTTTCTACACGTACTTGAGAGTTGACATAAATATATTTTAAGAACCGAAAAATCACAGAAAAACCCATTTTAGAACGACTAGATTATGATCCCGCGACCTTAGGATCAGAAGGTGTTGCTGCTACCACTAAGCCACCAGTGCACAGTTCTATGAAATATTTCTTCGAAAACTTAGTATTATGATGCCAGCTAGATTCATTTTTAGGAAATAAACTTCAACTCCTGAGGTCAAACTAATGTAAATCAAAACTTAATTCAGTAACTCCACTTTATTACGAGAAGTAAGCAAAACTGTTTTAATTAAATTACCAACCTGATGAAAATCTAATTACTTATAGTTTTCAGTTCGGAAATTCAACCTTTGAGGCGTCAAAGTAATCAGCTAGTTCAAACTGCGGTGCACTCATCATCATCATCAACCTACACATGTAATTACTCAGCTAGACATACCTACTCCATATACTTCTAGGACAAACAATTTTGTGCTGCCTCCATCCACCGGCAACCTGCAGCCTTTCTTTAAAGTTCAAAAATATGTGTCAAGTTTAACTTTAAATCCTTTCACAACAATGGTTCGAAAAAACTAGTGGCACGAAATAGTGGTAGTGGGTAGCTCTTGGTAGATACAGATAACCAGCTGTTTCTCATGATCTACGCTTGTATTAAATCAAGAGGTAATTTGAATGCTTATTGCTTAACCCTAGCTAGTAGAACAATCAGTAGACAACTTGAACGTATCCCACGAATATTTCGATAATAAAATTCATAGACGTGAAAGTGAATTTAGAGGTACTAACTGGGTGGTATTGCCAATACCTATATATTGAATCCTCTTTATCTTAATACTAACTTTCGCCTTCGGCTTCGCTAGCGTAGTTTCCAGACAAAAAGTAGCCTATATGTTATTCCAACATACATACTATGTGTATTCCAAGTACATACTATGTTCATTCAAATCCGTTCAGTCTTTACGGCGTGATTGAGGCACAAACATACATCGTCACATCCACACATCCTCACAAACTTTCGCATTTATAATATTAGTAGGATATAAAACTCTTACGTTTACTGACAAACTGACTGAGCCTGTCAGGCTGACTGACAATCAACGCTCAGGGTAATCCATAAGTCCTGGAAGCATTAAGCTCGGAGGATATTTTTCTTCTGATGTTCACTAAGAAAGGAATTCCCGAAATTCAACTACTTACTACAGGACGCAGGAAAGTGAAGTTTGTGTGAAAAAATTCAACGTAACTCGCGTTCCTCTAGTAAAAAAATACCAGAGGAATTTTATTTTTTTAGACACGTGGAATAAGGCTGACTCAACGACCAAGAGGCAGACCACCCGCCCGATGGCCGAATAACATCGTGAACATAGCCGGAAATCACTGGATGAGATTCGCGAGCGATCGGAGAGAATGGCGTAATAAAGAGGAGACATATGCTCAGCAGTGAGCGGAGACAGGCTAAAATGATGATGATGATGATGATGACAAGTAGAAGTTTATTCTAAGAAACTGAGGCACCAACTGGTGGAATTATTAATATTATATTGACACGTTCTATGTTATACGAGTATTATTTCTGTTGAATTCGTGAATGGGTACCTATTTATATCGAAAACCATAAAAATAAGCGTAGCTATCTTCAATGCCAGTGAGTGATTACATAAGCTATTGAATGAGGCCAATTCATTGGAAGCGACAAAGCCTAAATGAATAATATTTCGAAGCCCTGAATAGACGTATCGATGAACTCCACGCAGTAACGATGTAATGTTTCTGGATTTAGTCGAGTATTATTGATGGAATTATTAGAAACTGGCCATATCTGTGAAGAACCGACGAGCGCTGGTAAACGAGTTCTTGAGTGGAGACCGCGGCTCGGCAAACGCAATGTAGGACGCCCTCCGGCTAGGTCGAGTGACGATCTGCGAAAGGCTGCTGGTAGAGACTGGATGCGTCAAGCCGAAGATAGGGCTCGATGGCGCTCATTAGGGGAGGCCTATGTCCAGCAGTGGACTGCTATACGATTTCGTCCGTCTGTCAGTCCGTCCATCCGTCTGTCAGCGGGCTATATCTCATGAAGCGTAATAGGTAGAGCGTTGTAATTTTCACATAGTGCGTATTTCTATTGTCTTAGCAACAAATAATAAAGATAAAATAAAAAATAAGAACGGTAACACATACAAGAAACATATAAGCACATGTACAATGGTACGGAACCCTTCGTGTGTGAATTCATCTCGCATTTGACCGGTTTTTATTTTATTATTACCACGAAAATCCAAGTAATTTCCCATCCATTCCTATTATATGACCCAGTTTTGCTCAAATGAGTCCAGTTCGTCTCTCCACCGTCGCCGTGGTCTGCTGCGTGATCGTCACAAACATTTAAATTAACATTGTTGCGGCTTAGTCAGCTCCGCACGTATTGACCATGTCTTTCTTGTGGACAAGGCCGACTAAGCTGAGAGGATGATATTAATCACTGTATAAGTGATTATAACTGACGCTGTATAAATCATCAACTAAGATGGTAGGCCTTAAATTACTAATTGCCCTAACAGCGCCTATCGCGGTTAGTTTCCTCTTGTTATATCGCTTACATTGTCTTGTACATATTAATTACCGAAGATCTTCATTACACATTACAATGTATTTGTGTCAGCTAACTAACCGTATTAATCCCCTGTGGCTCAAGTCTATAGGTAGATCCATCTAGTAATGTCACTAGTTCTTTCGAACCAGTGTGTTGAAAGGATTGAAATACGCCTCAATGACTCCTTTCATGCAATTGTCACATATTGGGTTCTACGATATGCCGGTTTCCTCACGATGTTTTCCTTCACCGTTAAAGAGTACTGTATAGTGCAGATAACTTTTTCGAACAGAAATATCCATTGGTGCACCATCGTATTTGAACCCACGACCGGAAGGCGGGATCGTCAAGTCTTATTATACCTATCTAAAATCCTACCACCAACACTACTCGTGTCACTGTTTTTAACCAGTGTGGTGAAAGGATTATGAATGCATCAAAAGTAACAGCACCTACAAGTAATGCAACAATCTACCGAACAAGTTGTGCACAATAAGCTCATTTATTGATCAATTGAATAATTCTATCCAGTTGGCTGGATCCACACAAAGCTGAATTTCACATCCAGTATCATACGTTTCACACGACTGATTGAATATTGGTGATACCAACGGATATCCTACCTAATTTATTATTTTAATGTTGATCAAATAAATTAAATTATATAAAACTAGCTTTTGCCTGCGAGTCTGTCCTCATTAATTTTTTTGTTAACAAAAAGTAGCCTGTCCTTCCAAAGTGTCATCAATCTCCTTGGCCAATTTTGCCGAAAGTTCAGAGGTTTTGGTGTGGAAAGATTACATATTAATTGTTGAGTTTAAATAATTTAAACAAAAAGTACTTTTCAATGTAAAAATACTGTGAAAGGTGATTTTTAGAAAATGGATTAATCTCTGAATAGAATTTCTCGTCGGAATTTTTTTTTCTCTTATTAAAGATGTCACCCTTTAAAAAAAATAACGGCGATTTACTTTAGTTAATTAATAAATTTATCCAATTAATTTGCATCGAAATTAAAAATTTATGAAAACGTTAGGTACGCTTTGTTTCGATAATGAAAATATCAAAACAGCCCGAAGCTATTCTGTCTAAAAGGAATTTTCATCAGTTTTTCCCGGTTAGCTTTAACAATATTCTGTTTTTATGGAAATACTAGCTGTTGCCCGCGACTTAGTACCTAACTTAGCCCGCCCTTTAAAAAGTTCTAGTATAAACTTTGATAGGTACTCCATTTCACCTCTTTTTAAGGGTTGTTTTGAAAAATCTTCAAACACGTGTCCATTTATTTTGCATTTATAGTATCCGAACCGAGGTTCAAGCAAATCGCACCACGTGGTAAAAGAGTTCCATAGAAACGTTTTCACCTCTTTTCATCCCTTTAGGGGTTAAATTAAGAAAAATCCCGCTTGAGTCACTTACTAAGGTGGGATTTTTCGAAATTTGCTATAAAAGGAAGCTGCCTTGCAAATTTCAGTTTTCTGCGGTTTTGGCTTGGCGATGATGAATCAGTCAGTCAGTCAGGTTAAGCTCTTTTATAGGTAAAGATAATCTGTAAATCAAGTGGGTCCTGAAATTTTGCCCCTTAACCCGTCGAGCGTTAGCAGTTTTTAGAGTAAGTACCTAGTTAGGTAGATATTGTTCTAAAGTTCTGAATTTCGTGTGTTAATTTTTTCCGGACGATATTAATGCTGTGGGTCGCAGATGACCGCTGCCAGAGTTACCGGCTTTGGTGAGCGCAAAGCACGCGGCACCGAGAAAAAAGGTTTTTGCGGCAACTAGCGCAAGGGCACTGCTTAGGTACGAACCTCGACTTACCCCCGAATACTCAAACGCATCTCAGAGTTGAGCACGTCTGATTCTGTTGAAAATCTATCAAAAAATCGTCATTTGAGACGTGCTCAACTTTGAGATGCGTTTGAGTATTCGGGGGTTAGGCTGTTACCTGAGTGCTGAATCTAACGGCTGCAAGGGGGCGAGTGAGAAGAAAACGTCGACTTCGCCGGCGGGGTCGGTGTGGTGTTATGTGATCTAGTTTAACCTACGTCGGCGTGATGGGAGCTTCCCCGCCGCGTTAGCAGAGGTGATCCAGCCATCGGGATCTTCAAGAACGTGTCTTGTTCAACGGAGGAATCTATTATCTGGTGGTTAGATGATGGGATAGTCAGGGATGGTTTAGATACTACTAGGCTTCGGATAGAATAGAATAGAACAGAATAGGAGAGACGAAGATACCCGTGCGTTCATAAAAATCACGAGGGTATAGTAGGTATATATAGCATTTGTACACGAGTTCCAACATATTGATTTTTTTTATGATAGCCTTTATAATTTTTAAGTATCTAAGAATATTTTTAAGTTTTAATAAGGACAGATTTGGTGAAAACTGTAAGCTTTCTGTTGTTCTGAAATATATAACTCTAATAATTTTCTAATCGTGCAGATATTCGGAATCTCTTAGTCCCTGGTAGTTGTGGTATAAAAATAGGCGGTTAAAGGTTAAACGTCGTTTTGTAAATAAGTTAAGAACCGTAACGGAGGCTATTAGGGTATGTATTCATGAGACTGATTCAATAGAAACTCTGGATAGCTTGAATATTCAGACAGCCGGGATAATTGAACTACACGCCATTATCAAGTGAAGAGAACTAAACTAGACCATAATGCAATCTTGGTGAGATGAGAACTTTAGGCTTAGTGGAAAGAAGCCTTATCAGATTTTGCGGGTTTGAATCTTTAAGAAAGACTATTATGATGTAGCTCACGAATTTAACCAGACGGTACCCGTTAGCGGTACACAGTAAAACAGTCAAGTGCGAGTTTAATTCGCACACGAAGGGTTCCGTACCATCGTACATGTACTTTTTAATACGACTTTTGCTCTATGTATTTAAAAAAATCTGGTATGGAGCCCCCATTATTTTATTTCATTTTTATTATCTGTTGTCATAGCGTCAATAGAAATAATTCGAAAATTTCAACTCTCTACTTACTGTTCATGAGGTGCAGCCCGCTGACAGACGGACGGACGGACGGAGACGGACGGACGAGCTTCCAGCTTTTAAGTTTCTACGACAGAATAGAATAGAATAATATTTATTTTAAAAGAAGATCACATTAACTGTTATTCTATTACATTCTACAGCTTAAAGTACCACCTCGCATACAGCCAGAATAGCCAATGTAGAGCTGATTGCCGCCGAATACAGAAACTATTTAACTACATAGACGAGCAGAAGAGATTTTATGGAGAAACTTTGGCAGTTCCGGAAACGTTACGAGTTTGTTAATTTTATTAGGTATTTGGTGGATTAGTCCAGATGGTGTTTGCTATGTTTTAAAAGGGTATTTCAATGTTCCTTTTTTGCTCTAATAATAATTGGCCTTGGCTTTAAGTGACCTTTAGGTTTTTCTTTTCTCTTTCATTTATAAAATGTATCTACACAAAAATAATAATAAAATTTATTTGTATACATAATGCATGGAGCGCCCGTTTACTTATTATTTTATTTTTATTATTTGTCTAATAATATTTATCTAAAAATATTATTTCAAAATGTTTATCTACATTTTCTAAAGCAATATCCCGAAGGTCGTTAGAGTCTTGTCCTAAAAGATTTAGTTCTTATCGAAAATATATTGTTATAGACCACAAGCGCGAAGTTTAGCACTAAACCACAGATTATATAAAAGTATCACATTTTGTACTTAATGACATGATACAATAAAGCTTATATCTAGTTGAAATTGACAAGATAATTATTTTCTTTGATGGTTTTCAACCAGATACCCGCAACTACATATTTAAACCCGTGCGCAACACACATTCCGCTCTTTTGACAAGCGCCCCAGATCCATATCGGTATCTGTATCTACAGGTATCTACTCGGTAAAATTCAAGTCAAAAGTCAAAAATACCTACTTCATGTGGTCGTGTGGGCATATTATGCGGCGGCCATTGTAATCTCTACAATCCTGCTCTTTCTATAAATCCACTGCATATTCAATCTAACTGCATCATGATAAAGCTTATTTTAGATCGCAGGCTAATTTCAAGAGACACACGCCTGACCACTCTGTCTAGAGCCAGTCTATTACCAGCACATGAGCTATTGTGAACATACTGAAATAGGGCGAACGTTATTCATATTGGCCATTATGCTCTACCACCCGGCGATCTCATTATTTTTAAGTAACTTCCAACCACGGCTTCGCTCGTCTTTTACCCAAATAGAAATAAATAAATAATAAAGGTCCGAGTTGGCAGCGGACGACATGAGGCAGCAGCAGACGACGTGTCGCAGCGACACTACTGGTTTCTATGTATTTCTATAAAATTCCCTCCGTAGTTAGCGACACGAAGCTAGCGACGCGTCCGCTAACTACGGACGGAATTTCATAGACATCGCTGCGACACGTCGTCTGCTGCTGCCTCATGTCGCCCGCTGCCAACTCGTACCTTTAGTAATATTTGTGGACATTTTACACAGCGCCATCTAGCCCCAAACTAAGCAAAGCTTGTACTATGAAGCTAGAAAGCTGAAATTTGGAAGATAACTTCCTTTTATTGAAGGACCACCCACTAAGGTGGGATTTTTCGAAATTCAACCCCTAAAGGGGTGATAACGTTTGTATGGAACTTTTTAACACGTGGTGCGATTTGCTTGAAACTTAGTTCGGATACTGTAAATGCAAAATAATTGGCACGTGTTTCAAAATTTTTCAAAACAACCCTTAAAAAGAGGTGTATTGGGGTACCTTATAAAAGTAGGTGATCTAACGCGTACGACGTCGCGGGCAACAGCTAGTATCAAATATTATAGGTACTACGCATAGGCTGTTTGTTAGGTATAAATAGGGTATAAATATATAATAGAAGAGCTCGCGTATATGATGCTTTCCTCAGAAGACTACCTAGTTCTAGCCCTCAGGATCGCTAGCAGTCTGGGCCATCGTCGCGCGCCCACGTAGTTTTCGCTCACGTAGAGCGATTTCTTACAGACAACCTTGGAAAGAGGATAGAAGGTATAAATAAAATTAGTTTATTTGACGACCTCGGTGGCGGGGCGGTCGAGTTCTCGGCTGGGACGCAAGAGGCGTGGGTTTGATTACCGCTGTGGGAGAAATGTTTGATGTTCTGCAAATATTTCTTTCTGGTCTGGGTGTAGTAATATTTATAGTATGTTTAAAAAGTGATTATAAATATTATATCAGCCATCTGGTTCCCATAGTACAAGCTTTGCTTAGTTTGGGGTTAGTTGGCGCTGTGTGAAATGTTCACAATTTTTTTTTTTTAACTAAACAGAATTTACGAAAACACAAACGTAAAAGTATTCTGACGAACTTTCAGATTTATGGTATTGGGAGGATAATAGCAAATGAAATACGAACTTACTGAAATATTGTCTGTCTGAAAAAGGGCACGTTTTCAATATCACTCTACAAAATATGACGAATTATCGATTATATTGGCGACAGGGACGTTTAGCCGCGACTATGACTATTCAAGTGAACCTTAGGTACGTTTACCTTGGGTCTAAATGATGAAGGCTGACAGCGCATATACTACTAATATTATAAATGCGAAAGTTTGCGAGGATGTGAGGATGTGTGGATGTGACGATGTATGTTTGTGCCTCAATCACGCCGTAACGACTAAACGGATTTGAATTAAACTTGGAATATACATAGTATGTGTGCTGGATAAACAGGCTACTTTTTGTCCGGATACCACACGAGCGAAGCCGCGGGCGACAGCTAGTATAAAATAACAAGGACTTACCTAGCTTAGCAACGGATAAAGTTATGTGAGATAGTTTATAACCGTAATAAGCCAGACGTCTGGTTTATTTATGGGCTCCAAACGAATATAGCTGAGTATTTACAGCCTACTAATATTATACTTCCGAAAATTTGTTAGGAGGTTCTGGGCGAAATATCAAAAGATTCTCCAAAACGCAACGATTACACGATATGATTCTATATCATTACAGCTGTAACTAACTCAATATATTCTTGAATTGACTGATATATTACTTCTATACTTTTTTTTTGTAAATAAATAGGTTATTATACTTATACAGCACCCAGACAAGGAAGAAATATTTGCAGAACTTGCAAATATTTATCTCGCTGCCGCTTCGAACTTACTTCTGTCTCTAGTTCCGAAGCTTTGCTTAGTTTGGGGCTAGATGGCGCTGTGTGAAATGTCCATAAATATTTATTAATCTTTTTATCCGACTGCGAATACTTGTTTTTTTGCTAGGATATTACTACTTTAATATTACTAATGACACTAATCCCTTTAAACCAGTGTGTAAACATGCACTACTGGATTATGGAGCGGGGTAGTGTTGGAAACCCTTAGTATTTTAATTAAAAAGGTGCTGTGGTTATATTTGCAGTTGTATTATTTGAAATTGTTTTTATTGGACCTGAGAACTCTACTATGGTGCCGTGGTCCAACTGCAAAGATAGTTGGACCACGACCCATAGTAAAGGCCCGTAGTCCAACTAATTGGACACAGCAGTTGGACCACTGCCCCGTAACGGCAATACTGTGAGAAAAAGTGCTAATTTATTGACTCTGTTTATATCGTGATTATTCACGAAGAAACTATAAAAATGCAATTTACTACGAAAGTTTAATGTGCTTCGAACCATAAAACGATTTTTTTTCCAATTGGAACCAGTCGGCCAGAGCATTACTTTATTTGATCAGTTTCAGAGCCCATTCACTTCAAAAGAAAGTTTTTATAACGATGATTGCTCTTTCACAATTACATCTCATATTTTGGATCGAAAACATTGACAAATTAGTGTTATAGCTACAAGTGAACCTGGTAGTAGAGTAATAAAAAAGCACATAGTCCGTAAATATATTGGCTATGATTTTGGACGAGACTAGCACAAGGCCGTGTTGGATGACGCAAACAGAGGGAGCCTGTAAATAAATCCTACTAATATTATAAACGCGAAAGTTTGTAAATATGGATGTTTGTTACTCTTTCACGCCTAAACTGCTGAACAGGTAACAGACAGAAGTTACTTTCGCATTTATAATTAGTATGGATAATTAGATTATACGATATTTTATTTTATAAAGGGACCGGTACGAGTTGGTCGTGTACGATACAGCACAAAAAAGCAAAGCGAATGGTTTATAACTTTGATGATCACCTGCAAATTCTGTATGGAAAATCAAACTGAAAGTAATAAAGGACCATAGCTTACTTTATTACTCCGAATCCCAATCAGAGACACTGAACGTGATTGAAATGCGTAAAATCAAATCACTTTGATCAATCGCTCGGAAAAGATTTGTTGATTTTCATATTATTTTCATGTAGGTAGGTAGGTACTTATAAACATCGCCTACACATTTAACTCATCATTAGTGTAAATTGTGTTTTTATGAAGCATAATGAACGATTGTTAAGAAGGATAACATGTCAAAAATTATTATTATTAAATAAATTATTTAAAGAGAGGCACATGGAAGACAAATCAAGAATAAATCAATTGTAACAACATCTGGTGCCCATAGTACAAGTTTTGTTTAGTTCGGGTCTAGATGGCGCTGTGTGACATGTCCACAAATATTTATTTCATTAAATAATGATACAACAAAAAATCACAAAATTATTCTTACATGACGAACTTAATATCGAAGTCTTTTCCATAGAAACAATCGTGTGGCTGAGAGCCTTCGAAGACATCGGGCTGCAGTTCACAAGTCCCGATTCCCGTGAGACCATTAGGAAAGTCGTAAAAAGTACAGTCAAGATGAAATAGATATTTGACGGGTCGCTTGAATCAGGATGACGTCTTTCGGTGGGGTTCGTTGTAAGGCAGAATGGAAATTATATTCTACCAGAGTGGTTTACAAGTTTATCTTAAGTTTACTATGAGGATTTTATCAAAATACATCAGGATTACGCCGATAAAACAAGATTAAACTACTACGAACCCTCTCCCCATCTAGTGTCAAATCAACACAATCAGTGTTGATTTGACCCAAGTGACAGACAAGTGACGTTTGACGTTTCCAATCCCTACTGATTGTTACAGCCAATAGATGGCGCTAAACTAAACAAGTGACAAACAGTGATACTTGACGTTTCCAATCCATACTGACTCTACCTACAGCCAATAGATGGCGCGGATTGGAACATTTAACCATGATATTTTTAAGAATATTTATATTCATAGCATCCCTGATTATACCCATTCGAATAGATATTTGACCAATGTCACAGTATTTACGGTAGGATTTTCTTTAAGATATTCTTCTAGCTGACTGCCCTTGTTCCTCGAACGAGTATGTGCCTCGGATTCCCTCACGTTGGTACGTAATGGCACTCGCATTACGAAGTAAGAGGCCACGCCATTAACTTGCGATTTTACAGCCAGCACGAAACTTTATCGTGGAAAATTTTCATTTTTAGGGTCCCGCATCATATTACTAACATTATAAATTCGAAAGTTTGTGAGGATGTGACAATGTATGTTTGTACCTAAACCACGCCGTAACAGTTAAACAGATTCAAATGAAAGCGGTGGAAGCTAGTTTACTATAAAAAAACCAGACATTTCTTTATATTCGTTTACAAATACAAATACAAATACATTTATTGCCACAACATACATATATTAACAAAAATGAAAATAAAAAAGAGGTCGGCAAATGGGCTACACTCAGCGTTATTCCGCGCACATTGTGCGCAGTGCTGGTTTTCAGTGTAGCCCACTGTTCGATCTAAGATGTTTGTCGAACTAGCTATAGGTAGTGTTAAAGCAGGTAGTACATAATTACAATTTAGTTATTTTAAATACAGCATTATGATATTTATGAAAAATAAGAAAGAATAAAAAAAAAAGAAAAACTAAATATTAACATCGGAACATAACATAGGAGGCGTGTGTTGTGTGTGACTGTGTAGGAGGAGTGTGTGAGGTAGTAGGGTGTGTGTGTGTGTGTGTGTGTGTGTGTGTGTGTGTGTGTGTGTGTGTGTGTGTGTGTGTGTGTGTGTGTGTGTGTGTGTGTGTGTGTGTGTGTGTGTGTGTGTGTGTGTGTGTGTGTGTGTGTGTGTGTGGAGTAGGCTTCCATGTTCCTCCTGCAGCATATTTGAAGCAACATTTGAAACCTTCAGTCTTATGTTTCGGTATAGAGAGAGAGAACAGACGAATGGCCTTGAATGGTGACCACGGATCGGGAAACTTAAAGTAGGATAACCCCACACTTGAACGAATAGTCCAAGCCCCCACATCATGGACCGATGACTTTGTGTAAGTCACGTGTGGCCAGTGATGAGACCTTTCTTACTAATTTTTATGGTTCTAGGTCAACGGGTATACAGGTTTTAGGAGTCAATT
The DNA here is from genome assembly GCA_949320045.1 of Scotopteryx bipunctaria. Classification (NCBI taxonomy): domain Eukaryota; kingdom Metazoa; phylum Arthropoda; class Insecta; order Lepidoptera; family Geometridae; genus Scotopteryx; species Scotopteryx bipunctaria. Next base: position 9,641,899 of record OX439449.1, read on the forward strand.
ATCGTATCAACTAAGAAGCTTAATTATTTTACAAACCTAAGAAGCGGTAAACCTTTGGTATATAGTATTAACTTATGATATAGGTAGAAGTACCACCCATTCCTGTGGAAAGGAATGACAGAAAGGAACAGACGGACAGATGGGTGGGCAACAAGTGACGCCCCTATGAAACTTCACAACTAATAAAGCAACTCACCCAATGAGCTGTGGTTCAAAGAATTCCCCAAAGTTCTTGCTCACAATGTCGGGTTAGTAATTACTACCTACCAACTCCAATACCTACGCATATATGCTATCCATTCCCGTCCTCAAAAGTTTTACAAACTTTGTTTAATAAGTATTTAAGGGGAAAACTTTTATACCATACAGAACCCTCGTTCTAAAAGCAATTTCTGCCTTCCCAAGTTTTACTGCATCGTTTTAAAAACTTCTTAATGTAGGCGATTGATAAAAAACTTTTAAAGTGGCGTCCTGCGCACGTTAGTTTCGCTGCAAATGCAGCTTATGACATTGGTAGCAATTTATTTGATAAGTTTTCTATTAGCCGTGGTCAGACCGGTGTCTACAGGAAGAAATATTGGAGTTTCCTCGGAAAACGTGGATAAAGTTTGATAATAAATAAATTGGACTAAAAGCTAGAATAAGTGAATAAACAAATGTTCGTACTGAGCGCTTTGAGTCCACATTCTTTATACGAACTGCAAAAATGTGGAACTCTCTACCGGGGCCTGTATTTCCTGAAGAGTATAAATGGGTGTCTTTAAATCGAGAGTCAATAGGTTTCTTCTAGGTAAGCGTGCTTCATCTTAGACCACACTGTTACTTAACATCAGGTAGAGTGTGGTCAAACGCAAACCTATTTCGGTTAAAAAAAAAACTTGGGGTAATTGGCAACAAGACATGGGTACTATTGGTGATATGGGCGACATTGTAAGCTAGTTATTCCATAGAGGTGAGGGGGCACTCAATAAAAATCGTAAAGTACATAAATCTTTTTTTTATTAAAAGAAAAGAAACTTCGGGGTGCACTTTAAATCCTTTCACCACGCTGGTTCGACAGAACTAGTGACACGAAAAAAAACGGTCAAGTGAGAGTCGAATTTACACACGAAGGGTTCCGTACCATCGTACATGTACATAAATGTTTATTTTGCTGCAATAGAAAGACATTCTGTAAAAATTTCAACTCTACATTATGTTTTTATTAATTGTATTCATTTAGTATCTATGCATTTACAAAAAATAGTGATAAGTATTATATCAGCCATCTGGTTCCCATAGTACAAGCTTTGATTAGTTTAGGCTATATGGCGCTGTGTGAAATATCCACAAATATTCATTTTATTATTTGTTTTTATTTACTGCTACTGTCTTCAGAGGATTCTCTTTAGGAAGGTACCTACTTCATAATATTATGACAGTCCTGAGTTTATCGCAGAAATAGCATGTTAAAGTATTATAGCAACGGAAAAGGCCTCGCCTACAAACTGAACTTACTTTCACGTTGTTTTCACCGTTTGAGAGTACCTACTGGTATTAGCGCACATAAATTTTTCGAACAGAAAAATCCATTGGTGCATTTCCGGATTTGAACCCACGACTGTAGTATTGGAAGGCAGAGCCGCTACCACTTAACTTAGGTACTATTTACTCTGTAAACACTCGTGTCCTTTGCAATAATTATCAATTTCTCAAAAAAATCTTCAATGATGTTGTAAAAACTTCCTAGAGTTGACGTATTTATAGAATTATCTAAGAGATGACGTCACGTCATGTAGATCACTCGGGATAACACTGGTCACTAACACTCTTTCGAATAAAGAATTAAAACAAAATCGTCTTCAAATAACGTCAAAAAATATAACATTAAAAAATGTAACATTTGAATTCAGAACCTCCTTTTTTTTAATAACTTAGCCCCTAAAATAAGTTTACGTTAAACTTTTACGTTAAGTTAAAAAAGTTTACATTTGAATTCAGAACCTTCTTTTTTTAAATAACTGAGCCTTTTTTGAAGGAATGGAAAAAAGGTAGAGTCTGGTTTGTGTCCCTCCGCGGTTTAGTTTAAATTGCTGATGACACTGTCAAATTCGTTTGAATAAAGAACAAAAGTAAATTAGTCTTCAAGTGAATAAAAAAAGTTTTCATTATAATATACAGCACCTCCTTATTTTTTTAATTTGGCTTTTGTTGGAGCCATTATGTCTGAAGGAATGGTATACTGCTGTATCTAGCTTGAGTTCCTTCTTGGTTTGGTTTAAGTAATAACATTACCATACTGTGCGCCGTTTCTACTAAGGGTGACTGAGATGTTCTACTTTACGAGATTTAGGGATTTTTCTTTTCCCTTGTCCGGTTTTTTAGTCGAAGGTCAATGACTCTGACTAGGTCAGAGAAATATATGACAGTGTGGTGAAAAGATAATTTGAAAGGCTAGTTTCATCGTGCATTCAGTTAAATCCTCGATGGCCTTGAGCAACATGGTATAAAATTTGTCTATACTATTTGTACCTAAAAATAATGATGTTCAGACTAATTTCGTATCCAAAAGCGGCATGTATAAATAAACTAAGACCTTTTTTAACATCTATAGTAGGTAGATGATTTATACAACGTCAGGAGGCAACTTTTACCTTCACAAACGGGACGCTGTAGTGCCCGGGACGGAATAAGATGGAATAGGCTTGCCCAGCATCTATTCCGTCCTCTCAGCTTAGCGGGCCTTGTCCACAGGAAGAACATGGTCAATACGTGCGGAGCTGACTAAGCCGCGGGTTTCCTCACGATGTTTTCCTTCACCGTTTGAGAGTACTAGTATAGCGCACATAAATTTTTCGCACAGAAAAATCCATTGGTACACGACCACGACCTTAGGATCAGAAGGCGCTACCAACTAGACCACCATTGCTCTCAGTGTATAAATAGGATTTTCAATATAACACCTTTCTCCTCACCTCAAATAAGTAAATCAATAATATTCATTTTCATGTTAAAGTCGAAGCGAGAGGATTAGTGAGTCTCCTAAGTTTCCCCGAATTTGTATTCCGAATCCAATTCTAATTCACGAGTAGCTGGGTTCAATTTACCCATTAGTTAATACAATACCATCTTCTTAATTCAACCCTTCAATTGCTGAGCGAATGCGTCTTTCAATTATGCAAATTTTCACGCATGCCTTACTTTGATAAGGGTCCAACTTATAACCCGGGTGTAGGTATGTATAACCCTGGCAATGTGTTTGGAATAAAACGAAGATCATTTTATTTTATACTAGCTTTTGTCCTTACTTACTTTGACATCTACCTACTATTTTTTAATCCAGGGCATTCCTAATTTGACGACCTTTACAACTAAGATATTTACTCTAGGATTACATACATACATATACATACATAGCCATAAGTAATCATAAGAAAAACTGCAGCCACTCATGATCCAAGAGTCCCAAGATGGATGGATATGGTGAACCATGATGGAGGGTTCACCATGTTTGCTCATAGTAGACTTGTACGACATGGTCGGAGAGAAGCAGCTGGATGCATTCTATATTTTTTCTTTACTCCCAGTCCAGCAGAGAAGTATTACTCCCAGTTACGGTGTTTGTTTTTCAGATCTAAACTGCTGAACAGATAATAAAATTTGGCCAGGAGGTCGATTGCATCCTGGGAAGGACATAGCCTAACTTTTGTTACAAAGTCGCGAGCAACAACTAGTCAATAAGAATTCATAAAATTAATACTAAACCTCATCCACACTTCAGTGCTTATCCTCATAATAAAGCTAGTGCGCTACAACAGCTAAATTACATTGTTTATGAAGCAAGAAGCTCGTGCTCCCGAAAGGACCATTTAACTGGAACTATTTTGCGAATGTGCGGCTTCGAAACGGGCAGGATTACCACTCGCTCGGATTGGGGTCCGCGCTGTAAACAAAGGCCTTGACTTGCAAAGGCTGTATTGGGGATTTAAAAATCCCCTATATCACAATGTAACACATCCGGATGACCTGCGAAACCTTCGAATTTATTTATTTTATTATTGTTTATGAAAAAATTAAGAATTTTACCCTGATGCATTTTTCTCCACGTAGTTCTTTCTAGGGCAGCCTCTTTGACATGTTTATACGACATGACAGCTACCTTCTCTTTCTATCCAATCGCACTTCGTAGCTTCAGTCTAACATCTGAGTCTAAAGCTAAGGTCATAATAAAGCACATGAGATGCTCTGTAATGGGTACGTTATTAAAACGCGAGCTAATGGCTTTCAACAAATTGTTTGTATCTTTACGACCAGTTCAAGTTTCGGTGCTTTGTGTTGAGGCTCGTCCACACTGCTGGGATATATTCGTCCGATAACATCTCAATGCGTTTGACGACAATTACATATCAATTGAGAATGGGCAGTGAGATTGCGGCAACAACGTATAAGATCGAATATACATACATAATTATCACGCCCGTATCCCTAATGGGGTGGGCAGAGCCACAAGTAATCATAAGAAAACTTGCAGCCACTTCTGATTTAAAGTCCCAAGATGGATATGGTGAACCATGGTGACAGATGATCAGTCCATTGCCCGTAGGTATAGATGGTTCATCATGTTGGAGAGGATACGCACCCTTAGTCAAGTTTTCGACTTTTATTCGAGAGCACTGGAAAACTTACGTGCGCTATGGTATTTGGTTTACGATTGGTATGCCAATCTCAAAGGTGAATTAAAACATCGTGAGGAAACCGGCATGTCGTATAACCTAAAAAGTTCGAAAATATGTGTCAAGTGCATGAAAGGAGACTTTGATGACTATAAATCCTATCACCACACTGGTTCGCAAGAACTATTAACACGACTAGATAGATAGGGTCGACTTTCACGAGATGCTCAGAGAGAGAAGCAGCTGGACGCATTCTGTTTTTATCTTTACTCCCAGTCCAGCAAGGAGTAAAAAAATCGCATGTGGTATTGCAGTGTGGCGGAGCCTCAACATAGCTGTATGTGGAAGCCTTTATAAGCCGTTTTTATAATTCTACACGACACGAAGTAACATCTCATTATTATGACGGCCTCGGTGGCGTGGCGGGCGATTGCTCGGCAGAGACGCAAGAGGCGCGGGTTCGATTCCCGCTGCGGAAGAAATGTTTGCATGATCTGTAAATATTTCTTCCGGGTCTGGGTGTTGTGGTACCATGGTACTCGTAGTTTCTGATACCCACGACACAGGGAATCCTAGTGTTGGGTCAGGACTATGTATGTATGTGACTGTTGGGTGTTATTTATTTACTTATTATTCAAAGTCAAAGTCAAAGTCAAAGTCAAAAATTTTTATTCCATAAAATCACTGGGATCACTTGGACACGTCTTAAATCTACGTTGCATTTACACCTGTTCGTAACGCGACCAGGCGTGGAAGATACAGGCAAGAAACCACGCTTGGCTATTTTTTTGGAAAATGATCCCTTTACAATCATGTTATAAAAGGAGTTGGAGCATTCAGTCCCAAGCATTTTTATCTTCTATATAATCGGATATTTTATAGTAAGCTTTTTTATACAACTTTTGTTTTATTAGTGTTTTGAATTTATTAACTGACAAATTTGTCATCTCGCTTGGGACTTTGTTATAGAAGCGTACACATTGCCCTTTAAATGATTTATTAACTTTACCTAGCCTAATCGTGGGTACAGCAAGTTTATCCTTATTTCTAGTATTAACACTATGATTATCACTATTTTTCTTAAACTTACTAACATTTTTATGTACGTACATCAAGTTTTCGTAAATATATTGACAAGGAACAGTCATAATGTTTATTTCTTTAAATTTATTACGTAATGACTCCCTAGGACCCAGGTTATAAACTGCTCGAACAGCCCTCCTCTGCAACACAAATACGGTGTTTATATCTGCAGCACTCCCCCACAACAAAATGCCATATGCCATGATGCTATGGAAGTAGCTGAAGTAAACTAGTCTAGCTGTATCTACGTCTGTAAGTAGACGTATTTTTTTGACTGCATATGCCGCAGAACTAAGTCTCTTCGACAATTTATCTATATGTGGGTCCCATTGAATCTTTTTATCTAAGGTTATGCCCAAAAAAGTAGTAGTGTCCACGAGATCTATATGTTCATTTTTTATTTTTATATGAGAATTTACTTGTGTAACATTTGGTAGTATAAATCTTATACATTTGGTTTTCTTTTCATTTAGCAATAGGTTATTTACATCGAACCATTCTACGACTTTGGAGATTGCATTGTTTACTTCGCCAAAATTAACCTGGCGTCGTTTCATTTTAAATAAAAATGAGGTGTCATCTGCAAACAATACAATTTCATGATCATCCCTAACAAGTTTAGGTAAATCATTAATATAAACTAAAAATAGAAATGGTCCTAATATTGATCCCTGTGGTACACCCATTGTTACTATTGACCCTGGAGAACGTTTTCCATTAACGTCGACTCTTTGTATTCTGTTACTTAAATAGGAACTGAGAAGGTCAAGAGCAAAACCCCTAACCCCATAGTGTCGGAGTTTCCTGATTAATGTTTCATGATGGACACAATCGAATGCTTTTGACAGATCACAAAAAATCCCTAAAGCATCACGAGACTCTTCCCATGCATGGAAAATATGCGATATTAACTCGACACCAGCCTCTGTTGTTGAACGGCCCTTCATAAATCCGAATTGTTTGTTGTCGAGTAGGTTATTTATGTTAAAATGGTCTTGAAGTTGCTTTAGAATCAGTTTTTCAAATATTTTGCTAAAGGTCGGTAGTACTGATATAGGACGATAGTTACTAGGGTCTGAATGACTACCAGATTTGAAGAGAGGTGTTATTTTACTATGTTTCATTAAATCAGGGAACACACCACAATCAATACATTGATTGAAGATCATAGCTAGGTCAGGTGCAATTATGTCTATCAATGGTTTTACGACGCTAACAGAAATTCCCCAGAGGTCCGTGGTCTTTTTTACATTGATTAATTTATAAGCCTTGACAATGTCATTAGAACTGACATAATCGAATGAAAAATTTGTTTTACATTCAGGTACGTTTTGTTTCAACATTGACTCTGCGATTATGTGGGAAGAGTTTAAAGATTTTGTAGTAGAGACTGGAATATCAGTAAAAAACAATTCGAGCGCTTTAGCTACATCTTCATCTTTGTTAATAATTATATTATCTATTTTTAATTTAAAACTGTTATTATGAATTATATTTTTTCCAGTCTCTTCTTTAATAACATTCCAAGTAGCTTTAATTTTATCTTGACTGTTTTTAATTTTTGAACTCAAATATAATGATTTGGCTATTTTACATACTTTCTTAAATATTTTAGAATAATTCTTAACTTTTTCTTTAAACTCTTCACTGAAATTATATTGTTTTATACTGTACAATTCATACAATGTTTGTCTACTTTTATGTATTCCTGCTGTTGCCCACTCACAAAATCCTGGCTTATTAGATACCATGATCGATTTGGATGTATAAACTGAATTGAATTCGTTATTAAATTCTTTAAAAAATGTATTATACAAATAATTAGGATCTTCATTATGATATATTATGTTTGGAATTTTATTTTTTAGATTTGATTTCAACTGTTCCAATCGATTAATGGTCATTGGTACATAGGTAATTTTCCTTTTTACATTTTGCCTAGTTTGTGTTTCAATTTTTATAAATTGTCCAAGGTGGTCTGATTCAAGTTGATTAATAATATTTTTACTTATTATATTAACATTAGTAAATATGTTGTCCAAACATGTAGCTGAGGTGGCAGTTATTCTAGTTGGCTCCATAAATGATGGTTCAAGATTGAATGATTTAAATAAACTTGTTAATCTAGTATTTAATGAGCATTTTTCAAGCAGATTTACATTAAAATCGCCACATACAATAATTTCCTTGTTAGATTTAGACAATTTGAACATAATTTCTTCCATAACCTTTTCAAAAACATCAAAGGAGGCGCAAGGCGGGCTGTAAGCGCTTATAACAATGAACTGCTCCAACTCTACGCAGGCTATTTCTATGTGTCTTTCTGCAGTCAGGTGAATAATATCTTTGCGTTCTTTAAATTTAATTTGTTTGTTTAGTAATATTAATGAGCCACCTCGTTCAAAATGGTTCCTGCAGAAAGCACTACCAACTTGGTGATCACTGAAATTAAACATAAGCTCATGATTTTTTAGCCAATGTTCTGTAATACAAATTATGTCAATTTTATTTGAGGTCATGTACAATTCCAGCTGTAGTTCTTTACTTCTCAAACCTTGAATATTTTGATGCACCAAATTAGTAACCTTTGATTTTCTAAAATTATTATTTTGACTCTTTTTATTATTATTTGACTTTAATATATTATCGGATTTTCTTATATTTGAATGAAGAACTGATTTTTTTAAAGGTGAATAATAAGCGCTAGAGGCTATCTCTATTGTCTTGAATTATTATTACCGCTTCTGTAGTTACAATCGTTTAGCTTGCTCACAATACTTAGTAAAACGAGCAACATCTTCCAGATGATTGATTTTTGATCATAATAAGAAATCGTCTGGCTTAAAACGCATCTTATCGACAAATTGATGACCTCTGTGGCGTAGCGGGCGAGTGCTCGGCTGAGACGGAAGAGGCGCGGGTTCGATTCCCGCTACGGGAGAAATGTTTGTATGTTCTGCAAATATTTTTTCCGGGTACAAAAAAAAGTATATAAGTATTCTATCAGCCATCAGGTGTCCTTAGTACAAGCCTTGCTTAGTTTGGGGCTAGATGGCGCTGTGTGAAAGGTCCACAAATATTTATTTATTAATATAGTTTGTCGTCGATCGCGGCGATAATAATGTATCGTATAGTGTAAAGGCGCTTTTAGTCCGTTAGCGCTTCTCAGATTGTTTAGGATTAAATGGAGCAGCTTAATTATTTATGTACTTACATATTGTTAACACTTTGGAAACATTAACATATTGTCGAACTAGAGTAATAACATGATAATGGTGGCTTGTTTGGTCGGTATTTCATCCACATGTTGTATGAATGTACATGACAATGTATAGATCTTAATAAATATATGTATAGATAGCTCACCTTATCCAGATCATCTGAAAGTATATAGTTTGTAGTAGAAGTAATGAGGTAAGTTTGTCGGTATTCCATCCACATGTTGTATAATTATGTATGATCGTTAGTGGCCAACTCTTGTTTCGGAGTTTTTAGGTCGCCTATAGGCCTCTGTCATGGCTTAACGATTTGCCGGGACTGATAATTTAACGTGCCCTCCGAAGCACGGAAGCGCTCAGCTCGTAATGCCACTTGCTCTTGGTGGTCACCCGTCCCAATTGTGACCGCGCACAACGTTTATCATGTTTAACGTCGTCATGTTTATAAAAGGAGAGTTAAGAAGCCATTCAAAGACTATATTATTAAAACGAGCCGATACAATTTTTTAACAATTTATTTCAAAACACAAGTTGGAATATTCCTTTTTCCTATATTTAATAACTTACTAACTTTAATGTGCTAATAAACGATTCCTTCCTCCATTAGCAGAGTATTGGAACCGGCCACATATCTTTCGAAACAGTGTGGCGAATGGATTGAAGTACCACGTATGAACTTACTGGTAATTGGCACAAAGAAGATAATAACATAATCAGTCTACAAACAGACAACCGCAACTGAATCCTACTATAATAAAAATGTGACAGTTTGTGAGGATGTTTGTATGTTTATGCCTCATTCGCGCCTAAACGGCAGAACGGATTTGAATGAAACTTGGAATATACATAATACGTGCGCTGGAATAACATATAGGCCACTTTTTATCAGGGTACAACGCGAGCGAAGCCGCGGGCGGCAGCTAGTAATAGATAATTATGTAACTTTGATACACCTCTTTGACAGCTGACAGACAAAACTTACCAACGTAGGACTAACTGTCAAAAGAAAGTTACTTCAATTTAAGTTTACGGAGCCAGCTCGACGTGAGTTCTCAATAACGGTTCCACTTGGCAGAACAAGTCTAGCCAATTCACGTATGAAAACTCTACGGAACTTAAATAGAGTTCTTAGTTTCATACGAGTGAAGAGAAATATTCACGAACTCGAGTAAGTAATCTACTGGAACCAAAACTATTCCTTTTTACGCTTGCCATTCAACTTATGAACCTAGGAGGAGGGTTGACGTCAGGCAGGCGGCTGGTTATAAAACACCTTAACCAAAACTCTTACAGCATGATCCAAGGATTAAGGATAAGGGCAGGAAGATGATGATTCAACTTATGAACCTACTGGATTCAAGTTAAGGATAATATTATCATGTCAGATAAATAAATCTAACGTAGCTCCGACCCCACACTAGGATTCCGTGTCACGGTTACGAGTACCTTAAACAACTACGAGTGCCATATCCAAACCATGAAAGTTCACGCAAACACGCAATCATTTTTATGCCACGGGAATAAACCCGCACCTCTCACATCCCAGCCACTCGCCAGTCACGCCAACGAGGTCGTCATATTGCGTGCTTCAACTGTTTTTCTGAGTCCACATTAAAATTTTAGATTCATAAGATGAGTCTACTTACATTATCCTTTGAACACTCACGCATCAGCAAACAAAACAAATTTATTTCACACCCACGCGAATTCACTTAGCAGTGATCCCCACAATCCATGAAGTTTGTTTTATCACACCACTCGAAAAGCATCTTTATCCTCATTGCTTGAGCTCACTGATTACATATTAATCCGTAATCTCACACAGAGTGTGCCGGTTAAGTGGATTCATCATGTAGATTTCGCTAGCACCCAATTTTCCGGCTATTATGCAGGGTTGTCAACTTCTGAATTACCCCCGGGTGCCATAAAGCTCTATGACCTGAGATTTAGTGATTCAGTTTGACCTTGAAGCATGCCTTCAAGGTTAGGTTTTAGTGAGGACCACAGATAAATCTCGCAAGTTACAGTCTCACTGAAAGGTTAACTGACTGACAATCTACACAGCCGAAATCATCAATCCTAAATGCATGAAACTTGGAGGGTAACTATAGTAAGATAGCAATTCTCAAAATAACCCCCATTACACCATTACAGGGATTAAACACCTACAGGACGCAGCGGAAAGATGGAATTCTGTATTAAAAAACTCAATGCAGACAGAACCACGGGGCGTTCCTCTAGGTAGTAGGTTGAAAAATTACATTTCAAACTCAGAACAATATATTGTTCTGAGATTTCAAATGATTGTTATTCTATAATTATCTCTTTTAGGAAGGCGTTGGTAACAACGACCTTACTGCCTAATCCGAGTTCTACAGAAAAGGTCTGAGTTTACTTACTAAGAAGTTTGCTATCTTTACTGTCCATTCAAATATTAACATTCAAGTATTTAAATGTGATTGTTTAAAAATAAAGCTAAAAGTACCTATGTTTGAATTCAACAAAAACCGTAGCACAGGACTACATCAAAATTGGTCCATTCATTGGGGAGCTAGAAGACCACAGACAGACTTATAACACCCCTTTTTGTGTCGGGGGTTAAAAAGCAATTCAGAGACGATTTTGATTCTGAGTGCTCATAAACATGTTTTTAAAAACAAATTATATCTAAAAATAAAAATAATGTTGATGACATTAATAAAATAAACCCGTTTGCGTCACAATGGGACCTTTTAGGAGCGTAATTGAGTTTTTTGTAGAACAATGGAGTTCTTTTATTTTTTTATTTTTAAATGCCTTTCGAGAAAAATTACTTTTTAACTGAAAACATTTCTTTACACGTTTGATCTATCTAGTCGTGTCACTAGTTCATTCGAACCAATGGGGTATAAGGATTAAAAGTGCGCCTCAGAGGGTCCTTTCGAGCACTTGACACATATTTTCGAACGGTTCTACGACATGTCGGTTTCCTCACAATTTTTTTCTTCACCGTTTGAGAGTACGCGTATAGCGCACATATTTTTTTCGAACAGAAAAACCCATTGATGCACGTGGATTTGAACTACCTTAGGATTGGAAGGCGAAGCCGCTACGACTGGTCTAGTGCTCAATCAGTACAATGAAAAAAATTCAAATTTTCGAACAAAATTTTATAAGAATTGCGTTCTTCTCTAGACAGTGGGCCAGGCAGGGCCGTGGTAAATGGCAAGAGAAAAAGGAAGATACCCAACAGTTGCTACAACCTGGCTGCGGATGATGATGATGATGAACAGATATAGTTTTGTCAACAATCTTTTAAACAATAAAATAAGCCGAGAAAACAAAATCAGGCCATTAAATATTATGCTTACACTTTTTGTGAACAGAAAATAAATGCCGAAGGAAAGAACTTACCTAATTAGCAAAAACAGGGTTTCTTACAGTTCAGCATCGTCTTGCTCAGTAGTTTTTTCTGTACCTACTTAATTAGCAAAAAGCATTAGGAGTGCTATCCACTAAACATCCATCATCATCATTACCACATAGCTGTGCACTGCTGGATATGGGCCTCCACCTATTTTCTGCTTGACGCATCCAGTCTCTGCTAACAGCCTTTCGCAGATCGTCACTCCACCTAGCCGGAGGGCGTCCTACAATACGTTTGCCGAGCCGCGGTCTCCACTCAAGAACGAAAATCCAAATAATCCTAATAATGAAATCAAGTCTGTTCCTTCTTATACGATACTGATAAATAATTCTTGGCCACTATCGGCAAGGCATGCCAAGGGATCCCTTGGCATCCCTATGCATCCTTAGGCATGCCGAAGCGTGCCGATAGCGTGCGCCGGGCATAATGTTGCAAATGCTCGGTCGATTCTTATGTGAAGAAGGCTTTACATCCCATTATTCTTCTGAACAAAAACTCCTTCCAAAGACTTAGAATACCCGAGGCTAGCTAGTTAAAACTTAGCACTTACAACAAGAACTTACTCGTACAAATCTGTCAAAGCATAAAAAAATATATGTAGCTTCATAGGTCTTTGGAAGAACTGATTAAGGAGGTAGATGCTTCAGTAAACACAGTTATTTCCGCTTTATAACGTAGGTATAATTAGTCAATACACACAGACATACCTACATAATATGACAACACAAAATCAAGAGTATGCAACATACAGTTAAACTTACTATCGAACACAGGTTTGTTTACAACAAGAGTAGAGTTTTTCGCGAAGATGGATAACCACTCAAAATAGTAGTGATTGTGAAAATGTGCAAAAAGTCACTCGACGCATCCAATTATCGACCACGCCTAGTGTTGCTTAACTTCAATGATTTATAGAGGCAATAGATACATTCTGCCCTCCTATATCTAAAACATCGCTAAGCCACAAAACCAAGTTTTGAGATATGAGCGAAAAATGCGGTAGTATAAATATATATTTTATCGTAGATAGCGCTGTTTTTGCTAGAGCTATTTCCTGAACTAAAAACGCTAGAAGAATGATTCTAAAACAGATCGATAGAGAATTTTTTTCTAAGTAGAATGGCATCAAAAACTCAAAATCGACCCCCCGTGGCTTAGCGATGTTTTAGATATAGGAGGGCAGCATAGGTACTCTGTCAAAATTTCAACTCTCTACCTATAACAGTTCATGAGACTGCCCGCTGACAGACGGACGTGTACGTTGGCACGGAACCCTTCGTGTACGAATTCGACTCGCACTTGACCGGTTTTTTAATGTCAGCGCGAGTTTTGTTCAGAACAACAATACAAAAATTTGAATGCGAGTTTCGTTTATAAACCGACACAAATCCTTTACCTTTAATTTTATCATTTTCAAATCATCTCAACAAGTCAGAAATTCATGAAATTTCTGTACGGTTTTAGCTAACCTCGTGCCAATTTTCCAGGTATATGCCAAAAACGCTTTAGGATTCGGGCAGAGGGCGCTGAGTCGCGGTGGCCACCTGTGCCTTAATTGGACCAGCTCGAACCCATTTTATTTATCTGAGCCAGAGGAAGATATTCTGGTAAAGTTTAATTTGGGCACTAAAGGGTTGTAAGCTTATATTCTGGGCTTATATTTTGAAATTGGGCATGGATTATATTTTTTTGTACATTCGTGCTTGCTCATTTCTTGCATTTTTTTCTTTTATGTTAGTAATGTTTGTAACTTTCACATGAAGATACCCCTTTGTTTGTTTGTTTTTTTCATGTTTCATGTCCGCTCTCCAGAATCGGCCCTAACGGAAGACCAGCGCGGTTTGTTTTTACAAACTGCATAATGCTGAGTTAGGGTCCGTTTTGCAGCAGCTTACAATATTATGTATTATGTTGTTTATAAATGTTGTTGCAAATAAAATACTATTCTATTCCATTCTTATTCCTCAGTACAATCACATTAATATTAAAAATACGAAAGTTTGTGTGTAATGTTTGCTCCCATTCATCTGTGTACTTAGAAAATTCTTTATTTCTTTAAATGTGGTGTACAAAGATCTTATAAGTAGTTATAAATAGCGGCAGTTACGCGATGGCAGGCACATGTGAAAGTTCTAAACAAAGTCAAAGCGTTTTCCCCCTGAAAATCTATTTGCTTATCGTACAACTTTGCGCGTGAAATTGAAAGTTGCTTGGCGGTTATCTACAAACGTAGGCGCTTATAAAGCGTAGGCACTCTTTTTCATACATACAATTGAAAGTTATGCGGAAGAAATGTTTGAATGTTCTGCAAATATTTCGTCCGGGTCTGAATGTTGTGGTACCATGGTACTCGTAGTTTCTCCCCACGACACAGGGAATCCTAGTGTGGGGTCAGGACTATGTATGTGACTGTTGGGTGTTATTTATTTAATTCAACAACCATAACATAACCACTTGTATCATACACTAAGAGCACTGGTGGTCTAATTTCTAATCCGGAGGACGTGGGGTTCAAATCCATCTGCCAATTGATTTTTCTGTTAGAATTAAACAGTAGGTACTAAAAAATTTCACCTCTAAAATTCGTAGACATGAAGGGATCCATTTGAGGCTCACTTCAATCCATTCAACAGTCTTCAATAACACTAGTCACACAAGTAGCAGTAGTAGGTACTTACCGAATGGCATGCTAAACCACTCACAAGTTCAAACTTGGCCAAAACTTTGCTCTTTTATATTCCAGGACTCTAATGGAAATGCTTCCTAACAGAACATTTAAGTTATTTCCTACACTTACCGTAAGTTCTAGAGAATGGCATGAGAATGGCGACTGGAGTTATTCAATGAAAAACATTCCTTCAAAGAAAGTTGTATTTCCCACAGACGTCATTGAGGGCGCTAGTTCCATGGGCACAGACTAAAAAACCGGATCGCTTTAGTATTATATTATCTGTGCCAATACAATTGAACCAACACAAAGGGGTAGTGAGCGAATAAACAATAGTATTGCATAACTTTGAATTAAATTTTGACCTTCGCTATAAGTCGACCTATTACAGCCGTTCAAGTAACAAAGTTTATAAACTAAAGTCCGGTTCCAATATTCTACTATCGGACAACGGATCGTTCATTAAAAAAGCAATTTTTTTTCAGGTCAAAAAATGTATGGCGCTTTTCGAGAGACAACAACGTTGGTATGGCAATATCCGTCATCAGTTAGAAGTATATTACCGAGCATAAAAAGTCCAACATATCGCTTAGTTTCTAACAAAGGGCGATACAGTATTTTAAATATTTTCTTAGCAAAAGCAATGCATTAACAGCTTACAAAACTAGTCTAAGAAGCCTTTTAAGTATCCTACATATACACAAGAGTTATAAAGCTCAAAATTTATTCAAAGTGTATCTGAAAAGTCTGCAGGATTAGACCATCAGAAGAAATTGCCCGCTAGGGTTGAATGCAATATGACCCCAGCTATGACCCTTGCAAGTGAAATATCTTCCGTCCCGTTCTAGCATTTTAATAAAGCTAATGCGGGACAGAGACAGATGGAGTGTACCAGTGGAAAATAACAGTGCTTTGGTACGATGGTGGAGATGATTCACTGAGACATCAAATTACATAGACGAGTGCGTGATAGGTCAAAGCTCTTAAGTAGGTAAAGCTCGTAGCACCAGTAGCTTATCCCAATGGTTGGCTCATATTTAGCAGAGACTTAATTATTTCTTCCGTATGTAGTTATCTATACCTATTCCCAAAGCATGGTTAGAATTGAAAGTTGCTTTTATTACCACCGTTACGAACTAAAAATAGGAAAAAAATATATACCTACCTAAGCATGACAAAACTGTACTTTGCTTTTTATGTCTGGATGGTGACGATCCGATTACAGAACGGGTCGTGGTTAGACCCTCTTTATTGAAGGCTGCAATTTAATCATTTATTTTGAATTAAGAGGCCATCATACTATCGCGTCTAGATCGATTTCGAATCGAATTGAAAGAGGTAGCGCAACGGATTTTGCATGTATAAAAAAAGACAGAGTGAGACCGCACAAAATATTGAAATCAAATAATACACCAAATTAAATAATTGCTATTAATACCTAAACTACAAAATGAATAAAAAAACTGCTGTCAACAACTAAAAAAATAGTTTTTACCTACCTATCAAAGTAAAAATCATCTGAAAATATGATAGGGTTCTCGAGATTTAGATCAAAACATACGCAATAGGTAACCTACATGGATTTTTTGTAATCGTGTTTTTTTTCTCATATCGAGTTTTCACTTTGATGAACAAAGAAAATAAAATAAAAATGTCATTTTATTTTTTAATAAACTCATTTTATTAACTAACAACAGAGTTCTATATCGATTTTGGGTCGGTTTCGGCTTTAAAGTCGTTAAGCCACGACGGAGGCCTTTAGGCGGCCTAAAAACTCAAGTCACAAGAGTTGGCTACTAGCTCATACAAACTTACTTACTTTTTATCGATTTTGCGTGAGCAAAATCCGCCATTGCACACTCTTAACAAGTTGACGAGAGTGATGTGATATTACACTGATTAAGGGTCTCATAAGACACAACCGGACCTGGAATGTCACGAATATGAACTCAATATTATCAAAAGTCAAAGTCAAAGTCAACAATTTTTATTCCTTAAAATCACTGGCATCACTTGGACACGTCTTAAATCTACGTTGCATTTACACCTGTTCGTAACGCGACCAAGCGTGGAAGATACAGGTAAGAAACCACGCTTGGCTTAGATAATAAAGATATCGAAGAGACACAGGCCCTTCTGAAGTAAGAAGCTGTGGCTAAGTGAGAATGTGGACTTATGTAGTGCTTATTAAAGTTTATGTCCGCTCGCTTGTGATTTTAACCCTAAGTATCTAATTTTCTTTGCAAGTTTCTGCTGGAATTGTGAAATTCGAGAAAATAGAGATACCGAGATGATTATCCGTCGAATAAGTTTCGAAGTTGGGTCTTAGTTGAGCCACCTCTTATCCAGGCGATAACAAGACGCTGCGGTCCAACTCGGTCTCCTCCAGATTATAACATTTATCCTTTATCTGCACAAAACTAGTTGCAGATGAACTTAGCATTTTGCAATGTTGAGTAAAATCTTCATAACTAAAAAAAAACTAAGGCCTTTTACCATCTATAGTAGATGATTTATACAGCGTCAGGAGGCAACTTTTACCTTCACAAACGGGACGCTGCAGTGCCCGGACGAATTAAGATGGAGTAGGCTTGCCCAGCACCTATTCCATCCTCTCAGCTTAGTCGGCCTTATCCACAGGAAAGACATGATCAATACATGCGAAGCTGACTAAGCCACGGGTTTCCTCACGATATTTTCCTTCACCGTTTGAGAGTACTGGTATAGCGCACATAAATTTTTCATACAGAAAAATCCATTGGTACACGACCGGATTTAAACGCACGTCCTTAGGATCGGAAGGCGGGGTCACTACCAACTAGACCACTAGTGCTCTCAGTGCTCTCAGTGTGGCGGTGTTGGTATATTGGTATACACAATAAAGTATTATCTTATTAATTTTGAATACATGTTGAGCTTATCATCCCACACAATATAATAGATAGATAGATACATTTTGACACAAATTACAGGCTTAGTTCAGACAGGTTAGTTTAGACAGAGGGAAATGGAAGAAGAATACATGTTGTGCCCTTATCATAATATTTATGTTATATTATGTGGGGTCGGCCATTTCCACGCCTACATAATTGGCACAGAATCATGAATAATTGAATACTCAAGTACTTAGGTACTTCTATATATAATTATAGTTCTTAAAAAGATTATAAGCTCGCGTTGTTTACCGCAAACTTTTACATCCTAATAAACGAGTTATGTTTCGTACTTACCAACACATAATTAAATTACGTACGCCTCGAGTTGAGTAATGAAAAATATGGAAATCCTACTTCTAATAATATTATGAATGCTGTTTGTGAATGTTTGTAGCTCGAGCTTGGCTGACGGTTTTTTGAAATCTTTAAAGCTTTTAAACAGTTATGATCTGTGTACTGTACTTCAGCTAAACTGAAGATACAATTTATGTAAACAAACCCTCAGTACTTAACCTAAATTTACTTTTTCATTACATGTTTATGGAACTTTTAAGTTGTACCAATAGTTCAATTAAGGTTAAAGTAAGGTGTAACTTATGTTGCGAGGTTTATTTACCTAAAACTAAAGTTGTTTCATCGTAATAATGAAAAATACGAGATGGTTTGTTTATATAAATTGTATATCCAAATTAGCGGATGTACAGATAGATATTATAGTCAGCAAAAGAAGTTCATGAACATTACATGTTTTTCAAACTACATTTTCATCATAGGTAAAAACATTAAAATGATAAGTAGCTTTTCTTTACAAATAGTAATTAGTAAAGCTTTTTACTTTTAAGTTCTTAAAATACGATTATTCTTATTCAACTGATTATAAAGAAATGTTTAAGATTTAAATACATGAACTTTGTAGTTTCGTTGTCCGTACTTATTTCAAACCAGTGCAATGAAACAATATGTTTTGTAAAAATATTGTGAAGACATTTTATTTTGTGTAAATTATTTGTATTAGTTTGTACGCTCGCTGTAAATAATCACTATTATAAATGTATTTTTAAGTTCTCATTATATAATAGAATGTAAATTCTTTATGAGAATAAAGTGCAATCCTTTCGTGCAGTTTACAATAAGGTATTCAAACCTTTGGGGGTATAAAAGTGGAATAAATAGAAATCTCCTGGGAAAACTCGCTATAATCGTAGATATAGATTTTGCCCAGGCAAACGCAAGAGTTTACGAATTCCTACTTATTATTATGAATGCGAAAGTTTGTGAGGATGTTTGGATGTTTGTGCCTCAATCATGTCTAAACAATATTTTTAGTTTATTAATAACTTCATAGCTACATGTCATCATTTTTTTGTTAATATAGGGGTAAACTAAAGAAATCATTTATCTCGTTGGGAATAGACGAATCCAATAACCACTGTTTTAGCTTTATCTTGAAAGAGCCGATGGAAAGTGCAATATGTTGTACAGTGAAGAACCTATTATATACAACAGCTGAACAGATATGAATGAAACTTGGAATATACCATAATACGTGTGCTGGAATGACATATAGGCAACTTTTTATACAGGGCACAACGCGAGCGAAGCCGCCCGTCAGCTAGTTTTATTTAAAAAAAACATAGAGTGACCACTTTCTAAGGCCTGGATTTGAAGTAAGGCGACCTTCTTTCCAACGAACGAAGCTGTGGGGCACAGCTTGTGAATATGTATGCGAGATCAAGCCACGAAATTAGATTGCTGCGATGACGTCCTCCCGGTAATGTGTGCCTTCCATCCTTTCCAAGGACCTACTCGTACATTTATCCAATTTCAACTTTCCAGCGTCATCTGCCACCCCGTTATGAACTAATCCTTTTAAGCAGATGAGACACTCGTGCAGTCGTCGCTTTGATACACTAGAAAACTTAACTGTATTACGAGTAGTGTGTTAAGTTATTTTGTTGGAAACAAAAACAAGAAAAATACTTGCCAAAAACCTACTTATTTGACAGACTTATATCTAGTCGTGTTGTATGGGACATCAAAAATATAAATATTTTGGTTCTATTGACACACGATATATTTGTCACTTAATTCATTGGGGGACGTTGATGAGTCGCAGGTTGGACGTGGACTGCTCGCGCCGCCCGATTTCCACGCTATTGCACGGAAATGCAGTGTTTGAATAGATTAAAGTGCGCCTCAAAGGCTCCTTGTGTAATTGACCAGCTCTAGACAACTATTCAGTATTTCGGTAAAACGCAACGGCGCGTAAAACTCATTTAAATAAAATCCCTGTGTACTTAGGCAACTATTGTTGCTGACGTAAAGTCCTTAATCCAGGCATTGTTCCGTTAAAAGCTAGTTATCATAAACCAACACAAACGAGCCACGACCACAGATTATGTAAAATCCCTATTTTCATCTTTCACATTAAAATTTTACGACATAAATTTATTATTATGTTAAATCGTGTGCCTAATTTATACCTAAGCGGATGAGGATAACTTTAACCTTCAAGTTCAACTAAAGCTATATTTCACTAGTAAATTCATAATAATTATTAAATGTATGAAAGTAACTTTGTCTGTCTACTCTAAACAGATTTTGATATTTGGCAAACGAACGTAAGGATCACTTACATTGAATATAGGTACGTCTAAATGGAAAGTAAAGGCAAGAAACTACGCTTAGCTCTTTTTGTAGGAAAATTATCCCTTTAATAGTTTATGAAACGATTTATTAACCTATGATGGATAAAGGTAGTGCGCTGATCACCTGTCACCATGGTTTACCAATCCATTTGAAGACTTTGAATCAGGAGTGGCTGCAAGTTTTCTTATGATTACTGGTTCTTTGCACAGCCCATTAAGGATACGAAAGCTCAAAGTCACTCAGCGAGCTATAAAAAGAGCTTACTGAGTTGGAGTTTCTGGAGGACAAAAGTCATCGACACAGCTCAGAAGTTAGCAAACTGAAGTGCCAGTGGGCTGGCCATATCTGCCGAAGAACCGACAACCGCTGGGGTAAACGAGTTCTTGAGTGAAGACCGAGACTCGGCAAACGTAATGTAGGACGCCCTCCGGCTAGGTGGACTGACGATCTGCGAAAGGCTGCTGACAGAGACTGGATGCGTCAAGCCGAAGATGGAGCGCGATGGTGCTCATTAAGGGAGGCCTATGTCCAGCAGTTGACTGCTATAGGTGGTTGATGATTGATTATGAAACGAATCTAGGGTCTTTGCCACCCTGTTTTAAGTCGGTTAAAAACTAGAACCATTTCCCATTATCAGTCGCGTACATCGTCTATTGAATGGCTTAGAACAAAGGTTTCGCACGTCACAAAGAAAACTTCAGTGTGCATTGTTTCGCCGCCGCGAGAGGGCGCTGATAGGGTATTGTTTACTGGCAACTTACTGACAATGAAAAGCTGTTTCTACAAGTTAAGAATTTTCAATGGAAGAAAGATTTAAACTTGGATGTGTCCATTGCTAAACGTCCTTATAAAAATAAAATAGATAAGTCGAAATGGGAAACATTTTGATGTCGATAGAAAATGAATTCTATTGTGTTCTCCAACAACAATTTCTTTTCCAAGTTCGTATATCACGTTTAAGGTTATTTACTACCAAATGACAAAATGTTCAATGATAAATAATAACAAAAAAATCTTCATTCTTCAGTTAGAATGTACGAGTTGACAAATAAGGGCTTTGCTGTTATTTGCAACAGGATTACATAATCACCCAGCGGACTCAATTCAAATTAAGATTTAAAAATGGCCTTTGCGCCAAAGTTTATAAATAAAATTTAAATAGCCCCCTATTACACCCTCAGTCAAGCACATTACTATACAGACAGGCAAACAGACACATTGTGGCTGTTCACCAAGCAGTCCGATAAGTGGATTTCATTTAAAAAGACAAACTTACATGCATATTTACCTTTTATTCATTACAAACCTAATATAATATAGAAAAAATATTTTTTTAACAAATTTTAAATTTTCTCCATATAAATAAAAGCTAATTAATAGGTAAGTACCTATAGTTGTTTACAAATTCATTTTTCTAAAACTTATATAAAAAGTAAAGTTACACTAGGTAAATCACATGCTCATATTGATAATATATTTTTACAATACATACCAATAATCTCTACAAATCGAAATCTTATTAATGTCAGACCAATATAACTAAAATTTCTCAAAAAATTACTCATTTCATAAATTATGCACTCATTCTTAATAAAATTGATTTAAAAAATAGGCATGATGGCAGATGTTAAAATCCCCATTTATAATGTAGGTACACGTCTAGTATTTCCGAAAAACACATTAATTCAGGAATAAATTACGTTTTAACGCAAATTATTTTATTTTATTATAATCTACTTTGCATTATGAACCAAAACGCTTGTAGGTGTCATTAGCGTCCGCTGTGACGTCACGCCTTGGTACGAAATGCATAATCAAAAAAAAAGTTCAAGCAATACGCTCGGCGGTGATTAATTTATTTAAGTACTTAGGTGTGACGTCATTCACTCTGATTGGAGTTTCAGTTAAGATGGCCGATTGCAGCATTTTGTACTTAATTTATTAAAAATCTTTTTATAATGTTTATACCAAAAGAAGGTAATTTAATCTTTTCAATATATATTTTATTCTTAAATCATTTATTATTTGATTATATAATAATGCCATCATGCCTATTGTCTTTTGTGTGTGTACCTGGTATGCCGATTACGCTTTGTAATAAGAATATTATGTAACTTTTTATAACCAGTTTCGAATAGTTACTTCAAAGAGTATATGTAACAAAGATAATAAAATATCATTCAATTCAATTAAGAAACATTTCTATAATCTTTAAACAACTGTACAGTACACCTACCATGCTCAGAGCAAATAAATGTATTTACTTTATAAAATAAAATCATTTCGCTTCATTTATACAATATCCACATGAACTTGACCATCTAATTCTAAAATATAATCTTATGAATCTAGCCCTCAATGTGTTCTTTAGTCTGTTGATAGGAATTTTCTCATGGAAACTCGTGCCACTAGTTCTACGCACCAGGGTGGTGAAAGGATAAGTGCGTCAAATGTTAAACTATGCCTTGAAAATTGCAAAAGGCCAAAGCAAACCTTCAGCTATAGGTCAAAATTTTAAAACCCCTTTTCCAGATATAACTATAAGGCCTTTTACCATCTATAGTAGATGATTTATACAGCGTCAGGAGGCAACTTTTACCTTCACTAACGGGACGCTGTAGTGCCCGGGACAAATTAAGATGGAGTAGGCTTGCCCAGCACCTATTCCATCCTCTCAGCTTAGTCGGCCTTGTCCACAGGAAAGACATGGTCAATACGTGCGGAGCTGACTAAGCCGCGGGTTTCCTCACGATGTTTTCCTTCACCGTTTGAGAGTTTTGAAAAATCCATTGGTACACGACCGGGTTTGAACCCACGACCTTAGGATCGGAAGGCGGGGTCACTACCAACTAGACCACCAGCGCTCTCAGATTTATTTTTATTATATTAATTATTATAGAAAAAAACTTCCAGATATATTCAAGATATAATCATCAAATGTTCACAAATCTGCCCTCGTAATAGCAAATGCAGTACTTGCAAAATGGCGGTTTCGAGAAAGACGCGGTAATCATAATTTTTAGATATCTCTGCAGCAAGTCAATGTTATATACCTACTTATAGTGAAAAATATAATGAAAATTATTTTTTTATGTAGGTATAGATTTAGGCCCTTGGAAATAACATTTCTGCAAAAAAGTGAAAAAACCCAAAAATGACGATTACTGCAAGTGCGAGTAGGGCAGAAATTTCCGCTGCTAAATTTTACCATCTAGTTCTAAAAGTAAATTTTGTGAATATATCCCTCAAAATGTTCGTTAGTCAGTTGATAGGAATGTTCTCGTGGAGCCAGGTCCGCTTGCCCTCGTTGAACTCAGCGGCAGTGTGGTCGGTGCCTTCCAGAATCCATTTCGTTGTCAGTAAACCTTCCACTCCAACCGGCCCTGAAATATAATACTAATAATATGAATCCGAAGCGATTGAAGCGAGAGTATGTCGGGATCGTAGCAAATAGAACATCTCTGCCTACCCCTATGCGAAACGGGCATGATATTATTATTATCATAGTATTATAAAGAGGAACGATTTTTTTTGTTTGTTTCTAACGAATAAGCTCCGAAACTACTGGACCGATTTCTAAAATTCTTTCACCAATATAAAGCTACATTATCAGGGCCCATTAGAGGTTTTAATATATTTTCAAAAAAATAGGAATCCGTAAGAAAATTGCAATATGTAACCCAATGTAACCCAAGGTAGAAAACCCAAAATAGTTTTTGGCGTGCGCTGCGAAAACTATTGATTATAGAACTAAACAATGTACTACACGCGTACCAAGTCGCGAGCAACAGCTAGTGTATGATATAAATCTATAAGTTTGTTAGGGTATTTGGACGCTGGTGCCTCAATCATAGCATAAGGACTGAAAAGATTTTAATTATTCCAGGGATATAATACCTATTTATATTTTTGTCCTGGTACCAAACGAGCGTAGTCACGGACAAAAGTCAGTATCATATTGTGTCAATAATCACAATAGTATCTAGGAATACATAGAATAGAGAATGAGGAAATTTGTACAGAATTTATGGCAGAAATATTAATAAATTTCAATGAGGGGAAAATGTTTACTACAATTTTATCAAAAGAGCTTCCTTCATACAATATTTCCTGTAGCAATTAGATATATTGGCTGTATTTACAGAAGACTACTCTATTTGTAGAATATAACTAGCGTCAACGACAACATGGTTGGCACTTGGCATAGGTTAACCTGATTTTACGAATACTTTTTGTCGTAAAATCTGTCTGTCTGCGTTGTAAAGGCGATGGCGTCCAACCAACAACATTTGAACTCTTCATAAAGAATCTTACTTCTTACTACCACGCAGTTATGACTTGAAATCATTGATGTTACTAGAAAAAGTCGTAGCTTACCCCCAAATACTCAGACGCATCTCAGAGTTGAGCACGTCTCAAGTGACGCGTTTTTGACAGATTTTCATCAAAAACTGTCAAAAAACCGTGACTTGAGACGTGCTCAAATCTGAGTCGCGTTTGAGTATTCGGAGGTTAGGCTGTGATAAAGTTATTGAACCCCACAGACTTAAAACATCATATTTGATGTATCTAGTCTGTGGTGTTCCAGCAATAACATTATCACATCCCGACGATCTTTGCTGGTAATAAGTATCCCGAGCTACGATCTTTGCTGGTAATAAGTATACTTTCAAGTCATAAGCTAACTTGATACTGTGTGGTAGTATGAAGTCTGGCAACTTTTTGGTCAAAGAACCTATATAAATCAACGAGTCATTGACATGTAAAGAAGATAGTCTGTGGGGCAAATGGAATGTTTACCTCTAGCATGGATCCTTGCTGTGGAGATGCCGACCTCAGCGCCGAGTCCGAAGCGGAACCCGTCAGCGAAGCGAGACGACACATTGTGGAACACGCACGCACTGTCCACAGCATGGAGGAATCGTTTCGCTGCGCTCTCTGAAACAAATTAGTTTAATTAAATTAAAAACACCCAACATACATAGTCCTGACCCCACACGAGGATTCCCTGTGTCGTGGGTATCAGAAACTACGAGTACCATGGTACCACAACACCCAGACCCGGATGTAGTCACTAACTATTACATACATACATAAATCGCGCTGTTCCCCATAGGGGTAGGCAGATATCAGATTCACAGATATCCATTTGCTACGATCCTGACATACAACTCTCGCTTTTCACTCTCATCACATTCTTCACGCAAGCTCGTCGGTTAGGTGCTCTTGACCCTGGACTCCTTTCACTAACTATTCTAGTCTCATAAAAAAGCTCAAAGTGGCGTAGCAGGCTACGAAAAGAGCTTGGGGTTTCCCTACGTTATATACTCTAAATCAGAAATGAGAAAATTCGTAGAGCTGACCCCAAGGTAAATTATAAAATAAAAAGTTGTAATAGGGGGGCATGTCATATTGCTCGAAGATAACCGTTGACGAGTAAAGGATCTCGAATGGCGACCAGGAAATGAAGCATGTTGCACGAGCGAACCGCAGGGATTGGCTTAGAAAAATGTATTTAACAATAATAAGAGTTAGTACCTACCTATTCTTAATAATTATGATTGTATGTTGTACGCACACAAACATTGCTAATCAGTTTGTAGACGCGTGACTAGGGAGGAAGCTGTTGGTATTATCATAATGTTTGCGCTGTATCTAATTTGCCGGGTCTGTTAAACTTGAACTTGTAATCTTATCTCATGGAATAACGTCATTGTTCGACAGTATTGTGATGTTTGGTCGAATAGATTATTCGAGTTTTTGTGTATCCAAAACTTACCTACTGATAGTTCCTCTTAGTGTGTTCCGAAATATGTAAATCACCAATATTATGAATTTGAAAGTTTGGATATTAGTATTTCAATCATGATTCACTTGAAGAATAATGTAGGTACCACAACGTCCAGAATCGGAAGAAATATTAGCAGAATATGCTAACATTTCTCAAGCCCTGGAAATCGAACCCACCTCTCAGCCGGGCCCTCGCCCAGACACAGCTCTAAAACTAGCTAAATAAAAACTATTTTAAAAAAGAAAAGCCACAGTGAAACTTACCACTTTCAGTAACAATAACATCCGTATGAGAGCTTCCGAACTCGTGAATATGGTCTACTGCTTCCTCTAAATCCTTTACCACTTCTATACAGCATTCCAGCGACCCGTATTCATGCCTCATAGTCCTTGCAGCGGGAGGTCCAAACGTCAGATTACTGGCTAGCCTCGGCCCTGCGTGAATAATCACTCCTTCATTCTTCAGCATATTACAAATCTCTGTAAACAGAGGTCCTGATATATGGTCTTCGTGGATCAGCAGGGTTTCCATAGCATTGCACGCAGCTGGGTAGTCGCATTTCGCGTCTCGAATTATCTTCAATGCCTTGGCTGGGTCTGCGTCTTTGTCTATAAACACATGGCAAATACCCTCAGCATGACCCAAGACCGGGATGTGCTGGGATTGCTTCTGTATATTTCTTACTAACTCTGAAGAGCCACGAGGGATGATTAAATCGATGTGTTTCTCCATAGAAAGTAAGTCGCTGATTTCCTCCCTCGTAGAAACAAGAGATATCGCATCTTCAGCGCCAACTGCCTGCAAAGACTCTTTGACCAGATCCATCAACGCTTTGTTTGAAAAAACGGCCTCCTTGCCACCTTTTAGCAAAAGACCGTTGGCTGAAGCCATGGCCAAAGCCGCTACCTGAGGCAACGAATCGGGTCTAGACTCAAATATCACCAACAACACTCCGATTGGTACAGTTACTTGTTGCAACACCAAATTCTCAGCTAATTTAGTTTTCCTTAACACCCTTCCCACGTTCTCGTAGCTGGAATCAGCGATTTGCTTCAGACCTATAGACAAAGTCTTCAGCTTTCCTTGACTGAGTGATAGTCTGTCCAGTAAAGGCTTAGCGACACCGCCCTTGGATGCCTCTTCCAAGTCCTTGGAATTTGCTTCTAGGATTTTGTCTTGCTTGCTTAGTAAGAGGTCAGCTAAGGAGTGGATAGCTGATGCTCTTTCTGTAGGAGTCAACTTTTGCAAAGTTCTGCTTCCACTGCGAGCTGTGAGATTAAACAGAATGGATTAAATCTTACTTCTTACTTATATTATACATGCGAAAGTTTATGAAGATGTTTGGATGTTTGTACCTCAATCACGCCTAAACAGCTGAACGGATTTGAAGGAAACTTGGAATATAGATAGTACATGTGCTGGATTAAGATATAGGCTATTTTTTATCTGGGTACCACGCGAGCGAAGCCGCCGGAGGCAGCTTGTAAATTAAAAATATAAGAAGTGTAGGCCTACCGGATGTGAGTGAATGAGTCAATGAGTGAAAGAGCGAATGAGTGATAGTATGTGGTATAGGCCTCCCCAAGCCCTACGTTCGGATCTTATTCTATTTTCAAAAAAAACAACTGTGAATGGTGGGTATCGGGTTTTCTTCAGCTTACCCTGCTCAGCCATGGTATCCACGGACGTCGACGACTGCGTCACATAGTCTGTGAAGAAGGTCCCCACTTTCCGTCCATTGATGATGGTCTTAATCGCCTTCTCCTGCATACCGTTACAGATGACTACGCTGACTCCGCGCGCCATCGCCCACGTGGCCGCGTTCACTTTGGAATCCATACCTCCTGTGCCCACCTACAAATTACATAAGGTACATAAAGTTATATACACAGACCAGGAAACGAAGTACAATACCTGCGGCGACTCCGTTATCTACATAATTATTTATTGCGTGCTCAACTCTGAGATGCGTTTGAGTATTCGGGGGTATGTCCAGCAGACTTTTATAGGCTGATGATGATGAAAGTTCTATCATTACGTACCATTACTTATCATTACGTACTTAAAATATTAAATTATAATCGTGAATCTTGCAAAATATTCTAATATTCTACTTCGAATTAATTAATTTTATGCTTAGTTTAGTTTTTGTAAGCACTTCGACTAAACCTTTAAATGGAAAAGCTTTATCTTCAAAAATTTAATCTAAAAGGCAAAGAAGATTGTTATTTTTACAGCAATTAGATTACGAATCCTTAAAAATGTTTCAACAAAATCACATAGAGCGTAGTTTAAAAGAGCTTTAAAGGCTTAAGTTAATCAAAATGAAGTACCTATACCCATCTGGTTTGATTCATTATTTACTAGTTTTTCCCGCGAATTATGCCTAGTACGGTAAAGAACGGACGATGTATCACCAATGGTTTTTATACTCAAAAAAAAATATGTGCCCTATACACTGGTATAGGGCACGATACCTTCCTTGACTGTAGAAGAACTGTAGAACTTGAAGAGTACTGACTCTTAAACGGTGAAGATATCGTGAGGAAACCGGCATGTCGTATAACCGTAGAAAGATCGAAAACATATGTCAAGTGTACGAAAGGAGCCTTTGAGGTGCCCTTTAAAACCTTTCAACCAGTGTGGGGAAAGGATTAAAGTGCACCCCAAAAAAGATCCTTTCTTGGACTACAACTACATTCGCTGTTTCGTATTTATAATATTAATGGGATTTTCACTTATCAAGGTGAATATTCAATCAGTGAGTAAAGTAAGTTCAAGTAGGCTTTTATAGGTTTTATCTACTGATAATGATATCATTGTTGTGTTAGGATATTGATCCTGCGCCTATCATAACAGTATGCTTGATGTAACTACCAAATTATGTATCAAAGTCAAAAGTACTTTATTCCGTTAAATCACTCCGCACCTAGGCCAATCTTCAATTTCTTTAAATTCCTTTCCATCCAAAGGTTGTCTGGAAGAGATCGCTTGTAAGCGATAAGACCGCCCGTTGTACATTACCTATACTCATTTTGTTAACCAGTTATCTAATTGTAAGTTGTGCAATTTAAAAAAAATCGCTAGAATCATTTGGACAAGTCCAAAATTTATGTTGAATTAACCAAGCGTGGAAGATACAAACATACATAAAGTACCGAACCCTAAAAACTTAAAGATATTGGAAACATATTAGGAAGTCATATCATAAGCTAGTTAGGCCGCATCGACGGTCCAGAATCAGTATCGTGAAATATAACTTTGCGTAATATTAATATTTGCTTCAAATAATATTTATACCAGCCATGTAGCACATTATCCAGAATAATAAAGTTATTATTTCTACCCTAAGCACGCGAGGCATGTTCAACATTTTTTTATTCTCTTTTAATATATGGGACCACCAGACAAGCGCCATAATCGTATAGAATAGTATAAGCTTCGGTTTTCTAGAATACGGTGACCTTCATCTTACTAAAACCCCCATTTTATAATTTCAATAAACAGTATTTATATTCAAACTAGCTGTTGCCCGCGACTTGTCAAAAAGTTAAAGGAAAATGTACAACAGTGAATTGAAAATCGACAGCATTATCCCTCTTTGGCATTATAACGCGATTTTAAACCTTAAATCAAAGCACTAAAGACGTCTATTCCAACTCCAGTGTAAGCATTCGTCGTAACGCTCATTTTTTCTTGGAAACTCAACGTTTCCAAATATTTTTTCGCCCGTAAAGCAAAACCCTTTCTATGCGTCATTGTTTTCAAAACCTCAGAGGATAAGTTATTACACGCATCTGTGAATAGCTGAAATAACGTTATTTCAGTGACAGCTGCAAATAAGATACGCTTGATGTATTTATAACAGGGTCATGAAGCGCTCGTGGCGTAGCTTGCTTAGATGTTCTTGATCATTTAAATTAAGCAACGTTGTGTGCGGTCACATTTGGGATGGGTGGCCGCAAGTGGCATTACGAGATGAGCGCTTCCGTGCTTTGTAGGGCACGTTAAATTGTCAATCCCGGCTTTTAAGTCGTTAAGCCATGACGGAAGCCTTCAGGCGGCCTAAAAACTCCGTCACAAGGGTTGGCAACTTACTTTTAACAGGGTCATTGGAACCTTTGTTCTGTGTAGGTCGCGCTAAGTGGCGCAACCCAACTAAACGTGAAGATTCCTAGCTTTGGGTTTCTGATAGAATACATAATATACTTTTTTTTTGTAAATACATACTTATAGTACATGATACTACAACACCCAGACCCGGAAGAAATATTTGCAGAGCATGCAAACATTTCTCCCGCAGCGGGAATCGAACCCGCGCCTCTTGCGTCTCAGCCGAGCACTCGCCCGCCTCGCCACAGAGTTCGTCAAAAAATGTTATGACTTGTGGCGTGGGGGGCGAGGTACCGGCCAAGGCGAGAGAGGTGCGGATTCGAATCAAGCGGCGAATGAAAAGTTTTCATGTTCTACAAATATTTCATAATGTCTCGGTGTTGTGGCACCATCGCACTCGTAGTTTCTGATAACCACGACACGGAATCATGTCGGCAGAACTATGTGACTGTTGAGTGTTCATCATCATCTTCCTGCCCTTACCCACTCTATATGGGGTCGGCACAGCATGATGAGGATGATGCTGTAAGAGTTTTGGCTAAGGTGTTTTATGACCGGCCGCCTGCCTGACGTCAACCCTCCTTGGGAATACTTACTTATTGTATCTCATCATGTTGGAAGATACTATCCCCTAGTCGACTTTTACGACATGCTCGGGGAGAGAAGCAACTGGACGCATTCTATGTTTTTTCTTTACTCCCAGTCCAGCAGAGAAATATGACTGTTGAGTGTTATTTATTTAATTTGGCACGTACCTTGGACTTCTGCCCAAACTGGACCAGGTCCTTATCCTGCGAAGTGTAAGTATGCATCATGCGGGCGCCATCTTCCCAAGGGGGCTTGTTGTAGATGCCGTCCACGTCAGACATCATGATGAGCAGGTCCGACTGGATCTCAGCGGCGAGGAGCGCTGAGAGGCTGTCGTTGTCTTTTATGCCGATGCCCTGGAATTGTGGAGTCAGTTATACCTACATACATAATTATCATGCTCGTATTTTTGACGGGTTTCAAAAATACGAGCGGATTCAATAGGGTGAGCAGACCCCATAAGAAAAATTGCAGCCACTCCTGATTCAAAGTTCCAAATTATGGTGAACCATGGTGACAGGTGATCAGCCCATCGCCCATATAAATGGTCTATTATGTTGGAGAGGATACTATCCCTTAGTCGACTTTTACGATATACTCGGGAAGAGAAGCAGCACTCAGTCTGAGAAGCAACTGGACGCATTCTATGTTTTTTCTTTACTCCCAGTCCAGCAGAGAAGTAAGGCAGTCAGTTACACATGGTACCTTAAACCCAAAGAGTACCTTACCTATATAAAACAAAACGTAGAGCACTAGGAGTACCAATTTTGTACCAATGGCGGTTCCGATTCTAAGGTCACGAGATCAAATCTGGCCGTGCACTAAATCATTGGTACCTAATAGATTTTTGTGGTCCATAAAATATGCGCTATACCAGTATTCTTAAGGTGAAGGAAGATCAAAGTGTTACAAATATGTCCAGTTGGGTATTTGAAAGGGCTTTATTTAAACACCAAAACGGTTCCATATATTTTAAACTAATTAGCTTAAAGAACATACATTTATGAATGGACATTACAAACTTTGTTTATATTTTCTCACCAGGAAAAATTATTTTCAGGACAAAAGTCAGCACAGCGCTTATTTGAAGTGCAAAGTTTTGGGAACACCCACCAGTCTACTGTTTTAAAATCCTTGCCGTTTTAATAGACTCTTTATTACATTACAGCATTCTCGAAAGCTCCATCAGCACTTTTGAACAACCAATTTAAAACCAGAACCGTAAAATTTGTTTTTGCTTAACTATTTCGTGTCTTAAAATGAATGGGTTAAGATTCAAACTCGCTTTTCATCCTCGTTCCGGTATCGTGGCATCTTGGATGAACATTGGTAAAGCCTTAAAAGTAGTGAACTTTGGATCTCTTGTTATGATGGCACATACAATAGATAGCAATACGATATTTTTGAGTACCATCATTCGCTGTCAATCACAAAATAATTGAATATGTATGACTAAGTTAATACTAAGTGATAAGCTTCTATCTGACTCGCTATCCTTTTTCAGCAGTACCACGGCATGATCACCAAATTGAATCATAATCCAAACAGGATAGGATTCAAAATCGCTCACCTTCTTCCCCGTGCCCGGTACCATGGTGTCGTCGTGGATGTACATCGGCGGGCTGACTGCGTCGTTCGTGTTCACAATCGGAACGATGTTCAGAGAGATCAGCTCAGACAGGGTTGTGAAGAGATTCTTCCTAGTTTCCTCGTTGTAGAAGTCGGGTTTTGTTACCAGCACCTGAAAAATGAGGTAGGTTTAATTGGTAGCCAGGGTATGAAGAAGGGTGTTGTATGTTAGACCATTTGTATACTATATATATTATATCCATGCTATTGCTTCTACACTAACCTAGCCCGTGCATAACCCACCCATACTTCTTCGCCGAACGCTCAACCCATACTTCTCAATACATGGCGATACCTCTTGTAAGATTTGCACCCTACAGCTTTAGATGATAATGATAATGATAAATTGAGACGAAATATTAACTGATTAATAATTTATTGATTGATATGTACTGAATTGCTTAACTAAAAAGTGCACAGCGTGCAATGTGGGAAATGTGCAATTACGTATAAAACAATAATTGTACACCTCTGCTACTATAGTTCTTTTAGTGATCCTGCTAAAGTCAAAGACAAGACTGAAAAGGGGGGTATGAAAAGTGTCTAATGACTATTGGTAAAAGAATCAGGTGCTAATACGATTAACATTTCTTCCATTCAGAGCAACCTCAACGACATCTTTAAAGAAATTGCAGTGGCAGTGGCGGTCAAAGAATGAGATTGCTCCAAATTGAAGAAATTCAATTGCCCGAGTAGAATTCAAGGAATTGGTGGAAGTTGAATCAGACATAATTTTGAATTGTAGAACTTTTGACAAGCTAATTCTGATGAGAAATGTAACATTTCTAGCTCTAGATTCTAACTTCATTTTCTGGGTTGTAAACTAAGCTTTCACAAACTTGAACTCTGATTTATGTCCAAAGTTACAATTTCATTTCAAATCCGCAAGCAGAAAAACGGTTGACATCTCAACACAAACATTTAAATTGGAGGAAAAGGTCCAAGAACTTATAATTGAGCGTCAGAAAGCCAAGAAACTTGTAAAAATATGCTATTGTAACGTTTCATGTGCACGGGATTGCCATCTGTGTGCACATTACAAACCCATTACCACACAATAACAATAAAATAGCTGCGAACAGATATGTGACTAGGAGTATTCTCATTAGATAACTAGGTAAATGAAAGTAGGTATGTATGTATATTATCACGCCCATATCCGATCGATGTTTTCCTTCACCGTTTGAGAGTAGGTACTGATATAGCGACAAACATTTTTCGAACTGAAAAATCGGTCTGATAATGGTGGACGTATATTTTAATACTGTCTCTGGAACAAAGCGCACATGTTGCCGTCCCTTGGAAACGAAGTTGAAATGTTCTTGCGACTTTTTGCTGAACAGAATAGTTTTGTCAAAGCGACACAAAACCACAGAATAAACAACATTTTGTACTACAAAAGTGACGACAACTCCCTAATTTGGGACAGCTATGAGCTTGAATGTTTTGTTGATGTTGGACAATGCGACCTTCAAAATTAGAAGCAGACAATGTGCTAATTACTTAGCAAATTGATATGAGGGATACTAAAGCAATTGCGAAGGTCTCGTTTCAATTTGAAGTTATACTTGCCCTTTCCCTTAATTTAATAAAGTACTAGTAACATGCCCCACGACTTTGTTCGCATTGAGTTTTTTTTTTATTCATGCAAAATTAATTTTACCGCTACCTTCTCCAAGATTTAAACGGGAATTTCTTTCTAAGTGCGCCATAAGAATATTTCTCCTACAAGTTTTATGCTTTTAAGATTATGGTTTAAGCTATATTAGTATATTGATTGTCAGTCAGTAACATAAGAGTTTAATATATATAGAGAACGAATAGTCGTTAAGGGTGAAACAATTATTGATAGTGTAATTTGAAAGCCTGTTATGATTTAAGTATCATACAAAATTGGCTACAAAATCATTTAGATGCAGACCGTAGTAATGGCTTCGGGCTTTTGCTATTCACGTAGACGGAATTGGAAATATATCTATTTTATATATGAGGTTTCATTTGAACATATAAAGTTTCTACTTATTTATTTGTTTGTGAGAGTTATTCTCAAATCTCTGAACTATACTCAACTCTGTTTGTGAGGATATTAAAGTATGTATTTAACTAGCTTCCGCCCACGGCTTTGCTCGCTAGTTCTCGGTAAAAAGTAGCCTATGTTATTCCAGCACACGTAATAAGTATATTCCAAGTTTCATTCAAATCTGTTCAGCCGTTACGGCGTGATTGAGGCACAAACATCATCACATCCTTACAAATTTTGGTATTTATAATACATACGTGCTTTAGAGTAGCATCTCATTCTATTTTTTAATAAAACCAGATTTCTTAGGGTTTAGAAAATGAGAAAAATCATCCGAGAGCCATCGAGAATAAACGATTGTCTGATTGGTGTGATTGTTTCGACACAGATGACATAACACAAAAAAAACACTTTTTAGTCTGTGCCTGAGATACATCTTATTTAGCCTGTGGCATGAGTGAATCTGGTGCTATCTGGCACCATCTGGGATGCCTCATTAAGTTTCAATTTAAAATACTCGCATTCTACTACCTGTCCGGACTGGATATTTTACTATTTCTAGAAAACTTAGTTCCCTAAGTTAGGTAGGTACAAAGATATTCAATCTCGTATAACAGATTGAATACGAGCTGTGCCAGTGAGTTTAATCCCGACGACACGAGTTATTCAAAGAGGATTTTTGTTTGAATCAAAAACGTAATCCTGGTGTGCCATGTGAATTGTTGAATTGGTATATTATAAAAGTGCCCATGTTTCACCATTTGGATTTGGGTGGTCGCATCTAAGACTTTTACATCTATCTTCTCGATATAGTACATGATGTTGTTAATGATGATGGTGGGCGTGGGTTAAAATGGCACAAATAAACCATTTGACCGGAACAGCTTTATAGAGTTAGGTTAGGTTAGGCTAGAAGTGGGACAATTAAAGCTAAAATGTAAACAGAAAATATGTGAAAAAAGTATCTAATGTCAAAAGCCCAAAATTTTGCCATTATTTTGTGGTTTAAAGTTTCAGCTAATGTTTTATCAAAGCTTGAACCTCACTGGATCCTTTCAGCCTTTTTAAATATTTGTTTCTGATAAATATTTCGTAATCCTATCTCCAAACTCTTAAATAATTGAGTTTTATTGTGAGCAGAGGTAAAATATCAAACGTAATGTTTTTCTACAAAAGGTCCTCAGACAGTCATACAGATTGGATTAACCGTTCTAAAATTATGCTCTAACAACATAATCCACAAACATATTATAACGCCCAATTACCCAAATTGCCACTCTATAAACTCATTGCTCGCTCGCTCGATTAATTTTATTTTAATACAGCTTATGTATATAGATAGTGTTTATCAAATAAAAACCGTTTCCAAGACACACTATATGCAAAAATAGAAAAAAGGGTAATCTTAGGTAAATTACATCCTTTTAGGTATCAGCAATATGGATGTAAACAATTGCCTGAAGTTCAAACCTTTTGGGACATGTCGTAAATCTTTGCCGCCCTCCAAGGGGACACGGTTGAAGATAAATCTCAAATCAGACTTTGAATTTGCCGTGAACTGACAAAATTATCGGTAACGTGTTTTGGCATTGATTTATGTCCAATTAATCCCTGGTAGAGCAGATAAGCAAGGGTTAGCATAGCAATAGGTCATTTAAAACGTATTAGGGAACGAAGGATAACACCGATAAGAGAAATTGGTAGGAAATTAGAAAATAGTTTGAGGCTCTTGTTGAAAATTTGGGTATTGTAACCCAGATTAAATTAAACTGCGAAATAAGATCGAACTTAGTTTTAACGACGGAATTTTTTTTGCATATTGCTATTTGTAACACTAGTTATCTAAATATATGTCACTGTAAAATTGAAAATACCGTTAGATTATAATCTATCTTGCGAGATTGTGAACTGTCGAAAGACTGTGAACCGTAACATACTGCTTACAATTTAACTCATTATAAGTTATCCACCCAGATCGAATTCAGTGGGTTAGGTTAGAGTAGTGACCACTAACGTGAGAGACAAGCGAACATATTCCTCTTATGATGCAGAAGCACTAAGAAAGGAATTCCCGAAATTCAACGCCTAGAGGCAGCGAGAAGATAAGGCTTGTATGAAAAAAATCAACGCGGATAAAGTCGCCAGTTTTTCTATAAATCTTAACAGACATTTATAACTTCCGCCATTTTGATTTTATTCATCGCCAATCGAGTTTGACCAGGGCGCATGTCCACATTCATGAAACAGGACGGGTCTAGGTCTTGCTGTTTCGGCTGGCAATAGGTCAGCTCCCTGATGAGGAGCCGATTTAGAAGAATTCGGATTTTTCCCATATTCGACTTGACTCTCCGAACAAACCCCCCCATACATCATTTTTACCGATTGTGACTGAAGATTCATAAGCGTGTAGTTTTGGACACCCTGTATTCGTGACAGGTGTCAAGCCTATCGCCATTCCCTACAGATTACAGCCATCTGTTACATTGGTCACACTAGACGCAGCCTGATTGCACGATCAATAGAATGATCAATCCTCCACGATTGCCTGACGTATGGACAATAAGCATTTGGGTCGTGTGAGGTTAAACAGTAGAAGACCCAATTGAAGATTTATTTGAAGCTGAAATTGAATGTTTTATTTGTGTTCAATGACACCTTTTGTAAAGAGTCTTGAAAGCACTAAAGTTCTGAGTTTTTTATTAATAAAATCCAACATATTCCGGTGGGACTTATATTGACGAACGACCTAAATGAATTTTGCAGAGACTGTTCTAAAATGCAACCTTTTCGATCATTCATATACTTAAACTAGAAACGCCCCACAACCTAATCTTTATTAGGTATATTTTTATTGTGCATGTAAAAAATAAACGAATGTTATTTTATTTATTTTATCTACGTTGAGTTTTTTCATACAAACTTCTTCCCGCTGCGTTTTCTAGGAGTTGAATTTCGGGAATTCCTTAATTAGTGCACCTCTACAATATAACAAGAATATTTCCCCCAAGTTTTATGCTTCTGGAGCTTAAAGGCTGTGCGTTGATTGTAAGTATGTCAATCATCGTTTTATATATTTAGATATTTTATAACAGTAAAGACCACATACCAACGCATTTTCAATCCCTTCACCACACTGGTTCGCAAGAACTAGTGACACGACTTGTAGAAGTAGTTACCAACCAAAATGCCCAACAGAGGACGTAACTTAAAGTTACTTTTGTAATGAAAAACAAACTATTTACATAATTAAAAATGTCAGAGGCTAAAAGCAAGAAACTAACTTATTTAGTAAAAGTCCCTTGATACCTATAAAACCACAATTTATCAAGCCCTGTCTAAACTAAAACGAGTAGAAAATGGGCAAACTTATGATGAAATTATTGAGTTTTAAAACTGTTTTCTACTCCTAGTCGTGTCACTGTGTGTTCTTGCGAACCAGTGTGGTGAAAGAATGTAAACTGCGCCTCTATTACTCTCTACAATTTATAGATATGACTTTTTTTAAAGAAACGTAGTCATACAGCAGCAAACATTTTTATAGTTTTTAGGGACGTCATTAATTTTGTTAGGTTCTTCGCCCACTCACGTTTCACAACCGGAATATCATCTTCCACTACAAAAAAGCAAAAAAAATCCTGTGAAATGTTTGGCTTTTCAAGACCTAAAACTTTAATGGACTGAAATGATAAAGGACTTACAAGAAATCGTAGGCAAAAGTTACCTTCTGACGCTGTAAAAATCATCTAATATAGGTATAGATGGTAAATGCCTCAGTTAGTTAATAAAATAAATAGTTTTAAAACCCAAACTACTTTTTTCTCATTACTTCTCTGCTGGACTGGGAGTAAAGAAAAAACGTAGAATGCGTCCAGCTGCTTCTCTCCCCGAGCATGTCGTAAAAGTCGACTAAGGGATAGTATCCTCTCCAAGAGGATGGGCAATCTATATAGGCGATGGCCTGATCACATGTCACCATGGTTCACCATATCCATCTTGGCTCTTTGAATCAGCAGTGGTTGCAAATTTTCTTATCACTACTTGTGCCCATTCGGGATACTAAATAATATAATAATTGTGAAAATGATTAAATTTGCTTTGAGCACAAACTAGACTTAGTTTATCCTTATGCTCCGGTCTAGGGAACCAAATAATCCGATAAAGCTTATCTAATTTTAAAAACATGATATTTTATTACGAAAAACTTGGAGCCATAAAACAGGCTTACGCCATCTTAAGGAGTTCGTTAGGTGTAAACTTTAGTTTAGGAACTGGGAGCTTCTTTAACGAGGAATTGATGTCCTTCGAAATAATGTCATTATAATTTATTATAAGCTATCTAGAGTGTCAGTTCGATATAAAATCATTAAATAGATTCGAAAAAGATGAACGTAAGTGTGAGCTCCGAACAGCAATTCAACAAATGAGTGAAAGTGCATAATGTTGTAAACAAGTGACCTCCAATATGACAGAATAAGACCTGGATACAATTAAAGAGTTTCCCTAAAATATCCGTTAAACCGTTACAGAATCTGTTAAAAGTTAAAACACCCTCTTTTTTAGAGTTGGCCACTAGCTCATACGAACATAGGTATACATACCTACATACATTTCAAATATCATAATTAAGATTCAAAACTGGCGTGTTTTGTTACTTATTTTACTTATTTCAACGCTATTCACCTTGTGACAAAAAAATAAAATCTATTTTTTACACAAAATATGAGCATTGTGTAATCGTGGTGCATGCTAGCTATTTGCATTGCAGAATGAAATTATTAATTCTGTGCAGCGTGGCGTCGAGTCGTCTGAAAAACTCGCTTTATAAATAAAACCTTAATAAAACATGTTTCAGGTAAAATGTTTTTAAACGCTGCTTTTGTATGTATTATTTAAATCTAGTTTGCAATTTTGACTGAGTCAATTTAAGTTACGCAAAGGCTATGATTCAAGATTTCCATCAGTTTGTTGTTAAGCCCATTTAATATGCAATTAACAAATGACGGATGAAGCATAACGGCATTAATCAAGATTTTACTTCTTTAGTTGGTAGGCATTTTTAATCCCTTTATTTTTAAGATACTTATACTGAACGGCATTCGGCTTCTAAACTGAGTTCAAGAACTTTCACTGGTGACAGGTGTTATACAAATTGACAGCGTTTGAACGTGATCACCATATCTTTTTAAAGTCCCCCAATTCATCTCTACTCAGAACTAAACTCAATTACACCTGTCAGAAAAGTGATTTTGTACTATAAAAGGACACCTCTTAAGTGTACGTACAATGTGATTCCAATTTCACAAACAGCGGGTTTCCCATAGAATTGTCAGATGTGGTTCTGTGGCAAATTTCAATTTAGTGAAGTGGGGAGTTTGCTAGTTAATTATAGTTCCTGCATGGTTTCAAAACACGCCTACAAATACCCTATTACGAGACAAGCACACGTTTACGTTTCAATACGTGCAGGGCCGTAGTGAGGAACGATGTAAGTTTTCGAAACCACTACTCGTGTTACTAGTATTCGTGGTTCGAAAGGGTGGTGTATGGTGATATACTCTTTCGAACCAGTGCGCATCTAATACTCGTTTCGTGCACTTGACACATGTTTTAAAATCTTAAGTCCTACGACATGCCGGTTATCACGATATTTTCCTGATAAGAAAACTGGGCTTACTAAGGCCTTTTACCATCTATAGTAGATGATTTATACAGCGTCAGAAGGCAACTTTTACCTTCACAAACGGGACGCTGTAGTGCCCGGGACGAATTAAGATGAAGTAGGCTTGCCCAGCACCTATTACATCCTCTCAGCTTAGTCGGCCTTGTCCACAGGAAAGACATGGTCAATACGTGCGGAGCTGACTAAGCCGCGGGTTTCCTCACGATGTTTTCCTTCACCGTTTGAGAGTACTGGTATAGCGCACATAAATTTTTCCCACAGAAACATCCATTGGTACACGACCGGGTTTGAACCCACGACCTTAGGATCGGAAGGCGGGTTCACTACCAACTAGACCACCAGTGCTCTCAGAGAGAACTGGGCTTATACTTTTTGAAATAAACAAAGACGAAAAACCCCTCTTGAATAAACTGATTCCACTCTTTTCTATTCTAAATCCCTTCTAGTACTCACCTGTGCTATTTTAACGTTGTACTGTGAGAACATTGCGTCGTACATAGCCATGAGTTCCGACTGGCCGACCGCCGCCGCCGCCCGAGGATCCAAAATACTGCCTGCATCCTGAATAACACAATGTATACACTGTTGAATTTGATAATTGAATTGAGAGTTCTGTCGGCCTGACGTACGCCGGCTTTTGATACGATGGCCGTCGTTTCAAATCCTGAGCTGTTCTTTTTTAACAAAACCTCGTTTCCTGCCTTGAATAACACCTAAAGTAAATAAGGTTTAAGGTTTGTAAATAAGCAAAAACTATATAAAAAAGCTTATCACAAAATTACTGGAAGACAAAACGCTTGAAACTTGACAATGTTCAAACTCATCATAACAATATTGTAATTCGTAAAGGAATCATTTCATAAAACAATAACTTTCTTGCCTGTCTGCGGTCACGTTACGAACAGGCGTTTCACTTGTACATTACAGACGTTTCAAAATAATTCTAGTCACAAAAGGGCTATGATTGTTTTCTTGTGTTGCGTTGCCATAACACAAATGGGTAAGGCCGTAGATTTTG
Organism: Scotopteryx bipunctaria; assembly: GCA_949320045.1. Taxonomy (NCBI): domain Eukaryota; kingdom Metazoa; phylum Arthropoda; class Insecta; order Lepidoptera; family Geometridae; genus Scotopteryx; species Scotopteryx bipunctaria. The sequence continues at coordinate 9,683,350 of OX439449.1, forward strand.
CCACTTTATAACATACAGTAACATAGACACTTGTATGTTACGGTACGTACCTACTCAGTATTACTCGTAGTTCTACGATTAATACTGAGTTAAACGCCAATGTGCAATAATGTAGGTATAGACAGACGGTCGATACTGGGAGTGAGATACACATCTCGGAAGAAGGTACCTATCCACACATTTATGTTATTTTTAGTTAAGTATGTTTTTGTCAGTAAATCTATACTATCCTGTGTAGGCCTCTCAAATTTGTTCTACGAGTAGTACTTAATTATGTATTTTTATTAACTATCTACATTTTCATTGTTGCAAATTTGACGAACTCGATGGCGTGGCGGGCAAGTGCTCGGCTGAGGCGCAAGAGGAGCGGGTTCGATTACCGCTACGGGAGAAATGTTTGTATGTTCTGCAAATATTTCTTCCGGGTCTGGGTGTTGTAGTATGTCTTGGTAAGTATGTATTTCCAAAAAAAAGTAATAAATATACTATCAGACATCTAGTTCCCATAGTAAGCTATACAAGCTTTGCTTAGTTTGGGGCTAGATGGCGCTGTGTGAAATGTCCACAAATATTTATTATTATTATTAAATAAATGTGTTTCCTTTTTTCTTACCTCTCTTGTATGATCGTTTGGTGATAGGGTTTCTCTCATTGAGAGAGACATGAGCAGTTCCTGCGTCAGTTTCTGCCTTCCAAAAGCAACGGCACCGCTGGTCACCATGATACATTCCCGTCCTTCGTGATGACATTCTGCCACCTGGAGAAAGAGTACTGTTATAATCAGAAGCCTTACAAGTGATAGAGGGATTTTATCGATAAACACACACATTTCTATTTGCGCATCTCTAGTTGAGTACTATCACTAGTAGCTGAAATAGATAGACAAACAACAGCGTACTAGCACGAATGGGCTGGCTCGTCCGGGGAAGTACTACCCTCCCATAAAATAACGACGTGGAGTAACAGTATCCTTGCTGCTGCGTTTCGTTCGGTAAATGCATTGGTGTCCTCCCCCCCACAAACACGTAGCTCCTCTGATATTGCAGGTCTCCATGGGTAGCGTTAATTACTTACCTTCAAGTGAGCCGCTTGCTCGTTTGCCCCCCTCTTCCAATATCCTACTATTCTACTAATATTATAAACGCAAAAGTTTGTATGTATGCATGTATGGATGTTTGTTACTCTTTCACGCCTAAACGGCTGTACGGATTTGAATGAAACTTGGAATATACATAGTACATGTTTTGGATTAACATATAGGCTATTTTTTATCCGAATACCACGCTAGCGAAGTCGCGGGCGGCAGCTAGTATTTATAGAAACGCCTTGTTTGAGTATCAGTCTAACATAAGAGTATGTGCAGATGTAAAGATAAGCGGTACTACACTCCACATGGGACGCTGTTATTAGCTCAGAAAAATCTCTTGTCTCTCATCCGTTAGTTGAAAGTAAGTATAAAGCAGGCATTATTACGTGCAGAAATGCCTTATGAAAGTTACAGAGGTTTTTCCTTACACTGAAAAGCCTTTGATGAAAATGCTACAGATCCAAAAGTCCTATTATCGAGGTGCTCTAAAAGGATGAGAGCCCCAAAGCTTTAATATGGAAAGTAAGTAAAAAAGTATTCAGAAAGCAGTTATTACTTTCCCAAATTGCCTCAGTACAAGGTACAACCAAGACACGTGCTCTCAGCGCTCTGTCATAACAATATTCAGCCAAATAAAACTTGGATTCAGAATAAGAAACTTGGAAAAAGCCTTTGATTCCATTCTATTACAAACTTTTCCTCCTCTTTGATTTTGTTTGGCTTATTTATCTTCATCCGAGTTTTGTTTTGATATTAAATTTCGAATTTTCAGCGAACTTTGTTAACTCTGATAACTTTCTCTGTTTTTTTTTTCAATAACACTGCGCAACTAAATCAAAGTTTTGTAGATTGTTTTCTTTTTTTTTCAATTAAACTTGGGTAGAGTACTACCGCGGAAACTTTGAAGACGTATTGTAATATCACTTGACAAAAGATTGTTTATCTTTGTTAAAACAGAACTTTAAAAAGAAAATATCAACTGTCCCGACGACCGTTTAACAATTAAATGGGTAATGGGGAAAAAAATAACCAAAGATACAAAATTAGAGCAGCATTTTATATTTCATTCAATCTACCTATATTATTTTCCAAATTAAATCAATTAGCACTATCTATCTAGTTCTTTCGAACCAATGTGGTGAAAGGATTTAAAGTGTATGTATAATTATGTATGTAGTTATTAAGATGTTAACTGTTTTTTTCTGATCATTGTGTCGGATGAGGATGTTTAAGCTATTTGAGTAATATTTCCCTGGTCGCCATGGTACAGGCGTTTACTTTGTGTAGAGACAGAGAGATAGATTTATTATGTCAAACAATGTACATATCGTCACTGGAAAGGCAAATTTACGTAAGCGCCAATCGAGAAAAAGCCGTTTAAAGTTCATTTTTTTTCGTTTTTTAATCATAACTTTCTACCTAATTATCGAATTTTGATGACGTCAACGTAAGATTTCATTCTTTTTTCATTTTCTATGTCCAGCAATTCATATTATTGTATTTGGACTGCTATTTTAGGATAATAACTCAATATGCCTATTTTGGCGCCATTTTGGCGCTTACGTAATTTTGCCTTTCCAGTGACGATATTATGATTTACAAAATTATGATTTGCATGTATTGTATCTTTTGTTTTTTGTGTAAGTATCTAGCTCAGAACAATAAATTGTTCTGAGGTATCTAGTAAAAAACATTTTTTCATTTCATTTCAATCAAAATCATAGTTTGACGGTCAGCTTTGCCGTCAACCCCATATCAACCCATACTAAATTGATTTTGCTGACAACATGTTTGAATTTCTTTGCTATCAAATGTAAGTTTCATTTGATAGCTGAGAACGGTTTAGACATAGGTAACTTCTGTTGGATGTTGGACATTTGTTCCTGATTTTGCATGAATTTTTCTATATTCAACTAACGAATGACGCATGGGAGACTTACCAGACCACGTTGTTAGGTATCAAAAGCGGCATACACTTAAAAAAATGACGTTACTATCCTTCATCCGTTCGTTGAATATTATTTCGTTTGAACTTTTTACACTATACCTCTGTTTTCTGCAGCTTGCTCTGCAAATATGAACCTTACCTGTTCAATAATTGAAGCCAATCGTCCTAGCGCGAGTCCATTTCCGTCTTCCCTAGTGATGACTGCACTGCCTAGCTTCACCACCAGTCTTCGTGCATATTTGAGCTGAGATCGGTCTGTGAAGGTTTTCTTTTGAGTCTTGCGTTCCGCACTCGCTAAGTTTCGTTTGTCTACATTCAGGCCCTGAGGAGAAAAAATACCAAAGTTAATTTGCATTCCCTATGCATAGCGTAATCTTTGAAACCTATTGATGGAGTAGAGCAAAACCCGTGGTTTTGCTAAAATAAGTAAAATGGTGTTAAATGAAGACTTGGGATTACGAGCTTGTCGAAAGAAAATGGGTCATTTGTTTATGTTTAAGCCAGGTGAATTAAGTCTACCTGATTAGGGCTTCAACTTTATTGAAAGCTGTGTTAGTTCACCCAGGTGCATGAAGTCTACTGTGCGTAGCATTTAATGCACCCAGGTGATTTACTTCAGGTGAATTAAGTCTACCGGGCCATTGAAACAACATAACAAAATCAGAGGTCAGCTTTTTAATTCAAGCTACTCAAGTCAAATTGCCAATAAGTAATTTTTTTATATCTCGAGTTAACTCAGTTCATGCGCAAGCCACAGAAAATAACCGATTCGGCGCATTGTAGGTAGGTATTGTATGTTGTATGACAAAGGGTTTTAACATGATAAGGCAATTTTTAGTCAATCCATACTACACAACAGATGAAACGCGTAACCCGAAACATGTCGGGATGAAAAGAATGATGTAGGTATGCCTGGGCACGTAATGCCTAAAGCTTGTCAAAATGGAACCTTGAAAGGAGTAGGTTTGCTGCCTTAGGAAGCAATTTTTGCCTACACTTACGGGAAACTGGTGAAACTGGCAATAACGATAATGGAAACACGGCCGGAGGCTGGAAAGCTTAATATAGTAAAAGCGACATTTTAGATTATTTCAGCACAGGTGTACCTTTCATTAATCTAAAGGTCTGAATTTACCTTTACGAAAAACAAGAGAGTTTCGGTGTTATTACTTTTTATTAATATGTAGATAAAAAATGGTATTCCACAATGTTATTGCCAATACCAATAATATTTCTATAGTATATTAATATAAATATTATATAAACATTTACAATATGTATTCTGTATACATTATTTTTTACTTATTTTATTTTTATATTACCTAAGTAATATACATATAACCACACCAATTTGCCCCTTTTATGTTTTTGTTCCATCCAATCCATCCTAGGTTGCCTGGCAGAGATAAGGCCGCCCATTGTTTTTACCTTTCTTTTTGTTTATTTTGTTAATTTAATGTTGTGTGGTAAACAATAAAGTGTTATCTATCTATCTACGAAATACTGTACCGACGCCACGTAGAGTGGGGCATGGATAAGGGCATGGAGATGATGATCATGATGATATTGCTATACTAAGTGGGCTAGTGATTTGTGATGAATTGAGAAAGACATTTCCATAAAACTGCTACTCATTTGTTTATTAAGTACTTACTGGTGGTCAATTGATACTAGTGAATGCCCTGCCATTCGACCTTGGTCTTGAGTTGGAATCCAGTCATGAAGAAATAGATTCTTTGCACGAAAAATAAAAGTGCGCTATACCAGTACTCTCAAACGACGAAGATGAAGGAAAAAACCGTAAGGAAACCGGCATGTCGTAGAAACTAAAAAGTTCAAAAACATGTGTACGAAAGGAGGCTCTTCGCACTTTGATCCTTTCACCACACTGGTTCAAAAGAAGTGACACGAGTAGTAATGGTAGTACAGTAGTACCTACCACAAATATTGCGATTCGGCAATTTTCGTATAGCTTCTGAAATACGAACTAACGAGATGATAATATGTACCTAATTATAAAGATGTTACAATAAAAAAAAAGTAAGTAAGTTCGTATGAATTATGTAGATACTTATTTTTTTAAGGGTTGGTTCAGTTATTATTAGTTGACAAAGCACGAAGCACGGTTTTCAGAGGTGCACAATATTTGTGGTACTACTGTACTGGTTTATTTTTACATAGCCTTTTTTATTCCTGGCTGTAGATAGTAAAAACATTAGTTGAGTTAAAGCAATGAAATGAATGTCACGTGCTCAGAACTCGATATTGCATTTCCTATGGAATGGTATAAGCGATTCTATTCTGGGACTGACGCTAATATATGCAAATGCAATTTAATCCTACGCAGTTATGTGGTACTTGAACAAAGAAACGACATCAATTTGCTCAATATGTTAATTCTTAGAGCTACTTGTAGAAGAGACCAAGTTACAGTACAAATATTGTGTGTCTCGGCAAACTTCGTGCTTGGTATGAAAAACGAATTTCTCCGAATTTGCAACTAATAGTCAACAAAATTTTAACTAAACCAACCGTTTTGAAATATGTCTCTACACAATTATTGTAACATCTCTATATTATTATATCGAAAATTGCCGAGGCGCACAGTATTTGTGGTACTACTGTAGTTGATTAGTGCCCGGTTATATTCTACTAACGCACAACGGCAACATTGTTATCTGTCTACAAGCATAATACATTTTTTGACAGAAAAGCAACCTTGGTATGGTAATGAACGATCGGAAACAGTTGTCCGTTAGTTGAATATTAGAACCGAGCATGGGCAGAATAGACTAACGTGGTAAGACCAAGCCATGAAAAATGATGTGGCGCGAGAGTGATGAAACTGTGAATGAAAAATTGATTGAGAGGTAGAGGTAAGACAAAGAAAAAGTGGATGAATTGTGTGAAAAATGACATAAATAAGAAAGGACTGTATACAGAAATAACAGGTAACTGAAGGGAATGAAAGAAGATAACATACCTACCTATTCAGCTGACCCATAAAGTGGAGTAAGTGAAATGAGAACAGGAAGATATTGATATCACCAAAATAACAGACTGTCGTTGAGACAGTATCAGATCACCTACGTATTAGTTGTTTTTCTCAGTCTAAAAATACTTTAAAAACTTTCCTATTTTCGTGCTCTTACTTTGAGCCAAATCATCGAATATCGTCGGCATAATTTCGAACCAGTGAATAAAAGAAACAAAATCCCGTAGGCTTATGAGAATTTCACCAGCAAATTCCTCTGTAAATATTTTTATTTGCTCTCCCTTATTTTCGTGTGCGATAATGTAATTTCCTGGCTCCAGCCATTTTGTCTCGGTCCGATGATTGGCGTCGAATTCGCTGTGACACTTCATTTATTATGCAGAAGTTGGGAACTTCTAATGAGCCAAAATGTTGATAGAAAATGTTGACATTTTAGAGGACAAAAGATCTGGTAATCATTTTTAATTAAGGTCTTTTACCATAGTAGATGTACAGCGTCAGAGGCAACTTTTACGGGACGCTGCAGTGCCCGGGACGAATTAAGATGGAGTAGGCTTGCCCAGCACCTATTCCATCCTCTCTGCTTAGTCGGCCTTGTCCACAGGAAATACATGGTCAATACGTGTGGAGCTGACTAAGCCGTGGGTTTCCTCACGATGTTTTCCTTCACCGTTTGAGAGTACTGGTACAGCGTACATAAATTTTTCGCACAGAAAAATCCATTGATATACGACCGGGTTTGAACCCACGATCTAAGGAAGGTTATCGGAAGGTGGGGTCACTACCAACTAGACCACCAGTGCTCTCAGTAATAATACATACAAGTATTTATTGGTAAAATGCATAATTATTATTGAAATATGTAAACTCTGTTATTTCCTTATAAACAACAGTAATTGATACAATTGGACCTTGCGCCATGACCGCAGTCATCACCGCAATATGACAGCTCATTACGAGCAGATACAAGTATACTTCGTAGAATGTAACTCTACTCGTATTATTCCGGTAAGTAGAATATTGGAATCAGGCAATAATCTTTTTTATGCCATTGATGGTCTGGTTATGGAACGTTCTAATATTTTACTAACGGACGACCATAGCAAGGTTGTTTTTCTATATAAAAAACTGGTCAAGTGCGAGTCGAATTCAAACTCCATAGGCCCCCTGTGGCATTACGAGCTGAGCGCTTCCGTGCTTCGGAGGGCACGTTAAATTGTCGGTCCCGGTTTTTAAGTCGTTAAGCCATGACGGAGGCCTTTAGGCGGCCTAAAAACTCAGTCACAAGAGTTGGCCACTGGCTCATACGAACTTACTTATTGTTGGCACCCCTAAGTACCTGGGGTAATTTGATTAGGTAGGTACTTAAATGGTAGCAAGCTATCAGTAAAACATAGTTGATAATAAACGTTCAGTCATATTGAATGAACAAGAGATGTGAATGAACTTTAATTGATATAAACTGTACTTACTTCAAGAGCTAATACAAAGTCCAAACTTTATTTCATTTCCACTCAGAGTACAGAGATGACGACTGATAGAAGATAATGCAAGAAGAGATGCTGTGCCGACTCCACATCATAGAGTGGGATGAGGGCTGGAATTCTTGTCACAAGATAGCTCTTGTGACACAAGATAGCTCTCTCTTCTTGCATTACCTTCTATCAGTCGTCATCACCGGGTGACAAGATGCTATCTTGGGAGCTATCCCAAGATAGCATCTTGTCACCCGCCTCCATAGATTTAAATTATTTTGTCTGATTATTGTTTTTCAAGTAAGTTTCCATAGTTTGTTTCGCAATCACAATGACTAAAGCCAGTTCTGTTATTGTAGATACCACAAGAGTATTTTCTTTTAATTCCACTACTGCAATCATGCTGCCCTAAAAGATAACACGAATCAACCAACTATCGCTACCATACACTTATTACCTAACATCATTAGTGCCCATGATCCGTTAAATTATCACAAGATTGTGACAATAATGTGATAATTACAAAAAGGACAATATCTGTCAAGCTACAACTATCGTATATTTCAGCACAGCGTAGAAAACACGCAAGCATTGATGGATGATTTTAGGATCTTCGAACGTTTAATAGGAATGGAAAAAACTTCATGATGTTCACGATAAATAGATAAATGGCCAAGAGCGTGTCGGACTGCACAGTGAAAACATACTTAAAAAAAACCTTAAATACTATCTCGCAGATCAAAGAGCGTAAAAATAATTGGACTGCATCAAAATGGTATTTACGGCCTTTGTAGCGAAAATCATCGATGTATTATCTTTTCAATGTTATTTATAAAACACATTCTAGACAGTTTATTATTGGAGCTGTCGATAAACATAAGTGGGAGTTGAATAAAGAGATTTAGAATGCTTGTCCTAATGACATTGGGAAAAATTTACATAGGTATAATATTTTTCGGTTCAGTTTTTTGTTCAATTCAATGGACGAACTTTGCAAGTTTATTTTTATCTTTAACCTTTTTCATAGTCTGGGAGACATTTAATAATTTATGCCATTCTGGGGCACCCATACCTAACTTATCTCAGGTTTAGACCACGTCTGATTCTACAATTCTTACTCTTATATTGCCTGAGTAAATTCTGGTAATAAATGTTTCTTTACGCGAGTGAAACCACGGGTAGTACCTACAGCTAGATCGTAATACCTTAAGGTAGTGTAGAGCTGACTAAAGGATCTAGTCGAGGCTTCTTATAAGGCCATCGAGGTGGCTTCATATTTTTTTTTTTTTCAAAATAACGTTAATTCATTAGAATTAATTTTTTTTTTATGGATGTGAACTCATTGAAAAAATCCATGAATGAGGTACTGTGCAGCATTCTTACCTCATGAGCCAATTTGGAGCCAACAAATGGGAACTTCTCACATCCAACGACGGTATAAAATCGCTTCCCAACCACACTTTTAATAACACTTGCACGTAATCTCAACATGTTCACACCTCTTCAAACTTTTACACTTTGATAGACTTCCCAACATGTACTAAGCTTAAAATCTTTTTAGGTCTCGTTGAAACTTGGATTTTTTTCTAATAATCTTAGATTAATGACGATCTTTTCCGAATCACAAACTTTTCTTATTTCCAAACCATCAATGAACACTACCAAGTTTGTATATACTTATACATCACAACTCATCTTATTTCTTTTTTAGAATGACGTTATTTTTTATTAAATTCGTGTATTAATATTGATGTTATCATTACACAACTCACACGACTGCCACCACAATGAGTTATGATAAGGCAATGGACGCTGCTCTGTTTGTTTTCATTAGGTAATGAGGACTTGAAGATTGTTTTGTGTATTTAATTTAATAACAGATTATCCCTCTATTTAAACGGTCTGTGAGATGATATGACTCTTTTGAAACCCATGTTTGTACCCTTGAGTTGGTACCAACATTTATGATAGCTTATGTTATGATATGACAGCGATCAATATACCTACCTATATTTTTATTACCTACCGTTTAAACTCATCTTTATAATAGGTCATAAAATTGAGGAGTGTGTATTATTAATACCTAAAGCTAGTGTAGGTAGGTTAGGTCTACAAGTGCATAACTAAGAAGGTACTTAGGTACCTATCTTATCACGATAATATCTTTTGTTTAATATAATTTTTAAAAAATAAAAATATAAATAAATATTTGTGGACATTTCACACAGCGCCATCCAGCCCCAAACTAAGCAAAACTTGTACTATGGGCACCAGATGGCTGATAGAACACCTTATAGGTACTTTTTTTTGTAAATACATACCTACTTGTTTATAATATTACAACACCCAGAGCCGGAAGAAATATTTGCAGAACACACAAACATTTCTCCTGTAGCGGGAATCGAACCCGCACCTCTTGCGTCTCAGCCGCCACGCCATCAAGGTCGTCAATAAGACCTAGATAAGAATTAAGCGCCAACTTTGGACATTGACTCTAGTTGACTTATGCCCGGTTCCAATACTCTACTAACGTACTACGGCAACGTTGTTTTTCTGTCAAAAATGTACGGCGCTTTTCATATGTAGGTACATAACAATTTCACATGAGAATAATTTCTTGTTTAACAATTTTAGAGCGTGATTTTGCAATAGTCGGGTTCTAGTTTTTGAACTTACCTTTATATAAACTTAAAAAGTGATATAAAAAACTTGAGACTCACATTTAATCCGAATCCGTGGACGCTGAAATTTCTCGCCTGATTCAAATGCGCAGTTTTACCGCTTAAAACTTTCCTCGCGCCGTAGATTTTCAAACACATGGACAGCTTATTGTAGCACATTTTCACTTTATTATCACTTGGAACTTAACTAAAACGTTTTATAACAGAATAAATCATTAATAGTAATTCCCGTGATTATTTTCGCATGGCCTGTTTGATGTCTAATACGGTAGTGGCAGACGGTCGTTTCATTTCAATAAATAATTGTATTTATGCAGGAACTACGTGTGATATGTACATAGATAATAATATTGAGTGATTATTATGTACAGGGTGATCATTATAAAGGTATTAATCTAGTAAATTGTCCACATCTGTAATGGGACATAAAACTATCACATGTGAAAGAAAAATATCGTGAGGAAACTGGTCCCAAAACCATTTATTTTAAAGAACAAACAACCGGTTTTTGAATTTTTTGACACTTTAGTGTCAAAGTGCACCTAATGACACTCTCGTTATCTAGACGAATCCAACGCTTTATTCTTCCAAGATCCAACGATACCTCATTTGTCAAAATCTATCCAGCGGCCAAAGTAATGAATTGAAAATGTAATTTTACAGCCGCTTTATTGGATTTTTTGTCACTTTATAAATCCTATGACACTCTCGTCATACAGACGAATCCAACGACACCTTATTTGTCAAAATTCGTCCAGCCCTTTGAATTACAGCTTCAGACAAAGGATTGCTGAAGCTGTAGGACCGTTTCTTTTTTCAAAATCCCTTTGTACAACCCTACCTACATCAAGTTTCATGCTTCTAGAACGTTTTAGGTGCGTTGATTGTCAGTCCTTCAGTCGGCTTATAAGAGTTTTTTTTATATATTTATACTAACAAAATCCCTGTTGTGAAGTTGCGTAAATTATATTGTTATCTTGCCTACAATAGAGGTCGCCTTTATCAGCGCATATTTCCTAGATCGGTCTTAGTTCGAACGTTATCTTGTTTGAGTTTCAGCTGTTTATTAGTATAAATACGTGTAAATTACTTGTCTGTTATCAGTAATATTTCGTAATGTTCCGCTATTATTTTACTTATATTTTTAGTGATGCTACTATAAGCTTTAAAAAGAAAGTGCTGGAACACTTCCGGCATCAAAACAAACATGAAGAAGTGGTTACAAAATAAAATAATAGTCTTTTTTTGCAATACTGATGTTTATTTTATAATATCTACTATTGTTTTATATATATTTTGTTTTATAGTACCTATTATAGATTCTTTAACTTATAATTTTTTAAATTCATTGTTTAAAAATATTAAAACTAACTATAAAATGTTGATGTTTTCAGTCAGTCCTGTGTAGGTACGTCTTTATTCGGCTTGTGTACCTACTAATTATTAAACCTAATGCATCACCTAATGTTATGTTTTTAGTTTTAAGTTACTATACATAATGCAGTTGGCGATCCTTTTTTGAATAAATAAATAAATAAATACATCAACTCCTCAATTTTGCCAAATAGTTAGTTAATATAAAATCTTCTGAAAACACAAAGATATTATAAATGCGAAAGTGTTGGAAGTTGGTTTGTTTGCTTGTCTTTTGTCGTTTACTCGTTTGATTGTTTGTCGGCTTGTCTTTTTCACGTAGCAATGGAACAACGGATCCACATGATTTGTATAGAGAGTTAATAGGGAGTGACATAGGCTGCATTTTATTCGGGCGGGACGTTAAACCGCGGGCCAAACTTAGTAAATCATTAGTCGTAGGAATGTGAGAGACATCGTCAAAGATGGGAACCAAGTAAAATCAAAGGCATGGGACGAGCATTGGCCAAAGATAAGAGAGAATAGCGTAGCACCAGGGGGCAAAGGTCAAAGGTTTGCTTTGCTATTTAGTGCCGGGACAGTTACATCCGGGACGTTCCAGTTATGGAACGGAGTAATAGGCGGAACGGAAACCCTTACCAGCCCTTACCTACTCAAATAAGTGCGAGAGCTTATAGTGAGCGCTGAGAATGTTTTGGAAAAATATATTTTTTTACTAGCTTTCGCCCGCGGCTTCGCTCGCGTGGTATCCCGACGAAAAGTAGCCAATATGTTATTCTAGCACACATACTGTGTACATTCCAAGTTTCATTCAAATCCGTTCAGCCGTTACGGCGTGATTGAGGCACAAACATACATCGTCACATCCACACATCTACACATCCTCACAAACTTTAGCATTTATAATATTAGTAGGATTATAATACTTTCCCATATATTTTATTTGTGAACATTTCACACAGCGCCATTTCACCAGATGGCTGATACCTCGGTGGCTTGGTGGGCGATTGCTCAGCCGAAAAGCAAGAGGCGCGGGTTCGATTTCCGCTGCGGAAGATACGATTGCATGTTTTACAAATATTTCTCACAGGTCTCGGTGTTGTGGTACCATGGTACTGTAGTTTCTGATACCCACTGTTAGGTGTTATTATTTAAATACAGTCTATCTACGGATTACCTATCTATCTAAGTTACGTCTTTGTGTATCGAAGTCATGTAAATACACACAAACAATTAAATAACAAGAGCGTATTGTAACTATTAGGTACAAATTGTGTCAATTGATAGTTCACGTTGCCACTTAAAGGAGACACGCAATTATTGAGCACATACTGCTAGGTACCTAGGTAGGTACACTGTATATGTGTAATGGACAATGAATGCAATTGAACACAACGCCAATGTGCCTACACCTATGTATACTGACTTATTGCTTTTTTATGGAATAGGGAGCAAACGAGCACAGGCGCGGTCGCAGCCTGAAATTTTGGAGGCTGTCACTAATAATAGAATATGTCGAGTAAATCAGATTTTATTGCACACATAGGTAAAACAAATGGAAGCCTTCTATTTTTATTGCCATCGCGGCTAGAGGGAGAAAATTGCTTTTTTATATTTTGTAAAGTTTTAGAAGATTTTTCAATTTGACTTGTGCGATTTTGGGGGGGAGTCATGTTCCCTGTGACCCCACCCTTCGGTAAGCCTGAACAAGCAAGCAGCTCACCTGAAGGTAAGTGATTACCGCCGCCCACGGACACCTGCAACATAAGAGGAACTGCAAGTGGACAAAGTTATGGCCAAGCACTGCTCATTATGTAAAACGAACCTACCTTATTAAGACTTTTCTTTGCTCTCGGTCACTAGGAATTGAAAATGTTGTCGAGATGAATACGTAAATGGAAAAATAATTGCCTTAGGTGCAAGTGAAACCGGTCTGCAATGTTTTCCGCGTTTAACACATTTACATGTAAATGAAGTACTAGATGCTTAGGTAACTAAGGGCTGACTGTACCAGCATCAGAAGAATACTTTAGAATTTTAAGAAATGATTTACTTCTTCAGTATTTACATATACTTAGGTGTGTGCGTGAGCGCGTATGTTTACTTGCAGGAGCATGGTTTTGTGTGGCTTAACTTTTGTTGTTCGCGGCGCGCCGTCTTTCGTTTTATTTGGTCTGAGTCCCAATCATATTCTACATACTCTGAATCGTGATTGCAGCGCTTTGCATCGCTTTACACCTCAGTAGAATGTAAGGTAACAGTTACGCATCGAACCTGAATGAAATTCATCAAGGCGTTAAATTGGTTTACAAAATGCTCAGTGGTCTAGCTCTAGCTTCGGTTCCAAGAACACTCGAAACATTCTAGAATATTCCAGAACATTCTAGATCAAATTCCGGGAATTGCATATCTAAACAAATGGTTGGTTACAAACAAATCGGACGCGCTGAGGGAAATTGTGGAGGTGGTAATCGGCAGTCGTGTGAACGACCAATACGACCATAGCATTAAGGGATTGGCTCGAGGATTGGAAAATTCTCTATTCAGATAGCAATGTAGGTAAGTACCTAATTATATTAGTACTGTCCTGTAGGAATGTTTGATCTTATTTATTTTAAAAAGTCCTGATTTAGTCTAAATATACAACGTGTAACATAATGTCCCTATAAGCCCGAAAGGGGTGTATTCAGACCGAGCACTTGAATACATTGACGTGTGCAAAAGTTCAATACATCATATTTGAAATTCCTATACAATTAAAAACAAATTATTTCATGAGAAATTTGTGACAACCCTATGTGTTTGTTTACCATTTGCGTAGGTAACAAACACACGCGCACCCTCCTATCGCGTCGGACCCACACATACGCAGACAATTGAACGCGCGGCAAGTTTCAAAAAGTACCTAGGTGTAATCACCAAAGTTTTCGTAAGAATTTGCAATTTTTTTAATTCTACGTAGAAATTAAAGTCGAAGATTAAAATCACGATATCTTTCACACATAAAAAAACAACTACCTACCTACATCTACCTAGGTAGTTACCTAAGGACCTAGGTACAGGAAAAGTTAAGTTATACCTTTTCTCCCTTCTTCTTGGTTGGCTCGGAACACGGCTAATTGACATGGTAGGTATTAGGTAGGTATGTAGGTACCTAGGTTGGTATTACTGGTACACATTCACATTCACAATCACAAAATTATTTTTGTCATTTTTTATTAGTAAGCTAGGTACTAATGGGGTACCTACTAGGTAGGGTGATAGGTTAGGTACCTATCATCATACCTACCTATCACTGAATTTTATCACTGTTGACACACACAGTAGGTACTCGGTATCCATCAAAGGGAAGTAGGTACAACACACCACCGAATTCCCGGTCTTCCCTCACTGGTGCGCCGGTGGAAAGATCCCGTCGAGAGAAGACGGTTCACCAATCCCAGAAAATAGCCCGTAAGATGGCAATGGCCGCCCTGGATAACGCTCTCTGTAGAGCTGACGCGCCGCTACTAAGCTATTAATTATTTGGTGCTGCTCCAACACACACACACAACACCATATCATAATACTCACCGTTTGAGTACAAAGCCGACATCGTATCGTTAATCAGTTACGCGAACCGAGAGATTGCTTGTTGCAGTTGTTGCAAGGAACGAATGCTAATTGCGACTGATAAAAACCGATCTGTTTTGCGACCAAAAGTAGGTACCTATTGCCGAAAGCCGAATTTTTAGGGTTCCTTGTCTGGGGTAACCCACTAAATACCGATTGGGAAAAAAAAGGAAAAAAACTTCACCATACATCTACTACTACTACTACTACTGTCGTCGTGTCCGTGTCGTTAGCTCTTTTGAACCAGTGTGATGGAAGGATTAGAGTGCACCTTGAAGGTTCCTTTCGTACACTTTGACACACGTCTATGACATGCCTGGTTTCCTCACGAGGTTTTCCTTCACCGTTTGAGAGCATTGATATTGCACACATAAATTTCGAATCGAAAAATCCATAGATTCGAACTCACGACTTAAGGATGGGAAGGCGGGGTTCATACCAATATGCTACCATGTGCTACATCCCCATTTGCTACTAGGTACCTACCTACTTACATAATAACCTACCAACAATTACGTAGTTCAATCAAGAAAAGTAAAAAACAAATAAACCTACGGAACCAATTTGATTTTATTAAACAAACGCTTGCGGTGCGGTGTCGGTTGACGGTTGCGGATTTTGAATTTAGCAAAGGCACCGACAGCCAATTAGGGCGAGGTGCCATCCCACTAGTTGTTGTTGTTGTTTCAATGCAACCAATGACAAATAGGCTGTTCACGATGAAAATGAAGATTAGTAAGACAGATAAGTCACATCCTTTGACTTTAGTGCCCAAGTAGGTAGGTACAAAATTGCATTGAAAAATGCTCCAATGAATATTGGAATAATACATCGTTGGAAAAACTAAAGTGGAATAGGGTCACGGCTTTATCCTCAGGCACGGTAGACCTCTTCTCATACTTCTTGTTACCTACTCAAGATGCTTTTAAGGCCCGAGTAGGTAGGTACAAAATTGAGTAGGTATCACAGCTTTATCCTCAGGCACGGTAGACATCCTCTCATACTCCTTGGCACCCACTGAGGATACCTTTAAGGCCCGAGTAGGTAGGTACAAAATTGAGTAGGTAAGGTACCTATCTCCTATACTAGGTACTTAACAAAGAGATCTGAAAGGATGTTTACGGTGCCTAGGGATTTTAGTCGTGATGTGACCTTACATTTTAATTACCAATAAATACCAAGGTACCACTAGGCCTTCAAAAAAAAATAGAAATTACTTATTAAGCCACCTCGTTATTAGGTAAGTAGGTAGGCATTTTACTAATGGTGTCTGTTCTGTTACCTGTTTCATCTAGAGTTCACACTTAAAGGTCAAAAAACAGCTGTAAATAGGGATGCCTCATGTTGTGTCAAATTACGTATTGGAGCAAAGTTTAAGAGACATTTCATGAATGAAAACCTTTGAAATTTTAAAAGTCGTTGAACAAACGTTGTTCGCAATGACGTATAGAACACCCCCGTTTCGGGCTTATAGGGACATTATGTTACACGTTGTATAAATGTGTTACGTAAATGACTAACTGACAATCAACGTACTGTCACTATAAAGTCCTGGAAGCATGAAACTGACTACTTGACGACCTCAGTGGCGTGGCAGGCGATTGCTCGGCGGAGACGCAATCGGCTTCGATTCCCGCTACGGGAGAAATATTTGTATGTTCTGCAAATATTTCTTCCGGGTCTGGTTATTGTAGTATGTATAATACGTATGTATTTTCCAAAAAAAAAGTATCAAAGTGTTCTATCAGCCATCTGGAGCCCATAGTACAAGCTCTGCTTAGTTTGGGCCTAGATGGTGCTGTGTGAAATGTCCACAAATATTTATTATTATTAACTTGGTGCTTGAAGCTTTTTCTTACAGCGAAAAGTTGGATTAAGAATGGAATTCCGAAATTCAACTTCTGGAGGACGCACTGGGATGAGTTTGTAAAAAATAAATATCTCCATTAGTCTATATTTTATACTAGCTGCCTCACTTGGTACCCGGATGAAAAATAGCCTACCCATACCTATGTTAGTCCAGCACATGTACTATGTATATTCCAAGTTTCATTCAAATCCATTCAGCCGTTTAGGCGTGATTGAGGCACAAACATCCAAACATCCTCACAAACTTTCGCCTATAAAATATAAGTAAGATGAATTGCCGTCTCCAACCTTTAGAAGCCAATAACGACAGTCTCGGTTTTGTGCCTGAACAAAGCTCGGTACCAGCGTCCTGCAAATTAAATCGGACACAATACAGTGCTGCTGTTTGTATACGACTCGACTCGAGACAGCAAACAACGCTTTTAATGAAATTATACAATTCCTAGCAAACATTCAAGTTTTGAGGTTGGCTGTCGAACCAAATCCTGTAGTCAGGACACTTTGCGTTTAAGGAAGTCGCTAGGCCTTTTACCATCTATAGTAGATGATTTATACAGCGTGAGGAGGCAACTTTTACCTTCACTAACGGGACGATGTAGTGCCCGGGACGAATTAAAATGGAGTAGGCTTGCCCAGCACCTATTCCTTCCTCTCAGCTTAGTCGGCCTTGTCCACAGGAAAGACATGGTCAATACGTGCGCAGCTGACTAACCCGCGGGTTTCCTCACGATGTTTTCCTTCACCATTTGAGAGTACTGGTATGGCGCACATAAATTTTTCGCACAGAAAAATCCATTGGTACACGACCGGGTTCGAACCCACGACCTTAGGATCGGAAGGCGGGGTCACTACCAACTAGACCACCAGTGCTCGCTACACGCTACGTGCAAATATGTATACGTACTACGGTCACAACGTGATCGCGATAGGATATTGTAATTATTGTCAATCAATCCATCCATCTATTCACAGCCCGACTTCACCCACCGCTGCGCATAGATCTCCCTCTGTCTCCTTGGGCTAGTCTCATCTATTCACTACCCGCATTCCTATAAACACACCTCGGCTCGGTATATATATTTTTGCGTAGATTGCGTTTAGCAACTTCGGTAGACGTACAGTGCCTAGAAACCTGCTGCTACGACGGGCTTGGGTTACCGGTACCTACTTACACTAGTAGTTTCGTCAGACTTCATACTAGCTAAGTGCCAATTTCAAGGGTAACATTGTGAAAAGCACTAAACTTGCCTCATTAGTAATTACTAAACTTCTAAACCACTTACGACCTTTATTGATGGAGACAAACTCTAAAGTTACTGACTGACTGACCGACAATCATACAACATACAACTGAGCTCATTTTCATTTCTTATTATTATACCGATTACCTTGAAGTTTTTAATGTAATTATAGTCTGTCTTTGTAAATAAACATTTTATTAGATTTTTTATTTATTTATGGGCTTTGTCGCTTTGCATTTTAATAGATGATCACGCAATCAACAAATCATTTAGAAGCTCAGAGGTAAAAAAAATACATTTAATCACTGCCGACGAACACCAGTCGAGCACAATATGGGGTAGGTAGTAGGTAGGTACCTACACTGAAAATCAGCGCTGCATGGGCACAAAAATGCTCGTCAGCATTTATGCTGAGTGTAGATACTCCAATTGCCTAGCTAGGATATTGTATGTTGCATTGTATTGTAGGGTACAGTGTAATTAGATATAAGTTTATTTTAGGCAATAAATTACTTTTCTTTCTTTCTTTCAAACTTGAAGAGTAGGGGTGCACTAAGGGAATTTCCGAAATTCAACTCCTAGAGAACATAGCGGTAAGATGAAGTGAAAAAACTTAACGAGGACAAATTCGCGGGCATCTCACTAGTAAAAACATTTTGACGAGTGAACGCGTAGAGTCCTAAAGTTTAGTCATGCACGACTTGGAATCATAACTAGAACCATCAAGTTTGTAGTCGTAAAGTACTACAGTCTAATGGTATAAAGTCTGATTAGAATCTTAGGATAGTTAAATAGCTTTACAGACAAATATACACACAGACGCGGATCTTGAGCGCTGGGCGAGAGTGGAGGTAGACAATAGGTACCAAGGAACTACCTAATAGTGTTGAGCTGTGATTTTTAATTTCATCTGATAATGGTGCTAGAGTGAATAAATATTCGCGATAGTACCATGGTATTAACTACTGGGGATGAACCTGATTTGCGCATTGGTTAGGAGAGGTTGAGCGTTCAAAATCTATGTCGATATCATTATAATGTTGGCTAAACCCACCACGGAAGTAAGATTCACGAAGAATGAAACTCCGCATTTTGTTTTGATATTCGCAAGCTTACGAAAGAGGTTATGGCAAATAGAACGTTCAACGTAGGTAAACCTCTTTGCTGTAATTATGTACAAGTAGGTAAATGCAAGTGACAAGTGATAAGGCATGAACTGACCTTGACAGA
Organism: Scotopteryx bipunctaria; assembly: GCA_949320045.1. Lineage (NCBI taxonomy): Eukaryota > Metazoa > Arthropoda > Insecta > Lepidoptera > Geometridae > Scotopteryx > Scotopteryx bipunctaria. The sequence continues at coordinate 9,702,862 of OX439449.1, forward strand.
CCATTTAAATGACACCGAGAAGCACTGTCATAACACCACGATGGATGACCTCACAACGATTTGGATAATTTCCCAAATTCTCGACTGAAATACCCTAAAACCGAAACCATGAATACAAATGATAAGTAAAATCCTAAAATCGACTAAAGGCAAGCCATGCTCTTGTCCAGAAGGCAAAATATGTCAGGGGTGTAAGAAGAAGAAAATCGTTAAGTAATTGTCTTGTGATAGTTGTTTGAGAATGGTGTATTTGTATAACCCGCCGAGGTATAAAAGGTTAGGACAATCCCCATAGACCAGCCTGCCTACATATTCTTTCGCGTTTCTATCCTTTGGTCTCCGCCTATTATAGTAGGTACCCCTTTCAATAAATGGATCGTCATCGTTCTGGCACAAAAAACAAAGTTCCTTCTATAAAAACCGGGTGACGATGAGGGTTTGTTTAAGAGGCCACCGTATGATCGCATTTCGAATCGAATTGAAAGAGATAGCGCTAAGGATTTCGAGTGTATTAACAGAGTGAGACCGCCCAAAATACTGAAATCAAATAATCCGCCAAATCAAATACTTGCTATTTACAAGAAAACTAAATAATGAATAAAAAAAACTGGTTTAAACAACTAAAGAAATAGCTATTACCTACCTATCAAAGTAAAAATCATCTGAAAATATGATAGGGTTCCCGAGATCTGGATCAAAACATACGCGAAACATGGATTTTTCAATATATTTTTAATTGTGTTCTTTTTCTTATCGTGTTTTCACTTTGAGAAACCAAATAAAACCTTTTAAAATTACATTTTCTTTTTAAAAAAATACATTTTATTAACTAACAACACAGTTTTCTTCATCGATTCTGGTGAGCAAAATCCGTCATTCCCTCTTTCGCTCGACGCGAAAACGTGACCTGTGGCCTGACTAATTCAGAACTATCTGAAAACTAAGGTACTAAGTTTGGCAAACTCTAGAGGAAACTAATCACCTTATCTCAAATATTAAGTTTCGACGTCAAATAGTTTCCACAAGTCAGTACCTTTACTACCAGCTACGCGAAAATCGGCCTTATTTTCAGCACAGGAGCGTTCTAAATACTAAAACGGTGTTTTCCAGACCCCTAGTCTACATTGAAGAGCCACGTCGATTGCCCGTACCTATAGTAATCAGCCATAATCGGGAGAAACCTGCAACCACGGTAGAATATCCTAAGAGATTGTCTTTGAGAAAACATGGGTCGACTAAAAAGACCTCACTGTACCAGTGGTACAAACGGCGGAAGGCTTTGAAGCAGTTGGAGTCCGAGTACCAGAAGAAGAAGAGACTAGATAACCAGGTACGTTTTTTACGGTTCCGTACTAGATGGTTGCCAACGGGACCCTATCACTAAGCCCTTTGGCAACTGTCAGTGGGCTGTACCTCATGAAGCGTAATAGGCCACACTTTTTTACCAAGATTTACGAGTTTCTAAAGTCAGGGCTTACAGGTAGAGTTAATTGTTATTTATTGTTTTGGTACAGTCAAGAGCATTTTATAACTATATACTTTGGACTTGAGACAGGCCCGTCTCGGTTATGTGATTATTTTATTTATTTATTGATTTATTTTAGCCTGTAGTGTCCCACTGCAGGGCAAAGGCCTCCCTCCCTTTTCTCCAGCGTTGTGCGCAGCACAAATCCATACAGAAGACACTATTAATAAGCAATGCATTCTTGTTTTTTGGGCAGCAAATTTTAAGACCATGGCGATTTTATTAAATAAGTTCGAAAACATGTCAAGTGCACGAAAGGAGCATTTCTGAAGCACACTTTAAACCTTCTCATCACATTAGCTCGAAATTCGTAACTTTACTAGTGACACGAGTAATGAATAAATAACTCGTTTTCAATTTGCTCTATACAGGAGATTTTTTGCAATTTAAAAGGCACGTTGTGTAAAATTAGCATCAAATATCAGGACTGACCACTCGCTTATTATAGGTTCATCAGGAAAGACTAGAGAGAATTTGGCTAGAGCGAGAATCCGAAGCGGAAAATCGAGAAGTAAAAGAAAATAAGAGTCCAAAACGATCCAGAGCTCGTACCACCGCCACAGCGAAACCTCGAGCTGAATCAAAATGTGTTACAGTAAAACAATAGTAAGTTGCGTTTGATTGTCATCATCATTAACTTTAAAAGGCTTCATTAAAAGGCTTTCCTGCTGGCTGTTTATGCCATCCATCACGGTCTTTGCCAGTCTCGTCCATCCACAGCCCACGGTCTAGAAGGAAAGGAAGTTAAAAAGTTTCCCGATCCCTGGGGAAACTTTTTCCTTCGCGTGTCAATATTTACTTACAAAATGTATGGCGGGCCAAGTTGTTGCATTTTTGGCTATATTATTTACTGAAATAAAAATATTGATACTTATGTATTTGACATACAGCCCGCGCTCGCGAAATAATACGTGATTGTTTTATGCGAGCCGCTCACTGTCAATCAGAATGAAATTTCTAACAATACGAAAACTTCACTTGAGTTTTGTTTGATGGTCGCGGGCCGGATTTCAACGCTTCGCGGGCCGCAGATGGCCCGCGGGCCGTAGTTTCCCCATCCCTGATCTAGACAATATCGCGTTTGATAAAATCATTTACTTAGTGAGCAAAAGGGATTGGCATCTATTTATCTATGAACTCAGTCTGTTTCGTGATATAAAGTTTCATTCAAATCCGTTCAGCCGCTAAGCCGAGAGGCTCACATCGTCACATCCTCACAAACATTCGCATTTATAATATTAGTAGAATATCTAAATACATAGGTCTTGCTGGACTGGGAGTAAAGAAAAACATAGAATGCGTCCAGCTGCTTTTCTCCCCGAGCATGTCGTAAAAGTCGACTAAGGGATAGTACGTATCCTCTCCAACATGATGAGATACAATAAGCAAGTATTCCCAAGGAGGGTTGACGTCAGGCAGGCGGCCGGTCGTAAAACACCTTAGCCAAAACTCTTACAGCATGATCCGGATCATGCTGTGCCGACCCCACATAGATTGGGATAAGGGCAGGAAGATGATGATCTAAATACATAGGTAGGTTACTTCTACTACCATATATTTTTTCTGACCAAAACGTTTTTATTTCAGCAACAGATACGAAGCCATCAGTAACCGCTTCGTCAACTGCTGCTACCGACTTTGTTGCCAGTTCTACTGCTACCTATCCATTATCTTTATCATTGGATTCGCCATCGTTTACTTCTTGTAACTTAGAAGCAACTTTTAGTGCCTTTCACAAAATAATTTAAAATGTTCTACCTCTGAGTATACGACACACTTACAAGATAAACATGATTTTTATTGCAATTAATGTCGTAGAATCTATTAGTGCACGAAAGGAACCCCTTGAGGCGCATTTTAATCCTTTGACCACACTGGTTTAAAGGAACTAGTGACACGAGTGATAGTAGGGTTACGAATTTAAGAATGCACTCATTATCATCAACAAAATGAAAACTAAATGTGAAAAAAATGAATTTCGGTACGGAACAACTTTTATGTATGTGATTTGTAATATTTTATAGTCTATGGATTTCGTGCTCGCCTTGTAGTGAGTATCCAGTTAGGGGAAATAACTAAAGCAATCTAGTTACCAAAGAGCTATTAATTTTCACTAGACTAAAAAATAATAGGCAATTATTGATATTGTCATAGCTATTTTAATAATAAAATAATACTTTAGGTACTAAATCAGTAACAAATATACCTACAAAATGTAAGGTGAAAGGAATCATGTGCGGAAGTAGGTATTATTAAAAACTTAACATAATAAAGTGTATTTTTGACACTTGGGTAAACATTTTCGGTAATTAATATTTTAGGATAGTGAAAATTGACACCAATAATACTACTTTCTGATTCTAAACTTCACTAACCATTTTGTAACAATTTGAACAACCAAAATTTACAACCTCAATTTTTAGTGAACCAGAAAGTAGCACCATTCAACGTAAAATAAAACAAAATTCATTCTTCATCATGATGATGATGATAATGATGTACTCACTATAACTCAGTCTCTCGTATCGCGAACTCATTCTCCTTCTCCACCATAATCTTTTTCACATCACTAGTCGAGCAACCGTCGAAGCTAGAGCTCGCACATCTCTTTCTTTTCGGGCTTTTATCGATACTCGTTATACTTTTATCGATATTCTTACTATCGATACTCGTTATACTTTTATCGATATTAACGATATTTCTAAGCGGAGATCTATCAACAGCGAGGTTGCTAATCGACAGTGTCAAATCGCTAGGAACGTTGCCATCGAGGCAATACAGGAGAGAATCGGTTAGTATCTCATCTTCCGTCTTGTTTAGTATCGATAGATCGACAGGCATCGCTGTTAGAACAGATCTACTTTGTAAATACTCTCTAAAGGGTTCTGATAATGATTTTTGTGGTTCAGCGGTGAATTTTGGCGTGTCTTCACATAATGTGGTATTGAGATCGTTGATCACTGATTGGCTGGTGGCGTATCGAGTGTTTTGAGAGCGTAGCGGACTGATTTCGGTGATCGATGTAGAGCGAGCTTCGAAGGGATTCTTTGGGGGAGACGTTGTTGACTGATTTGACCTGAAAAGTGAACAATAAGGACTATATAGATTTACAAGCAGCTTTTCGCTTCCATAATAAATAATCATATTTCGTAATTAGACCAAAAATATGAGATATAATATCTTCGAATTCCATATTTTGTTTCCATTACACTTTTGAGAGCGCTGGTGGTATAGTAGGTAGGTAGCGACCCCGCCTTCCGGTCGTGAGTTCGAATCCAGTCGTGAACCAATGGATTTTTCTGTTCGATAAAATGTGCGCTATACTAGTACTCTCAAACGGTGAAGGAAAACATCGTAAGAAAACAGGCATGCCGTAGAACCTAAAAAGTTCGAAAATGTCAAGTGTGCACTTGAAGGAACCTATGAGGCACTTTAAATCCTTTCACCACACTGGTTCGAATTAACTAGTGACACGACTAGATAGATAAACGTCTACCAGATGAAAAAGCAAAGCACCTTTCAGAAGTTTGGCTGTAAATATTTTGTATGCTTTTCCTCAGAACTTCACCAAGGCTGAGGTACATAGATAACATCTATTCTACTACCTTTACTCTACTATTGAAGTAACTTACCGTTCACCAGAAAGCGTAGATCTGCTCATATCCTCATCCTCCGAAGAGACAAAATCGCTGTCGTTCTTGGGGGAGAGAGAGCGGAACACATCTGATTGGGTTTCGTTCTCTCGCGCAGTTTCGTTAGTCGGCGGCAGGCTGTCGCGCTGGTCAGACGTCATGATTAAAGGCTTCCGGGAACGCGGCGTCATTATCGACTCCTGTAACGTAAATGTAGATTATAATATATAATAATAATAATAAACTTTATTTCAGACAACTTGGGTCCATACAGTAGGTACTTTTTGAAATAAAATTACAAGATACAAGAACCCGCCCTCAAAACTTCATCACAAGAGTTGGCCACTAGCTCATACGAACTTACTTACTTTTACCTTTAAAAAACATTGCGAGCCTATTTAGCAGAACTTTCGGCGCCATACTTTCAGCAGATGTGTCACGTTACTAAAACAACGTCTTAAGACACGGGTGCCATATTGAATCGAGAGCGCAACGGTTTTTACTACAAAACAGCCAGCTTTATACCCGAGGAGAATACTCTACTTATTTCTTTAACGAATTCTCCATAGACACTGGGCATTGTAGGCCACTGGTTTCGAACACCAGATTGTGGGCGTCAACTGATTGAATTATTTTGATACTACTCAAAGCTGCGTGTGTGGACTAACTAACCTTTTTAGGGTTCCGTACCGAAGGGATGCCAACGGGAAACTATTATTACGGCTTCGCTGTCCGCCCGCCCGTCTGTTTGTCCGTCTGTCAGAGGGCGGTATCTCATGAACCGTAATAGGTAGAGTTAAATTTTTCACAAAGTGTATTTTTATTGCCGCTATAACGACAAATAATAAAAATAAAAAAGAAGAGGGGGCCCCCATACAAGAAACATTTTTTAATGTACGATGGTACGGAACCCTTCGTGTGCGAAATCGACTCGCACTTGGCCGGTTTTATTTCACAACACTGCCCTTGTTTCGTTTCGCTTAGGACTATTTTAAACTAACAGATAGGACAGGCACAAAATGCAACATTGACGGAGAAAAAAGCACAGGAAAGATTAAGTAAAGCGACATGCGACCAACCTGCATGGCTTTCGACAACTTCTGCGTAGACTTGGTTATAGGCGACATCGACGCTCGCCTGAAATTAATCGTATACGGAGTAACACATTCTTCATCGAACACAATAGCCTCTGAAACACCCGGCGTGCTCGTTAGATAATGAAGCTTAGTATCCTCATCTTTAGGTTCAGATTTCTTTGGCGTGTCTTGGATAGGGCTTTCCGGTGATGCGTCCGACGTTTCATCGTCGAAGCAAGATACGCAAGTAGGCGTTCCGCGAATAGGGCCGTTCCTCTTCCTATATTTCTTGTTTAGGCTTGTAGCGGACAAAACTTTGGAGCGGAACAGTCTTGTGTTGGCTTTCTTTGTGTTCTTTGGCGTTTCTTCTGGGTCCAGAGCGCTTAAATTCGGTTCTGACACGAATTTAGGGCTTCGTTTTCGAGATCTGTTCAACGCGCTATCTGATAAAGTGCTTTCGTTGCTTGCATCGGACTCGTAATCATCGTCTAGGGACTCTGAACTGGCTATTTTGTTGGCCAAGTTCTTGAGGACAATGTTCTTGTGCGACACGTCGACTTTTTCGTCTTTTAAACGGAACTTCCCTTTGGTTTTCTGTAAAACATGCGTGAGAGGAAAGTTAGGGATAGAAGATGGCACACAATGACATGTTAATGTAGGTGAGTTGAGTGGTAGACAATGATATGGCACGACAAAGAAATGGGAGTTTAGCAAGTTACAGCTGACAGCTGTTTCAATGGCACATTACGGAACATAGTTTCTTTTGTATAGGTAAACATCATAATAAAATTAGATGGTGTAGTTTGTCAGGGAAACGGTTATATGCCAGTAAAACAGCTGTAAACTGTAGGTCGTCAATAGGGAATATGATGTGATTCAAATGAGGATCAAATATTTTTTATAAACTTTATTACATCAGAATTATCCTTCAATATTTTTGATTATCATTTCTTTTTGAGCAAGGAATTAATTTTTAGATAGCGCAAATAAACTGTGGGTTATTCAAATTGCGCGACGCCATTGGTCAGAGCGTATATGCACGTAATAGTTTATGACCACAAAATTGTAAATGCCAGCGAATGTGTTTAGTTGTTTAGTGTTCTGATTGTGAGTGATAGACTATGACGTCACACCACGCGCGCCAAAGCGGCAGGCGTAAAGTGCCCGTGTCAGTTGACTGTTTTTAACTTATTTTTGAAATACCTTAGATTACTTTTTTTGGCGTTGAATATTTTTTTACTATTATATTGTGATGTAAACTATCGAATGAAAATATAATATATCCATATTCCCTATTGCCTTGTACTGAGAAGTTAGACATGACATGCTTGAAGGTTAGACAACACATTAGCTGAAGCGCAAGACCTTATTTCTATCAGCAAAGAATAGTACAAAACTATGAAAGGGTAAAAGTCGACTAAGGGATAGTATCCTCTCCAACATGATGGACCACTTATGTGGGCGATGGGCTGATCACCTGTCACCATGGTTCACCATATCCATCTTAGGACTAAATCACCCAGCCCACCCCATTAGGGATACGGGCTTGATAATATGTATGAAAGGGTTACCAGCTTTTTACATCAGATTTGTGTCCAGTTCTTTTATAATTTGAACATCAGTACAAAATTCGAGCACGTTATGAAGTTCGTACCCTCTTAAATTCCCACCTTCCGATACTAAGGTCGTGGGTTCAAATCCCTTCGTGCACCAATAAGTTTTCCTGTTCGAAAAAATTACGTGCACCTTCATCTTATTACTCTTAATAGAACCGTACAAAGTTCGAAAAACACGGTGTCAAGTGCACGAAAGTAGCCATAGAGGCGCAATATGAATCCATTCACCACACTGGTCCGAAGGAACTAGTGACATGAATAGATACACATTGCGTAGCTACGAAAGTCTACCTTACATGCAAAGAAAGGTATACTTCAGTCTGGAAGAAATTGCTCTTAGCAATAAGACCGCCGTTTATGTATCTGTTTTTGTTTTTTTTTAGTACCTAAGTTTTTTCTTATTTCGTTTCATTGTTATACTTAATAAAGAGTTTTTCTATGTCAAAGTCAAAAAATTTTATTCCATAAAATCACGGAGATCACTTGGACACGTCTACAAATCTACGTTGCATTTACAACTGTTCGTAACGCGACCAAGCGTGGAAGATACAGGCAAGAAACCACGCTTAACTATTTTTTTTGGAAAATGATCCCTTTACAATCATTTTTATATATCATCATACAATCATTATGTATTTTCAAGTGAATTACTTACCTCCTCTATAACATTGATGCTCGAGCCGGATCCCTTCTTGGGCGTTTTGTTGAGCAGCCCCTTGTTGAAGATGTGACGTTTGATCGAGTCGCCGAAGCTTCTAGAGCCCGCCACTTTACCTGTCCTCTGTATTTGTATCGGCGTGCCTGTAATTACAAAAAAAATACTTTAGCTAATTTAAGATTACAATCATTCTGCCCTCCTAGTGAAGAACTCAGTAACTAGCATTTTTGACAGAAATTAGTAAGATACATATTCGGAATCGCCTAACAAAATACAAAATTCTGTTCTCATTCACGTATAAAACATGTTCGACATAGTTACTGCGTTCTTCACTTGAAGGGCAGCATTTATGTCCTTACAAGGACACTGGTGGTCTAGTTGGTAGTGACCCCGCCTGGCCGCAAGTTTTCTTATGATTACTAGAAGCTCTGCCTACCCCGTTAGGAATACGGGCGTAATAATAATGTATGCATCTAAAATAAAGATATATCCATTCTGTCGTTTAGGATACTCTTAGCCTGTCCTTTCTCTAAAAAGTCACTACATTGGTCCAGGTACGTACGCCTATCTTTATGATTTTAACTAACTAATGCCTTTTACCATCTATAGTAGATGATTTATACAGCGTCAGGAAGCAACTTTTACCTTCACTAACGGGACGCTGTAGTGCCTGGGACGAATTAAGATGAGATTAGGCTTGCCCAGCACCTATTCCATCCTCTCAGCTTAGTCGGCTTTGTCCACAGGAAAGACATGGTCAATACGTGCGGAGCTGACTAAGCCGCGGGTTTCCTCACGATGTTTTCCTTTACTGAGAGAACTGGTATAGCGCACATCAATTTTTCGCACTGAAAAATCCATTGGTACACTACAGGATTTGAAGCCACGTCCTTAGGATCGGACGGCGGGGTCACTACCAACTAGACCACCAGTGCTCTCTATGATTTTAGAAGACTTGAAATAAAGGTACCGTATCCATTCTGCCTGTTGAAATGTTTGATAAGGCGTCGTTTCTGCTGCGAGTCTGGTAGTGCCTGTATGTGCGCGTAGAGTTGCGCAAGCGCAGTGTCCGTGGGATTCGATGCATTCTCCGCGAATGTTCGTGGACGGTCCACGAACGCGTATACTGTGTTCGCTGCTGTTCTGAAATACAGAAAAAAACCTAATATATAAATTTGTTACGTTACTTACTCATATATTGACGACCTCGGTGGCGTGGCGAGCGAGTTATTCGTTACGTTACTGACTGATATATTGACGACCTCGGTGGCGTGGCGGGCGAGTGCTCGGCTAAGACGCTAAGAGGCGCGGTTTCGATTCCCGCTACTACGGGAGAAATGTAACATACATTACTCCCTGTAAATATTTCTTCCGGGTCGAGTATTGTAATTATGTATTTACAAAAAAGTATATCAGTATTCTATTAGCCATCTGGTTCCCATAGTACAAGCTTTGCTTAGTTTATCACCGTCAGAAGTAGCCAGTATCACTGGCTGAAGGTCACCTGTGCAGTAGTACACTCACTTGTCAGTGATACGCTCGTTGAGATCCCCAGTGGGCTACCAGTACGCGGCGCTGAGAACACGCGCGAACTCCGACGGATCATGAAGCTTATCAGCGTCAGTAGTAGTCAGTGATACTCCCATCAGGTCTCTAGAAGCGACAAGGGATAGTACACTCACTTGTCAGTGATACTCTCGTTGAGATCCCCAGTGGGCTACCAGCACGCGACGCTGAGAACACGCGCGAACTCCGACGGATCATGAAGCTTATCACCGTCAGTAGTAGTCAGTGATACTCCCATCAGGTCTCTAGAAGCGACAAGGGATAGTACACTCACTTGTCAGTGATACTCTCGTTGAGATCCCCAGTGGGCTACCAGCACGCGACGCTGAGAACACGCGCGAACTCCGACGGATCATGAATCTTATCACCGTCAGTAGTAGTCAGTGATACTCCCATCAGGTCTCTAGAAGCGACAAGGGATAGTACACTCACTTGTCAGTGATACTCTCGTTGAGATCGCCAGTGGGAGACATGACGCGGCGCTGAGCGCGCGCTCGTAAGTAAGCGGCCGCGTCGGTGACGAGCTGCGCCGGCGCTGAGAACACTCGCGAACTCTGACGGATCATGAAGCTTATCACGGGCGAGAGGGCGATGGCATCCGCGTGGAATGTTTCTGGTGATAGCTGAAAATAGGATAACAGGCATTAGGCCAATTCGAATTCTATTATCCTATCCTACTATATTATAAATGTGAAAGTTTGTGAGGATGTTTGTATGTTTGTGCCTCAATCACGCCTAAACGGCTGAACGGATTTGAATGAAACTTGGAATATACGTAATGCATGTGCTGGATTTAACATATACCTAGGCAATTTTATATCCTATTATTATTTAGTGTGGTAGATACAGGTAACTAAGATAGTTAGAGTCAAAAATGTTTTATTCGTTAAAATCACTGGGATCACTTGCACATGTCTTAAATCTACGTTGCATTTACACTCAGCAATTGATTTACGAAAATACTCGTAAATAATTTATTTACAAGTGTTGATAAATGGGTTGAAGCAATATTCATAGAACGAATAAATTTCCATCTTCATTTATACAGAATAATTATTAGGTTTACATAATCTCGCTGCTTAGGTACACCTTACACACTTGCATGAGTAATCGTGATTAGTTTTTAAATATATCAAATAGTTGATATTTAATCAAATAGTTTGGTGAAACTGTTGAATATTATTGTACCCTATGTTTTGAAATACCATAAAAACTATCTGTACCTTTCTAGGGCACAATAAGTGTGGAGTGAACATAGTAGCCAGAGTATCAGGAGACATTCTATTGGAAGCTTCATTGTCTGCAACCAATCGGAGCAAGCACAACAGCCTCTGTAGAAAACTCCTATGCGATGGAGCTAAGAGCAGCAGTAGAAGTTGCAATGCAGTAAGGAGTTTTGTCTCCGATGACTCGGCATTTGGAGGGTATTGATCTGAAATTTGCATTTGGATTACCTGTATGACTTTTAAATACAGATACAAGACATATACAAGGCAAAAGGGCCTATACAAATAAAATACGGCCAAATGAACATGTAAATATGTCTAAGGCCTTTGCCATCTATCGTAGATGATTTATACAGCGTCAGGAGGCAACTTTTGCCTACACTAACAGGACACTGTAGTGCCCAGGACGAATTTCGATGGAGTAAGCTTGGCCAGCACCTATACCATCTTTTCAGCTTAGTCTGCCTTATCCACAGGAAAGACATGGCCAATATGTATGGAGCTGACTCAGCCGCGGGTTTCCTCACGATGTTTCACTTCAATGTTTAAGAGTACTGGTACAGCGCACATAAATTTTTTGAACTGTAAAAAAATCCATTGGATCAGAAAGTGGTGGTGAAATGATTTTAAGTGCTCCTGAAAGGCTCATAATGCAAAAGGTTACTTTGGACATTGAAATGAATTCAATTTACCAGATGTAAAGCTATAAAATTGGTTTTTAAAATGTGAGCCTCTTACCACTAAAGATTGTATGAGCTAGTGGCCAACTCCTTTGACGGAGTTTTTAGGCCGCCTAAAGGCCTCCATCATAGATTAACGAAAAGGAACACGGAAGAGCTCAGCTCGTAATGCCACTATGACAGCACACAATGTCACTTAACTATATCAATCCAGAATATCTAAGCAAGCTATGCCACGAGCGCTTCATTTGCCACTAAAACAAATACTTACGAGCCAAAGTATAATAAGTTTGATAGTATTGGTCCATCAACAAAGGCTGAGGCAATTCAGCCAGAAACCCCTTCAGGACTGATGCACAGTCATGTACAGAGAACCTACTCTCTTCTAGGCCTAGGGTAGAGCCAGAGAGAAGTAGCTGACGTAACTCCTGCTGCCGACTTAGGGAGCCTGTGCGACGGAATATACCTTCCTGTATGACATCTGAAATGGAAAATTAAAAAGTTGCAGTTGGGCAGCATTAACCTTAACCTCAACATCATCGAAGATACTGGAACTACTGCTGCAAACATTCCAAAGTCCTCTTGTACTTTAAGAAGTTGGGCTAGCTTCGGTAGCGTTAGCATGGGCTCAATGCACATCTCAATGATGAAAGAAAAAAAAAAAGAAAGAAAATAATGATGAAGTAGGACATCATTACAGATCTTTGTACCCCCATTAATAATTAGAATTGGGCAGTGAATTGTGCTGGAGGGACTAATACCAGGGCCACAAGTGATATAAAAGGTACTTACTATCAGGTTTAGACAAAAAGTCTATCAGTTCATTCAATCTTAATATTCCTTCTTCCGTTATGGAGTTCCCCTCAGCAGTTATCTTTGCATTATTACCACTACTTTGACTAGAATTCGAAGTAGAACTTTTCACTTTCTTGTGGAAATTCCATCGAAATTGCTTTGGTTTATCAGTTGAGCTATCAACACTAAAAATAAATAAATAAAAATTGTAAAACCGTTAATAACAGCTGTGTCCAAAGTATAGCAAATATTATGTACCTATAAGTTTTTATACTTACTCGTCAGTATTAATATCTACAACAAAGGATAAATGCATACGCACTAACGTAAAAAACTGATCAATATTCTCTTTTCTGAGCTTTTCTATCAAAGAAACGTCTGGAGAAGTCATGGTTACAAAGGATCTTGCAATAGTAATTATAAAACAAATGTACAGCACATATTTCACAGTGCTTGGTTTTATACACTTTCTAGGCTCTGTACAAAAACCTTTCCGCTAACATTTTCATTTATTTACCAAGAAAACTTCCAAAACCCCACATTGTTTTCAAAAAATCGTTTGTATGCAACGGCCACCATCCTCCCTAACAATCAGCAAGCAAGAAACGAAGTATATGCTGTCAGTGTCAATGTCAAAAAGATCAATAAAAATATGAAAAGGACACGGTCAGCTCTCTCTTAGTAGTAGGGACCAGGTATGTAAGTACAGTTCATGAAATAAAGTCCCCTGCAGACGACGCGACGGACGCGTCCGTCGCGTCGTCTGCAGTCCGCGCGGACGGACGGACAACAGAGACTTTAGTTTTTGATAATATTGACAGTCATCAGCAGCTCTCTTTTTCTTGCAGGGCTGTTGGTAAGGGCCACAAGCTGGACCGATTTCATGATTTTTGATTTGTTGGACTCGTCTCCGCCCCGAATAGCAGAATAACTACCTACTAAATCATTTGATTTGCATTATTAATTCTAAAGCGATAGGTACAAAGTTCGCGGGGTCAGCTAGTATTTATGTAATAAAGAAATGTTACAATAATTAAGTAGGTTCAAGAAGCCTTTGAACCAACCCATGAAGATTAGCATGGTATGGGCATGTCATGCAGAGGGATGTATGAAAATGGATGGATACAAGGGTAGAGGTAGACCAAAGAGATGAATGGATTGCGTGAATGATGATGATATGAGTTAGAACGGAGTGAATAGGTACTGAAATTACGGCTGGTAGAGGGTAATGGAAGAAGAAAACACATTGTGCCGAAACCACTTGAGTGGGATAAGGACAGGGAGATAAAAGTCAAATCCTTTCATCGCACTGGTTAGAAATAACTATTAACACAACTAGATAAAGATATTATTTTTAGTTATATATTCAGACAAATTCAGGTTTCTTTAAAACATGAAGTTTACCAAGGCGCACAATATTTGTGGCACTACATACTGTATGTGTGCTGGAATAACATAGACTACTTTTAGTCCGGATACTACACCAGCAAAGCCGCAGGCAAAAGCTAGTAAATCAATATAATATACAAGTCATTAGGAGGAAACAGGTATTTTAATATATATTACATAAACAGTCTTAGAAGTAGAGGAACTTGGAAAGTTCAAAACATATCATCATGTCCCATTTCTGCCAGCATGTTCAGTCCTCGATCTTTCAATGCTTTTGATAGCAGTTTCTGCTGTTCAATCTTGGTGTCCTGTTCTCTGCGCTGGGCATCAAGGATATCATCCACTGAAACTTCATTGAGGGGTAAACTCTCTTCTTTATCTTTGTCCTGCAAACGCATTAAAATATAAGTTACTTTTGCCATCAGGCCAATAATGCACAATACACCCCACCACGGGACGTCAGTGCAGATCTTTGTTAATTTAAGCTTAATTAGAATCAGGCCAATATTATTTAAGTACTGGAATGCGCTGACATGTTCGCGTTTTCATGCAAACTGCATCTTTCCACTGCATAATCTAGAAGTTAAATGCCTCCTGGATTTATGGTTTATGGCTGTGTGTTGATTGAGTCAGTCAGTAACATAAGTTTTTATTTCATTCTCTGAATATATCTAGGCGAGTACCTTCCTACAAACAATACCAATACAATAACCAATACAATCACCTTATCAATAGCTCTATAGCATGTTATAACTATTATATTAGACGACCTCGGTGGAGTGGCGGGTGAGTGCTCGGCTGAGACGCAAGAGGTGAGGGTATGATTCCTGCTAAGGAAGAAATGTTTGTATGTACTGCAAATATTTCTTCCAGGTCGAGGTGTTGTAGTATAATTGTAAGTATGTATTTATAAAAAAAAGTATATAAGTATTCTATCAGACATCTGGTGCCCATAGTACAGGCTTTGCTTAGTTTGGGGCTAGATACCTAGCACTGTCAAATGTCCACAAATATTGATTTATTCATTTTATAAGAAAGAAGTAGGTATAAATCGGTATGGTACCTATTCCAAGCCATTATGTTTAATTTGTGGTGCTACTCAAACTTACGATTTCTCCTAACAGCACGACATTTTCGCCCCTCACAATGAATATGCCTCGCGGTATGTCTCCATACTCCTTGCCAACGTGAATCCTTTCAATCGTCTTGTGAAGTACAAGATTAGCGAATTGATCGACGCAACGAAGGTACCCGATCAGCGTCCTCCCGTCTCGGAGCAGCACCATAAGCTTTTCTTCATGGAAAGAGAACCACTTGATAAAACACGAAAGTTTGTTGTAAACAATATTGAAATACCATGACACGTACTATCCAACTCATCTAGCAAGTGTGCAGTTCCTTCAAGAGGATTTACAGCATTGGACATGTTCATTTTTAGTCAATATTAAAGATTTTTTAGCCGATACAGAGTAGGTACTTCTTATTTATTTTCCCTCTATACTATATAGATCTATTGATTTGATTGCTTTTTTTCAGTTCACAGTTCAGTCAGTTCAGTTCAAGACTTATTTGTAGTTAGTAGTGGTGGCTACTGTGACGTTACGTCACAATTCTGCCAATGTCCGGGTTGCTGTGTTGCTCTAGCTTGAAAACTGATGGATATTAAAAAAATATATGGCCGGTAAAGAAAAAAAAGAGAGGGTCTGCCAAAAAATAAACAAAATGATGTTTCTATTATGAGACATCACAACATATAGAAATATATATAATTAATAAGTATTTAAATAAAAATAAATTGTTTAGTAGAGAAGTTACAGTATTATTTACAGCTTAAACTTATTTTTTTTATAAATTTACATAAAATAAAGTTTTTAAGGCGGGAAAAGGCAAGGGATAAAAGGCATTTAAAGGAAGTAGGATGGTAGATGTCGGATGGGAGAATATCATTTAAGGAGCGTCGCAATTTTGGGCAGTTGAACAAGATGTGTGTGATCCATGCTTCCTGTCTAATTTTGCTTCGCTTTGTTCGCTGCTGCTGTCGTCTGCCGTTTCATTATTTTTTCTTCTTGACATAAAGGGCTTAGTACACAATGGCCCATGCATGCCCGACCACTACAGGCCAATTGCCATTATGTAATAAAGGGATGGCGGGCAATAAAATTGCCAGTGGCCAATGGATCGTGGCAACCAACGGCAAGTTGTCAGTTTTTTCAACGCACTTCAAAGAAATCGTGGCATTGCGTGACCGACGTGACGTTCACACAATGGCTTTTTGTTTATTCTCTCCGTGCTTCTGAGCAAGCACTTCTATGCTTCTGAGGGCATATAAAATTGTCGGCTCGTGCTTTTAAGTCGTTAAGTCATGGCGGAGGCCTTTAGGCGGCCTAAAAACTCCGTCACAAGAGTTGGCCACTATCTCTTAGGAACTTTTTTTACATTCTCTCCCGACCGCTGCTGACGGGGTACTACACCACAGAACACTATTACTCCTGGTACTACACTATTTATTGTAAAGTATTTATATGCGGAAAATTATCAATGGCTGTATCGTGAAGCAATACTAAAACTTTTTTATTCAATGAATTATGGATCTGAGCCTGTAATTTGGGACCCAAAAATGCTAAATACAAGGTAGTTAGGTAATGCATTAAGTTAATACTAAGTACTATTTTATACTAGCTTCCACCCGCGGCTTTACCCGCATGGTATATTAATGAAATGTAGGTACAATACTGTCGGTGGATCTAGGCATTCGTGAAGTTAGCAAATAAATAGCCGCAGCGGTGAAAACATGTACGTCCATCTTGAGTGGATCGCCAGGCACAAATGAGCCTCACACCTCGTGAACACACTCGCCGAAGTAGGTAGGTACAGGCAATGCAGGCAATCGTGGCATAACGTAGAGCATGGCCCATTTACGCCATTGTGTACTAGGGCCTTAAGACATCTCATGGCATTGACACAACATGACATTGATTGAAAATAGACATGCAAGGTTCGCAAGGGTTCCGTCCGCCTCAAGCTCAGAAGCCTCAAGCAAGGGATAGTAATTAAATAAATAAAGGGTTTTCTTATTATTAATGAGGTTCTACATAAATCAAAATATCAACAGGTTTTGCCCTCGTTCCGCCGAAATGGCGAAACCAAACGACTAACCTTTAAAAAGTTAATGCTAGTAGAGTTTTGATAAGTAAATATTTTTATCTTTTATTTATACGGTCCATTCAATTCATCCGAATCTATATTCCTCTTCTAGCTGAAGCATATTAAAGAATAAATAGCAACTCATTCGGGCAATAGGAATTTGAATTTCAGAGGATTCCCTGTGGCTACACCGCTTTGTAGTGCAGCTACAGGGAATCCCTTGAAATCAAAATTCCTATTGAATGAATGAGTTGCCATTTATTTGAATTTAATATCCTCCAGATTTATAAGGAATATAGATTAAGACTTGCGTCCATAGTTCCGCATCATACTCAGTGTACTGATCGAATCAAAAGAATTTTAGAATTATTTTTTCAGGAAGTCATACAAGTGCGTCTACTGATCCGCATCGTATGGCGCGCACGCCTCGGCCAATAAAATTATCAATGTAGGTATTACAATTTAGTATTAGAGTAAATAATGAGGAACACTGTTTAAAAAAATAGTTTCCAGTCACTTCCTAGTGTTTTAGACAGAGAGCAAACGATTGATTTGGGGTTAATAGTATGTGCATACAACATAGGTACAACCTTCTGAGGGCATCATGCATGATAATTTCACGCCTTGTTTCGATCGGGATCAATGAGAATAGAATGCTTCGCTGATCGGGATAGGAAGAGACCACGTCTCTTCCACGACTCACGATCTTGGAAGAATAAATTGTTCCGAGGTGGCGATCGATGCACGACCACAATGGCAACACTATGCAGATGCATGACGTTTTTGGAGTTACTGTTGTATGAGGTTGTAGTTGTTGCTGTTGTGCTAGACTTGAGGCTAGACTGGTCAGCTGTGTCAGCAAATGTATAAACGCCATTTATATTTTCAACTAAAATGACGTGACGCTGGCAGAATGTCCATGTTGGGACGATTGCCATAAAAAAACAACTTTACTAATCTGTGGTTCGTTTGCATTGCGCTCAGAACAATAAATACATAGAAGCCATACTAAATTTAAGACTGAGTCAGCTATACCTGTCACTTTCTTCTTTATGGACATATTCTTGTCTTGGAATGAGACAACTGTAATGAATCTGTTATTATTTTGTGTTGCTCGTACCAGGCTCAACGTCAAACTTGGTTACCATGACGTCATGGTTACCTTTGTTACGACACCAAATTAAAGAGGTAATAGAAATAGAAAGTTCATCTTGTGTGTTGGGTGACATCTTTACGTATCAGGGTTATGTTTACATTCGAACGGAGCTTTGTTATGAATGAAAAAATATAAAATTTTGTTAATATTACTTATCTGTAAAGCTTTCGTTGTAGGTAATATTAAAATTAAAGGTGAAATAATGTCTTGTGCAGTGCCAGGATGTAAATCTCATTCGTCCAGAAGGCAAAATAATGATGTGAATATAAGTTGCTACCGGTAAGTGTTTTGTTGAATTGTAGAATCAAAGTCTCAATTTTAATGTGTAAGGGGGCAAATTTTATACAATATACCATCATAGAATCATGTTGGATAAGGATTTACTGCCTGTTTTATGCAAAAAACACAAAACATATAGGTTATCATAGTGTTGTACCACTGTACCAGATCGACTATTTATCGATAGATTACTCTTAAGTACCTACCACTGTAAGTACTTGCTTAAGTACTTTTTACTACTCATATCATATCCTAATTCCTAATATTAAAAATGTAGATACTTAGATCTTTGTTACTGATAGACCGATAGAACGGCTCAGCCGATTTAGATTGCGTTACATTACAATATAGAACAAGGGTCTCTCAAAGTAACTCTGTCTGTTACGCCTTCACGACTAAACCGCTGAACCAATTTTGATGAATTTTGGTATAAAGATAGATGGGACCTTGGTGAAGATAATAAGCTACTCGAAGTACCAATCCTGCGCAAACGAAGTCGAGGGTACCAGTAGTTTGATTATAATGCTATCTTTTTTTTAAGGGATCAATAAAAATTATGCAATGGACGTGGAGTTAGCAGATTTCAGAAGTATGAACCCAGAAACTGACCCAGAAAGATGTACCAAGCGATGGTGATGATGTATTTACCTACACCTAGCTTTAGGAGAGTTCGAATTGATCCCTGGATATCACTGAATAAATGCTATTTGATTTTGACTTTTATTTGGAAATAATGAATCCTTATAGTTTCGGCATGTCCGCCCTTGTCACGGCCGTTTTTCTAGTAAACTGGTAAAGTAGCTATGATTGATTATACTGATCAGCATCATAGTTAATTTTTTTATCGATAAAGAATAGTTACGATGAGGCTATGTTCCCTTCCCTATGAAAATCTTCAATTGTCTATGATAAATATTTATCGGTACGGGACGGGAAGACGGCTGTCTTACAGCAATATATTTGTCTCTCTTTAACTAATTGTCTCCTAGCATAGGAGTAAGAAGCAACATACTATAAATATTAGCAGAAAATTTAACCTTCCTTCTATGTATTTATTGTTCTGAGGCATTGCGCTTGCGTGCGATTTGCGAAGTCAGGTGTGAAGTTCTGTTGATGTGATCGTCGATAGTTGACTTTTTATTAGTTTATATTATGATAACTTATCTTTGAAGTGATTAAATATTTATTTTACTAGCCTGTGAAAGTAGTAGAACTACCGAGTCGTAGGGAAAGTGTGTGATACCCAACTAGGTAAGTACTTTTATCTAGCTTATCTGAAGATTAAATGAAATATTTTTAGCGTTATCGTTACCATTATCATTATTCAATAATCAATAGGTAGGTACTTATGTAGAAGGTAGCTAAGTACCTACCTACCCTATATAGCCCTACCTCACCTATACAAGTACATAATAGGTGGTATGTACTTACCTACTACTAAAAGAAGTAGGCAAGGAACATAGCTATACCACCTACTTATATTAACCTATTTGCGTGATGTAATTTTTTTATATTTATACTAGCATTACCAACTGCCCGCGACTTCGCTCGTGTGGTACCCAAATAAAAAAATAGCCTATTATATGTTAATCCAGCTCATGTACTATGTATATTCCAAGTTTAATTCAAATCCGTTCAGCCGTTTAAGCGTTATTGAGGCACAAACATCCTCACAAACTTTCCCATTGATAATATAGTAGGATTTAGCGGAGTTTTACCTAGGACGTAATCACGACCGACGTGGTTTTTTTGTCACCCTTGCAGGTTGACAAATTATATGACAAGTAGGTTGACAAATTAGGTATATGAGAATGAGTCATAAAACCCTAATAATAGGTAGGTACTTTTATTCTATAACTTAAACCCCCGAATACTCAAACGCGACTCAGAGTTGAGCACGTCTCAAGTCACGGTTTTTTGACAGTTTCTGATGAAAATCTGTCAAAAAATAGTCATTTGAGACGTGCTCAACTTTGAGATGCGTTTGAGTATTCGGGGGTAAAAGTCTGATTGTACAATCATAGTTCGCACGCTTTTCATAATAATCTAACACGCTGTTCTGTAATGTGTTACAGTACAGCGTGTTAAATTATAATAAAAAGGATGCCCAAAAATGTTGGCTAAATTGTGTGCATATAGCCAACATTATTGGGCATCCTTCGGCGAATTTGTCGAGGATGCTGGGGGCCACATTATCGGGATTCGGCGAACTTGGTGCATAGAGTGACAAGCTAAGCAATATGAAGCTTTGCCGATCCGCTAATGTGGCCCCAGCAGTAAAGTGACAGGTGCAGCTATATTACGATTTTGTCACATGATAGACAGACCGCAAAACTCGAAGCTCCACAGTATCGCTGATATTATCGCGACGCTGTTCTCGATTCCTTTGTGCCATTTCTGAACCTAGTAGGTACAGTTGATAAAAGCGTCTATTGCCAGTAAGTTTTTTAATAATTTGCTGTTACGAAGTCCTATTTCTACTCAAGGGCATCGCCAAGGAGAATACTTAACTTTGTCAAAAAAGGTGTTCATTCGACAACTTTCAAAAAAGCATCCTCTATACATCAACTTTGCCCCGACCTTGATTCTACCAACATTATAAATGCGAATGGTTATAGGGATGTTTGAATGGATTTTAATAAAACTTATATTAAATAAGTATTCATAGTGTGATAGAATAAGTTATTGGCTACTTTTATTCGGGTACTACGAGAGCGAAGTTTCTAGTTATTATAATTTTATCTTGTACACCAATTCGGTTGGCGCGTCGTAGTCGTCATTAATAAAATTATGAAAACAATCTTTTGTAACCATTGAACTCCTTTGTATTTGATGGCCTCACACCAAATAAAAAGAAAAGACTGCGCCACGAACAACAAAAGTGAAGCCACCTTTTTATCTATGTGTGTCGTGAGGTTTTGTGTTCCATCCAAGTAACCTAAAATCCATAGTGTAATAATTAAGAAACGATATTATTTGAAGTACTTACAAGTGAAAAGTGATTCCGTGAGACTTTTTATGTGATTTGCTGCTGTTTTTACAAGTTTTCAGTACACAGGAAGGTATAATTCTATTTTTAAGACTCGTGACGTACTAAGAAAGATGAGCATGGTTTTAGTGTGGGTGTGTGCGTGAGCGTATATGTTTACTTGCACGGTTTTGTGTGGCTTTACTTTTGTTGTTTGCGGCGCGCTGTCTTTTCTTTTTATTTGGTCGAAGTTGATGGCATTCAGATTTCAGCTCGTTTCACTCTCGTGTGAGTCGCGAATGAAGGCGCAGTTTACGATCATTTAGATGGACTTTACTACAACAGAGGAGCTAATTTCTTTATGGCTTATTCCTCTAAGTTTTTGATTCACTACGAAGTATATACATTCGTACTTCTAGCACACAAACATAACAGTTAATTGTCCTATTATGTCTTTTATGCTGTAAAAATTTAGGATAAAGCGTGTGGTTTAAAATTTGCGCAACAATTGAAACTATCTGTCTGTTAGGTTGTGTAGGAGGAATCTAGCGTCATTAAATGTATTTTCTTCATTTTCAGCAATACAGAAAACAACATTAGAAGACTTGTTTCAAAATGGACAACTATAGAGAATATGGAGATACTATAGACCAATTCTCTATTTACGCCGCTATAGATACCTATGACATGGCTACAGTGGTGAGAGAAGTCTGGAAATCGCTTAGTACTCACAATATTTACCTTTCTTCTGTCGAGAGAAAATCTAAAGAGAAGTCCAGAAATGCTAGAACTCTAGGCAATAAGTACTACAACGCCGGCCTGAACCGACCCGCAATCGAGGCTTACAACAAAGCAATTGCTATAGCCCCGAAACTCTCAGAAGAAATGGTCTTAGCCTACGGCAACAGATCTGCAGTATTCTTCAGCATCAAATATTTCACCGCTTGCTTGAAAGATATCAATACATGCCTTGTGATTGGTTGCTCTGCCGCATTAGAAAAGAAATTAAAAAAGAGACGCGATGACGTCACTCCCTTCATGATTCATGAGTATGCTTTTAATATGACGAATACCTCGGAATTAGTTGCATCTTATTTGAGGTTAGATAAGCGAAATCCAAACGTGCCATGCGTGCGCGATGACGTTGCATTTATAACGCGCGAGGGAGTGAAGCGTGCCACTGCTGGGGAAGAGATCCGAACGGGAACTGTGGTGGCCCTTGAGAGAGCCTTCGTCACTTGTCCACTGAATAACATGTTCTTGTCTTGCTACTACTGCCACAAAGCTGAACTTTGCCTATTTCCATGCGAAGGCTGTCTCGCTCTATTCTGCCGGGAGGAATGCCGCGTTCGATGCATGAAAGAATACCACCGCATCGAATGTCAGATCATGAATTGTATCGGCTCGATATATGAAAATCAAATTAGCGTCCTTACGTTGAGAGCGGCTATCAAATTGTCTCTCAGCATGCCTTGGGATGATTTTATAACAGCATCTAAAGATATTGGCGCGTCGAGGATGAGAACCGCTACCGTAAAACAGACGTTTAATTCTGAAGAGCCACTTTCTATTCTAAGTTACGATGACGATGAACTATTTTTGGAAGGCAGAATGTACAACGGAAGTTTCTTCTGTGCCTGTATTCTGCGCACTATGACTACTTTGCCCGAGTGTTATTTTCCTAAAGGTTATAAGTTATACTATTCAGTTTTTGACCAGTTAAGTCTAAGCAAAACGTAAATGGGCGAGCGAAATGAACAACTGGCTGTTACCAGTTAAAATAATTATCTTCATTGAGTAGTGGTTCCATTTATAACACCGGAAATACGTTTCCTAAAATTCTTAGCTCACATTTTT
This sequence comes from Scotopteryx bipunctaria, assembly GCA_949320045.1. Lineage (NCBI taxonomy): Eukaryota > Metazoa > Arthropoda > Insecta > Lepidoptera > Geometridae > Scotopteryx > Scotopteryx bipunctaria. Next base: position 9,726,429 of record OX439449.1, read on the forward strand.
GATACTTGTCTTCATTAAGTTTTATTAAGGCGTTTGGTAACAATTTTTCATTCTTCCTTGAATAAAAGGAGACACTTTAAGAATATTACTTTGATAAAAAAATATTACATATTTGTTTTTAGAGGGTGCCAAACGTGAAGCTGCAATAGATGCGATGGCTCGTGTCATGTTGAAATTATTTGTAACGTTCAAGAACAAGATAACAACTCTGAATTCTGCTTTCGATTTAAATAGGTAAAATTACTTATTTTATACCTTAGCCTGGAGAAGCACCAGCTGACACGTCTTTGAGCTGTTTCAACATGTCTTAAGTTTACATAAATAACAAATATAAACATGCATAATATCGATATCACACCTGTTACCCTTATGGGTAAGCAATACATGGATCTCCATTTCTTACTGTTCTAACATACTACTCTCGCTCGCACCCTCATTACATTATTCATGCATGCTCCTCGGTTTAGGGGACTCTTGACCTGGTCCTTCTCCTCGTTAAAAGCTTGCATGTTTTCAACCAAATTCTTTTTACAGTAAGAAGGTCAAAAGCTGCGGCCATGTCTGTAGCGGTTGGTTCTCGATGAGCAGTAAATTGAGGCATTCTTGTGAACCGAATCTACTGGTCGTAGGCCTAAATGACAGTCTGGCTCTAGTGGCTCTAAGAAACATCAGGGCAGGCGAGGAACTCACCATATCATACAAGTAAGTATGATCAATTACGAAATGAAAGTATGTATGGCTTTGGAGTTACAATTTACGAAAGGCTGCTGGTTGCGTCAAGCCGAAGATAGAAGATGCTCTTTAGAGGAGGCCTATGTCCAGCAGTGGATTACTATAGGCTGATGATGAAGTAATTATAGATGGACGTGCCAGCCAGCCAACGCCTACCACCGGATATTATCAGAGTGCCTTTGAAAGACAGTAGATTGAAATTTCTTGCTTAACATTGATTAAGGATAAATTACTAAAATCTACTTACATCAAAACTTGACCTTTTTGTAATGCTATTTTTAAACTTTGTTCATTTGGCTTATTATTACTTCAGACTTAGTATAAACTAGCTGTTGCTCAAAATTTCAACTGACTTTTGGGATAAAAAGGCAGCCTATGCCCTTCCTCAAGGTGCAATCTATCTCCTTCCTAAATTTTATTAAGAGACAGAGTTACTTTCACTTTACCATATTAAGTATGGATTATAGAGTATCCTCAGACCAAATAAAAAGAGAAGACGCCGCGCCGCGAACAACAAAAGTGAAGCCACACAAAACCGTGCTCCTGCAAGTAAACATACACGCTCACGCACACACCTACACTAAAACCATGCTCATCGCTGTTAGTACGTCACGAGTCTTAAAAATAAAATTATGCCTTCCTTTGTAGTGAAAACTTGTAAAAACAGCAGCAAATCACATAAAAAGTCTCACGGAATCACTTTTCACTTGTAAGTACTTCAAATAGCATCGTTTCTTAATTATTATACTTTTAGGTAAAAAGGGTCAGATTCATTAAAAATAAACATTCACATTCACAAAAAATAAACCACAGGCTTATCTAAACATTAACAATCAATTTAATCAAAATTAAACAAAACTACTACAATCAGATTGGACTACACACATTGAAAATGATCTAAATTACACATGAAAATGACAAAAGCAAAACACAACTCACGCGTCCTTTACACCGAAATCACACAAATCACAATCAAAAATCACAATAAAACTCTACTGTCCATGAGATGTTGCACTGTCGAGCACCACGAGCGAAGTGACGGCAAGCTTTTTTTTCGGACGGATTATAATGCCGTGGGTCTCAGACACTGTTGCCAACTTCAGGAAAGCAAAAAGCAGCAAATGGAACTTAAAAAAACAGCAGAAAACAGTAAAATAGTAATTTCATAACATCAAATCTACATTCATACACAGATAGAAGAATTTCTTCCAATTTAATAAGATTTCTTAATATTGAGAAATAGTTTATTAACGAGCATGCTCAAATAAATATTAATAGTGAACTAATCATTTTTTAAAGACTATGTTTTGAATCAAAAAATATTTCTTAACATTTAATAAATGATTTATTAATATTTCATAAATCGTTCAGTCGGAATCGATTCTATAAAAAATCTTTCCATCCCTACTTGCTCTAAAAGGTTATTTCGGTTTGATATGTTGGTTGTAATGTATTGCGATTTGGATTTTTTTTCTCAGTTCGAAATTCAGATACATCACATAAAAACAGTAGAAATACGAACTAAAACAGAAAACAGGGATGTCAAGGCGAAAACAGTAAATCTATTGTTAAAACAGTAGCGTTGGCAACAGTGGTCTCAGATGACCGCTGACAGCGTTACCGGGCTTTGGTGAGCGCAGAGGGCGCGACACCGAGAATTGACCGCACGCAAGCCTCGGTTCGGCCCGCTATTTATAGGCGTTCGCCTCATCGTTTGCCTCCTGGTGGGGAAGTTGCTAACAATACTATGAATTAGGTTACTTGGAACACAACCTTAAAACCTTCAACACACACATAGATAAAAAGGTGGCTTCACTTTTGTTGTTCGCGGCGCGGGGCCTTTTCTTTTTATTTGGTCTGAGAGAGTAACATAAACTGGAACCGGATGACCTATGGATGTTCAGCTTTATGGGTTTGCATTTTTTTCAGTGGCCATTTCTACGATACAGTTTTAAAAAATCAAGCGCTCCGGAGAAACTTACTATTTCTAGAAACAAGAAATATGTGCGACTGTCAGGTTTGCGCACAAAACTGGGATAGAAATACTGCAACTACTGTTAAAATGACAAAAAAACAGGCTAAACTGTTCGCAAAATTGAACGAAGAATTATTGAAAGTCGATTATAAGAGTTTATATAAAATTTGCGACGTTTTAGATGCTTTTCCTCTTAACTCGACACAGCATATTATTGCTTACGATGAGATGAAAAGAATCCTGAATCAAGTACAATATAAATACTATAATAGTGTAACAATACTTAAATAAATAAATTCAGTGAAATTCACGCAGCGACTATGACTGATCAAGTGATCATGCCTAGTTGTATATAAAAAAAGTTTAGTAAAAGTAAAAGTAAAAAAAAAAATACCACAAGTTAATAATTTTCTACCTATAGGTATCATTTGCATAAGAATCTAAGTTTTTTCAATTTTTTAGCATAATGTAATGAAACTTCCTATTGTAAAATGTGACTTTTTAAATAATGATTATGCAACAGCCAGCCTTGTAAATGTGAATGATTTTTCCTGTGCTTATCTATACATTTTTAATGTAGATATTTCATTTATGTTTTCGTTTATTGCTTGGATAAATAATACTTTAAAAATTAAAAACTACGTATGTAGGTAGGTAGTTAGGTACTACTTATCTATTCATGACCTATTGGCGGACTTTTTCCCACCAAATTCTTTTACATGACAAAACATAGACTTAGCCTTTTTATTAAATGTATGTACTTAACTTAATGATACCATCACTACGTTAGGTGTGTTTTAGTAATAATAAATCTATTATCTAAGTTATATTATGTCATAAATTAAAATATATGAAAGTAATCAAATAAAATGGTTTTTACATAATGTTTTTATCTACTGTGCCAGGACAATTGGATGAATCAGACGTTTTCTCTAGAAAATTACATAATATAATCATATTTTAAACATGTTCTTTGATGTCATATTATTTAAATAAAACAAAAATCGTCTGATGGACTCTTCACACATTGGCCCACCCAGACGAGCCTAATTCTCGCTTCACTACGGCTACACTTTCGGGCTTCAGCGAATTTATCGCGCAAAGCGACAGTATACCTATTGTCAGGTAGATAATATTGTTTGTCACACGGTACATAGTGACACAAAACGCGAACCTTCGCCGAAGCTCTAATGCTAATACCCCATCACCATTGTGAGTTTGACGGATTTGACGTGTGAAGGCTACTCAACAGGCTCTCGCCCCACCAAGGCCAAGGTTGCAGGAGTTAATCATCTGAATTCCTTCATGTAGGTAATGTAAGTAAGTAGGTATTCTTGTTCCATATCTATTATCAGCTTTTGTTATTTTTTTATATAATTTCCCCAATTGAGGAAGCTATGGTATCAAAGGGTATCAAGCCTTATTGCCAAGTATTTCGTTAATTTAATCTAATTCGTACCTACCTATCCTACCTACCTACGTATTCCTTCCTTGTAAAAGTCTTCCGTTCATGGCGGCGCCAATTTTTTTTAGAACTCAATGCGTTTCTACTAAAGATGTGTCCGCTATAGCAAAATGTAACTGAAAACGGTTGCCAAGCCAATAACTACCGTATCGATAATATCATTGATAACAACGGTTACCAGCTACGGAGCTACAAAGTATAACAAAACAAGACAGCGGACGACAGTGACAACTGACCGATAGCCGGTGCGTGCGGCGAGTTGCGTTAGTTTGGTTCTTAGTTGGCAGTTTGGCGCTGATAGCGAATAACTACAATAATTATGCCTTCTCTCTCTTTCTAAGCAAGTCGCTAAGTGCAAAAAAGAGATAGGGCGAATATTTCAAATAGCTAAGTTGGTTAGATAGCATCGATACAGTAGGTAACTAGCTAGTCCAAAAGATACTTGAGTTATAGCTAGAACACCATGGCACTAATACCGATATTCGACAACGGTTATTAATACCGATATTGAAACCAAATATCGGTTAGATAGCCGTTACCAGAAATAGCCACTAACGCCCATCACTAGTTTCTACTATCATACCTACACAAAGACTATACAACACACGGTTGTTCACCTCGTTCACCTTCAACGTCACTGTCATTCGTCAATCAATTGTCAACTTGCGATACCTGTTGTCCAAAAATCCATTCATGTTCCATTCTTTTGTCGTATGCAGTCTGTTTGATTTTAATTATGAAGTTATTTGTGCGTTAATAAGGTGTGCCGCACTATTAAACACCAAGAAAAACGTAAACAGACTTTGTCCGTGATATGGTTAATAGTGCTAGATCATTCATAGGAGAAAAGTGTTTTGGCTTGACAATATAACATGGAACAAGACGATGAAATTAAGTCTGGTTGTTTACTATTCCCGCCAGCCGGAGGAAACGTTTTCAGTAAATTTCCGAAAAAGGTAAGAGGAAGGATAAATCCTATTTATATGAGCCGTGGAGGTACTCGCGACTGTGTTGTAACGCGCGGGCACGTTGGTTGACATAAATGCAATAATGTATGACTCACAGGTAAAAGCAGGTCCTAGCTAAGTAGTCGTCGTTGCAGTGTTACCTAACCTGTTTTGCCTCATTAAATCATGAAAGAATTTCACTTAAATTACTACGCGTAACTGCAAGAATGTAAATATTTATTTTCAGAAAAACTGGCAACAGAAACACTGCATACTCTTCAATGCAAGCAAACAAGGCATAGAGCGGCTCGAAATCTATGACAACAAAGATGATGTAACCACTGGTGCTATACCTAAAATAATAACACTTGAGAATTGCATTAAAATAACTCATTCTAGTCCGAACACTATAACCATACTTACTAAGACAAACACTCAGCAACTCTGCACATCATCTGAACCTGAGACATTGGAGTGGGTCACAGCATTGCAATCTGTAGCTTTCAGAGGCAGAGACTCCAATCCTATCAGCTGTGATGAAGACAATGACCTTTACTGCTCATCTGGAGAAGGTGTGTTCTCAGTGAAAATGTGTACTTCCGATGCTTCGACACGGTGTGGATTTGAATCAACCAGATATCTCCTATTGCTCACAACCACTGCCATAGAGTTGAGAGATTTGAATGACAACAAGCTATATGCCACTTGGCCATACAGATACATTAGGAGATATGGGTATAGACAAGGTAAATTCACATTTGAGGCAGGGAGGAAATGTGACACTGGTGAAGGTATCTTCCATCTAGAGCATCCAAACCAGTCTGAGATATTCAAGTGTCTTTCCCTGAAGATGAAGACGATGAAACAAATGATTGGGAATGACAACCTCCACAGTCCTGAACATTCAGAGTTCAATATCCAGCCTAGTGTCAATCTCTTCCCTGGATCCAGAAGCCCTTTAGTGGCAGCTAGACCAGATGATTTGAATCTTACACCTCTCTCTTTCAAAGCCCCATCGATCTCAAGCCAGCAGAGCTCTACCACAGATAGAGACACAGCACCATTACTTATGCCCAAACCAGCGTTAAAACCTAAACCACAAAAACCTCCACGCAAAATTGTCAACCTCCCCAAAAGTATTACAAAGGACTTATCAGTTATGAACAAGGATATTTCAAGTTCTACTGATGAAAGTATAGATTTCAGTAGATTTATGAAACTTGACAATTACGAACCTATTGAACAAGTGAAGAGAGAACCCAGCCCCAGTACAGTGCCATATGACAAAGTAGAAGTCCGTAACGAGGCTTGGAAGACATTAGGGATTGATAATCCTGACCACACTGAATACATTCCAAACTTGAGTGATAATCCAAACTGCATGAAACTGATTTCCAGGTCACAAGACAATCTGAACTTGTCTGGGCCAGAGTCTTCTAGAATCATACTTCTCCCGAGCTCAGCAGTAGACCCAGAAGATGAAAACTATGACCGTTTGCAGTATTTTGGATCAACTAGTAAACTGAATAAGTCTTCACGGTATAAGAAGATTGAGGCACGTCCTACGACTTTGGCTTTGGGAGAGCCAAAATCTAAAGACACATGGAATGATTATGATGAAGTTGAAAATGTTATGCAGCCAGCTAGGTTGGCTGATGATTCTCATCTCGGCTATGGCATGATAAGGAAGCCAAATACTCCAGGTCCCCAGGTGCCCACTGCTGCTCAAGTCCAAGTCTTACAGAACCAAGTTGGCTTGGAAGAAATCAACCACAATAGCTGTAATGGCACAGACTATGCTATTGTAAGTCGTCCAAAAAGAGTTTAGTGTATTATTATATTGTAAAGACTGACTGTGAAGTGTATGTTCACATTTACCTACCATTCTTAGGTTTTAAGCTAAATATCATACAAATATTTTTTGTAATAGTTGAAGTAGTCTAGTTATATAATATTTAGACAACTTTTATTCCAAAATGAGACTGTTAAGCATTCCTTTTTATATCATTTTTAAATGTGAGATCATTGTGAAGGAGACTGGCAGAAATCTTGCTATTTTTGCAAGATTTTGGTAGCTGGCAGACATTGTGAGAACTTTTCCAACAGTGGGACAGTGGACTGCGAGTAACAGTGAGATGATAATGCACAAATCATATTTTATTAAAAAGGACATTTAATTATATTTTCATGTGATGAACACAATGTGCCTTATTTTGGATTACCAGATAGTGCCAATTTAATGAATAGATGCACAAAATATATTGTATTGTATTGAGTAGATTTTATCATGTATGGTGTCAATCATAGTTTTAAAATAGTTTTGATAGGCATTTTACAAAGTTTAATTAATATTTTAAAAGTCAATGTGGTTTTATTTTTATATCTCTTCAATATTTGGCCATATAATGAATTGTGATTTATAATCTCTGTATTATTTTTAAGGATAAAATAAATCATGTAATCTCTATTATACAAGCTGTTTATTTATTTAAAGATCACCTTTTTATTCTATGTATAATATTTATTTCTATGCCTTATAAGTATATTCTTTCACAGCAAATAAACTTAAATAAATTGTTTATTAAAAAGTGAACAGTAGGAACTAAAAATACTAAGACCTTTAACCCTCTATGTTTTGTTAGTGGTGTCTAAGATTTAAAAAATAGGTTTCTCTTGTGATTCCTTTTATCTAGCATTCTGGCGAGACTATAAATTACAAATACTTTATTTCGTAAAAGGATAAATATTAACAACTTTACATTTAAATATTAAAAACATGGGAGGTAGAGGTAAATAGAAATAGCAACCATGCATATTCCCTATTTTTCTAAATACTAGTGTAACATATTTCTATGCAAATAGAAAAAAAATATTAGAATGAAAAAATTCATAAAAAAAATATGCAATTTTTTTATTGTTCATAGAAAAAATATGCAATGATTTTGGAGGAATTGTCAAAATACTTAACATTTCTGTGATCTAATAACAAGATAAGAATAATAAAGAGTGATAGTGAAATAATAAATAAATAACACCCAACAGTCACATACATAGTCGTGACCCCACACTAGGATTCCCTGTGTCATGGGTATCAGAGTACCATGGTACCACAACACCCAGACCTGGAAAAAATATTTACAGAACATGCAAACATTTCTTCCGCAGCGGGAATCGAACCCGCAGCTCTTACGTCTCTGCCAAGCAATCGCCTGCCATGCCACCGAGGCCGTCAGTGAAAAGTGAAGTGGTGATATTTTTTTATAAAACATTTTATTAGATACAGTCGATTAGTTATATAGGTAAGTACTTAGACACCTATAATTTTAAAAAATCATCAGGTTAACTATTTTATCAGCTTCTGGGACTCTCAATGGGAGCAACTCTAATATGTATGTATTCTAAGATTACTATAAAGCTATTTTTAGGCCAGCAAAATTTTTCAAAACTTCAGCCTTCTTTCAGAAGAATCCGCTCCTCAGACATTTCTTCATTCTTAGCCATTTCCCTAGCAATAAACTGAAGATCTTCGGACATGATTTTCTGCACTGATTCTCCCTTTTCCGCCATTATGTCTTCAATATTCTTTTTACCATTCATATCTGAGAACCAGTTAAGATTGTCAGCAATCAGGTGTCTGTTGGTACATCCATCACAGTTTACAATAACTACTCCTTTATGGTAGGCTAGCTTTGAAATCAGTTTTGAGTTCCGAGTGTTGCATTTCTTGCAAGTGTACATCAGTTGAAATTTTCCATCAGTTTGCTTTGGCGAGTTCATTGCTCCTAATTCATTTAATTTTTTTATGGTTGTACTAAAGTTTCGTGGAGACTGAATCTTTGGGGTGGATGTGGATAACGGAGCAGTAGAAAAAATCACCCTTCTACCAAAGTAGGAGTTTCCATTGCTTGGAAAGAAAACGAGATTGTTCAACAATCGCGGTGAATGATATTTCACAATGAAATCAATGAGGCTCCTGTGCGACATCTTTGCTTTCAGTAGTATCAGTTCAGGAGTAATTGATTTTTCCTCGATTTTTCACTGTAGTCTATACAGAGACTTATTAAAACTGATTTATTGCACAGATTAGTAATTATGTAGCGTTTATTGATTTATTGCACCATCCTTTCATCACTTTTGATTTGTGTCCGTATTTATTACGATTAGAATAAATCTGTAAAGTGATATTTATGTTTTTAGTAAATTGAAATTATATGACCCAACTCTCAAATGTCACTAAAATTCTGATGCGCTGCACAAAAAATAAACAAGGTTAAGACTTAAGACCCTTGGAAGTAGGTAGTTGGAGAAGCTAGAGACCATGCTTGATTGTTTTGTTGTCATCAATGCCAGTGTCACTGTCATCAATCAATCCGGGTTGTCTCTGGGTCGTCTACAGCTCGCTTTTCAGAAGCTGGGGGCTTACCCGCAGCTTCTAAAAAAGGCCCTTAGGCCTCAAATATTAGCCCATGAAAGCTCAGGCGAATCAGCCTCTTCTGGTGCCTTGAAACTCCTATCAGCTACGACTAAGACTGTTCGGTGGCTTGGTTAATGTCGTAGGTATTTTTCATTTCTCTATTCCTTGTTCCATTACTTTTCACCCGGGTGAGTAAGGAGATAATTATGTTCTTCCCTCCCCGGAATTTCAGTGCCGATTGTTTGATAATGGTTTTGGTACAAGGTTACCAATCCTCGCGTTGCTGTGTATCCAAGGTCGTGAGCAATCCCGCTAAGACTCCGAACATGATGCGGGTCGGATACCAGGCAAGGCCTTCTTTGATAGTGTTGTGTCGCTGGGACCGTTAGTGGTGCGTTTACGGCTCAAATACCTTACCTTACATGAAAAATGGAGACTATTAACGTAATAAAAATAGAACATGCGTTAATAGAACATCAGTTGCTGCCATACCATAGTAGCCAAAAAGCATGTTTAAATAAAACTCTAATGGCCTTATTATAGTGGAGAAGAGTGAAGATCACTGCAATTTATTTTTTTAAATGTTTGGTTCGGTCTGTTGAGTCGGTTGACTAACGTCGCTGTCGTCGTGATTAATGTAATCATATGGTAGAATAACCAAACAATAATTATGTTTTGTTTGCTTTTCTTAAAAAAAAAAATATAACCTAAACATTCTGTGGCTGTGTAAAAAAAAACAAGTTACATTAAACAGAATCAGAAAACGTAAAATTACGAAAATTATTCCAGTGAATGAAACTAAATTGCATACTTACAGTATATAAAGAGCGATCATGTTGATGTGCTAAAATAAATTATTTTCTATTGTTTCTTCCAAGTTTTCGTACAAGATGGATTCTATTTGGTTTAAACCTGACCTGGCGGATGAAATTGTGGCAAACGATGATATATTTCAACAAACACAGAGTATTATCACCGGTAAGTTAGTAGTGTACTTATATTTAAAAAACGTTTTTTATTATGAAAAAAAATGGGCATGTGCAATGTACTTAGATTTATAAATTGTTTTTTCCTGATAAGACAACATTAAGGTCAGAGATTGTAAAGCTGCCGACAGGCTCGATGAATACCTATCTTTAATTGCATTTACACAGCTTTTCAAATTATGGAAATGCGTCTCACATAATTCTATATTTTCAGACATGATATCGGGCCAAATCGATATCACACATCTCCTTGAGAATATGGGAGGCGTCCTAACTAACAAGGAAGCAGAAAATCGAGAGAAAGGCATGAGATTCTTCACAAAAATATTAAAAGAGCTCCCAAAAGATTACCTAACCGAGACTCAAATCAAATTCATATCCAAGTTTTACATAGACCGTTTGAAAGACAATCACCGAGTGATTCCTAATGTCCTGGATGGGTACTTGACTATCATCGATATGACACATTATAATATTGAAAGTAGTGCTGAATTCTTCACAGTTTTGTTCAGAGAGGTGGCTTGCCAGTCACAAGTAAGACAAGACAGGTTTAATATTTACCTGATGATTCAGAAACTCATGGAGAAGAATTTAGAATGTAAGTGTTTATAGCGGTGTTATTATTATAATATTTTCATAATTCATTATTTCAATCCACATTATCTGCCTACCCCTATGGGGAAACAGGTGTGATTTTGTGTGTCTATGTATTATCCCACTGTAAGGCAAGTTAAATATTTTTAACATGAAGTCAAGTTTTAACAAAAATAAGGAATAAATAAAAAAAACTATTTGTGGACATTTCACACAGCACCATCTAGCCCCAAACTAAGCAAAGCTTGTGCTATGGAAACCAGATGGCTGATAATACTTTTTTTTTAAATACATACTTATACTACAACACCCAGACCCGGAAAGAAACATTTGCAGAATATTATAAACATTTCTCCCGTAGGGATATCGAACCCGCGCCTATTGCGTCTCAGTCGAGCACTCGCCCGTCACGCCACCGAGGTCGTCAAATCGAAATAGATAACCCTTGATCTTGTTCCATATTTTTGACCTTGAGATCTAATAAATATTTTTCTAACAAACAATCTTTATTCCAGACATGAAAACACTAGGCCCCGACTTTGTCTATGGAGTCATCTCATCAATGGATGGTGAAAGAGACCCTCGCAATCTAATGTTCCTATTTGCATTCCTGCCAAATTTCATCAAACACATACCGCTGGGGCATTTAGTTGAAGAGATGTTTGAGGTCATATCATGCTACTATCCAATCGACTTCCATCCATCTCCTGATGACCCAGCAGCGGTTACAAGGCAGGATTTAGCAACGGTTCTAGCCCCTTGCCTGTGTGCAACCCAAGCATTTGCTGAGCAATGTCTGGTGCTGTTGGTTGAAAAACTGGATTCCAGTTTAAGGTTGGCGAAATATGATTCGTTGAAGTTGTTGGTTAGTCTTTTATTTTTATTTTGTAAGTAAATGAGACCCTCTGATTGAGACTAGATTAGACAATTTTGGCAAAACTGTAATTGAGCAGTGCTAAATTGTAAATTATTCAATTACTGACCTATTCAAAGTATTTGTTCTTAGTTGAGTGCAAATTTAAAATAGTTATTTCAGACTGTAATAGATGAAATAAGTATTATTTTTCGTGTTTGCAGATTGAAAGTTGCAAGACATTCAAAGCAGAATCATATGGCCCCTTCCTGAAGGCACTATGGTCATCGATCCACAGAGAAATGTTGCACAAAACTGATGAAGAGCTCAAAATGGCTGCCCATGAGGCCCTATCAACCTTAGTCGCGAAACTGGCCAGCACGGCCAACACTGACCAAGGATTCGAGAACTTTATCAAAGGAATACTTATTGCTATGCAAACAGCTATAGCAGACTCAAAATCTGTAGCGCAATTTGTTCAAGCAACAAAGGTACTGTTAACAACTGCAAATGCTTCTAAAGAATCATGTGTGATCATAACAAGGTCAATGATCCCTGCTACAATAGCGTATTACGAATTCAATATATCTGCTAAGCTGCAAATCGCGGGCTTACAATTTCTTGGAGATTTGTATGACATGGCAAAACATTGGGAGGTGTTAGATGAAATTCAGATGCAAGTGAAGGAAATTCCCCAAGTCTGCCTCACTGCAGTCAGCCAAACGTCTAAGGAATATCAAACTGCTGGCTTCAGAACTCTGATTAGAGTGAAAAATGTCCTAGATACAGACCTAGTGGTACCATTTGTTGAGATTCTAGTCCACAACGTCCAACATTCTCAAGATGATGACCTTCTAAGGACTAGTGTTGAAACTATACATGCTATAGCTAGAAAATATCCTGAATTGATAATGAATTTAGTTGTCAAAGGGAAGTGTGATTTGGAAAATTTAACACAGGACAAAGTTGCCTTACAGAAACGTCTAAATCTTTTATCAAACTTAGCAAGTATAGATGACTTTACCAAAGTTATTATAGAAGAAATGCTTAAATTGATTACAACACAAGATAATGCTATGAATGTTGTTGAAGCTTTGAGCGAGAGTATGTCTAACACAAGCCTATATTCAGACAAAAAAGTGTCTCAAATAGAAAGTGATCATGGTCTAATAGATTCCATACTAATATGGCTTCTAAAAGAGCTTAAGACTGCTTCGCAAGATTTATCTCATGGATACTCCCTCATATCAAATACTATAAGCAGTCTACCAATTGAAAAGCAGCTAAAAATCCTCTTAAAACATACATCAGAAGTCCTAGGGCAGTGTGAAGAAAACAACCAATACTTTCTCATTATAGAAAGCTTATACAGTTCTGTTCACAAGGATTTGTATGATTCTAAGTTTGAAGAAATTATGCAACTATCCCTAAAGCTGTCATTGAATAGTGAAAATGATGTTGTGCGGACTAAGGCCTGTGCATTAATAGCACATTTTCTAAATAAGGCTGAGTATGGACAGAACTTTGAGTTACTTTATGAACTGTTGAAGGGATATCTTTCCACTTGTAAGAGAGATGAGAACATCTGTCCCAAGCTTATATTGTTGTATGGGTGGATAGCAAAGGCTTTGATTATGAGAGGCAGTGACTTGTTCCTGTTTTGGTTGCAAAAAGTAAGTGAACTCCAGCTGCTCATCTTTTGTTAAAATAACAGGTAACCTCTATTTTTTTAAGTAATTTACTAATTTATTTGTTTTTCAGATTACAAACACAATAACAAATCCAGAATACTGCAACCAAGGAGCTGAGGCAATTTATCTCATAATGACAGACTTTCCCGAATACCTAAACTCCAGACAACATTGTCGTATCAGTCTTCTATACAAACAACGCATGTTTGTATCATTCGCGAAACTTGCTGAGAAGTTTGAGGATGTTAAACCGGAGACCAAAGAGGCTTACCTGCTTAGCTGGGCTTATGTGCTGGGAAAAGCACCGAAAAGTGTACTTAGTAATGAGATAACTAAGGTAGGTTATTGATTTACCAATTAAGTCTTGATTGACTCAGGTCGATTCTGTTGTGTATTTACCTAAACTTTATATTAATAAGCTCTAAAATTATAGCGATCCCTGTTATCTCAATGTATGGGAAAAGGACGCCAATATTTTTAGGACGATATTTTTATTTTCATTAAGTTTAAGAAAATGCCCAACAGAATCAATACCAATATTTTTTCTAAACAATATTTTGTAGTATAGCGTACTTGTATAGTGGCGCCATCTAGTTCTGTAAATAATTCTCTTTTAAATGTATTTTATAAGTTTTTTTGAATATTTTCGAATACATATTTCTATTTACAGATATCCCCGATAGTCATAGATTCGTTAGAATACGACAATAAAGACTTACTTCTCGTCATGATCGATGTGTTATGCTACTTCGTGCAAGCGAAACACGCCTCTATCGCCGACAGCTTACAGACTATACTGCCGCGGCTGGTGACACTATCTAAATACGTAAAGTCCATGGTAAGTCAAACTGAACCGCACAAGTAACTATTTAGGTAATACAATTTGATTTAACCTGTTTTTCTCCTTTTCAGGATGTAAGAATAAAAAGCCTGCAGTGCCTGTACGAAATCGCCAGTGTATACAGAACTGTTGTCCTTTTGCCTTTCAAACAGGACGTGTTATTCGATTTAGCGCCATCTCTTGACGACAAGAAGAGGCTAGTACGAAATATGGCAGTTCGCGCGCGAACCAGATGGTTCCTGATTGGTGCACCAGGAGAAGCTAAGGAAAATTAATCAATCACAAAACCACATTAGACTCATGTTTACAAAATAGAAAAATACTATTATATTTTGAACCAATAAAAAAAAATTTAAAACTTTGTCAAAATCGCAAAAACGTTCAAATTGGAGAAGAACCGCAACATTATTTTGCTAAACTTTTACGCATTGATAATGTATTTTGCTCGGTGCTTTTGCCCAATTAAATTAATCTGAAATCTGTAAACACCAATCACAATTTCAAAGCTGTAAACGAATATAAAATGTTATGTGTTACATACAATTTGTAAATTGTTATAAATGCTGTTTATACTTATTACAAATAAACTGGTTTTAATTTTGAAACATTAATAAAATCGTCACGTTCATTGGATAGATTTCTAAGCTTCGAAGTTAGTAAATCCTGCCTTATGTGCTACGTAAGCTGAGATAAAAATAATCCCAGACGAACTCGACCCCTATCAACTCTTTCGCACCCATAACTCTTTCCCAATCCGGGGGTTAAAAAGCAGAGTTGGAACCCTTCATTAACATTTAAAGTGTGGGCGGGAGGGTGATAACAGATTATGGTAATGCCTTCAAATTGTTAGTGGCTAAGGATTTGTCAGACTAATCCTAGGCGTATCTTTGAGATATTTTTACAGTAACGATTACGGCTGCTGTTACGACGGAATTGTACCGATATTTCATTCGAACGGTTACTGTAGACCAAAATATTGTAGTAGATTTTTGTTTAGAAATATATTTGGAGTTCCAGTATTGTTGACAGAAAATTTTTGTAGATTTTTATCGTTTAGTTATAAATATTCGATGTCCCGGTACATATTGTTGACAGATATCTTTACGTTGATAGATCGGTCTTTCTAGAACAATGAGTTGTCAATGGTGGTTGTAAAAGACACGTCTGTCTCTGTCGTCGTCTACTCCATTATGTTCAACTATCTGTACAACCAGTTGAACATATTAGATGAATTTTCTCCATTTTTTTACATGCTCATAATATGCTGAGGCACTTTCCACCGATAATTACATTTTATAACTAAGATCCTTCACGCTGTTTTCTGATATTTTCTGAATGGAAACTATGTGTTAGTTTCAGTGATTTGCTGCGTCTTACAATAAATCCCTAAGAAGTGAGATCGCACTGGACCGGTCAAAATTACGCAAATTGGATCGGCCCTTCCTGGCTTAGAAGGACAAATCCTTTGATGATTCAATTTGAATTTGCATAGCCAGTGTTTATCTATAGATAGATGAAGGTGTTATTACTACTGTAATACAAAGGGCACCTACTTAAGTAACTCCAAAAGCTAGAGACTGTAATCCTGACAAAACGATGATAGGTAAGAATATCTACCAACCTACCTAATGTTGTTTGCGTTATGATGTCATTACTAATGTCATTAGCATTATTATCTAATGGCTAACAAGACACGCCTTGTTGCCTCGTAAATTAACTTGTGATGTTAGCAGTGGAATGGAAATGTTCGTAATAAATTCTATTGTCTCGCGGCGCCTGTCGAAATAATACTAGTTGATTTTACTTTGCTGTAGATTGCTATTTCAAAAGAGCAGGCGCTGTGCTCGCTAATCTTATCTACTAGATCAGTAACACGTAATACCTCAGAACAGCTAATCAACTTCGTTTATAATTTATCTATGCATAATACTATAGTAATAGGTACCTGCCTGTGGTTTGAAAGGACATCATTATCATCTAACAGATGACCTATAAGTTTTTGCCCTGTTGTCGGGTCAACGGGACTATGTTTATCGCGCGTCAGTAAACTCATTTTGAGATAACAGACAAATACACACAAACTTTTGATTCGATCAGTCATGTTTTATTGATTTTTAATTAACGCCGGTAGAGCTATTTCTCTTATAATATCTACTCGATTTGAGCTAAGCTAAAATCAAGGGAGCAGAACAACCACTCGTATAGTGAAATGTGGTTTAGAAACCTAACCTAATGTAACTATTCAGTGGGTCTTTCTCAATTCAATGAGTAGCTAGGTTAACTGAACTAGCACAAACATTAAGGTTTGGTTGACTATGACACGTTTTTGCCATGTCAGTGGCTCAAGGTATTGTTGCCTTTGTTTGTAAACATGGCTACCTACCTACCGACCTATTTGCAATTAGGTACAAAATATGTTAGAGGGCTGTAATGTAACTACCTACCTAATTTACAGCCCCATAATTTATCAACATACATACCTAATATTTACCATATAAAATATTAGTAATTATATATTTTTTTTTGATTTGAAAACGATTCAATTTTATTTTTAGGCAATTTTTTAGTTTTGTTAGTTTAGTTTATAAAAATCTTTATTAACAGAAAGAAACTTACAAACCAGGTAATAAATTATATGAATTACAAAATTTAAAAGAAACAGTTGGGCTATCTAAAGGCTGTTTCGAACTCATAAAAATTACATAACTGATTTTGTATTAAAATTCAATACTAACTGTTAGCTAATCTACACAAAGGTTCTAGATCGCGCTAATGATGTTTTTTTGCACGCTGCCTATATTAAATAGTCGGATCCGAAGCTAAGTAGGGTCAGTCCTCCGAGGTAAGCCAGTCTGGCCAAGCTGGTCTAAGTTGGCTACCATTCAGATGTGTCAAATGTTGAGAAACACAACAATTGACAGTTTCAAGCACCACGTACTCATGGATCAAGTCTGATATGGCAATTAATTATCACCTCCGGATTCAGGACAGTACAAGCAGTGCGCTTAACTCGACCCTATTTTTTGAAGGTTTTTTTTGGATTATTATAATAGTATTTCGTTGCGGATACACTCTCGAATCTGTTTACTAGGACGATTATTATCTTAATGATTTATTTTAGTAGGTAGGTACCTATGTTCTAAAACTATAATAAGATTATTCTATCTATCTAGTCTAGAGATCGCTCTTAGCGATAAGGCCGCCCATTGTAATAGGAACGCATGATTATGTTAAGTGCTTTATTTAGTTTTATTTTAATTTTATTCTAGGTTTCTCTTGTGTTTTTACAATAGGTACTTAGAGTTATATTGTATTGTATTGCAGTCGTGTCACTAGTTCTTTCGAACCAGTGCGGTGAAAGGAATTAAAGTGCGCCTTAAATGCTCCAGCTTTCGTGCACTTTGCGCATGTTTTCGAATTTTTATGTTCTACGACGAAATGCTGGTTTCGGTCACCGTTTGAGAGTTATAGTAGGTAAAGTTACGAGTTAGGTAGGTACCTATTTGAAACTTAGCAATTTCTTTGTTTAGCTGCATGCACGGTTATGGCCGGTCGGTGATAAAGAAAATCCCTTTTCATTGTTCTTTATGCGTCTGCCGACACGCAATATTGGTAATGGTCGCACTTACTGTAACGTATGCTGTGGTAACAGTGTTTTGCTGCCATTTTTTCACTACCCTCAGTTTGAATTAAAAAAAAAAACAAATGAAGTTAAAAAAATAGGTTACGTACGTAGTTATCTCTTAGTATTTGCAACAAGGGAAACTCCTTGTAAACCTTCTTTTTAAGGAAGTACCTATTATCAAAAGTAGTTACTGGTCATAAAGGTATTGACTTGACTACAATAAAAGCCTAAGTGAGTATCGAGTTAAAAATCTTGCCAAAACAAAACAGCATATATTGGGATTGACTGTTATTTCTGAGAGCACTGGTGGTCTTGTGATAGTGGCTTCCCGATCCTATGGTCGTAGGTTCAAATTCGGTTCTGCACCAATGGATTTTTCTATTCGAAAAAATATTGCGCTATACCTACCAGGACTCTCAAATGGCGAAGGGAAACATTGTGAGAAAAAACGGCATGTCCGTAGAACCTAAAAAGTTTGCAGACTTTGTGCAAGTGCGCAAGAGCCTTTGAGGAGCACTTTAAATCCTTTTCCTACACTATTGGTTCGAAAGAACCAGTGATACGCACGACTATAGTCGCAGAAATAACTCTACTACCTACTAAACTATAGTTTAGTAGGTAGTATACTTATTTCTGCGTGTTTTTTTTCAAAGTCAAAGTCAAAACTTTTATTCCTTAAAATCACGGGAATCACTTGGGTTATCACTTTTATTGTCTGTGTACTTCGCCCGCACTATTTTGTGAGTATTATGAAATGTTCTCATGAAGAAATGTTTGCATGTTTTGTAAATATTTCATCCGGGTCTGGGTGTTGTGGTACCATGGTACTCGTAGTTTCTGATACCCATGACGCAGGGACCTAGTGTGGGGGCAGGATTATGTATGTGACTGTTGGGTGTTATGTACGATGGAACGGAACTATTCGTGTGGGAATTCGACTCGCACTTGACCGGTTTTATTTATTCTTTTAGCTCGTTAATCGCCCACTGTAGAACCTATTTGTACATAGCGTACCTACCTACGCATTGGAACGCATCTATATGGGTGGGTAGGTACCAACGTAATCCTGTCTGTGTAATCCATGGGTATTGGAGCGGAATCGACATAGTACCTACTGTAGGCCTACTTCTAATATCCAGCTTTTATGTTGAATTAGTGGAAGACGGATGGTAAAATGTCATCATCATCATCTTCCTGCCCTTATCTAAAATGGACTTCCGTTGTTAAAGTTGCTCCTGAATCAATTAACTAACTATTGAGATGTAATACTGCACTTTGTACTATGCGTCAGATACAAGAGCTCTTGAAAGGATTAGCTCTAAACACTACCAGGCTGTGTGTAAACGTTAGAACTCTCAAAATCAATGCATTGTTATTACTCAAAATATTAACTAACGATACTGTTACCTACTATGAGAAATATTATTTTAGTAACTTCTCTGCTGCACTGGGAGTAAAGAAAAAACATAGAATTCGTCCAGCTGCTTCTCTCCCCGAGCATGTCGTAAAAGTCGACTAAGAGATAGTATCCTCTCCAACATGATGAGGTACAATAAGCAAGTATTCCCAAGGAGGGTTGACGTCAGGCAGGCGGCCAGTCATAAATCACCTTAGCCAAAACTGTATGCCGACCCCACATAGAGGAAGACCACATAAGGGCAGGAAGATGATGATGATGGAAGAAAGGAGATTCTTAGCGAAGAAAGAAAGAAAGAAAAATATTTATTTTGTTACCAAACCTAAATACAATATGAAGGCACTAGTCGACTTACAATATAGGGTAACAAAAAAAGGCCACCACTCAGCTTATGCTATGGCAGGGCGAGCCTTGCCAGAGCGCTGGTCTTCCGTGCTTGCACAAACACAAAGTGCAATCCATTTCGGACAGCATGCGTTGATTGATGTACGGATAGGTCAAGTCAAGTCAAGGATTCAAGTACTTACCTATCCGTTGTTCTATTCTAGTGGCAGTGAAAGGGTCTTTCGAATCCGATCGTGGACCGATGGGTTTCTCTGTTCGGAAAATTAATGTTCTGCACCAGTACCTTTCAAACGGTGAAGGAAAGCAGCATGTCGTAGAACCTAAAGAATTTAAAAACATGTGTTAAGTGCACGTAAGGAGCCAATGAGGCGCACTTCAATCTTTTCATTACCGGTTCGAAATAGCTACTGACACGACTTTGCAGTAGTAAGACAAATGTGTTCAATGTTCTTTGAAATAACTTATGTTAAAATAAAATATGTATTGTAATTTTTTAACCAGCGCTAACTGCTAACGCAATAGCAGTATAAAATTATTCAAACTAACATAGAAATTGTTTGTTATGTCCTGTCATTGTTCTATGATTTTTATCCCCGATTACTCTAATTTAAGGCTCATTAGCGAAAACATTTTCGCTTTCACTAAGCCCAAGGGTTTCCTCTCCCATTATTGTACATTATTACCGTCATAAAGCTGGATGCGAATGTACAAACTCCAGCGAACTTTAAAAGCTCTGACAAAATTCAAAAGAGGGCCAAAGGAATGGATCAATTGTCTAGTAACCCCTGAATACTCAAACGCGACTCAGAGTTGAGCACGTCTCAACTCACGGTTATTTAACAGTTTCTGATGAAAATCTGTCAAAAAATCGTCATTAATTGAGACTTGCTCAAATTGGAGATGCGTTTGAGTATTCGGGGGTGCAACATTATTTTAAAATCTCAGGAACCTCAATGGATATTTAAAGGGGAAGAAGAAGAAAAGTGGAAAACTGAAGTGAAAGTGAAGTCAAGTGAAGTGAAGTGAGTGTCGTGAGAGGATTACGTCGTCGTTAGGTGCTGGGCAAGCCTACTCCATCTTAATTCGTCCCGGGCACTACAGCGTCCCGTTTGTGAAGGTAAAAGTTGTTTTATCCGTGTACCTACCTTGCGATCGAAGCCGCGGGCGGAAGCTATTATTTTATAAATATTATTATGTATTTTTACATTAAAAGTGCCTAAGTATAGACGTAAGTAGTTTTAATACTTTGTATGTCGCACGCCAACAACTGCTTACCACCTCATTCGTTGGCTGGTAGAAAGTGCCTAGGCATTAAGCCCTCCTTTTGTACAGTTTTTTTTTATTGTACAATAAAGTATTTATAAATAAATAAATAAATATGGGAAAACATGCTGACTCTACAGTCAGCAAGCTTGTTTTCAAATATTACCTACGTAGGTACTACAATACAATCATTAGTGATCCTGTCTCAGTCACAGTAATGTGAGTGGAATTACGGTTATTTGGTAACGGGCACAAAGGGTCGCTAATACATTGCCAAAATGATCTGACATTCGCAACGGTTGTCCAAATAACTTGGATATTATCCTTTGTGAAGTATTTCTGTGGATTACTGGGCGTAAAGAACTTTGTACTGGAATCTCAGACCAAATAAAAAGAAAAGACGCCGCCCCGCGAACAACAAAAGTGAAGCCACCTTTTTATGTGTCGTGAGGTTTTGTGTTCCAAGTAACCTAAAATTCATAGTGTAATAATTAAGAAACGATGCTATTTGAAGTACCTACAAGTGAAAAGTGATTCCGTGAGACTTTTTATGAGATTTGCTGCTGTTTTTACAAGTTTTCACTACACAGGAAGGCATAATTCTATTTTTAAATTTTAAGTTTACTAGACGACGACTCGAGAGCGATGAGCATGGTTTTAGTGTAGGTGTGTACGTGAGCGTGTATGTTTACTTGCAGGAGCACGGTTTTGTGTGGCTTCACTTTTGTTGCTCGCGGCGTGGCGTCTTTTCTTTTATTTGGTCTGAGACTGGAATTTACACTTTATGGTAGGTACCTATTAGGTTGCTTTTTTCAGACGGATGTAAAACTGCTTTGGGTCGCAGACCGCAGATGACCGTTGGCAGCACTCATCATCATTATCCACAGCGAAAGCACTGATGGTCTAGTGGTAGTGGCCTCGCTTTCTGATCCTAAGGTCGTGGGTTGGGTTCAAATCCGTTCGTGCCTCAATTGATTTTTATGTTCGAAAATAAGTGCCAAAGTAAATGGAAATGGAACCATTTTAGTGACTTTTTATCACTCGGTGATTAAATACATACCTACACATATCACGCCTGTACCTCTAATGGGGTGGGCAGAGCCACAAGTAAAATAAGAAAACTTGCGGCCACTTCTGATTTAGTCCTAAGATGGATATGGTGAACCATGGTGACAGGTGATCAGTCCATCGCCCATATAAATAGTCCATCATGTTGGAAAGGATACTATCCCTTAGTCGACTTTTACGACATGCTCGGGGAGAGAAGCAGCTGATTTTCAAGAATTGATATCCAGAACTCAGCTAGTAATCATAACTGGCTTCATCTAACTAAATACCACACACATGTACATAACATAGGTACCTACCTACTTCCTTATCTATGATCAGATTTTCTTTGAACGTAAATCGCGATGTTTGCTTCGCCGTTTTCCAAAAAGGACAATAAGGATGGGTACACAAAGACGGATTCAAGTGGTCGGTTACAAACCGTGTAATTTGGTGGAACCTGACTAATAAAGACTGCACACGTGTTGGTGAAGGTGTGGGCCGCTAAAATGACGCTTACTAAATAATAAATAACAATAACAATAATAATAATAATAAATACCGTAACACCCAACAGTCACATACATAATCCTGACCCCCCACTAGGATGGCCAGCTACTTCGTAAACATTGCTGCAAACATGACGGTCTCGGTGGCGTGGTGGGCGATTGCTCAGCGGAGACGCAAGTGGCGCGGTTTCGATTCCTGCTGCGGAAAAAATGTTTGCATGTTCTGCAAATATTTCTTCCGGGTCTGGGTGTTGTGGTACCATGGTACTCGTAGTTTCTGATACCCACGACACAGGGAATCCGTCAGGGAGTGCGTCATCATTGAACATTTTCCTAAAAAATTGCCAAGGCTATAGAAATAGCAAAGAGAGCCATTAGGTACCCATACCTAGGTAGGTACGTTTCAAAGTGATCCTTACGATTCTTCTGAATCCATATTATAAATATGATAGTTTGTGAGAATGTTTATATGTTTGTGCCTCAAACACGCCTAAACGGCTGAACGGATTTGAATGAAACTTGGAATATACATAGTACATGTACAGGATTAACATATACGTTACTAGCTGCCGCCCGCAGCTTAGCTAGCGTGGTACCTGGATACCCAGTACATGTACTATGTATATTCAAGTTTCATTCAAATCCGTTCAGCCGTTTAGGCGAGAAAGAGTAACAAACATCCATACATGGAAACTTTCGCCTTTAAAATATTAGTAGGATAGTAGGATTTTTATCCGGGTACCACGCGAGCGAAGCCGCAGGCGGCAGCTAGTAAACTATATAAGTGTTCTATCAGCCATCTGGTTCCCATATTACAAGCTTTGTTTAGTTTGGGGCTAGATGGCGCTGTGTGAAAAGTCCGCAAATATTTATTTATCTTACTTATATTATAAAATCGAAAAACTTTAGATTGCTTGAAATTACCGTCGTAAAGTTCAAAACGCAACGATAGCGCGTACTAACTTTACCTGTGCTGCCATCTAGTATTATTATAAATGCGAAAGTTTGTAAAGATGTTTGGATGTTTGTGCCTCAATAACGCCTAAACGGCTGAACGGATTTGAATGAAACTTGGAATATACATGGTACATGTACTGAATTAACATATAGGCTAATTTTTATCCGAGTACCTAGCGAGCGAAGCCGCAGGCGGCAGCTAGTTTATATATATATTTCATTTTGATTTCAGTGCATCGCTATCCGACAGCAGCGTTCTACAGCACTGGCATAGAATGATCGCAAAGGCGCCCTCGTGTGCAATAACTAGGGAGGTCTAACGACGCGGTATCTATTGTTATTTCTATCCCATTGTGACCGCATTGCCGCCATATTCTGATACACGATGATTTATTACTTACCCACGAAGATTAATGCATAGAATGTTTTGTTTTTGTTGCGGGAGACAAAGACTCCATGTTTAGTACAGGTAGGATTCTTGGGTCTCCACGTATCCACGAATTTTGGGATCTTAAGAAAAAAATGATCATTTTTTTATGGATAAGCGGGCAACCCGCGGCTTAGTCAGCTCCGCACGTATTGACCATGTCTTTCCTGTGGACAAGGCCGATTAAGCTGAGAGGATGGAATAGGTGCTGGGCAAGCCAACTCCATCTTAATTCGTCCCGGGCACTACAGCGTCCCGTCTGTAGGTAAAGGTAAAGTTGCCTCCTGACTCTGTATAAATCATCTACTATAGATAGTAAAAGGCCTTAGTTTAAGCGGGCAAATTATTAAACGGCACACCTTATGGTAAGTGATCTCCCTCGCCCACGGACACCTATAACATCAGAGGAGCTGCAAGCTCGTTTCTTGAATGTCCCTAAGTTGTATCGGTGCGGAAATCCGCTGGCCACAGCTCATTTCACCCGGTAGTTGTGCGAGGCAGAAATTGAAGTTTCTAATTATCCATTCGAAACTATTCTAATTGTCTACGATGACAACGAAGTAGCGTGCTACGCGGTGGTTAAAAACGTATTTTGTTTAGGAATTTAAAAATTTAAATAGAAATTGAAAATTGAATTTCCACTAACTGGACTTATTGGTACATGAACTAGGCTGTAGGAGATAGATAGATAGATAACACTTTGTTTACCACACAACATTAAACTTACAAAATAGACAAAAATTATGGTAAAAACAAAGGGCGGCCTTATCGCTAAAAGCGATCTTTGCCGGGCAACCTAGAATGGATTGGATTGAACAAAAACATAGAATCGATTTTAGAATCGGCGTTCTACTTTGATTTTGATTTTCAATAGGGAAATCAATCTCTAATGGACCCTCATAGGATGATCACAATGCATACAATATGCATCGCAAAACTAGGTACCTATATTGAAAAGCTTTTAATGAAATTGGCTCTATTACTCTAAATTCAACGCACGAATCCGTGATACAAATCCAGTATGTTATCTTTGCAATGTTTTTTTCTAAATTTATGCGTTTCCATTCTTCATTTCGCTTTAAATATAAATAGGTTAGTTATATCAATAAAAAATAATCAATCCTATACTAATATTATATATGCAAAAAAATATATTTACTTTTGTTATTTAATTTTTGAATGAATGATTGAATTTTCATATTTTTCAGCCTTTTTGTAAAATTGTCCAAATGCACAAAACGGAAAACATTGTGGGGAAACCAGTCTGTCGTAGAACCTAAAAAGTTCGAAAACATGGTGTCAAGTGCACGAAAGAAGCCATTGAGGCACACGTTAAATTCTTTCACCACACTCGTTCGAAAAGAACTACTAAACTGGATTCAGTTTTTTGGGAAGTAGTTCAACACCCAGTTTACCCGTTCAATATTCAGGCCCTTGGGCCCTATTCACGATGACCAAAGAAAACGAGCCACGTAACGACTAACGAGCCAAATGTCATCGTGTCTCTAAACACAAACGAGACACGCCATGGTGTGAAATCAAAAACTGTATTCTGTATGCCATAAGACTAGTTGTCTATGACCGTGTTTTGGTTTTACGTGATTCGTTCAAAATCAAGCATCCGGTCTTTCGGAAAACAATCGGTTTTAGATTCGATTTTATTATTTTGTTTACAATTTTCATCTCAAGTAAATAAATATTGAATTATAAAATTGCTAAACTCTTTCTACTAATACTTTCGTTATATTTTAAAGTTTAGAGAACAAAAAAAAATATATACGTAAAATGGTTAGCTACATCAAACGAACCACAACTTGTTTCCGAACGAATTATCAATCAAAATATTGACTGACATATTGCATTGTTTGTTTTGAAAAAAACTTGGATATACATATTTTAACAGAGTGATAAAAATGGACGTTGTTCTTCGAAGACAACGTATATGCTGGATAGGCTGGATATGCTGGCGCCAGCAACGCCCACACATAAATAGGAGACTGTCAAGGGATTCTGCTGAGCTGGACCCTAAATTTTTTGTGCTATTTTATAAGGTGGCCAAAGAGTGGTTTTGGTATTGTGCGGCGTTCTTGGAGGCAGGCTAGTTAATTCTGGGCCTCAGAGATGTTCTAGCATTACAACAGAAGTCAAAGTAAGTATTGTGTTAGCTAAACTTAATTTATTGAACAATAATAAAATGGTACCTAGGTTAGGTATTAGGTTAGACTGAAACCTACTATATTTACTGTATTTTTCCAGATACTTACAACCCTCAATTTCCTGATCACCAGTAGCTATCAAAAGCCAGTGGGAAACTTTTGGTTAGCACCTGTAAGCCTCTGCATAGAGTAAGCGGTGAATGCCTTGAATGATGCCAACCTACATCAAATTTCCTACCTCCGAACAAGAGAGGAATTAAATCAAACAAGGGTAATATTTTAATCAACTATTTATTTTAGTAGGTATTACATAATAGTATTTGTGAGAGCATCAGCGAACTAAAATAAATTAATTTTATTAGATTCTTTGAAAAAACTTTCACTTTCATTATATTAGTAGAATATAATCTTTATTTCCAAAAACATGAAAGTATGTACCTACCTATAAAAACAATAACAATGATTTCTGCCTAGTTTCAGATTTGCAACAGAGGTTTAAAGGCATTCCTACTCATGTGCTACATTAGGAGGGGCAGCTCATGACAGTTATATTATGTTAAATAAATCAGAAATCATGAGATGTGTGTGTGTGTGTGTGTGTGTGTGTGTGTGTGTGTGTGTGTGTGTGTGTGTGTGTGTGTGTGTGTTAGTGTTAACATATGGGTACATGGGGTTGTGTAGGTATAATAAGTAATAAAAAATGCATTAAAACCATAAAACACAAAAATACTCACAGCACACATACTATGCATATCTCAAGTTTCACTCAATCCATGCAGCCATTTAGAAGTAAATTATGAGGCACAAGCATCGTCACATCTTCACAAACTTTTGCATTCACAATAAAAGAGCTATGTTAAGTAAAAATACTCACAGCACACATACTATGCATATCTCAAGTTTCACTCAATCCATGCAGCCATTTAGAAGTAAATTATGAGGCACAAGCATCGTCACATCTTCACAAACTTTTGCATTCACAATAAAAGAGCTATGTTAAGTAAAAATACTCACAGCACACATACTATGCATATCTCAAGTTTCACTCAATCCATGCAGCCATTTAGAAGTAAATTATGAGGCACAAGCATCGTCACATCTTCACAAACTTTTGCATTCACAATAAAAGAGCTATGTTAAGTTATGTTATTTTAAGTTACATGTGCATATTAAGAAGTTTATTGTACATGTGTAAGCATGACTGTGTGTGTGTTTTAGATAATAAAAAAAGTAATAAAATAAAAACACCCAACAGTCACATAGTCCTGACCCCACACTAGGATTCCCTGTGTCGTGAGTATCAGAAACTACGAGTACCATGGTACCACAACACCCAAACCTGGAAGAAATATTTACAGATCATGCAAACATTTCTTCCGCAGCGGGAATCGAACCCGCGCCTCTTGCGTCTCTGCCAATTGCCCGCCACGCTACCGAGGCCGATTAAGAAGCTTAGTGTATATGTGTAAGCATGACTGTGTGCGTGTGTTTTAGATTGTTACATTTAAATTGTTATATTTCAGAGCTGCCCACGCACTATGCCAACACGTGGATCAGAAGCAATTGCTGTACGCAATACAGTCTCAGTACATGTCTGGTCCACTACGCCAGGGCTTCTACGACATCCTCATTGCGATGCATCTCGAGTCGCACGCCACTACCATGTGAGTACACCAGCTTCGCTTGAACAGCATCTGGAAAAGAACAGGATTATGAAATACTAGGTGGCAGCACAGGTAAAGTACGCGCTATCGTTGCGTTTTGAGCTTTACGCCGGTAATTTCAAGCAAACTAAAGCTTTCCAATATTATACTATACATACATATTATAACGCCGTATCCCTAATGAGGTGGGCAGAGCCACAAGTAAACATAATAAAACTTGCAACCACTTCTGATCCAAACTTCCAAGATGGATATGGCGAACCATGGTGACAGGTGATCAGCCCATCGGCCATATAGGTGGTCCATCATTTTGGAGAAGATCCCTTTGTCGCCTTTTACGACATGCTCGGGGAGAGAAGCATATAGTAACCCCCGGATACTCAAATGCATCAAGAGTTTAGCACGTCTCAATCTCAAGTGACGAGTTTTTGACTTCTGTCATTCCGTTCCGTTCCGTTTTGTAATTTAAAGTACTTATCTGTATTCTTTAATTATTGAGATCGTAACTTTATTAAAGTGATTATGTGAACTTCAGTTTCGTTCGTTATTTTATTGCCTGCATGCATGCAGCCAATCTCCCTTAAGCGCAAGCTCATTGACGTATGCATTCTCCCTATCCTCACGTACGGCGCGCAGACTTGGTCTTTGACGGCTCAGCAGAGGTCCACACTCGGGGTTTGCCAGCGAGCGATAGAGCGCAGTATTCTCGGAGTAAAACTCTGCCGTATGTCGGATGACCTATGGGCGAAAACCACTACCGAGTGGGCTCCTAATGGTGGTAAACGGCATCGTGGCAGATCAAGACTGAGATGGCGGGACGACTTGGACTCATTCATGAAGGATTGGTCCTCCAAAGCACAGGATAGAGAAAGGTGGAAGGGGGATAGGGAGGCCTTTGCCCTGCAGTGGGACGATATGGGCTAATAATAATAATGCATGCCCATAATGTCTAAGAATCAAGAAGTTAAACAGACAAGTTCTTACTTTTTTTGCTTGTTTTTGTTTTTTCCAGAGAGGTGTGCAAAAACGAGTTCGTGATCTCCCTGGGACCGGAACTGAAAGCGTTGTACGAAGACCCAGAGATGGGGCACATCCTCCGCTCGCTGCAAACAGAGATCGTTCGACCGCAAATGAAGAATGAAGAAAGCAAGCAAACTCACGTGATATCTTTAAAGATATCACGTGAGTTCCCAGGTGGCCGATTTGTAGGGCTCAGTGGGCACGTGTTCTCGTCGGGTTCCGACATAATGGGTAACCTCGAGAAAAAAATCACACTCGGTATAATCGTAGGTACGAAGTTATTAGCGTCCAGTACAAATACCAAGTAACTCTTGAATAAACAAGTAGGCAGAACAGATACGTCCCGCTCGGCACGAGCTCTAAAAATAGACTGCCCGCCAGCTCCAACGGCCGCATCCAAGCATGACTCGGCTGTGACGTCACGCTTGCGTTCTGTAGGTAGTGAGTCAGTGTTGCAGTGTGATTGTAGATGGCGCTATAATTAATCTCCGACAAATATGTATCGCCATCTAGCCCCAACTAAGGTTAACTTAATTTTGTTCTGACACGTGTAATTTTAACTGTGAATTCCTACGAATAGGTATTGAATGTTGTTATTTCGTTAGAAAATCTTCCAGTCCCAATTTATCTTCACCTCGCAAAACATCTTGTTTCAGAGAGAGTATAACGGAGATCAGCAACTTGTACTCCCCCTACTTACCGCTGGAGGTGGTCCGTGAGTTCGTGATGCAGGCGTTGGCGGACGCAGTTACAACCAACCAGGTGCACAACCGCGACCCCGTGGGCGGCACCAATGAGAACCTCTTTCTGTGAGTACACACTTCCTGACAGTACCTACACTCTTCCTGCGAATACCTTCATCCTGTGAGTACACTCTTCCTGCGAGTATACTTTCCTGACAGTACATTCTTCCTGTTAGTACTCTTCCTGACAATATACTCTTCCTGTGAGTACACTCTTCCTGTAAGTACTTTACCCCTATCATCAGGCCAACTCTCATTTTAATAAATAAATATTCATAGGCAACCCAACCCGTTAATCCGATAAGAGTTTATTATTCTTCAGACGTTAAGCTGTAATTAAGTCAAACACATTAAAACAACCTTTTTAAATGCGTTTCAGACCTCTGATCAAACTGGTAGACCGTTTCCTTCTAGTCTGTATGATGCGAGATGAAGACGTTGAGAAGCTCCTCATCATGATCAACCCTGAGACGTGGGATTCCACCTTTGACAAAGGTAAGTTACAATTCATAAAATTTTTACTGCCTTACCCACAAGTTTCCATTATCCGAAATTCTTTATTGTACACGCACGAAACGAAACAAATACACACAAAACATTAAAAAGTACATGTACAAAGGCGAGCTTAACTCTTTAAGAGTTTTCTGCCAGCAAACCTTTGAGGCAAGGGAGAGGCTTTAACATAAGTGGAAGTTATGTGTACAGAGACAGGAAAAAGAAAAACATAAAGATAAGCTTACAAATATAATAAACTAATAAGATATACTACACACAATATAAATATATACAAATAATATATATCTACAAAAATATATACAATATACATATACATACATATAAATAAATATTATTAAAAAATTAAACATTATTATTTTAAATATTACACCATCATCATCATCATCATTTTCCTGCCCTTATCCCACTAGGTTACCGGCTCAACATGTTTTCCTCTTCCATCTTCTCCTATCATTCGTCATCTCAGTACTCACTCCTTTCATACGCATGTCCTCTTTCACACAATCCATCCATCTTTTCTTAGGCCTTCCTCTGTCCGTGTATCCATCCACATTCATATTCAGCACTTTCCTTGTAACACGACTTTCTTCCCTCCGCATAACATGCCCACGCTAACCTATCACTCTATTTTCTTATTATTACACCGATTACCTGAAAGTTTTTAATGATAATATAGATTGTCTTTGTAAATAAAATTTTGAAGTTTAAATGTTTCTAATTATGTCCTATAGAAGGAAAAGACGAGCACAGGAACAACATCTGAACGACATACAACTGAGGCATAGAGTGGAAGCCGTCATAGCTTTTGCTCACGACTTCGTAGGCGATCTGCAGAGCGATCAGTTGAGGTAACATCGGCATAACCCTGCTTTAAAAAAAAAATTCTATAAATCTCACTTATATTATAAATGCGAAAGTTTGTGAGTTTGGATGTTTGTGCCTCAATCACGCCTAAACGGCTGAACGGATTTTTCATCTGGGTACTACGCGAGCAAAGACGCGAGAGGCAGCTAGTATAAATATTTGAGGACATTATCATCCAGCACCATCTAGCCCCCAACTAAGCAAAGGGAGCCAGATGGCTGATAGAATACTCCCGCAGCGGGAATCTAACCCAATCAATCAATGCTTGTGGCCACCAGAAACAATAATACCAGCTTGAACTGATTAAATATTATGTACGCATATTTTTCTTGCTTTCAGACGTTACCAAGAAATCAAGCAGTCAGATTTGCCGAGCGCCGTGGCTGCCAAGAAGACCAGGGAATTCCGCTGTCCGCCCAGAGAACAGATGAACTCAGTTTTAAGGTAAGTGTCTCGTCTTGTTTCAAAGTCGAAGTCTATAGTAGGTAAATAAGCACACAATCTACATCGTCGAAACTAAAATCTTACTTCTTACTTATATTATAAATGCGAAAGTTTGTGAGTTTGGATGTTTGGATGTTTACATTAAGTAAAAAAATTTGGCTCGCTTCGCTCGCATCGGTTTAAAGCTCGCTTCGCTCGCTAACTTTTAGAGACTTCTAGAGATGGTTTAAAGCTACATTAAGTTAAAAATTTCGTTAAAAATAGCATAGGCAGCAAAGATCGCATAGGCAGCAAAGATCGCATAGGCAGCAAAGATCGCATAGGCAGCAAAGATCGCATAGGCAGCAAAGATCGCATAGGCAGCAAAGATCGCATAGGCAGCAAAGATCGCATAGGCAGCAAAGATCGCATAGGCAGCAAAGATCGCATAGGCAGCAAAGATCGCATAGGCAGCAAAGATCGCATAGGCAGCAAAGATCGCATAGGCAGCAAAGATAGCATAGGCAGCAAAGATCGCATAGGCAGCAAAGATCGCATAGGCAGCAAAGATAGCATAGGCAGCAAAGATAGCAATATCGAATTAACACATTAAAATATAATGTAACCAACCTAGGTAATGTATATTACCGTCGTACTGATAACTTGTGTTTAGAGTACGTACCTACCCACAGAACACTAATGTATTAATACGATATAGGTACTTACTCAAACACAAGTTATCAGCACGATGTCGAAATACGCAAAGCCTTTTAGCCTTTTAGCTAAGCGCTTTTATACAAATCCTTCGTAAACAACAAGATGGCGGCGATGTCGTACCGGTAGTCGTTCAGTGACTTACATTAAAATCATAAATTGACTTTTATATTAATTTAACTAACATCTAAAATCAGGATATTAATTTACGGAACTTTACACTAAAAAAAATAAGATAGTATAATGATTATGTAGATAAAATTAAATATTCGTAGATATTTGTATTCCTGTTTTTTTTTAAGACTAATTTTACTTTGAGTAGTTTCTATAAATTATTACCTAGTGTTCCAGAATACGGTTAAAAATTTGTTTAAAAGATTGTGATTTTCTATGCTGTTTTTCAGTAGATATTATATAGTTTATTTATAAAAGACTGATTATAATACTTTGTTTCATAAAAACATCGTTGTCTTATTTTTTCCTATTCCGTCTGATAGGAACCCGCAATTAAAATGGACGCTTTTATTATAAATTCAAAGGTTAATTGAGTAATAGGTAGGACCTACCTGGTAGGTGTTACTAGTTTAGAAAAGAGTAAATGGAGTAAAAGGAGTAAACTTGACTATAAACTTGTCCTAAGCCTCGAGCTCAACTATATACCTACTTGTCTTACCCCCGAATACTCAAACGCGACTCAGAGTTGAGCACGTCTCAACTCACGGTTTTTTGACAGTTTCTGATGATAATCTGTCAAAAAATCGTCATTTGAGACGTGCTCAATTTTGAGATGCGTTTGAGTATTCGGAGGTTAGGCCTTTTACGAAATCTACTAGGTAATTGTGATGTTTTTACAGGCTTCAAGCACATGGACCAGGAAGAAGAATCTTGGAAGGAGAATTGTCCTTGTGGCGCTCATCGTCAGGATGAACGAGATCCACGAGAGCCTCATGGTGCATGTGTCTCTCAACGCTCTGCAAGAGCCACTGTCTGAGGTAACTATTACTAATCATAACGTAAATAACATTTGGAATTTCTTGAAAAACATTTATCTATGGAGCGAAAGACTTTAGAGAGAACTAGAAAGAGTTGAAGGTGTGAAAGGTTAATTATAGTTGAAAGAGAACTAGAATAAGTGAAAGTATAAATAAAAAAACTGTCAAGTGCGAGTTGGATCCGCACACGAAAGGTTCAGTACTAGTGCAAAAAAAAAACTAGAATCTACAGTAATTTTTATAATAAAAGTGTTTTATAATAATTTGACGGCCTCGGTGGCATGGCGGGCGATTGCTCGGCAGAGGCGCAAGAGGCGCGGGTTCGATTTCCGCTGCGGAAGAAATTGCATGTTCTGTAAATATTTCTTCCGGGTCTGGGTGTTGTGGTACCATGGTACTCGTAGTTTCTGATCCTCACGACACAGGGAATCCTAATGTGGGGTCAGGACTATGTATGTGACTGTTGGGTGCTATTTATTTATTTATTGTACAGGTCATAGAAGAACCGGCAAAGAAAACTCCAGAAGAGAAGTTCCGTAAAGTCCTGATCGGCACTATTGTCAGTTGGGCCGAGGAGTCGCAGATCGAGACGCCCAAACTCGTCAGAGAAATGTTCAGGTAATTTTACTCACATCTCTGTTCCAGGTACCAAACAAAAAAAATGTATCTTCGTTGCCATTTATGTTTTACACTATTTATATGTTATTCATGTAACATGATGAAACTGGCAGATATATTACAGACTCCTAATGATAATAATAATATATTTCTTCCTTCCAGTCTCCTAGTCCGTCAGTACGACGCTGTTGGCGAACTGATCCGTGCTCTCGAGAAGACTTATGTGATAAACGCGAAGACGAAGCTGGATGTAGCCGAGATGTGGGTGGGGCTGAGCCAGATCCGCTGCGTGTGCAGATGAGCCAGGAGGAGGAGGAGCTCATGAGGAAGAGACTCTGGTGAGCCATAATTCCTATTTAGATCAAGAATATACGTAAGACTAAGTTGGAGGTGCGAAGTTGTAGGTGGGATTGTGCCAGATCCGCGCGCTGCTGCCTGTGCAGATGAGCCAGGAGGAGGAGGAGCTCATGAGGAAGAGACTCTAGTGATCCATCATACTAATTAAGATTTAAAAAAGACTGACTAGAAGCAAACAAACAATTCCAAACCTATGATTAATAAGACTGAGATATAGTTTGTTTACTTTATTAGATTTGAAACTCATCAGATATTATATCTTATTTCAGGAAACTCGTGAACAACCACACCTTCTTCCAGCTGATTTAATCAGGTATGACTTGTTTACTATAAAACACAACTACTTACCTACATGCTCAGACCAAATAAAAAGAGTAGACGCCGCGCCGCGAACAACAAAAGTGAAGCCACACAAAACCGTGCTCCTGCAAGTAAACATACACGCTCACGCACACACCTACACTAAAACCATGCTCATCGCTCTTAGTACGTCACGAGTCTTAAAAATAGAATTATGCCTTCCTGTGTAGTGAAAACTTGTAAAAACAGCAGCAAATCACATAAAAAGTCTCACGGAATCACTTTTCACTTACTGTAAGTACTTCAAATAGCATCGTTTCTTAATTATTATACTATGAATTTAGGTTACTTGGAACATTGTGTGTTCCAAGTAAAACCTTCCACACACACATAGATAAAATGGCGGCTTCACTTTTGTTGTTCGCGGCGCGGGGTCTTTTCTTTTTATTTGGTCTGAGCCTACATGGTTCAATTTGGGAAAATTGTGTCATAAAAAATGTTGATTTTTTTAAATATAGAACTCTCTAAATTCACATACAAACATGACCCACAATACAGAGGGACACTAGGATTATGTGTCTTGGGTATCAGAAACTGCGAGTACAGTACAGTCAACGGATCTTGACACTCGTGAAGTTAGCAGTTTGACATGCGCAGTGAAGTTTTTTCATACTGTCTACTGCTCGAAACGGCTAACTTCACGAGTGCCTAGATCCGTTGACCGTACTGTACCACAAATTGCCTGCTTTTTCTTGATAGGCACTTGATATGAATAAGTAAGTAAATAGATACCTATTATGTATGGTATGTATGTTCGTATGAGCTAGTGGCCAACTCTAGTGACGGAGTTTTTAGGCCGCCTAAAGGCCTCCGTCATGGCTTAACGACTTAAAAGCCGGGACCCATAATTTAACGTGCCCTCCGAAGCACGGAGGCACTCAGCTCGCAATGCCACTTACGGTCAATAAACTTAATTTATTGAACAATAATAAAATGGTACCTAGGTTAGGTAGGTATTAGGTTAGACTGAAACCTATTATATTTATTGTATTTTTCCAGATACTTACAACCCTCAATTTCCTGATCACCAGTAGCTATCAAAAGCCAGTGGGAAACTTTTGGTTAGCACCTGTAAGCCTCTGCATAGAGTAAGCGGTGAATGCCTTGAATGATGCCAACCTACATCAAATTTCCTACCTCCGAACAAGAGAGGAATTAAATCAAACAAGGGTAATATTTTAATCAACTATTTATTTTAGTAGGTATTACATAATAGTATTTGTGAGAGCATCAGCGAACTAAAATAAATTAACTTTATTAGATTCTTTGAGAAAACGTTCACTTTCATTATATTAGTAGTATATAATCTTTATTTCCAAAAACATGAAAGTATGTACCTACCTATAAAAACAATAACAATGATTTCTGCCTCGTTTCAGATTTGCAACAGAGGTTTAAAGGCACTCATGTGCTACATTAGGAGGGGCAGCTCATGACAATTATATTATGTTAAATAAATGCATTAAAACCATAAAACACAAAAATGCTCACTTTTCTTTAACTTATTAAGTACTACCTGCCGCCTGCGGCTTCGCTCGCCTATTGCCAGGATAAAAAATAGCCTAATGTTATTCCAGCACACATACTATGCATATCCCAAGTTTCACTCAATCCGTGCAGCCATTTAGAATTAAATTATGAGTCACAAGCATCGTCACATCTTCACTAACTTTTGCATTCACAATAAAAGAGCTATTAGTTAGGTTAGGTTAGTACCTACTACAACTACTACTAGCCCCTAGTTCTTTCGAACCCTGCGTGGTGAAAAGATTCAAAATGCGCCTCAAAAGCTCCTTTTGTGTACTAGGACTCCGGGAGTAATAATTATTCTGTACACTAGGGTTAGGTTATTTCACTTATTTACCACATCATTTATTAGGGATATTATTCAATGGTACCTAGATTATATTATTTATTGTACAAATAATCTATTCTGCTATTAAATAGTTTAAAGAAGACTAATTTATTTACATAATTAGTAAAAACACAACCTAGTTTTAGCAAAACACGCAATATTGAAGTATATAATTTTGACAATTCAAAACGAGCCTCGTCTCGCGCCTACTCTCGTTTATGAAATCTGACATTGTCATGCAGAATACGATAACACGGTAATTCCACACGTTTTCCCGCGTCTCGTTTTGTTTGGTCATCGTGAATAGGGCCCCTTATAAAATAACCTTTGTATTATTTTGTAGGTAGAAAAGGGGAGTATCTGGCCAATATCCTCTAATACGAAGTGCAGTACGAACGGCATCGATGGCAATTAAATAAACGTGTTCGAACTAGTTACTGGAAGCGTGCTGAGCCGACCAAATGGCCTGTAAACTTAGAGCTGTGTTGGATTAAGCCAGCTAGTGGAACAAGTAGTTAGTAACGAAAAACCTTTTTATTTAACCTATGTCCCTGGGCAACAGTGTTGCCTGAAGGTTACATTTCTTACATTTTTAGTAACTTTTGACCCCCTTGCGTAACATTTAAGTAATTTTTATATATATGGCAATTTTCGTAACTTTTGAGAAAAACGGGATTTTTATTGCTATAACTGGCGCGTCTAAAAAGTATTTCACACTCAGCGTGTCAGTTCAGTGTAAAACTAACAGATGGCGGTGCGAATAAATGAAACACGAGTCTGTTATAACTTATGCCTAATAAATATATCCTTCCTTTTCATTCTGCTATTATGCTTGACATCAATTTGCCTCATACAGACCCCAAAAACACGTAAACTAATATAAAATGTAACTTTTGCAGCAAAAATAAAGCATTTCAGGGAACGAAACGTAACTTACGACTCAATGGCCCTGGCAACACTGCTGAGCAAATGTCTTCCCCAAGCTTCGCCAACTATCTCTCCTTCGAGGTCTCACACCAGCCTCCCTCGAAGGATACAAGATCATCCCGCCAACACTTTCTTGGCCGACCACGACCCCGCTTTCCGTCGAGCTGTCCGAAGGTATTCATTTTCTAATCAATAGGTACCTATTTATCTCGATTCGATCTAAAGCATATTCTACCTAATCTAAAAATACATACATAATGTCACGCCTATATCCCTAATGGGATAGGCAGAGCCACAAGAAAACATAAGAAAACTTGCAGTCACTTCTGATTTAAAATCCTAAGATAGAAATGGAGAACCATGGTGACAGGTGATCAGCCCATCGATCGCCCATATAGGTGATCCATAATTTTGGAGTGGATACCATCTCTTAACCGACTTTTACGGCATGCTCGGGGAGAGAAGCAGCTGGACGCATTCTATGCTTTCTCTTTACTCCCAGTGAAGAAAAGAGAAGTAATGAAATAATCTACAAATGTGAGAATTTATTTAATCAGAGTAAAAATTGTTTATTTGGATCTATTATTTTCTATACCTAATACTTTTTACTACTCATGTCATTAGTTCTTTTGAGCCAGTGAGATTTTACCGATGATATAGGTACTGAGATTTTATCGAACACGAGATTTTATACTCTGTAGATTGTACTCATCGTGTGAACTAAACGTTCAAACGAAGCACCAGTAGTTTTATGTACACAGAATATAGAATTACTAAACGTAATTGGAACAATACTTTTTATCTCGATTGAACTAACTAATCTTGTAAACTGTTACGATACCAAACGGGAACAATTTAAACTTGGAACGTTATCTGCTATCAAACGTTATTACTGCTTTGTTAATAGAAGGTACCTAGGAATGGGTTTGAAATTTCTGATTACCTGTTGTATCCTGAATTTGGGTTAAAAAAAAACTCATACTTGGTTATAGTCATAACGAGACTGGGACTTTTTAAGTGGAGACCGGGACTCGGTAAACGTAATGTAGGACGCCCTGTGGTGAAAGGATTTAAAGTGCGCCTCAAAGGCTCCATTCGTGCATTTGACACATGTTTTCGAACTTATTATATTTTACGACATGCCGGTTTCCTCACAATGTTTTCCTTCACCGTTTGAGAGTACTGAATCAATGCACATTTTTCACATACAATTTTTTCGAACAGAAAAATCCATTAGTGCACGACCAGACTTGAACCTACTGCCTTAGGATTGTAAGGTGAGGCCGCTAACACTTGACCACAAGCGCTCTTTAGAATTAATCATTTGAACGAACTACCACACCACACCAGACCAAGAGCACGTCTCACAACTTTATCAAATAGTTATAAGACCATGACCTTCGTGAAGCCATAATCCCAAAGCTAATCACCAAAACCTCAAATGTTCAGTTGACAAACCGCCGTCGGCCAATCGTGGAATCGTAAAGCAATTAAGATATTACACATCACCGCCCGGGTCCACATAAATCCTGGAACCCCACAGGTCCTGCCCCCAGATAACCCCTTAATTTCAGGGTTTTGATCAAAATTGCTGCTACCGGGAGCTGAGAATACTAGCTACAATGTACGTAGCTACTACAATGTATTAGCCTATGTAATACGTGCTAGTACCACTAGTAGATGGCTTGGAATTAAAAAAAACATGAGGGGGAATTCTACACTTTTACTTCCACAAATCCCCCCTGAGAGATTCATTCTCTCTCATTTGTGTACATTTTAAAATTGAAGTTCCGCAAATCTCCCTTAAGGGGGATTTCTCAGGGGGGAATAGTTGAATAAGCCTGGTAAAACCCCGCGGTATGACAGCATTTAGTTTATTATTCATAAATCTTCCAGCGGCGTTCTCTAGGAGTTAAAATTCGGGGATTCCTTTCTAAGTGCACGAGAGGAGCCTTTGAGGTGCACTTCCAACAAATCCTTTCACCACACTGGTTCCAAAGAACTAGTAACACTACTAGTCGTAGTAGTAGTAGTGAAACACTATTAATTTTGAAGTTTCAAAAAGAATTCCTTCGTTGCAGTCAAAAAAATACCATTAAAATGTTTTATCAACAAGCATAGTTTCCAAGCGTTTTTAAAACATAAGCAAGCAGGTAAGCTCAAGTCTAAACTCATTTTCATTCCAATTCAACCCACAATGGGGAAGATCTCTTCGAGAAAACATTTTACGTTAACTTAATAATAAATTCTATGGACTACATTTTCTAAAGGACCATTCAAATAGAAAAAACTAAGTAAAGGTGTCTCATTAGAGGAAACGTTTGTCTTGCGCCTCGTGCAAGAAAACGAACCATTTTTTGTGCACACAATGACTGCAATTTAGTTTCCAGTGCTTTAGCTCTGTGGTTTAAAAAAACGGCGACCGTCTTTTGTTTTATTGGGCAACCTGCGTTACACTAACTGCGTCACGTCTTTTTATGCCACTTTGATGTGTCATTTGAACATAAATAAATATTTGTGGACATTTCATACAGCGCCATCTAGCCCCAAACTAAGCAAAGCTTGTACTATGGGTACCAAATGGCTAATAAAATACTTATTTTCCTTTTTTTTGTAAATACATAATTACAACACCCAGACCCGGAAGAAATATTTGCAGAACATACAAACATTTTTCCCGCTGCGGGAATCTAACCCGCGCCTCTTGCGTCTCAGCCAAGCACCCGCCCGCCAAGCCACCAAGGTCATCAAGTACATCAGTACGGTATATTTTGGGCCGAAGTGGAAAAGTCGGCTGAAGTTCCTGATGACGTTAGTTTGTCATCAAAACTAATAACACTGACCCTGTGACTTTCGCGACGATTATCTACGTGGGTTAAATTTGATTTATTACCCTGCTGCTACACTACCGAGTTTCGAAGAAGGTTCAACTTTTAGGCCCTAATCTTTTCTGTGACAAATCATAATGCACCTTGTCGCTCTGTGCAACTTTTTGCTCGATAATATACAAGAGAAAAGCTAGCCAACGACAATTTAGTACTTTTACTTTAGAGGTTTTGGATGACGTACAGCCTGAATCATAAGTCTTAGATGCATGAGATACGGGGGTGTGGTTTAAGGGAAGAAATTCTCAAAATTCAATTCCTACAGTAATTTCGAAGCTATTATTGAACGGTAGCAGTTTCTTAGATAATCATGGATAGCTACGGAACTTATCTCGTTGCTGGAATCCGTTTTAAAGCACCTGCATTTTGCAAAGACTTTTATTGCTATAGCAGTAAATTTTTCGAATTGGTGATCTATAAAATCTCTGGATTTATAAAACAAATACTGAGTAGCTACTGTGAATCTTAAGTTGCTTAATCAAATATCTTCTTTCGTTGATGTATTTATTAAAATAATTTAAGGTTTAAGTTACCTATTCAGGTGTTTTCGTATGTTTTGGTAGGGATTAATACATAATTTGCCTTGGGTTTTTTTTGATTCTCACATCAATATTCTGAAATAATGTTGTATTATTATAGTTACTTTTCTACTGGACTGGGAGTAAATAAAAAGCATAGAATTTGTCCAGCTGATTCTCTCCCCGAGCATGTCGTAAAAGTCGACTAAGAGATAGTATCTTTTCCAACAGGATGGGCAATCTATATGGGCGATGGGCCACTTGCTACCATGGTTTCACCATATCCATATTGGGGTAATAGGATTAATTGCAAATTTTCTTTTGATTACTTGTGGCTCTGCCCACCACATATAACATAAACAAAAATAACCAGTGTACGTGTCACCAACGGACTTGCATGAGGAATGTAATGAGAGTGAATAACGCGAAAGAAGTATGTCAGGATTGAAGCAAATGGCGATCCGTGATCTCTGCCTACCCCTTTGGGAAACAGGCGTGATTTTATGTATGTATGTACGTGTCTATAGTTGTATTTTCCAGAAAAAAAAACCTTTCTTAAATAATAAAATACAACGTTGAAAATATACTATGAAATCAGTAAGAATAGGATATTTTTCTACTTGAAAAGCACTTTTCTCAAACAGGTAAAGCAACATTCGCACAGGATAAGCCACTCCACAATAAAATAAAATATTGAAAAGCTCCCTTTGAGAGGAAATAATATAAATGTGAAATCTCCCTTTGGATCCCTACCCCCTACAGTAAGCTCACTGATAATGGATAACTCAACTAGGGATCATTTTAACAAATATTTTTGGCTTTGAGTATGAATGTGATGCATGAGTTTGAGGTGCCATAACAATTAGAACTAAGGCCTTTTACCATCTATAGTAGATGATTTATACAGCGTCAGGAGGCAACTTTTACTTTTACTAACGGGACGCTGTAGTGCCCGGGACGAATTAAGATGGAGTAGGCTTGCCCAGCACCTATTCCATCCTCTCAGCTTTGTCGGCTTTGTCCACAGGAAAGACATGGTCAATACGTGAGGAGCTGACTAACCCCCGAATACTTAAACGTTACTCGGAGTTTCAACTCACGGTTTTTTGACAGTTTCTGATGAAAATCTGTGAAAAAAAAAAATCGTCATTTGAGACGTGCTCAACTTTGAGATGCGTTTGAGTATTCGGGGGTAAGAAACATAAATGCAGGTACTGTTGCGAACAAAACTGAAAACTTCTTTGTCAACTTCATATTATTTTATTTTTCTAAAAATCTAGTTTTCATCACATCCCGTGTATTTCATAATCAAAATATCACATAGTCAAAAGTTGGTGCATCACCTTGTAGGTATAACGTAGAGACAAATTAGCATGGTACTATCTTAGAGGGGAGATTTGGGGGAGATTGGCCGTGTGCATGTCCGATTAGGAGCTTAGCGGATTTCGAGGAAGCTGGGGAATACATTGTTTAGGTGGAAAGGGGGGATTTTGCCGTCTTGTTACAAATTGCAAATTAAACATGTTCAAAACATCAGCTTCTTCAAGCCAAGAATTCCACCTATACGTAAGTACACTTTTATTGCTCCAACGGATTAATTGTCAAGAAACAACAGAGTACGAACGATTGTAGGCTATCTATCTAGTAGTGTCACTAGTTTGAACCAGTGTGGTGAAAGGATTTAACGTGCGCCTCAAAGGCTCCTTTCGTGCACTTGATACATATCTTTCGAAGATACATGCCAGTTTCCTCACGATGTTTTGCTTCACCGTTTGAGAGTACCAGGATAGCGCACATAAATTTTTCGAACAGAAAAATCCATTGGTGTCATCCAATGGCACTGCCGGATTTAAACCACGACGATTTTTGTAGTTGACTGTACATGTATACATTCATATCGTCACTGGAAAGGCAAAATTACGTAAGCGCCAAAAAGGCGCCAAATAGGCATATTGAGTTATTATTCTAAAATAGCAGTCCAAATACAATAATATGAATTGCTGGAAATAGAAAATGAAAAAAGAATGAAATCTTACGTTGACGTCATCAAAAATTCAATAATTAGGTAAAAAGTTATGATAAAAAAACGAAAAAAATTAACTTGAAACGGCTTTTTCTCGATTGGCGCTTACGTAAATTTGCCTTTCCAGTGACGATATATATTATCACGCTTATATCCCTAACGGGGTAGACAGAGCCACAGGTGTGATCATTAGAAAACTTGCAGCCACTCCTGATTCGAAGTTCCAAGATGGATATGCTGTACATATAACTTTTAATTTAACACACATGTGCAAAACTATTTGCTAATCTACTTCGATACGCGATAAATGTGAAAGTTCGTGAGGATGATTGTATGTTTGTGCCTCAGTCACGCCAAAACGTGAACGGATTTGAAAGAAACTTGGAATATACATAGTGCATGTGCTGAATTAACTTACAGGCTATTTTTTATCCGGGTAACACGCGAGCGAAGCCGCGGGCGGCAGCTAGTAGAACATAAAAAATAGGCGTTAAGAAGTCACGGGTAAAAGCTATAAAACATGTAGAAAAGATCGAAGCAAAAGAACGTTATTCCGAGCACCCAGCAAAGGAGGATAAACAATGGAAGTACCATTTTTATACCACTTAAGTCGGTCGTATCAAAGCCCACTCAGGAAGGCATGAGAACCTCTATATGGAAATTGGAAATTGTTGGGTCAAATTTCTATAAAACTGTCACTGTGATAGTGACTGTTATTATAACTTGTAAAAATATGCCCCGACTCTGGAAGTGTGTAATGTAATAATATATGTTTCAGCGATTAAATCACAACATATTATACACACAAAGTCCCCCCCGTACCTGCCCAATTGTGTGAATTGGCTGAAATATAACGATGATTATTGAAAATGTCGATAATGTCATGCCTACCTACAGGTCGGCATGACATTATCGACATTTTATACTGCATACTGCTACATAATGCTACAGCATATTTAAATAAATAAATTAATAAAATTAGTTTATTTCAGGCACAAATGTAAGTACAATAAAAAAATACAAATACCCATATCACAAGTATACAGAATTAAAAATTTACAAAACAGATTAAAATAAAAATAATAATAGATTAATGATGTGATCTTCAAAAGCAGTCGTTGGCCTTAAGTCCATTAGATGTAGGTACCATAAATCTACATTCTACAATATAAAATATTACATGTCATTACAAAATGACATTAAGCATTAGGTAGGTGTAGCGGCGACCGTTTTTCGGAAGATAAAGTTAAAAACGCTTTCTTCGACTCAAACATTTGCCTATTCGATGTGTATTCAATTACTTCTTTACCTTGTTTCTAAAATTATGTAGATAATGTTTCACAATGATTGACAAGATTTGCTGAACTTAAAGGTAATATGTTAAAGGTTTTCGCCCAGTACCTCGTTTCATTATCGGAGCAAAGTAATAAAATGCATAGGTATCCCCCGAATACTCAAACGCGACTCAGAGTTGAGCACGTATCAACTCACGGCTTTTTGACAGTTTCTGATGAAAATCTGTCAAAAAAAATCGTCATTTGTGACGTGCTCAACTTTGAGATGAGTTTGAGTATTCGGGGGTAAGTATATTAAAATTAAAGAAATAAAAGCAAAAAGTATGCTTGTATATTTTTCAGAATGAATGAATGATTAGAACTTTGCTTGCTTTTTTGTGTCGGTGATACATTATGGTCCAGTTATTACGGAATTGTGGAAAAAAAATTAGTTGGAATTATACGGTGTATTGGGTGTCAATTCGTAGTACATAGATACAACAAGCTAATTTTATTGCATGTGCTGGGACGGTAACACTGTCTTATGCCCGGTACCAATATTCTACAAACTGTACCAAGTTAAAGAAGAGAGTAAAAATTCTATATTCACATTGCATGCCATAAAAATAGTATTTTCTGTAAGTAAG
Source organism: Scotopteryx bipunctaria (assembly GCA_949320045.1). Lineage (NCBI taxonomy): Eukaryota > Metazoa > Arthropoda > Insecta > Lepidoptera > Geometridae > Scotopteryx > Scotopteryx bipunctaria. The sequence continues at coordinate 9,771,073 of OX439449.1, forward strand.
TGTTAATTTGGTACTTTCACTTAAAGATTACTAACAATATCTTGTTTAAATGTTACAGATACTGCTGGCCGAGGTTACAGTTGATTATATAATTAGTAATTCATCTCACTGGTCTTCACGATACAGTCTTGCCTAGTGTGAAGACGGCTGAAATACATATTATTTTTAATTTAAGCCACAGACTGCAACAACAAATCTTCACAACAAGCCTCTGAAAATGAAAATAGTTTCAATGTGTTTGCTGAAATATGTTTTTTTTTTTTCATTTTACATTGTATAACTGAGACCGTAGATTAGATAATGCCAAACAGCTGCATAGGTACAATAACCTGACTACCACAGCCGTCTTCACCCAAATCATTTATTTCCACTTGAAGAGGACAAGTGGGTATTTAATTTCCCTAAACCCCTCTTATAAAGGTACCTGCCGACCGCTTTGTTTTCCTTAAGGGGCCTACACAACAGGCGGTTGAGGGGTCGATGCCCTCAGATACATCAAAGCCAGTCTTCACGTCTGTTCGTATGTACACTTTTTTAGCCGCACAATTAGACTCCTGGTTTTGACACTGCCCCTACCATTTGTTATGACTGTATAATAAAAATTGATTAAATTTACACATTAATAGCTTTTAAAAAGTAGTCTTATATGTATAGACGACCTTGGTGGCGTAGCGGGCGAGTGGTTGGCTGAGACGCAAGAGGCGCGGGTTCGATTTCCGCTTCGGGAGAAATGTTTGTATTTTCTGCAAATATTTCCGTTCCGGGTCTGGGTGTTGTAGTATAATACCCAGTATTATAAGTATTCTATCAGCCATCTGGATCCAAAGTACATGCTTTGCTTAGTTTAGGGCTAGATGGCGCTGTGTGAAATATCCACAAATATTTATTTACTACTTGTTTCATAAAAAAAGATAAAAATATATAGTTTTTATTCGCAAAGATGTTGCACATAAGCATTAGTACACAATTTATACCATGTACTAGATTTTGTCAAATCAGGTTCTGCGCAATTGATTTTTCTGTTCGAAAAATGTATGTGTGCTATATTAAATGGTGAAATAGAACATCGTGAGTAAACTGACATATTGTAGAACTTAAAATTACCAAGTGACATTTAGGATCAATTATTATTATGTTTGCATCCCAATTATATGGGGAATGTGTGTTCGTATTAAGTTAATTTAATTTAAGATCTATGTATACATTGAAGCAAATAAAATGAATTGATCTGAAAAAAAAAGGTTCAAAAACATGTGTCAAATGCACGAAAGCTGCCTTTGAGACCTACTTTAAATCCTTTCACCAAACTGGTTCGAAAGAACTAGTAACACGATTAGTAGTAGTATTAGACTTTGTTAAGAGTAACGTTTATTGTTTTTAGCCGGAGCCCATTTTACAGGATGTCCTAATACAATACGTAGCATTATGTCACAAATAAATAGATCATTATAATAGAGCTGAGCGCTTCCGTGCTTCGGAGGGCACGTTAAATTATCGGCCCCGGCTTTTAAGTCGTTAAGCTATGACGGAGGCCTTTAGGCGACCTAATAACTCCGTCACAAGAGTTGGCCACTAGCTCATACGAACTTACTTATTATATAATTATTAAAGTCATAAAAGATAATGTGTATTAATTTTTTTTAATTTATTTTAATTCGAGTTAACTTCGAGTGCTCAAAGTAGGGGCTGGTAGTTTTGACGTTTCCGTAGGGCGGGCATCCAGCGGGGGATTACAGAGATCCCTACAACTTAGGGATTTATTCGTACACGCTGTTATTATGTTTCCTTATTATTTGTAAGTTTTCTCTTTTTAAATATATCAGAGCTAAGTTTTGCTTAAGTGAAATTGATGGGCTGGAGTTACTGACTGATATTCATCATCATCATCATCATTTTCTTGCCCTTATCCCACTCTATGGTGGGGTCGGCACAGCATGATCCTTGGATCATGGCGTAAGTTTTGGCTAGGGTGTTTTATGACCGGCCGCCTGCCTGACGTCAACCTCCTTTGGAATACTTGCTCATTGTATCTCATCATGTAGGAGGATACTATCCCTTAGTCGACTTTTACGACATGCTCGGGGAGAGAAGCAGCTGGACGCATTCTATGTTGTTTCTGTGCTCCCAGTCCAGCAGAGAAGTTAAGTTACTGAGTGATATTATTGGTGATTTATTTTTTGGTTAGGTAGGTACTAGCTTTGGTTTGCTTTAGTTGAGTTGTGCGATTCACATGACAATTTCTGCCGTGTGATATCGGCTGTGGCCAGCGGTTAGTGTTGCCCAAATGCAAGAACAAGACGAGACTTAGCCAGTCTTGGTCTTGGTCTTGCGCCAATATACCTGGTCTTGGTCTTGGTCTTGGTCTTGCGCTCCCAGTCTTGGTCTTGGTCTTGGTCTTGCAGCAAGAGTCTTGCAAGTCTTGCAATTACCTATTAGTCTATTACTATTTATTAAAGTTTACTTTAAATCTTAGAAAAACGTATTAGAATTGGAACATTGTGAGCTTGAATTAACATAGCCATAGTAAAGATCAAGCAGATTAATAAATAACTGAAGATTTGATAAGAAATTCGAAAATGTCGTTTTCCATGGAAGTAACTGTTTCTTAATAAACATTTATGATTTATAAGCTTACATTTGCTAAAACATGTAAAAAAACAAATTAATTACAATAACTTGACTGTATTTTAAAGAACAATACTTATCTGTCTAGAAAGAGATTGAACCCTCAACTTATAAGAAATTTAATAAAAGAGTTTTACGATTTATCATTTATTTGAATAAAAAATAAAATACAACACAAATCAACAGCTTTATCATTAGGTTATGATACTTTTTATAATTTTTTTTGACCAAGAATTAATACAAAGTAACCATCTGGCTGACTCATCACTTAACCTATTTCTATGTTTTCTAATTACTAATGAGTCAAATGTTATGATTTCGGCGTGGCGGCAACGATTGTTTTAGATTTCAAAAGAAGCCGCCGGCGCGTGTATCATAACCATGTACTTCCGAAAAGCGGCAAATTTCTTTGAGAAGTAAGTACAAAACCTTTGATGCCGCATTATCAAAGTGCCGATGGTTAAAACATAACTATGCATGCACTCAGTTTGATTTTAATAGATATTTTTTTATTCGCTATGTTTATGGTATTAGTCGTAATGCGCATAGGTCCAGTTTTTCATATTCTTTGATACAGTTTTTTGCGTCTCATAGAATTCCTAAGCGTACCTACCTATACACCGAACTGTTACACCTAACTACTCAGTGAAATAGCGCTAAGTCCTAGCTGCAAGACGCAAGAGTCTTGCAGGCTATGTCTTGTTCTTGCTCAAGTCTTGCACGGTCAGTCTTGGTCTTGGTCTTGCTAAAAATACGCGGTCTTGTTCTTGGTCTTGGTCTTGCAAAAACGCAAGAACAAGACCAAGACTGCAAGACCAAGACTGAATTTGGGCAACACTACCAGCGGTATTTCCGAACCGATACGATATAGGGACCTTCAAGAAACGAGCTTACTTCTACCTCTGATGTCCGATACGATATAGGGACCTTCAAGAAACGAGCTTACTTCTACCTCTGATGTCCGATACGATATAGGGACCTTCAAGAAACGAGCCTACTTCTACCTCTGATGTCCGATACGATATAGGGACCTTCAAGAAACGAGCTTACTTCTACCTCTGATGTTGAAGATGGTGATCGCTTACCATTAGGTGAGCTACTTGCTCGTTTTCCCCCTCTTCCACAAAAAAAAGATATTTTAGAAGAATTTTCGCTATGAGAAAAACAGGTTGAATACTGTATCCCGCGGGTCACGAGAAAAAACTTTTTACAGAATATGATCATCCTACTAAAGTTAAAGCCCGGTCATGTGCGAGTCAAATTTGCACACGAAGGGTTCTATACTATCGTACATGTACATAGGTGTTTCTTTTGTAGGGCCCCATTTTATTTATTATTTGATTTTATTATTTACTTTTATAGCGGCAATAGAAATACACTCTGTGAAAATTTCAATTCTCTACCTACTACGGTTCACGAGATACAGCCCGCTGATAGACGGACGGACGGACGGACGTACAGCGGTGGGTTAGTAGTAGGGTCCCGTTGGCACCCTTCGGGTACAGAACCCTAAAAACTAAATATCCACTAAGACTTCACATAAACGAATAGTAAGATTTATATCTTGTATCATAAGGTACCTACAGTCTACTTAGGGAACGAATTGGTTTATGTACTTGACTGACTACTATATTCCACCCTATTGGCAAATGTCCAATCCATGTTTTTATTTTGTTTCAAATGAAGAAAGTTATTTTATTTGTCCTTCTAAAACATAAATTAAGTTTACACTCCGCGAAGTTTACAAAGAAATGAATAAAATCATTCACTAGAAAATTAAAAACAAAGTTAAAAGTTTTGTTATTTTTTTTATTTCTTTTGTTATGGCATCTTTGGAACTGTAACATGATTATTTTCGTAAATGAAATTGTTTTCTGACTTCATGTTTTTGTTTTTTAAAACATAAGGTACCTATGTTTGCATCACTAAAGTTTTTGACGAATATTAATTGTCTATTTATGTTTGGAAAGTTATTTTTTTCGGCTCTCGATAAAAAAATTAACTCCAAAACCAAACATGAAAGTCTAATACTGTATCTCGCAACTTCAAAGGGCGATGTCGTAAATTAATTTTTCATTGGGCAACACCGAGGCAAGGTTAACGACCTCCTGAATAAACCGGCCCAATCTATAGTAAAAATATGCAGAATGTATATTTTTTGCGATGGGTGGGATTGTACTTTTGTCTATAAATTAATTTCAATTATTTATCAAAACCTTTTCGTCTCTAGACCGTCAAAGACTGTTTTGTATTTTTTGTATTTCTGAAATGAAGGCTTTCAAGCAACTTTCTAAAAATAAATTAAATACATTTCTTTATATAATGCCTTTAACAATAGACACCGCAAAAATGCTTTTAAGTCCCAGTGTTGCTGAAAAGAAAATAATAATGTGTTTATGCCAAATGTTGCCCGCTTATTGTGGTTTTTGTAAGCTCCCCAACAAAAGTCGGGTGGGTTTTTAAAAAGCGTACCTTATTAAATGTGAATATTTTTACACATTCTTGTACTCAAAGGTTTTACTTTCAGTAGGTAACATTTTAAATGTAACCGTGTTACTTTACTTACATAGATGAAAAAACTGGCAATATCATAGGTCTATTCTGTATAATATAACAAAACACAAAAAATAATGGACCTATCAGATGGGTCATATCTACTATTTTATACTTCCTTGTTATTGTTACCACAAAACAGTCGGAAAGATCACGTCCAAAAGTAAGCTCCAATGACATCATAACGCGAAAGATACGGCACTTCAACACAGCATCCGAATAGCCTTCTTACCCAAAAAAAATCTGTGTTTGATTTACAATCGTACTCTCCTTTGAGAATGCCATAAAATAGACCGCTGTCACAGCCAAGCTGCGGGGAAATCGGCTGATAATGCTTTACAAATATTTGGTGTGCCGAGTGGCACATCTTTATAAGATTTACGACAGTTATGTGATACGCTTCGTTTCCTCAGCTTGGTTTTTAGGGTTCCGTATCCGAAGGGTGCCGAATGGGACCCTATTACTAAGCCTCCGCTGTCCGTCAGGCGTCCGTTCGCCCGCCCGCTGTCTGCGGGCTATGTTTTATGAACTGTAATGGGTAGAGTTTAATTTTTCACAAAGTGTGTAACTATTTCTATTGCACTATTACAACAAAATAATAAAAATGAAATAAAAGAGGGCTCTATACAAAAAAGTTTTTTTACGTTCGTAATCAATATACCTATTTAAAAAGTACATAGAGCAAAAGTCATTAAGAAATATATATAGAAAGAAAGAATGAAACTACTTGTCTGGTTCACAAATATAAAAAGTTAAATAAAATTACATTGTTATAAAACAAAAAGTAATAAAATTGTGAGCCAAAAAGGACACCACTGCTCTTCCGTGGCACCTTTCCTCAGAGTACGTCACTGGCCGGAAACGATGGTACGGAATCCTTCATGTGTGATTTTGACTCGCACTTGACCGGTTTTATTTTTCGTAAGTAAAATTGGGTCTGCTCGAATGTATTAAGACAGATTGCCGGGAAATTGTGCCAAATACGCTGCATAATGAAGTGTCTTTTAAAAGCCTTTGTGTACGGCTCACGCAAAAAACGAATAAAACAGTTGAAAGATTTTTATCATTGTTCTGTACTTAGTACTATTAAGTATTCTGTATCAGTACTTAAAAATTAAACAGTTCTTTCACTCGCTTCTATAAAGAGTTAACGTCAATTTTGTAAAAACAGTTTTTCAAATATTAAAAAATTTGACAGTGACCGATGTCAGAAATTCTCTTTTATACGAAGTTTAAAATATTCTTTACAAGCCATTAGCTGTTGCCCGCGACTTCGTACGCGTTAGATTACTAAACTACGGAAAATCCTAATTGTATCAGCCATCTGGTTCCCATAGTACAAGCTTTGCTTAGTTTGGGGCAAGATGGCGCTGTGTGAAATGTCCACAAATTATTATTTATATTGAATAGGAAAACACTGTACAACACGTCGTTACAAACATGGAATCTATAAACATTCAATAGGCTATCCTCACGGTCTCGGGATAAATAAACTAGGAACTGACAGATGCCGATTAGATCTACCGAGAGCACGTAGTATATTGGATAAACGTCAAACTTGACGTATGGTTGCGTAGTACTGCGTCTCGCCAGTAGTTATAGTTTGGTCTAAGATAATACTCTTGACGGAAAATAATCTTTTGAAGCAAAGTTTAAGACTGACTCCGGAATACTCAAACGCATCTCAGAGTTGAGCACGTCTCAAGTGACGAGTTTTTGACAGTTTTTCCTCAAAAACCGTGACTTGAGATGTGCTCAACTCTGAGTCACGTTTGAGTATTCTGGGGTGAGTTTATACACTTTATACGGATCGTCATAAACATGATTATGAAGTTATCATCTATCTATATATATAAAAATATATTGCTGTCCGTTTGTCTCACTAAAACTCGAGGCTGGGCCGATTTAGCTGATTTTCGTTTTGAAATGTTTGTTGTAGTCCAGGGAAGGTTTAAACGGTGAAAATACATAGTACATGTACCGGGTACCACGCGAGTAAAGCCGCGGGCAGCAGCTAGTTTTTCAATAAAATAGCCAAGAATGGTTTCCTGCCTGTATCTCCCACAGTTGGTCGCGTTACGACTTCAACGTTGATCTTTTGACCTTTCTAAATGATTCTAGTGATTTCAATGAATGAAATACTTTTAAATGATGTCATAAAAAAGCAAAGCAGTTCTGTCAACTTCAAAATCACGTCAATCAAGTCACTTGGTTCGGTTATGAAATGGAGTTAGGTGGAGATACCGAACTCGGTTTGACAAATATGTTTCGACCTTAAGCGGTGTCCTACGTGAGCGATCTTGACACGAACGCAAAGCGGCGCGTCGCGAAACAATTAATCGGTACCTTTTGAAGTGGTATAGGCGATAAATGCACTTGGGAGTGCTTCGTGGCGCTGCATGCAACGAAGCCTGATCGCATTGGCTTTGTTTCGTGCCGCGCCGCGATAAATGATTAATGATAAATAACATTTATTTGCACGAACACAATGTGACAAAATAATATGGTCTTAAATACATCAGTCCAATCTATGTCCTACCAAAATCATTGGCATGTAAATATGTTAGTCCTAATTAAATGTTATGTTGTAATCATTTTTTAAGAATGTCAAGTTTTAGAATGTCAAAGTATAAAAATATAATTTAGTGTCCAGAACTGTTTAAATATTCGTCGATGGAGAAAAAACATTTGTCAAAAAGCCAATTTTTCAATTTTTTGCCATACTAATGAAGTTTTAAATCTTTAAGGTTGCGATTGCAACGCTGCAATTGTCTTGTCATTTTCGCGCGATCTGGATGCGGTGCGGTAATGTTTTTGGTTTGGCAGTAGTGTGGTGCAGGTCGATTCGCAAAGACTTAGGATAAAGCCGTCGCTAGGCACTGAATTCGCGTGTCATCGCAACGGATCGCTCCGCAATCGCGTTCGCTTTGAATCGCCTACGTAAGACGTTGCATAACAGCGCATGTTTATCTTGGAGTATACTGAGTAGTACCTTTATTTGAGTTAATATACTTGTATAATGGTTTAAGTTTCGTGGGGTAAGCTACCCATGCGTAGCACAATGCTACGAGGCTTCTACGATTCTATTCGAACACAAAACGATTTGAGTAGGACGGGACTATCTCGTAGCGGCAGCTACGTTTAATGAGAATAGGTAAATGCGAAAGTTCGTGAGCTGTTTCGATGTTTGTTTGATGCGACATTATGAATATTATCTACAAGCGCGGTAGACTTTCATCCAGATCTTCGAGTATTTGGTTGTTTTTAGTCTGCATGTTTTGCAAATATTTCTTGCAGGACATGCAAACATTTCTTTGTATCTGGGTGTTCTGGTACCATGGTAGTTGAAGTTTCTGATAATCATGATACAAGGAATCGTATCGTGGGGTTGTGAGACTCGTCATGTTCTCCCTGCTATCCCACGTGAGGTCGCCACGACATGTTTTTGCCAGCCGTCATTTCATTATTCACTTTCTTACGTCATCGTGACTGCAATCAATCCATATCTTCTCTGGTTTACCTCTACGTGGGGTGTTGTGACTAATTCTTTGGTTGTTATAATTGAAAGATCAAAGAAACACCTCTTAAATCCTTTGTAATAACTGTTTAATCCTTTTCCTTAGATATCAACAATTCACAAATAATAATCCAACCAAACTAAACTACCTTCGTCTCGCTTCGTACCCAGTGTCGCCATCTCGGAATGAGCGGCTGAATTATCTGTTTTATCAACAATTGCTAATCAACTTAATTTTGTTATTAGGTACTCCTTACATATCTTCTATTATAACTATTTAATTAGCCGTTCATTCCTTACAATTTTATACAATTTTAATAAACATTATAATAACAATCTAACAGCTCGTCCATCCTGATAAATGTTCACGTCCTCGTGAAAACTTATCAGAATTTGCTTAACTTCATGAACTTATGAAATAATTTGACTAGGTACTAGTACATAAACAATACTCCGTACTTAGTTACATAACTAACTTATTATTTACACATAAAACAACTTTGAAATCGAACAATATTACAATCATCTATTTAATCAGCAATCAATATAAAACACTATAGAACAAAAATGTGAAATACTTTATACTTCAAATAAAAGAACACCCGCACATTATAAATACTTCGGGGCTTAAAATAATAGCGCACTTTGCGTATGTACAGCACACTTTGTGTTTAAATAATAGCGCACTTTGCGTATGTACGTTTAAATAATAGCGCACTTTGCGCAGAGCACACTTTGTGCTTAAATAATAGCGCACTTTGCGCCCAGCACACTTTGCGCTTAAATTAATGGCGCACTTTGCGCTTAAATTAATGGCGCACTTTGCGCTTGGCACACTTTGTGCTCTAATCAATTGCACACTATGTTCTTAAATCAATTATTGCATTAAAATTATAGCCTACTTTGTGATCATATTGACTACGCACTTTGCGCTCTTCAGTTTAAAGTATAGCCTAACGGCACACCCTGTTTGTAATTATAATCTTCAATCAGCTACTATTATGAACTCTACAAATTATAAATATTTTATAATAAATTACGCAATGGTACGCCATTATGGTTTTAAAACAACAAGCTCTAAATTTAAATAATCATAGTTAACATCTGATAAATCATTAGGTATTTAGTTATTTAAGAGATCGTTATTATTGTTAACCTCGTCGTCAGTACTATCTGAAGTAATATCATTATCTTTTTCATTAAAGCAAGTCCAAGGAAATATTTTATCAACTGCAAAAACTCCAGTATAACTACTTCTTCCTTTTTTTGTTATAGGCGTGTCGATAACTTCATATCTATCGTTGCCTAATATCTTAATAACTTTATACGGCCCTGATAGTTTAGGCAATAGTTTCCTACTTTTACCTACTGTATGACTTGTTCTTTCTACTCTTACTAGATCTCCTATATTATATTTTCTTGCTTCTTTTCTTTTCCGGTCAAATCTACGTTTTTGCATTTCTTGTGATTTATTTATAAACCTATCTACCTCTGATCGAATGTGAGTCAGATTTTCAGCTGGAGTCACATTATTTTCTTTACCTTGATTATTATTTACTTCGGGGTCATCTACGCAGCTAGTGTGAGTATTATTGTTGATATTTGACCGATTGTCCTCAACAACATCGCCTAAAGAACACATATCCACAAGATCAGGACCATTATTCCCTATGACAACTGACGAATTATCTACTTCTTGACTAAATTGCGTAATCTCATTTTGCACAGGGCTACCATTATTTATAAGAATATCTGACTGGATTTCTGGTATAATTTGACCTTCATAAGTGTTAGTAAGCTTAAGTCCAAATAATACTTCTGACGGGGATTTCCCAGTACCCTTGTTAATTGTATTATTTAATCCCCATTGTACCTGTAATAACCTATCATCCCACAATCTCTCATCATGACCATGATTTTGTGCAGCAATTGAGTCCAATATGGTACGATTGTACCTCTCCACTTGACCATTTGCTCGTGGAGAGGCTACTGCATTCTGTATATGCCTAATCCCTAGTTCTTGTACAAACGATTTGAACTTGGAGCTTGTAAACGAGGTACCCCTATCACTAATTAGACGAACACATAACCCAAAAGTACCAAAGTAATCTTTTAATATTGTTATAGTAGTTGTAGTTTTAGTGTTTTTAACAGCTTTTAATACAATAAATTTTGTATAAGCATCAATGATTACTAAAATGTATGAATTTTTACGTTTACTAGCCACAAAAGGTCCTACGTGATCTACATGAATAGTGTGAAAAGGTGTCGCAACTTTGGGTATCGAATGAAGAAATCCCTCCTTTTTACCTGCTGGAACCTTGTTATGTGCACACTCAAGACATGCATTTACATATTTCTTTACGAACTTACGCATGCGCGAAAACCAATAATGTTCTTTAATTCTATCATAAGTCTTTTCGAATCCAAAGTGTCCTATCTGATCGTGATTTTTTTGTAAGATCTGCCACCTGCATCCCTTTGGTACGACCCACCTTAAGCCTTCATCAGTATTCCTATAAACTCGATCTCTTTTAATGACGAAATTTTTTCGAATCTCGACTATGTCGTCATATTTCGAGTTAGATAGAATATCTTTGATGCGCTTTAATTCAGAGTCGTTCTCTTGAACTGTGGCTAGCCAGTCACTATCAATATTCATGATGTCATGCAATTCAACTGCTTCAATGATACCTACTTCATCATTAACAGGATTTCCGCTTAAAGCGTCTACATGGACCATTTTATCACCAGATCTGTACAGAATATTACAATCGAATTCTTGGATTAAGCTCCACCATCTAGCTACCCGAGGAATCATGTCCCGTTTAAAGAAAGTTGCCCTCAAGGAACTGCAATCAGTCACGACAGTGAAACTTAATCCAAGAACATATGCTCGAAATTTTGTTAGTGACGCTATAACGGCAAGAGTCTCCAACTCGTATGAAGAAAAGTGAGACTCCTCCGGAGAAGTCTGCCTACTATAGTAAGCAACTGGCCTAAACGTAGTATCAACCTGTTTTTGCATCAAAACTCCTCCTACGCCATGTTTACTTGCATCAGTATGAATCTGAGTTTCTGCTGTTGGATCGTATAGTGCCAGTACGGGCTTCGATGACAAAACATGTTTGATTTGTTCAAAACTACGTTGCTGATCTATTCCCCATACCCAAACGGCATTCTTCTTTAATAGTTTTGTCAAAGGTCGAGCAAGTTCAGCAAATCCTTTGATGAAACGTCTAAAAAAACTAGCTAGGCCTATAATTTGCCTCACGTTATGTACATCTTTTGGTGTAGGAAAATTATTAACAGCGTCTACTTTTCTCGACCCTGGCTTTATCCCGTCACCTGATACCTCAAAACCCAAGTAATCAACTTCTTGTTTGAAAAAATAACATTTCTGTGGTTTTAGGGTCAAACCGGCTTTTCTTAACTTATCGAATACACATCGAAGCCTCTCTATGCCCTGATCGAAATTTTTAGATGGTACTAGAATATCGTCCATATAAGCAAGAGCTGTATCAAACCTAGCATTACCTAAAACCATGTTAATCGTCTTTTGAAAGACCGCTGGCGCATTTGCTAACCCAAACGGCATACGATTAAACTCGAATTGACCATCTGGGGTTACAAAAGCGGTTCTGGGCTTAGATTCCTCACTCATTGGGATCTGGTAATACCCGGACGCTAAATCTAGAGCATTAAAATAAATACTACCCGAGAGACGGTCAATTTGATCTTCTAAGCGTGGAATTGGATAGTGATGCTTTTCTGTCTTTCTATTTAAAGCGCGGTAGTCCACACATAAACGTTTATCTCCTGTTTTCTTTTTTACTAATATTACTGGTGACGCGTAAGGCGAGGTAGATTCTCTGATTATTCCATGGCTCATCAAATCATCTATCATTAACCTAACATCGGCTCTTTCCGTATAACTAAGTCGGTATGGACGGTATACAACCGGTGTAGAATCTTTTAACTCTATATCCATGCTGGTAATATTAGTGCAGCCTAATTCAGATAAACTAGTAGCAAAACAGTCCCTGTATTCATTAATTAAATCTATCAGCTGCCCTTTTTCTTTTTCATTTAGATTACTACCAATATTTAACTCACTTAACTCAAAAAGCCTGTTCTCCATACATATTTTATTAACATTAAAACATTTAGGTTCAAACTCCATACAAGTATACCCCCGAGTTATAATTTCCTTCTCTCTAAACTCAACATAATTACCCTGTTCGTTCGCAATACTTATATAACCCATACCATTTTTCAATTTAATAGTTCCACCCCTGACTTTGTATTTGACTCTTTGGCTGTTTTCGATGTATATATTACCAGTAAAACTGTTATCAGCACAGACTTTAACCGATACACTACCGTATATTTTGACTAAACCACTCGCTCGCAAAACTACTCGTGTTTCCTTCAGTGATAACTTCGATGCAATAATTAACTGTTTGTCGTCTTTGTAGATTTCTATATGCGACTGTTCAGTAACTGTTTGACCGACTAATACCTCATAATTCAAGTAACGATCTGGCACAATGACTAATTCAACATTTACGCTCATTTTATCAATCGTTAAATCAACTGTACATATCCCTATTGATTGAATGATCGAGTTTCCAAAACCCCGCAAATGTGGTAACTCCGCGTAGCTCCAGTCATTAACGTCAACTAATTTTCTTGCAACCGACTCTTGGATTAGCGAACACTGACTACCTAAATCAACGTAAGCATTTATTTCTAAACCGTTAATTTTAACAATTTTTCTAAACTTATTATCCATAATGTTCTTGTCACCATCTAGTCATAATGTCTTTACGTCTAAATTACCTTTCCACACTTCTTTCGTGCAGTTTGGATCATCGTGTCCAAATCTTTTGCACTTTTGACATTTGACTATAGGTTTTTTACAACTTGTCACAGCGTGTCCTAATTCGTGGCAGTTAAAACATTTTATTTGCCTATTCGAATCATACTTTTGTGGTTTACGCAATAGATCAGTCGTTGGGCGAACCATTTTCTTATTATTTCTATCAAACCTCTCATGTTTAACACTCTTAAGGTACCCTAACAACTTATCAGCGTCCTCAAACCCAACAGCCTCTGCACCATACCTGACAGACCGATCTTCTATACCATAAACTACACAATCTATAGCATGTCTACCAGTAATACCACATCGATTTAATAAAATTAATTTTTCATAGTAGTATTCTTCTAAATCTTCACCAAACTTTGCTTTTCTCTCTAACATTTCAGACAAGAGGCGGCCATAATTTTCATACACAGGAAATGCTGATTTTAATTTTTCTTGCCAAACATCCCATGTATGCATGACTGACGGTTGACCCTCATACCATCGTTTAGCTGTTCCCGTCAGTTTTGGTAAAGCATAATGGGCCGTTTGTTTACTGTCCCAACCGTAAATCTCCGCACATTCATTCACTTTATTTAACCATGTTATTATTGTCTGATTTTTAACTTTGGGATCAAACTCAGGTACCACATTGACTGCTGAAAATTTGTCTTTACTTGGAGGATTTACGGTTGTGAAAGCTTGCAATGCCTTTTGTAAAGTATCGATTATATTCATATTGTTTGCACTTATTTGATTGGGGGTAGATTGTGTTAATGATTCCGCTGGACAAGCAACATGTTCGGGCTGAGGCATGTCTAAGCCACTAGTTGGGGGCGGTACACCTACGCTAGCTGCGAGCATGTTGCTTCGTTCTAAGCTACTGACATTTTTCTTTTGAGTAACGTCTGATGAAGCTAAACATTCAACATTACTTAGATCTATGTCACGAGAATGATGACGAGGGGACATAGTGTTTGGACATACCTTAGAACGCTTAGAACGCTTACTACAAAGTGACTGATGTCTGCTCCGTGAACGACTTCTACCTCGAGAATACACCTCCGCTCGAGATCGCTGTGCGCTGCGCAGCCGAGATTCGTCACGTCGCCGACGTCTTCTGTCTCTTAAGCGGGAATCGGACCTTGAACGCGATCGCCGCTCGCGCGTATGCCCCGAAGACACACGTGGTCTGCTGCTGCGGGAACGGGAACGCCTGTTTCGTGTACGGGACCCATGTCTCGTAGTTGATCGTGACCGAGGCCGCGATCGCCGTGGTGTCATCTCTTTGGGCATTGAAACAATTGACAATACCCCAATCTGTGTACATAACAAAATAAAGTTAAACGTAAAGAAAATATTTGATAAATAATGTTTTAAGAAATTATCAAATCATAAATCAATAATTAAATAGCATCATGGTACCAACACCCAGACTCTGAAGAGAATATTTGCAGACATTTCTCCCGCAGCGGGATTCGAACCCACTGCGGTTGTCACCGTAATATGAAACATCTAGGTAATACATTACCTAATTATCACTATTTCGTTTCAATGAACTTATTTTATTACTTCCGTTGAGTGGATTGGATAGACGTAGTAATTTAATTTATTATTTTTCTGAGAAGTATTTGCTCGAATCGGAATCAGTAGGTACCACATTATTCGTAAAATATAAAAACCAACATATTTATCATTATTTCCATAATAATATCAACACGCGCACAAACACACACACACACTAATTAAATAAATACTCAAATTACAGTTTTGAGACTCACCTTTTTTTTCACTTTTAATTATTACAAACCAATACCGAGCAATGGCGCGTTTTCATCCCAATTTCTGAAGTTGAAAGATCAAAGAAACACCTCTTAAATCCTTTGTAATAACTGTTTAATCCTTTTCCTTAGATATCAACAATTCACAAATAATAATCCAACCAAACTAAACTACCTTCGTCTCGCTTCGTACCCAGTGTCGCCATCTCGGAATGAGCGGCTGAATTATCTGTTTTATCAACAATTGCTAATCAACTTAATTTTGTTATTAGGTACTCCTTACATATCTTCTATTATAACTATTTAATTAGCCGTTCATTCCTTACAATTTTATACAATTTTAATAAACATTATAATAACAATCTAACATAATGAACGTAGCTCGCTAATACTATGTTTTAAGTCGACCTTTTTTTAACAATATGGCCCGGCGCCCATTATCGGCACAGCGCGGCATATCTAAGGACGCCTTGGCATGCCTAAAGACGCCTCAGCATGCTTAAAGACGCCACGGCATGGATAAGGACGCCTCGGCATGCCTAAGGACGCCTAGTCATGCCTAAAGTCACCTCGGTATGCCTATGGACGCCTTGGCAGTCTTCGAGTTGCTTCAGCAGAGTAGCCCGGCGCCCACTATCGGCACGCCTCGGCATGCCTAAGGACGCCTCTGAATGGATAAGGAAGCCTAGTCATGCCTAAAGTCGCCTAGGCATGCCTAAAGACGCTTTAAGATCCCTTGGTATGCTGTGCTGATAGTGTGCGCCGGTCCTAAAACTACATATACCCCTTATAACTTACACCACGCCGACAATTACCCAGAGTGCGATAATGTTGCATCAGATGCAAGCAATCACGGGGGACCGGCTGCAGTAATTAGCACATCAAATTCGTTGTAAGTGTAGGCACCGGGAAATTATAGCCGGTAGCCGGTTTTACTATGGAGTACCAAATACATACCCTGATAAAAAGTAGCGTATTATGTTATTTTAGCACTCGTACTATGTATATTCCAAGTTTGATTTCAATCCGGCCAGCCGTTGCGGCGTGAATGAGGCACAAATATACGAGGCGCTCTGATTAAAACAATTGTAATCGGTGTACTTTGCAGAACTATGTTAGTGATCCACAAATAGGTGATCTCCAAATCAGCGCACTCCATGGAATACCTCAAATATATTCGACACCCAAAGGTTTTATTCTAACTATTACTCCTTTATCTACAAAATAATATTTACAGGTTTCTACAATAGCTAGGTACCAATCAGATTTAAATTAAAAGCATCAAATTAATGCAAATTTCTGAGAGCTCAAATTAAAACTAAGTTACAGTTGGAAATGGAGAAACGGAAAATACTGACCCGCTTTCACGACAGGACAATGCTTTCCACTGAACTAAATTACTTTTGCGAGGACAAAATATTTTTTCAGCGATAACTAAGACCCTTTACCATCTATAGTAGACGATTTATACAGCGTCAAACGGGACGCTGTAGTGATACTTGGTAGTTTATCTAGAGGTTTTTGTGAAATGATTTTTTAACAATAACAAATACTTACAAAAACTTTTTTTCATCTCCACATTAATAAAGCTCTAAATTTATTATAATCAAAATATTGAATTAATAAAATATTGAACATATTTGTTTTTTACTTACTACGTAAATATATTAACGGAGCGTAAGTAGAATTACCTATGTATATATCTCATACACACAACACCTGTGAAGCGCTCGTGGCGTAGCTTGCTTAGACATTCTTGATTGATCGTTGAAGTTAAGCAACGTTGTCGTCATAATTTGAATGGGTGACAGCAAATGGCATATGAGCTGAGCGCTTCCGTGCTTCGGAGGGCACGTTAAATTAACGGTTCCGGCTTTAAGTCGCTAAGCCATGACGGAGGAGTTTAGGCGGCCTAAAAACTCCGTCACAAGAGTTGGCCACTAGCTCATACAAACTTACTTTATAATACAACTTGGCACGAAAGTATGAAAATAAAACGGCATTCAAACAAAACATTACACTTTTTAGCTGTGCCCGTTTGTTGGCCTTTTGCAACTCAAACGTTTTCAAGTTTACACGATCCGCCGGTTTTTTCCGTTCCGATCCGGCTTTGGCCAATTCAAAAAGGGACAAGACATAATACCAGTACCGGGCAGTCGAGGCACAGAGGACGGCATAGTAGTGCATAGAACTTTCACTCCTATGAAAGTAAAACGCAAATCTCGACGTGGCTTAGGGTCGCCGCACACGGGCCTCCGGCCACAAGCACAAAACGCGGCCACAGGCATATATCCTGTAGTTTTCGTACATTTTATATGGATTCGCCGCACACGGTTGACGCCAGTAGCCGCCACACGCTATAAATCGACGGTGCTTGCTTCTTGTGGATACAAAATGCCGCCACTCGCCACTCGCTCGATTCCTCACCCCTCTCTTCTCTCCTCCTCTACCTCAGTTAGCCTGTTCGAGTCGCGCGCTTCAGCTACTTTTGTGGCCGCTTCTAGCTTCTCTTGGTGGCGTTTGTGGCTGTCGCGTGTGGCCCGTGTGCGGCGACCTTTATGTATTTGAGCCTATTAGGGCTGAGACCCTAGGTATGTGGGGTACTTTCATAATTCTTTCAGGGCGTCTGGTCGAAGCGATGCGCGATCTTATAGCTGGTTCTTATTGCCATTTAACGTGGCGATGCGGCCAGCGTCCTGGGAACAGATGAGCTATCAGGTGAGCTATACATAGACCGTTTGCAACGGCCTTTAGATAGCCCGACAGTTTCATTTGTATTTTGTAAATCATATTTGTATTAGTTGTAAGTTTATATCCGTTAATAAAGACACATTTTATTTATCCTATGTGAATGAATAAACAGAAATAAACTTACAACTAATACAAATCACCTTACAACTAATTATTAGCCTATTCTTATTAGCCTATTCTGTGGATAGTTGCTCTGTCCATCGAAATAAATGTAAGTTTTTATCAGCCATCCTTTCTACTGGCGGTTACTTCTTTAAGACTTCGTAGATTTCGGCAAGAATAGACGTTAGTGAAGTATGTGACCAGTGGTGGCCAGCTTCTTTTGATTTATCGTAGAATTATTTATGAATTTCCACGGACATAGCTTTTGTGTCGATTTGAAATGCGTATTCAGATTTTATAGTGTACATTCATATTTATTACTGCTGGCCGCGACTTCGAGTAATTTTTTTTTGATGCTATCTCTCGTACCTATAACAGACAATTTGTTCGTTTGAATGTTTATCTCTCCATAATCCTAAGGTTGGGCACTGGAAAATGCGACACAATTTTTACTATAGCATTTTCCAGTGTCACATTTATATCATGCACATTATGTACAAACTTCAAATAAATAAATAAAATTAAAAAAAAAATGTTACTTTAGCATTTATGAAATTACGAGTATGGATTGATCTTGGATATTGGTCAAGTAATGTCTTTCAAACATTGGAAAGTATTTATACTTAGCTAAAAAGATGCAAGCAATATTGAGTCCTAATTCGGTTAAACAAGGTTAAATTTACATTGAAACCCGATTTGCAGAGCCCGAAACTAGGGAGTGAACGATGTTAATCGGATCTATTTAGGAGTATTTCTGTGCTAGTTGAAAGGGATTCCAAGTCGATTCGGTTTGATTTTTTACTTTTTTTGTGAGCTTACTGAACTGGTTAATCTGTTAGTTTTCATTGAGGAATCTTTTTACTATGGAAATATCCAACTTAGTAAATTGCTTACACGGTGTATTAAAACCTAATGGAATCTTTTTACACCTGCAGTCTATGGGTCAAGTGCACTAGGCGAAACTGGGATGCCCTGCGAGTCCAATATAATAATGGGTTCAGGATTCTGATGGGGCTGCCACGCTTCTGTAGTGCGTCAGGCATGTTTGCGGAAGCCCGCGTCGATGATTTTTACGCGATAATACGCAAAAGAACATCGTCCTTGATGCGGCGGGTGCGGGGCAGCTCCAACAGTTTCCTGCGGCTTATAGGAGGAAGGCTGGACGTAGACTGTGCCTTCATGGAGCAATGGACGAAAGTGCACACTATGCACTCTTGATCCGGCGCGATAGGTAAGATTTAATTTAATTTAATTAATATTATTATTATTATTATAAGGATGAAATATGGCTTGATATGTATGGCTGAAATAAAATGATTTTAATTTAATTTAATTTAATTTAATGGAACCTGACTTTGTTCGCGATGAGTATATTTTTCATACAAACTTCATCTTTAGAAATAATTTCGGAAATTCTTTTACAGTGCACCCCTATATTATAATAAGAGGAATATATTCTTCAAGTTTTATGTTTTTAGGACTTGAAGTAGGCTCGTTATATTCACAGAAGTTCCATTGGCTAGTAACATGATACAACTAGCGTGTTTATTAAATAGGCAAAACTTGTTTTAGTACCTGATTTCAAGGAATATATATGTTATGTCTAAGTTTGAGTAAATAGGTTAAATCCCGTTGGTAGAATGAGTTTATCACAATCGCCTTTACAAAAAAAAAGAAAATAAACTGAACAGAGCAAGTAACTGTCACTGACAGTTGCTGATGTTAATCAAAATATTCTACCGGTCAGTGTGTGTTTGGAATCGAATTATAAAAGAAATTAATAAGATCTGTGGTATAAGAAAAGAGGGCGACAGAATGATTTTGGGAACATCCTGCGTCGTAGTGTTCAAAATGTTTGCAAATTGAAATAAATGAAAATCAGTTAAAAATTACGTTTCAAGTTCACATATATATTTGTCATATCCCTGGTGACACTTAGCCCATTCTACATTTCTTCGAATTCTTAAGCTATTCAGAAATCCGCTTTAATTGTCCCTCTCATTAATTACATCTGAGATTGCTCCGCTATTAGAAATGTAAAACAGCGGACATAATGAGTTTCTGGCCGAATCCATCTGGTTCAAGCGTTCATTAGCTTCGATGGTAATCCAGGCTTTTGTTGTGCGGAATTCGTTCGCAGTGATTTTTTGGGACGTGGAATATAAAAATATATTATTGCTTATTGGACTATTCGCAGTGATAAGTGCATGGACATTTTAGGCGGAGATTGGATCAGTGCCTTCGGCCCCAGTTGCGGCCCGGATACTGAAAAGATTCCCATCGGCCTCAGCAGCAGACGCTCTCTGGATTTAAGACCTGGTGACAGGAAAGTTGGGAAAAAAGTGCCATCGGCCCCTCACTGGTATTACAAGTAAAACGATGCTCATAACATAATGGATTTCGTCTTGTTTAATTATAATTTATAAAATAATTACAGCCAATTAAAGGGCAAACATAGGTAGAAACCCCAAAAGCTGGTCCAACCAGGTGTCTGAACTGCTGGAGATCCCTGGCCAAAAACCGTGGCAGATGGAGGCAAACATAGACCGAGTCCTTGCAGTCCTTGTGTGCTTAATTATTATTTAATGTATCGGACTTTCTCAGAACTAGGAGCATTACAAAAATGCCTACGACCAATGATGAAAGGTCGCGTGGATACGTTAGTTATGGGATTTTAACAGGAAGAGTGTTTGGTGAAAGGAAACTAGTTAGATGCTTTGAAAAGTGACACTTCCGCCTCCAAATTTTCTATACTCCTCGTAGAAAACTCTCCATAGCTTTGAGATTGATTGATTACTCCTCGGATATTTGTAAATGTCTCGTCGAGTTGAATAAACGTCGTGTTTTGAGCTTTCGAATACAGTGCTATTGACTTGCTCCAGAAAAGGGTTTTGTGGTCATTATAAATTGATAAGATTGGATTTATTCTCGATGCTTTAATTTAAAACAGAGCTGTTGTGGCTTACTTTTCTGCCTCTTCCTCAAAGGCTCGTTTCGTACATTTGACACATATTTCAGAACTTTTTAGGTTCGACGACATGCCGGTTTCCTCACGATGTTTTCCTTCACACTTACATTTTTCGAATACAAAAATCCATTGATGGACGACCGGATTTAAACCCACGACATTAGGGTCGGAAGGTAGGCCTTCTAGACCACCGGTGCTCTCAATCGTTAAAATAGTTTCTAACTGGTGTAACATTTTAGAAAGAAAGAATAATATTTCGTTACCTAAACATACATGCAATTTTAAGGCACTGCTTTTTTTTTTTTTTTTATACCACTAACCCCGGAATACTCAAACGCGACTCAGAGTTGAGCACGTCTCAACTCACAGTTTTTTTGACAGTATCTGATGAAATTATGTAAAAAAAATAATCGTCATTTGAGACGTGCTCAACTTTGAGATGCGTTTGAGTATTCGGGGGTAAGCTGGCAAACAAGCATACGATACGGCCCGCCTTTAAAGCGGTTACCGCAGCCTATTGACGTTTGCAACACCAGAGGTATCGCTCACGTGTTGCCGACCAAAATATTTCGACCAAAACGGATAATTCGAACAGCATTCTTCAAAATGTTTTGCTGTTCGATCTTAGTAGCTGTGTGTAAAACATTTATGACCGCCGCATCGAATAAACTTCTGTATTGAATTTAAAGTTCGCGAAGCGCGCTTAACTAAGTAAAACACTAGGGGAACTTTTCTCGTTTTTTTTAACGGAACTCATTTTTGACATATTAAGCAAAGCTTTCGTTGTTTTGATGTGAATGTTTTTGGAGGTTTCTGTGAATTAGGGTAGACTAGAGACTAGTTACGAGTTATAGATTCTTCCAGAAGAATCGAGCGTAAATTATATAATATATTTTAATATTACTTTCCATATTAATTGTGTAAATCACAAGTTTGAACCAAACATATTCAGCTGTTACGGTGTGAGTGGAAGCAAATATACACATTGGCTACACACTTAGTTTTGTATTTATAATTTTATTGTGATTATTACATAGATCATTTGTGAATTAATAAATAAAATAAATATTTGTGGACATTTTACAAAACGCAATCTAGCCCCAAACTAAGCAAAGCTTGTACTTGTAAGCTATGGGAACTAGATGGTTGATAGAATATTTACATACTTTTTTATACGTACTAATAATCATTTGCAGAGCATGCAAGCATTTTTCCCGCGGCAGGAATCGAACCCACGCCTCTTGCGTCTCAGCCGTGCACTCGCCCGCCACGCCACCGAGATCGTCAAATTACATTGAACAACAGCTGCCTACTTACAAAGTCTTAAAGGGAATGAATTTCCTTGAAATCAAAGCCTGTGTTTACTCTACTCATTGGAAAACGCAATACATTTTAACTTGAGCACATGTATTTTTCAACAGATACCTCATGCGATTTTCAACCTTATCCTACAGAAATTTGAGATTCGTTTTGTCCGGAGGATTATTTTGTTTATTGTAGTCTGGAAAGTCAACAATAGGGATTCCTAACGTGGCTTTCTATTGTCATATTGTCCCGGGTGGGTAGGTACTAGATATTATTAAAAATACCAAGGGACAACCCTCGCCAGTCTTCATATAAAGGACATTAAAAATTGTACATAATCTACCCTTATTTTACATAGCTTGACATATTTTTTATTTATGCATGCTTATAGGAAAATTACTTCGAGGGGACCATAAAGCATAGTAGGTATAGGTTTTACAATGTATTTTTAAGGTTCTA
Organism: Scotopteryx bipunctaria; assembly: GCA_949320045.1. Classification (NCBI taxonomy): domain Eukaryota; kingdom Metazoa; phylum Arthropoda; class Insecta; order Lepidoptera; family Geometridae; genus Scotopteryx; species Scotopteryx bipunctaria. The sequence continues at coordinate 9,794,001 of OX439449.1, forward strand.
CAACATGCCGGTTTCCATTATTTATTCTATTTAACTTCACTTAAAGTAAATACTGGCTTACACATAATGATTGTGCCTGAAAACCTTATCAGGTTTGAATAGGCACTCACATTCGTCAAAAATATAAAGGTAAACATTATGACGGCCTCGGTGGCGTGGTGGGCGATTGCTCGACAGAGACGCAGGAGGCGCGGGTTCGATTCCCTATGCGGAAGAAATGTTTACATGTTTCTGTAAATATTTCTTCTGGGTCTGGGTGTTGTGGTACCATGGTACTCGTAGTTTCTGATACCCACGACACAGGGAATCCTAGTGTGGGGTCAGGTGTATGTGACTGTTGGGTGTTATTATTATTCTTATATTATGTTAACTACCTATTGCGAAATCGGACGAGAAGCTAGATATTTATTTATGAACAAAAGTTTACTGTAGGAACAACGATTCTATTCGTGATTCTACCATGATTTAAATGGTTTCAACTGTAAAATCACAATAACAAAGGCCACTAAAAATACCAAGAAAAATAGAGTGTTTTTGAAGTCGTTTAAAAATGGCTAGTTCCAATTTTGTCCACGGACAGTAAAGTTAATGATGCGTTGCTTCTATGGAATGCACCTCTTGGATATTTCTAGAATTACTTTGAAGTCCCCACTAGTAGGGACGTCGTGCTAAAGGCAATAATTGATCTCTCAGGTTCCATCACTAACGATCAAATGGACGTAAATGGAAAATAATCAGATATTTTACCACGAAACTGTTGGGCACCCGTGAAACTTCTGGCAATTTAACGTTTTCTCATTAACGACTATGACGAGACTTGTAATTTGTGGGGTAATCGAGTGGGCTAATAAGCTTTTTAGGGTTCCGTACCCGAAAGGTGCGAACGGGATCCCCTTACTAAGCCTCCGCTGTCCTTCCGTCCGCTATAACAACAAATAATAAAAATAAATTAAATGGGGGAATCATTAAGAAAAAAAAATGTAACGTTCGTAATCAACCAGAGAAAGTAAGCAATACTAGGCGTGGTCAGGAATTGAATGGGATTTTTTATCACTATTTTTGTGTATTTCTTTTTCTAATGACCATACGTTTACTGTTTAATTCTGTACAGAAATAAAAATTAAGAGGTTCCTCATAGGTAAAAGAGACGTGTTTCATTTTGCATATTTGCTTGATTTTATACAAGAAACATTTATGTACATATACGATGGTACGGAACCCTTCGTGTGCGAATTCGACTTGCACTTGACCAGTTTTATCTGTACTTAATGGATAAGGCTGTAAGCCTATGGTTATTACAAGCTGAAGTTTTTCTCAGAGTTAACGTTCATCGTATCATTAAATGTTGAGAACCAGTGTGGTGAAAGAGTTAAGGTTAAAGTGCTCCTCAAAGGCTCTGTTCTGATGACTTAGGTACCTACTGCAGCTACAGTTGATGCCGAGAGTGAAAGTTAAATGCGGAGACAGAAAGTCCAAGTGTAACAACATAGGTACATACGACACGGAACACTGGCTGTATCGAAAGACTAACCCCCGAATACTCAAACGCGACTCAGAGTTGAGCACGTCTCAATTCACGGTTTTTTGTCAGTTTCTGATGAAAATCTGTTAAAAAATCGTCGGTTGAGACGTGCTCAATTTTGAGATGCGTTTGAGTATTCGGGGGTGAGAAACGGAAATCACTCTCATGTCAATCACTTTCCAATACTCAAACATCAATTTCTGATAATGACGTTCATTTAATCTCGTGACCATGAATAATATAACGATTTATTTAAGAGCACTTGACCGTTATTGCACATAAAGGATTTTGCTCACCAAAATCGACGTTAACTCCGTTGTTAGTTAATAAAATGTGTTTTTTCAAAAAGAATGTTGAATATTTATTCTTTCTTTGGTTCTTCAAAATGAAAACACGATAAGAGAAAAAAAACACGGTTAAAATACATGTTTCGCGTATGTTTTGAACTGGATCTAGAGAACCCTTCCATATTTTCAGATGATTTTTACTATGAGAGGTAGGCAATAACTATTTCTTTAGTTGTTGAAACCAGTTTTTTGATTCATTATGTAGTTTTCTAGTAATTAGCAATTATTTGATTTAATGGATTATTGATCATAATATTTTGCACAATCTCACTCTGTCTTTAATTTATACCAAAATCCGTAACGCTATCTGTTTCAATTCGATTCGAAATCGGTCTAGACGCGATCATACACCTCTTAATACGTAGGTGATTGTTAAATCCGATGTAATTTAAGTTAGATCCTGGCTTATACATACACTAGCAACCGCCCGCGGCTTCGCTCACGCGGTACCCAGATAAAAAGTACCCTATGTCCCATTCCAGCACACGTAGGTACCTACTATCCTTATTATTCATTATAATATAGTGTACGCTAAACGATGACTAAAGTATTGCCATCTCTTACCATTTCATAATGACAAACAGTGACAGGGCTAACTTTAAGCAATGGCTAACTTTAGCGAACGAATAGGGTATGTAAGTATATTCCGTAGTTTTTGCGTGAAGAGTAACAAACCTACCTAAATGTAAAAATTAAGAAATTTCGGTGAATTAGTAAAAATTTTGAGAGTTAAGGTAAACTTTTCAAAACGCAACGATAGCGCGTTCTAGAATTTGATCAGAATTAGCAGCGACATCTAGTTATCAGACGTAGAATTACTTCAGAACTCCATGAATAATCCAGATTGGAAACTTATTAGACCAGTAATAATTTATGCTACCTTTCACAGGTGATTTGACATTGACAGTTCCTTTTCCATATGTTTTGTATCATCTATTACTAATCTCTGGTATCGCTGTCATAATATGTCAAAATAAAAGTATTCTATTTTTCATGAAAAACATGCCAAAAATAAATAATTTACAGGTAATTATGACATCAACTAAATGAGAAAAATCGCCTCTTTAATTTGATATAGGTAATGTGCAGTTTTAGACCAAAAATTGATTCCAGGTTTTCATCCCTTTTCACCCCTTTAGAGGTTGAATTTTGAAAAATCCCTTCTTAGTACACCCCTACGTACCAAGGTTTACCTACACTGAAAATTTCAAGTCTCTACGTCCAGCGGTTTAGGCTGTGCGTTGTCTGTCAGTCAGTCAGTCAGTCAGGACAAAGATTCTTATAATATAAGATTAGAATAATACTATAAACCACTTGCTTAGTACATATGTATGAAACATTATATTTACTTATACACACAACCTATATGTAGTTAAATACATACTCTCAGTTTACGATCTATCCACACTATCAATACCCAATTTGATTGACGTCCTGTCTTATTCAATTCCTGCGAGATTGAGGCATGAAATTGCGTTTATTGCCTTGAGGCGGTTGGCGAATCCATCTCGTCTTGATTTAGCTGCAAATGTTGAGCAAATTGCGTATGAGTAGTTAATTTATAAAGTTAGCTTCACACTGTGACTTTAGAGAGTGAATACACCTTGTGATTGGACCCTTATGGGCAATAACATCGCCTTCCGATCCTAATAGTTCGAATCTGATGCATCTATAACTTTTTCTGATTCTGAAAAGACTACTGTGTGCTATATAGTACCTACTCTTAAATGGCGAAGGAGAACATCGTAAGAAAACAATCATGTCGTAGAGTAGGCAAGTAGATAAGATTTAAAACTACCTATTCGAAATTTCAAGTCTGTAGCTCTAGTAATCGCTTAAATGTCGCCATAAAGGTTTCATTTCTAAATTTTGGTTCTAAACCCTACAAAGATGTAAATATCTTGAAATCTAAATATTGACAGTCAATACACAGTCTAAACCCTAGAGTATGAAACTTGGTAGGAATATTCTTTATATGGTATATGTAGTAAGAAAATAATACCTACAACAGCCACAAGTCTCTCACAAAACAGGTTTTGCATAATTTTTTTTAACAACCAAAATTTTATTACAGTAAATTCGGACTTTTGAGAGAGAATAAATAAAGATTTTATTCATAAAAAATCCCTAAATTCAGCTTCAAGAGGATACAGCGAGAATATTAAGTTTGTGCGAATAAAATACTCAACGCAGACAAAGACGTAGGGCGTTCTACTAGTTCTATACAAAACCAGTACAGCATTGATGTGTGCTTATATCCTGCTATTCAGCTCTCAAGTTCCTTCAGACTCGATGCATGCCCTTTCATCGAATAGAAATCGATCCCCATTGACAGCACGCATTCAATAACTTTGAGGGGGTTTTGTTGACAGTAATTGGGTACAGGCTGTTAGCGTTAGTTTGATTTTACATTATTGTGGTGCGTCTTGTGAGAATTTACATACAATTTTGCAATATGCCACGTTTTAGGGTCTTTGACCTAAAACATCTATATCCCAACACAAAAAAGCCAACCGATTTGGTCAAGTCTGTGAAAGCAACGCGACTAGCCTCATGTCTTAGTTTATACCTACAGTCCGATTAAAGAACGGAGTAGTTCAGACCCATATTGAAGTAATAAATACATATCTACATTTAAACACGCTCGTATCCCTAAAGGGGTAGGCAGAGCCACAAGAAAACTAGCAACCACCCTTGATTCAAGAGTCCAAAGATGGATATGTCACTGTTAAAAATTGAAAATACCGTTAGATTATAATCTATCTCGCGAGATTGTAAACCTATTGCCCATTATAGGTTGGTGAGGATACTACTCTTTAGTCCACTTTTACGATATGATAGAGAATAATTAAATTTATAAGTTTTGTACATTTTTGGTGCACCACGTTAGTCAAATGCCAGTTGCAAAGTCAGTTATTCTTAACTCAAATGATGGCTACGAAATTATTTTCTTTGTTTGGACTATTATTTAATATACCAGGATAAACGTATTTACCGAACAAATATTGCATTCCCTTAACCCCAGGTGAACCCTATAAACATTTCAGAATCAACCAACAAAGGCCACCAAAACGCTTCATATTCCGTCACAAACACGGACATCAGAGTGTTTTCGTTGTATTTATATGCGTCATGTACGGACGCGAACAAATAAGCGGCTTACGGGAATACTTTTTACTCTTTTGATTTTTTTAATGAGGGGTTGTTGTACAATAAACATTGTGGTACCCTCTATATGGAATAATGAAGTAGGTACGGTATTGTAAATTGGGCAGGGAATTGGGAAAAGGTTTAAAAATACAGGATTTATCTACTAATAAAGGTTGTGTGCTTGTTTGCCGCCTTTATCATCAGCCAATGGAACTCCATTGCTGGACATTCACTGATTTACTGTGTTGTGGGTAGCGAGTTCCATAGTAGTATAATACTCAGACCCAAGTATATTTGCAGAGTATGCAGATTCTTCTCCCGTTGCCATCAAACTTCCAACCAAACAATTGTGGAAAATACATACATACATTCACACTCGTATCCCTAACCGGGTGGGCAGAACCACAAGTTATCATAAGAAAACTTGCAGCCACTTCTGATCCAAGACTCACAAGATGGACATGGTGAACCATGGTGACAGGTGATCAGCCCATTGTCCATATAGGTCCATCAAGTTGGAGGGATACTAGGTACTCCTTAGTCGACTTTTACTTTATTGTGTAAAATAGTGAAACATTTGTGCATAAACTTCGCGCATACAACTAGTACTGTCAAGGTCATACAGCAATCTGGTAGCTGTCTCTCAACATCGGAGATCGTAAACTGCAGGTGCAGGTAAGCAAGATACTATGTTATCAAGAACACAATTGCTTCGTCTAACGGTACTTGTTACGTTGTGTAAATTGAAGAGTAGTGAGCGAGCTAGAGACAGACATATTTTATTCTCATTTGTAGGGTCCCAATGTGAAAGTAGCATAAATAATATTAATATTGAAATTAAAACGAAAATGACCATAGCTAAGTATTACATTAACAGTAATTGTAGTCAATCGGTTTAATAAAACAAAAGCCTGACTTTAGCCTTCACTGTGCGTGATCCGACGCGCACTAGGTTATTTTATAAGTACTGGTAATATGAATAACCTTTATTCAGGTTGATTTCTCACATTATTTACCACTTCCATTAGACATCGGAATATTTTCATAAGCAGTATTTTCATTAGATACTTACTCTCATCAAAATTATTTAACATAAAGTAATCTATCAATACCTATTCAATAATCATCATCAGTCCACTGCTGAACATAGGCCTCCCCTAATGAACGCCGTCGCGCCCTATCTTCGGCTTAACCCCCACTACCTATTCAAACTATTCATATAACAAAATTACTCAGCTGATAAAATTCTCTATCATACTGCTCTACACCTGCATTCAACGTGGGTCCTGCTGATGTATCACGGATATTTACGTGCGTCCACCGAAGCCCCCGGTCGCGACATTGTCACGTCGCAGACAATGCGCTGTATTACACTGTAACTGTACGTGGCAATGTATAGAAATATTTGCAAAATAGTATTTCATCTGTACAGTACAGTTACACGGAATTCAAATACATAAATGGCGCCCAACGCGGGGCTAACTACAGTTGTCATTTTGTGTGCCAATATTTTTCGCAAATTTTGTGAATATCCAGTTTTGTGGGTTTATGGGTGACTAGTAACAATCATAAAGAAACAATCTGAATGCTTGGAAAAAAAATCATGACTGTTTTATAGCATTTTTAATTAATTTAACTCTTACAGATTGATTTATCTGAATCGATGTATTTGTTACTAATTTGTACTCGTATAAGGATTAAAGTGAGACTCAAAGAGGCTTCTGTCGTGCACTCGTCATATAATCTTCTAAAGCATCATCATCATTTTTTTACGATATTTCCTTCACGTTCGAGGTTATTTTGAGATAGTTTACTCAAACAAATCGGTAGGGTATATTATAGGACGAGGTCAGTGTTGTGTTACTAAACTTCGGGTGTACTACGCCGGGCTTAGGTGTTAACAATGTATACAGGGTGGGTGGTGTAAGCGTTTTGTACTATAGTAAGTTTGTGGCCCGTGTGTACTGAATTTCTCGTATAGATCCACTGGTTCAAATTCTAAAGGAGAACATATGAAAACATTTTAAAGCTTGAGACAGGTATCTTTAGTCTAAGTCTAGTATCTACTCATATTCTGTTATAATTATTTTACGCGACTAAAATGTAGGCTGTTTTACACATACTTTATTATAACAGACCGGTATTTTTTAATCTTTATATCTAGATAGGTACATAAATATATCCGTCCAATAGCTTTCGTGGTCCATCAAATTGTAGAGAGCTGTAAAATTGGTTTAGATATTAATTTGGCGCTCAACATGGGGCGAAGTGCCCCACGTTCGGGCGCCAATATCATGGAAAGAGATTTAAATTGAGTTCCAATAGGGTTAGCCATAACATACACTTTTCTCTAATAACTTTGTTCATACCAACAAGATAAGGAGTATTTTTATGCATATTAATGACTAATTATATTGTAGTAGGCAGTAGAAGTACACTCACAGGAAGTACACAATAACTTAGTGCATATCTTGCCGAAGTTCAAAGCAATACCGGTCAGAAGTAACTTAGGTTATCTCTGTAAACTAATGCTTCGAACAGGAACATCTAGAGTAAACATTAAGTGTGCTAAGTTTAATTTAAGCTGGAGCGAAGTCGAGATAACTGCTGGCCACTGAGAACGTTCTGCAACTGCTTGCGGTCGCAGCTTGGAGAACAAGAGAAATGTTGTATATACTCGAACATCCAAATCTAGGGATTCCCGAAGTAAATGAAACAGCTGGCTCTACCGGCGGATTATTGAATGCAATATACCAGAGGTAAGGTTGAACTGAATTTAACTACATAAATTAATTCAGTGACCTAGTTACTTGTGGTTATTTTATTATCCACCAGTGGAATAGTAGGTATATATCAGCAGACTCAGTACTTAAGATAAGCGGAGAGGAAATAAAAGAGTAGTGTTAGTTATTTTATATATACAGAGCTATTAAATTAAAAGACGAAGTTGAATGAAGTTTATGAAATCAGATCAGTGATAATCTACAGATGTTTAAAAAAAAGCTACAAAGAATGTTTGACGCATTGCATGGAGTTTAAAATTATGTGATACATTTTCTGCTTATAATTTGGTGCAAACAGGGAGGATGCAATTAGCAGTAAAGTGGCAGGCAGTGTCTGACGGCGGTCTGGCTTTAATCCAAGGCGGTACAGGCTTCGGCAAAGAAAAGTCGTAAAGGGCGAGAATGGACAGGAGACAAGTCAATTCAACTCAATTCAACAAAACCACAAGTAGCATTTTGAGTTGAGATCTGCGTTGAAATTAAGGAAAATTATTGCCAGCATAGGCCTTTGGGATCCTGCCTCACGATTTGTGGCCATCATGTGGTCAATAACAGGTTAAGGTGTTGTGGCATCACCACTGTAGAACATTTAAAAAACCTATACAAAAGACTTAATAAATACAAAATCATCTTCATCTCCAAATTCACACTCGACATGAGTCATTACTTATTCACTGGCCAGCGTCTTGGGCACACTTCCACCGTCTGATGAGCTGGATCAGGTCAGTTTTTTTTTTGTTTTTTTGTGAATTATATTTGTACTAGCTGTAACCCGCGACGTTGTCTGCGTGATAGACAACGTCAATAGTTCGAAATAAAAACCTACTAACCAGTTCAGACGTTGGACATACTTAGTTAATACACAACACACTTAATATTCAGTACCTACGAAATTAAATCCAGTTTTTCGAGATTTTTAATTCACCTAACGCCATCTTTTATATATTTGTATTAGTTGTAAGTTTCTTTCTGTTAATAAATGTTTTTATTTACCAATGCATTGTTAGCATGATTCTTAGATATTCTATAGTATATTTATTTTATGCTACAAAGACAAATTATAATAAAATTAAAAACTTTAAGGTAATCAGTATAATAATAATAAGAAATAAAAATGAGCTCAGTTTTTTATCTGAGTTCGCCTACAGATAGAAAACAGAGCTCAGATCACCGACCGCAGGTAAGGTCCCCAAAAGACTGGCGACGTTACCTCGTTGGATAGCTATACTTATCCTTTGTCCGAGGTAAGCGCCAGCCCTTTGGTCATTGGTCATATCTATTAGCTTCTTGGATATCTCTATAGTTATTATAGATATTCTATAGTTGTTTGTTCCATCTGAATTTTCAGAATCTTTAATCTATTTGTGCGGCAGTCCTTTGGCTGCCAATCGCGCGGCCAAATAAGTTGTCCGATACATTTATCCCATAGATATTACAATCTCATAACCAGAGCAATCACTAAGCGTTGTCAAACGAATATCACCTTTCAAATTAAGGAGGTAAAGCCCTGTTTCGTTTGCACGGCTATATATGGGGGTGTATTATTATAATTGTCTGTATTTCATAGTGAAAACCACGAGTACAAAGGGATTAGTGGGAGATTTAATTAGTTCTTCGTTAAGTTCTAGTCTGTGTGGAATTATTTTCACTTAGCCTAGCGAGATGCTGATTTAGGATTTGTATGTTAAGAGATAATGAAAGTAATATTTAATTTGGAAGATTGAAACAATTTTCTCTGCAAAACCACGTATTTCCTTTAACAAATCAAATACTGATCGTGAAACTGTTAGTGACAATGTGACGACAGACCGCATATTTAGTTTAGAGAAGTTAGCATTGATTAAAAGCTATTATAATGATAGTAATAATTACAAAGGATTTTAACGCTACGAATATAATAAATACTACTACTAGTCGTGTCACTAGCTCTTTCGAACCAGTGTGGTGAAAGGATTTTAAGTTAACCTCAAAGAGACTCTTTTCATGCAGTTGACAAATGTTTTTGAACGTTTTTTTTGTTTTTCAACATCCAGTTTCCTCACTGTTTGAGAGTGCCTACTGGCATAGGAGATTTTTTTCGAAAAGAAAAATCCATTGGTCCCCGACCGGATTTTAACGCACTTAGGATTGGAAGGCGAGGTCACTAACACTAGACCACCAGTCCTCTGCTAAGTACTATTCAAGCTAACTCAGGAGCGGAAGCTATTCAAGGAAAATCATTTCGTAGTAGCCGTTATTCTAAAATCAAAATACGCTGCATAGACCCTTAGCCAATATTGGTTCGCTCGGGGCGAAGTAAATTGGCAGGCTAACTGGCCCGACAGCAATCCGTGGTGCCCCGCGGCTGTCTGCATCCGGGAAAAATACCCGTGTGGTGTGCAGGATACGTGGTTCTCAAACTATCAGACCAACTACTAAATAAATTCCTGGTAGTTCCATTAGTCAATGGAACTACAGCTAATAGAACTTCTGCGAAAAATACTGGTATGTTACGGGTTATTTGGCTCTCAAACTATGGGACCATCTTAGTTAATAAATTCATGGTAATTCTATCATTAGCCAATAAAACTATTGCGAAAAATACGCATGTGTTACGGGATACGTAGCTCTCAAACTATGGGACCAATTTTGTTAATAAATTCGTGTTAGTTCCATCATTAGCCAATGGAACTACTACAAATAACACCTGTGTGTTATAGGACATGTGGCTCTTAAACTATAGTCTTACTAAATACATTCGCGCTAGTTACATCACGGTACTAGCCAGTGGAACTATTGGGAAGACTAAGCTGCAAAATTTAGTGCCAGTTCTTGAATTCAGTTCGCTTTATACAGTTTGAATATTGCAATTGTCTTTTAGTTTTGACAGATTTGTACCAAGATGAGTTTTTCATTTTTAATCAAAAATGTGATCGGTATATTAGGTCTTTAGAAGATTGCTTTGAAGTTGACTGTAACCTTTATTTTGCTTGTTAATTCACCAAATATCTTGGAAAACCTTTTTTTAACCTTAAAGTGAAGCTAAGGACTAGTAGTGAAATAAATCGAGACGAATAAAGTTTAATAGCAACGTTTGGGAACATCTGGAACCAAAATCTGGTTATGTGAATCAAGTTATACACCAGTAGATTGATTAAGCAACTATCTGGAATAACATTTGCACAATTCGTTTGATTTTTGGCCATTGTTGATTCATTTAATAAAGATAGTGGAGGTAATTAGCAAATATTGATAGGGAAATTAGCGCGTTTTATTCTGGTTTGAAAATAATTCCGGATTCCAATATTCTACTAACGGACAATGGATCTTTCATTTATCATAGTGATGTTGATATAAATTTCTGACAAAAAAGTAAGTTCGTATGAACTAGTGGCCAACTCTGGTGACGGAGGCCACCTAAAGGCTTGCGTCATGGCTTAACGACTTAAAAGCCGGGACCGACAATTTAACCTGCCCTCCAAAGCACGGAAGCGCTCAGCTCGCAATGCCACTTGCGGTCATCTATCCCAATTGTGACCGCGCACAACGTTGCTTAACTTCAACGTTCAATCAAGAACGTCTAAGCAAGCTACGCCACGAGCGCTTCAACATTTTTTGATAGTAAAGTGTCAAAAACGTATGGCGCTTTACGACAGTCCGTTAGTTGATATTAGAACCGGCCATAATAAATAGTGAACAATTGGAAATCTCTAACTACGGATTGTATTTGTTGTTGATCTGGGGAAAATGAGTAACTTTGAACGATTTTATCAAACCAAAAATCAGTTCGTAAACATTTATGTATCGCAAATTTTTGGCCGCGACTAATTATAACCTACTGCTTATTTATTATTATTCCAAGTTTATTTCAAATCCGTTCAGCCGTTTAGGCGTGAGAGAGTAACAAACATCCATACATCCATATTAGTAGGATTTAGACGCTGTAAAAAATTTGATATCCATTCCATAACCACAGATGTAAATGAAACACTATACAAGTATCCCTACTTACTTATAATGACCAGTAAACGGAGCCTCAGTAATCTATCCTATCATCACAAATTGAACAATAATAACAGCTTACTGCCGCAATAACATGATATTAGACGAACAGGGTGTTGCCAGACGCATAAAACATGACAAAACACACTCTGTTGGGCGACCGCCAGGCTGCCCTCCGATATCCGGATTATTGGCAATGTCTGTGTTTTGAATTTGTGCGTTATAGCTCGGAACAGTGTTGCCTCAGGACACCATGTCCTTTTACCATCGTAGATGATTTATACAGCGTCAGGAGGCAACTTTTTCCTTCACAAACGGGACGCTGTAGTGCCCGGGACGATTAAGATGGAGGCTTGCCCAGCACCTATTCCATCCTCTCAGCTTAGTCGGCCTTGGCCACAGGAAAGACATGGTCAATGTGGAGCTGACTAAGCCGCGGGTTTCCTCACAATGTTTTCCTTCACCGTTTGATGTTTTTCACTCCATGCCCATCTAGCAACGAATTGGATAAAACTGCAGCTACCAGTTCTTGATTGATCGTTGAAGTTAGGCAACGTTGTGCGTGGTCACAATTGGTATGGGTGACCGCAAGTGAGCGCTTCCGTGCTTCGGAGGGCACGTTAAATTGTCATGACGGAGGCCTCTAGGCGGCTTTAAAACACCGTCACAAGACTTGGCCAATAGCTCATACGAACATACTCCTATCCTAATATACGAGTAGTATCGAGAACCTAATTTTTTTAACTCAGATTGAGTTGGTCCATGAGCTTTATGCTTTTAGGCAAAAGCACAATTTTGCTTGAATTATTTATTTTGTGGTTTGTAATTGTAATGTTGTGATATTTGCTTTTGAAAGTGTTCTTCAATGTCGGTGTTCATCGTTTCAGAGACAGAATAGTCACAGAAATATAAATTATATAATTTGAAATATTTATATAGGTTGGAATCAAATTTTAAGCCATGATTTGTTATATAACAGTCGACAGTGTAACGAAGGAGACAATAGTGACAACTTTGTTAAAGCAACTAATGCCTGGTTAGCATATTCTATTATCGGACGATAGATCGTTACCATATCGTACATACATACATATTATCACGCCCCCGTGGCCCTGATGGGGTGGGAAGAGCTACAAGTAATAATAATAAGGAAATATGAAAAAATAAGCATTTTTTGCAATCAACGCATAGGCCAAACTACTGCTAGAAAGCTTAAATGCAACTTCGTTCTATGGTAAAATCACCCATTAAGGCGGTTTTTTTTAAATTCAACCCCTAAGAAGGTGTCAAAGTTTGGCTTAAAACTCGGTTTGGATACTTTGAATAAAAGGTAAATGGACGTGTTTAAGGATTTTAAAATTACCCTCAAAAAGGGGTAAAATGTGGTGGCAAAATTTACACCACGCGAGCAAAGTCGTCATAAGAAAACTTGCAGCCACTCCCGATTGTTCGAAAATAGCTGTACATTTTTTGACAGAAAAACAACATTTGTATGATGGTAACGAATGATACATGACGACCTCGGTGGCGTGGCGGGCGAGTGCTCGGCTGAGACGTAAGAGGCGCGGGTTCGATTCCCGCCACGAGAGAAACGTTTGTACGTTCTGCAAATATTTCTTCCGGGTCTGGATGTTGTATTATGTAAGTATGTATTTACAAAAACAAAAAAAGTATTAAAGTATTCTATCAGCTATCTTGTGCCCATAGTACAAGCTTTGCTTAGTTTGGGGCTAGATGGCGCTTTGTGAAATGTCCACAAATATTTTTTATTATAACTAGTTTTTATTATAATTAGGTATTTATACATCGTCCATCAATGGAAAATTGGAAAGTTGTAAAATGCGTTCATTTTTACAAGCGAAGTATTATGTCACAGAACGAAAATAGTTCGCAGTATAAGTTTTAATTGACCCAGACGACCGACAAAGCCTTAATTAAATTATTACTCTGAGACAAAGAAAACTAAAAGACAAGTGGTTTTATTGGTGACAGGTACCTACACCAATATTTCATGGAATATTATAGTAAAAGCGAATAATTAAATAATGTAATTTAATGAGCATTCAAATGAAAAAGATTTAGGTTTTTATAAAAAGACTAGCTGCCCGCCCTGGCTTCGTACGGGTGTACTGATGAAGAAAATGTAACTAAATCTTCCCTTTCGACCATAATTTATTGCAATATTTTGTAATCTTATCTCACTTATATTATAAATGCGAAAGTTTGTGAGGATGTTTGGATGTTGGATGTTTGTGCCTCAATCACGCTTAAACGGTTGAACGGATTTGAATGAAACTTGGAATATGCATAGTGCATGTGCTGGATTAACATCTTTTGCTTTTTGTTTCTGCCTTGACGCTGTTGTGCGTGGAACGATTTTAGTATTATTTTAAAGTCAAAATAAATCAGAATGGTTTTTTTCTTATAAACTTCAGTATCTTATTACCTAAATTTGAAAATATACTCAATATTTTTATTACCACAAATAGGTACACTATAAACTTCTTTGTTTGTCGAAAAAGGCTAACCCTTTCGCTAACCAAAAGAGCCGAAATGTTCCATTCACTAATGTTTATAATTATCCAGGCATACACAAACTGAATGTATTCATCAGTGGAGAACAGCAGAACAACCACCGACTATTAGGGTAAAGCTTTAGTCGCCATAAAGCTGTGACCGCTTCATAGCGGCCGTATCAGATCACCCTACTAAACACCAATGTTATAAATTCGTATCATATAACTCAAGTCATAATTCAAACCGCATTGATTCGGGTCCTGTCGTCGTAAATGGCCACACCTCTGAAGTTTTTTCGGAATTCACATACCTCAGGGCAGATTGTGCAGCTGGAAACAACTTTTAGAAGGAGGCTACGAGGTGAATCCATCTCAGTTGGAAAGTATTTGGAAAATTACGTCAAGTCTTCTCGTCGCTTATACAGCTATGGCTCAATACTAATTTGATCAATCAGTGCGTCCTAACTGTCATGACATACGGAGCCGGGGTCCACCAGATCAAAGTTGCTCATCGAGCTATACCTACTCGGAGATTCTCTGAAGGATAAGATTATCCAGACTGAGACCCAGTCATCGACATAGCTCAGAGAATTAGCAAACTGAAGTGGCACAAATCGTGTGTGGCCGTAGTGAACATATCAATTTGCTTGTATAAAGTCCGACTGTACGCTCCAGCTGGAATAAAGTTCTTGTAGTCCAACTGATCGATGTTGTTTGTGTCTGTCAAATAAAAACATTTCTATTCTATTCTATCGCACTAGCTGGAAAAAAGTTCATCCTAAGATCACACTCCCGACGAATGTGGCCACATGGTCCGGTGGCAATTTCTGATAAATCGGACAACGTGAACTTTTTTCCTAAGCAAATTAAATAAATAAATATTTGTTGACATAGCGCCATCTAGGCTTAAATTGCTTATTAACGTTTTATGACGTCATTGGTTTTGTAAGAACCTAAGGCTTTAGGGGTAAATGAGTCTAATACCGACTTTGTGGTTAACGATCTATTTGAAATCAGAGCCGTTTGTGCCATGCCACGGAAGGGTTGCCTGGGTTGCCGGTTTATTCCTAAAAATCTGCCAATTAGTGTTCCTTACATCACCATCATCTGCCTTTCCACTTATTGCACAATATGACAGTCACAGAATAAAATATCTACAATAAAAAAAATGGATACTATTGTGCAATAACTGCCAGATGTGCCCGTATAAAAGTAGCTTATTATATTATTACGGAAGTAGGTACGGGATTGGAAGGAAACGACTGGTCTTCTGAAATGGCGTTTATTGGTCACTTGACTTTCACTTCACTTTTCTTCTTCTTCCAGTTGCTTCCAGTTCGCTGGACTTTTCCAAACTGCTGGCTGCTCGGTTTGTGCCGCCTTTTATACCCTAAATTTCGATCGTCTTTTGTATTTTTGTTCTTCTTTTCATTTTTCATTTTGTTATTCTTTTCTTTTGCAGCTTCCAGAACTTTCTTCAAATTCTTCCAAATATTTAAATTCATATTTGGAACATTCCAAGAAAATTCCAAAAACATTGCTGTTGTAATGAGATCCTTTATTATCATAGCAATGCTGTCTGGCAAAAACAACGTTCCAATGTACTAACGTCGTTCGTTAGTACATTGGAACCTGGCACAGCGACACCGAAAGCTTTATAAAAACAATTACTCTTTAAAAATGGATACACGCAAGCTTTCCACACAGAATTTAGCTCGCTTGTGAAAGGCATTACTGGCAGGAAAGTTATCAGGAGCCTTTTAAAAGTTGGACGTGAAAAATCACCGGCGGTGTCGGTACGCAGGGTGTCGCAGCTAATTTGCGGGCATCGATCACGGTGGCAGGACCACGATGATGAGCTTATGGAAGGGGTTTATTTATTTATTTATTTGAGCAACCAACATAATTAACATTAATATAATAATAATAAGAAATAAAAATGAGCTCAGTTTTTTATCTGAGTTCGCCTACAGATAGAAAACAGAGCTCAGATCACCGACCGCAGGTAAGGTCCCCAAAAGGCTGGCGACGTTACCTCGTTGGATATAATAAAATAATAAATAATTACATTAATATAATCACTGATATAAACTAGTACAACAAAAAACTATATAAATGTTATTATAATTAAAGGTTACAGACAGCATGCAAGGGTTACAAGTATAATAAATCAAGACATAGATGAACAGCATAGTAAGTTTTGTTTTAAACACGCATGTAAATTGGCTGATTACCTGTCACCGGTTTTCACCATTTCCATCTTAGGATTTTAAATCAGAAGTGGCTGCAAGTTTTCTTATGTTTACTTGTGGCTCTGCCTACCCCATTAGAGATATGGGCGTGATAATATGTATGTAAAAGGGAATCCTCATATTTTTAATTCATGCCCGAATTACCACTAGACCTACCGATGATGGTACACCGTGTTGGTGAAGCTACGAGTATAAATAAATAAATATTTGTGGACACTTCGAACAGCTCCATCTAGCCCCAAACTAAGCAAAGCTTGTACCTATGGGCACGAGATGGCTGACAGAATAATTATTTACTTTTTTGTTTGTAAATGCATACATACTTTGATTATATAATTATCAAGGCATACATAATACCACAATACCCAGACCCGGAAGAAACACTTGCAGAACGTACAAACCTTTGTCAACGATACGAAACGAACGTACAAATCAAAGATACAAACACTTCTCGAATCGAACTTTTGCGTCTCAGCCGAGCACTTGCACGCCTCGTCACCGAGGTCGTCTCGTCTCATCTCGTCGAGGTAAGTACTCCCAGGCGCAGTCCGAAGGGGGGGGGGGGTCACAGGGGACATGACCTCCCCCCAAAATCGCCAAAATTTTCTGCCCCTAGCTGCGATGCCAATAAAAATAGAAGGCTTCCATTTATTACTCGACATATTCTATTATTAGTGACCCCCCAAAATTTCAGGCTGCGACCGCGTCTGTATTCCTTATGGGTACATCGGTCAAAACCCTTAAAAGTGATAGAATCGCCGTGGTTCCTCGGAACCGCTCCAAGGAACCGCTTCTAGTAAGCGCTGTAGGTCTACACTGCGGTATCCGCACGGAGGTACGAGTAGGTAGGTACTCCTCCGTTTGCCAATTTCAATTCAAATTGCGGAGAGTGGATTTCCACTGTTTCTCTTTTAGATTTTGTGAGTAATTAAGGCTTTGGCGTAATAGCTTTACAATATTTACTCCAGTATTATTTACATTAAAAAGAGTTAATAATTCTAGTCTCAATGGCATTTGTCAAATACGATAAGAAAATTTATGGTACCTTTTAATAAGTCGGTTTCAAGCCAAAATTCAAAAGTTCAGAAATACTTACCTTTTACGATCAATGAATAGCCTTTTACCATCTATAGTAGATGATTTATGCAGCGTCAGGAGGCAACCTTTACCTTTACAAACGGGACGCTGTAGTGCCCGGGACGAATTAAGATGGAGTAGGCTTGCCCAGCATCTAATCCATCCTCTCAGCTTAGTCGAAAGTTCAGAAAGTGGATCAAAATATTTTGTGTGTGAAGACCATGACTGCTCCTCATAATCAGTTCATATACACCTATTGCTGGGTAACAGGCCTTTCTTAAGCAAATCGAGTAAAATCAATTTAAGCAGGTACCTATACTACTAGTCATGTCGCTTTCGAATCAGTGTGGTGAAAGGATTCAAAGTGCGCCTCAAAGGATACTTTCATGCAAATGACACATGTTTTCGAACTTTTTTAGGTTCTGCGACAGGCCGGTTTCCTCACGATGTTTTGTTTCACTGTTTGAGAGTAACCGCATATAATTTTTTCGAACAGAAAAATCTGGAAAAAATGGATTTTTCGTGTTGGATATTGGATTTGATTTGAAATGGATATTTTGTATTCGAATTTCGAACACACGACCTTGATCGAAAGGCCGGATACCAGTACTCTGCCTATACCGATACCTATATAGTTAGTAACAACAATAAGTCATTACTATAATAATCTAACTTTCCGACCTCGTGAAATCCTTCGTGACCTATCCAAACTTTTCGCGGCCGACATCACTAATAATATTGTATGAGGCTTTCCACAGATTCTAAAACAATATTAACGTCGTGGCGGTCCGGAGGGAACATAAAAACTTTTACAATAATTATTATTTTGGGCTACATACTACCAAGGCCTTTTACCATCTATAGTAGAAGATTTATACAGCATCAGGAGGCAACTTTTACCTTCACTAACGGGACGCTGTAGTGCCCGGGACAAATTAAGATGGAGTAAGCTTGCCGAGCATCTATTCCATCCTCTCAGCTTAGTCGGCCTTGTCCACAGTAAAGACATGGTCAATACGTGCGGAGCTGACTAAGCCCAGAGTTTCCTCACGATGTTTTTCCTTCACCGTTGGAATAGCGCACATAAATTTTTCGCACAGAAAATAAATTAGAACACGACCGGATTTGAACCCACGACCTTAGGATCGGAAGGCGGGGTCACTATCAACTAGACCACCAGTATTTTATTTTATATTAATCCAATTTGTACTTTTTTAATTTTAATTTTTAATTTTGTTTATGATGATAATTTTTGATAACCTAATTTATATTTACAATTTTTGGTGTAATTAATGTTATTAGTGAAATTGGTTTTTTAATCGTGCTAATTAATAAATAAATAAATTAGCAATAACCTTCTTGGCTCTGCGTTCCATCGAATCCATTATGGAATCTCTTGAAGTTTTAAAGCTGAAATAGTATTGCAATAATACATCCTAATAAAAGAAATTTCAAAATCATAGCCCGTCTTTCCCGCGCTATATTATCTAGTAGGAAATATGGAATAGGTATTTTTACGGAATAGCCTGGCACCTGTAAATCGGAAGGCGAAAAATACAGAGCATTGTAAGCAAGACAGGTGGCATTCTGCCAAGCAGTAGCTAACTAGGGTGTGGTCGTGTGCACTTGGGGAACAAAAGAGGATTTTTGTGCTACTTTCCAACAAAGGTGTTACGTGTTCAAAAAAAGAGGTTTAATTCAACTAGTGATGAGACTTGAATCGAAAATAAATATTCGAATCAACTCGAATCATCCGGAAAAAGTCGAATCATGACTCAAATTAACCCTTGATTCGAATTGATTGATGACTTCATCTTCCCGCTTTCTCTAGAAGTTGAATTTCGGGAGTTCCTCTCTTAATCCACTCAAATTACACAACACCTTTCCTGTATAACTCAAAAAACGCCTTAATCTAAAAAAAAGTATTATAAAAGTCATCTGATTCCCATGTACTTTGCTTAGTACATGGGAATCAGATGCTTTGCTTAGTTGGGGGCTAGATGACGGTATATCATCGCGAGTACGGTGAACGAAAACATCGTGAGGAAACCGGCAAATCGTAGAACCTAAAAAAAATACAAAAGCATGTTGTGTCAAGTGCACATCCTTTTCTATTACATCCTTTCACCACACTGGTTCGAAATAACTAATGAAACTATTAATAATATTAGTAGCTAGGACACCTTGTTAGGCAACTGCCTCCAGCATTTTATCTTAGCTGTGAAATTCTAGATTCGTATCCATGTTGTGTTCGCAAACTGCAACTCTAGGTGTTTTCATTGCACTCTTCATGGCTCAAATAAAAACAAATACTCCTGGATTTATTTTATACTTGCTGTAAAACTCGGTATAATGACAATATTGGCGGTTGAATGTTTTACTACAATTTTGTATTCGTCCTTTGTGTTTGTTAGAATTGGCTGAAGGAAAACTACAGTACGAATATCTTCAAATCGAGAATCATTCTTTTTCATCTTCTACTTAATTTAAACCTTTTACTTGACTTCAGGCGGTCTAACCCAAACCTATTTCAGTATAAAATAAACAACGTAATCTTTTTTCTACTCCATTTTTCTTTCGTCCATGGTTCACATAGAATAAAATAATTTTTATTTGGCACATACACACACAAGAAAAAGACTAAGAATAAACAGACAGAGAAGTAAGTAATTAAAACAGAAAAGTAAAAACTAACTAAGGCCTTTTTTACCATCTATATTAATTTGTACAGCGTCAGGAGGCAACTTTTGCCTGCACAAACGGGACGCTGTAGTGCCCGGGACGAATTAAGATGGTACAGGCTTGCCGAGCACCTATTCCATCCTCTCAGCTTAGTCGGCCTTGCCCACAGGAAAGACATGCACATGGTCAATACGTGCGGAGCTGACTAAGCCGCGGGTAAATTAATTAAAAAAGGTTAATAAATAAACACAGTTAAGTTGCAGTTACTTGACGAATTGTTCATTAC
Source organism: Scotopteryx bipunctaria (assembly GCA_949320045.1). Classification (NCBI taxonomy): domain Eukaryota; kingdom Metazoa; phylum Arthropoda; class Insecta; order Lepidoptera; family Geometridae; genus Scotopteryx; species Scotopteryx bipunctaria. Next base: position 9,814,597 of record OX439449.1, read on the forward strand.
CAATACAATGTTGTTTTTATCTCAAAAAATATACATATGGCGTTTTGATGAACTAGTTGGCTTAGTAAACGATCCGTTGTCCGTTAGTAGAATATTGAGATTGGGCATTATCCGATGAGGCTAGCCCAGGACTGTGTTGGAGGGCATATGCCTACGTCTCTGTGGATGATGATGATGTAATCTTAAGGAGAATTGCTTATTCAAATACTTTTTGTATTTCAGTTTTTGAGCTTAACCTTTCAACTGCCAACAACTCAACACGGCGATTCGCCGAATACGAAATCATAATTATTTTAATTCATTCTAGCTTCGACCGAAATTATTTACCCCATCAGAAACATCCGCTAACGAAATTCGCAGAGTTTTGCCAACAAATTAATATTTACAACTGACATCAAACTGCCGCCGTAAAGAGCCTTCAGTTCAAGGATACCATAGAGAGAGGAACAAACGTAGGCTAGAGACATGGGTATACAAATTAAGATTTTTTATAGAGATTTGATTATTTTCCTAATGGCGTGGGCAGAGCCACAAAAGTTATCATAAAAAATTGCAGCCACTCCTGATCCTCAGTTGAAGGTGCCATAACATCTTGTTTGATTTAGAATTCAAAATTAGATATCTATAAATGGAACGATATTTGCTGATCATGCCAAAATTTTCCCGCAGCGGGAATCGAATCAGCATCTCTTGCGTCTCAGCCGAATGCTCGCCCGCCACGCCACCGAGGTCGTCAGGTAATTGTGCAGTTACTATAATCCAGTCAAATTCAATGTATAATAAAGGTAAACAAAAATCTAACCTAAAACGTTGACAAAAACCGTATCCAGATTATTTAAATTACAATTTTGTGAATAAATCGGCAGAGAGGATTCTGTTCACGAAATTGTAATATAAATAAATGGATTACGGTTTTATTAGGTTTTTGACAACGTTTTTAGGTTAGATTTTTGTTTACCTTTACTACACATCAAATTTGGCTGGAGTGTAGGCACGAACACTCAACTCTAGCATTGCGTGCCAGGTATTGTTTATAGCTCTGTGGTCACAACAAACTGCGTTTATGACTATAAGCCTGGATTTGGTCGGATCTGTGCGAGCTGATACGACTTCTGGAAACTCGCGCTGTAGCTTTATAACTTATTATTGAGCACTGGCCGTTTTCTAGCAGAACCTTTGTAAAGGTTTCAAATAACGTTGGACATGGAAAACCGCCAGGAGGCAACTTTTGCCTACGCTCTACATGCTGTTGAGGCCGGCACGATTTTCAGATGGAATAGGCTTTTCTAGAATAAATAATCTATCTATCATTGTTTATGAATCAAATCAAATGATGGACTTTTCGGCGATTAGGTACCTATTATGGCTTATCGATAATAAATGTTTACAGACCTTTAAACAATTACCTTTTAACAACAGCGTCTACAATCAATACAAAAGTTACTCGTCAGCCCGATTACCTGTGGCTATCCAATAAGGTCAGTGACCTCCACAGTTCGATTTTCATATTAAATTATTTTTGGTGTCTTTGGCAAAAGCTTCCAAATTCAAATAACAAAAATAAAATAATAAGGGGACTTTTTGCACATTTTTTGTAGTATTTTTGTGTATTTCCTTTTCAAACTATCTAAAATTTACTAATTTGTACGAAAAAAAACAAAATGATCCTTCATTTTGTTTTTTTTCCTCCTATTCATCTCCATCCTCATATTTCATACTTGAGGACCGCCTTCATTTTGTTTTTTCATCTACGTATAAATACTACATGTGAGTAAAAGTAGATCTACACTAATATTATAAAGAGGAAAACTTTGTTTGTATGTTTGTTTGTTTGTACTGAATAGGCTCAAAAACTACTGGACCGATTTTAAAAATTCTTTCACCATTCGAAAGCTACATTATCCACGAGTAACATAGGCTATATTTTATTTTGGAAAAAAATAGGGTTCCGTAAGATATTTGGGTTTTTCGGACACAAGGTGTAAAAAATCAACCAGAAAAGTTACTTATTTTGCGTACGCTGCCTAAACTATAAAAGATAGAACCATAAAATGTTCTAATTAATTGTAGATCTTATAAATATCTACAAAAAAGTCCGCGACACACTATACCCATCTATGTCGAGTGAGGCACAGCAACCATTTTTTTATTTAAAAATCTTGAATTTTTTTTGGACTACATTTAAACGCGTTTATTTTACTCATGCTATTAATCCTTATCAAAATAAATGATTTCATCACTAAGAACAGTTTATGGAGATAATATTTGGTCTTTGAATGATTAAAATTGGACGTTTGGTTTTGAAGTTATGGCGAAATTAAAATATTACGATTTCTGCTGCACGGCCCGTTGCGAAGTGGGCGTCACCAAGGCGGGGGTGCGCGTGCGGGAGGGGAGTTTAGATCTATGAGTAAGGTACCCGCGCGGCTCAGTCGCGAGGTCGGCTCCCTACGCAGCGGTCGTGCGCGAAGTCTATATAGTATAAAAATGAATCGCAAAATGTGTTGGTAAGCGCATAACTCAACAACGCCTGGACCAATTTGGCCAAATCTTTTTTTAAAATGTTCGTTGAAGTTCAAGGATGGTTTTTACGGCGAGAAAAATTAGAATTATTGCTGGAAAAACCCTAAAAATAGCCCTTTTCTTTTTCCCATACAAATGATTTGTAACTAAAACGTAGTCAATTTGAGCTTTATTGCTATGGTATAAAGTTCATATTAAATTACAAGCACTTGAATTATTAATTTTAAGGCGATACGAAGTTCGCGGGGTCAGCTAGTAGCTTATAAAAGTTTTTTCACACCACCTGCTATAACAATCCTAAAAAATTGCAAAATAAAAACTGTCAAGTGCGAGTCGAATTCGCACACGAAGGGTTTCGTACTATCAAGCTATTATAGGTTCCCTAGAATGGAAGGATATTCTTCCTTATTAAAATCAAGCAAAAATGCAAAACGAAGACGAAAAGACGCGTTTTATTTTTACTCACAGCAGCTACCTACTTTTACTCAGATGTAGGCACGGGCAAGTAAAATTCCCTTTCACTCTATTAGTAGTGCCAAGCGTTAGCGCCTAAGAAAAGAAAGGGTATTTATACGTAGGTATACGAGTATGTTGAGTGCTTACGGTCTGTTTGTCGTCTCGACGTACGAGTAGGTGGCGCGTCAACGCTTGATACCTCGCATCATTACACATTACGACGGAAATTTTGTTCATTTCTTTTGGTTCAGAATTTACTTCAAATTTCCTATAAGCCGTACCATGAAAGAGAAAAGTCAAAAAAGGCAATTTCATTGGGATTTTCGTTGGATTGGACATACACTGTTACAACTGTGTGAAGTGGGTACGGGATTGGAAGGAAACGACTGGTCTTCTGAGATGACGTTTACTGAACTCTTCAAAACACCGCACACTGACGTGGAGTTCACAGGGTGCTCGTCTGTCGAGTTTCCGACGTAGTCCTCCTCACTGACGTAGAGTCCACGTAGTCCTCGCAGAGCAGACGTAGTCCACTCACGGCACTCACTTCAATGCACTTGACTTTTTCTTCACTTTCACTTTACTTTCACTCCACTTTTCTTCTTCTTCCAGTTGCTTCCAGTTTGCTAAACATTTCCAAACTGCCAGCTGCTCGGCTCGTGCACCTTTAATTTCGATCGTCATTTGTCTTTTGTTCTTCTTTTAATTTTTCATTTCGTTATTCTTTTCTTTTGCAGCTTCCAGAACTTTTTTCAAATTCTTGGAGTTCGGCGAGGTTTGAACCCGCGTGCCTGAATCTGCTGGTAATCGTAGTGTCACCTCGGCCATTAGTTCTAAGAACTTTCACGACGAAATTTTTAAACAGTTGATGCGCGTGACGTTTACGTCTCGGACGTAATAATAATATCACGCCCGTATCCCTAATGGGATGTGCAGAGCCACAAGTAAACATAAAAAAACTTGCAGCCACCTCTGATTTAAAATCCTAAGATGGATGGTGAACCATGGTGGCAGGTGATCATTGTATGTACATTTAATAAGTAGAAGCGTCGACTAAACAATACCGATATTTTGAAGAATGACTTCAAGGTGTAGATGTTCTTCTTAGATCACTGGTGGTCTAGTGGTAGCGGCCTTACCTTCCGATCCTAAGGCTGTAAGTTTCTGTAGGTTCTAATTCAGATTTAGCCAATTACCTCAATTTTATATACCCAAACTTTACAAAGAAATACAAGCTCGAAATCCTTTCCTTACTAAATTAATATTCGGATCGTCAATTTTTTACAAAGTCAAATGACGATGACTTATTTTTCATAGCAACGTTGTGTTCGTCAAAAAATGTATGGCGCTTTTGGTCATATAAAAAACAATTAATTGGATTTTTTGACACTTTCGTTACGCAGACAAATCCAACGACACCTTATTTGTCAAAACCCCATCTAGTCGTTTGGGTTACGGGTTCATCCAAAGGAATGCACAGCCATAAACATACGTAGTGCAGTGCTGAGTGCGCTATCGATTAGACGTGTCACATTGCACCGCTACGAATTTATAATTCGCGTACCGCGCGGCTTTAGCCGCTGCCTGGTTTATCGCCATGAGTACCGAAAAACTCGTGGTAAATGAACTCCTTGCGTTCTTTCAAGACAACTAGGACGTCATGGACGAGTTCTCGGCGATGCAAATCTGCACGTCGAGTTTCTCTGAACATGAGATTCGCGAGGCGATGACGCTGCGTAAACGTAAAGATTTAAAGTAATTGCAGCAGTATCAGCTAACACCTTCTTCGCGTCCAGGATATCGGCCTCTGAGAAGCTAGACAATAAGACCTAGGTCAGGCTGTCCGGGTCTAAAGTGCCCAGCTTGAACTGAATGAACGCCAAGATCTCGTGAATAACGATCGTGTCAAAACGTTTTGAGTCCGCCATAATCCAAATCACATTCACGCGTGTTTATATTATGTCAGGTCAGCATCGAGACAGCCACTCCGAGCGACCGTTCGAGTTAACGAGTGCGATGCAACTCCAATGCGATGCTCATTATAGGTCAATCATTTTAGAGAGGATATTATCCTTTAGTCGACTTTTACGACATGCTCGGGGAGAGAAGCAGCTGGACGCATTCTATGCTTTACTTTACTTTTAGTCCAGCAGAGAAGTAAGTACTAATTATGATATCCCTGATTTTCCTTTCTTTTGGGTTTTAAGTTGCAATGCTGGTTTCCTGACGATGTTTTAAGATGTTCTTAGTTAAGTTGAAGAACACAAATAAAAATAAACAATTTCGGAATAATAATTTAATTTTGCCAAAACAACATAGGTACAATAAAAAAAAATATAAAAATAAAATAAAATGTTTTTTTTTTAGTTTTATAGCATTGGTAGGTTTACAATAATATTAATCTATTTCAGCACTATGCAAAGGGTATTAGGAATTTAAAACTTCTAAAAAGTAATGGAATAAGTAAGTGCGACTATGATTAAGTACCATTATAGTACCTAATTAATAATTTGAATTAAAATGAATTAATCAACAATGTGGTTTAGGAGTTGTTGTTGTTGTTGTTGTTGTTGAACTGGTTGTAGTTATCGGTGTTGTGGATGTAGTGGTTGTCGATTTTGTTGGACATGTTTTAGAAGTGGTTGTTGTTGTTGAACTGGTTGTAGTTGTCGGTGTTGTGGATGTAGTGGATGTCGATTTTGTTGGGCATGTTTTAGGAGTGGTTGTTGTTGTTGTTGTTGAAGTGGTTGTAGTTGTCGGTGTTGTGGATGTAGTGGATGTCGATTTTGTTGGACATGTTTTAGGAGTGGTTGTTGTTGTAGAAGTGGTTGTAGTTGTCGGTGTTGTGGATGTAGTGGATGTCGATTTTGTTGGGCATGTTTTAGGAGTGGTTGTTGTTGTTGTTGTTGAAGTGGTTGTAGTTGTCGGTGTTGTGGATGTAGTGGATGTCGATTTTGTTGGGCATGTTTTAGGAGTGGTTGTTGTTGTTGTTGTTGAAGTGGTTGTAGTTGTCGGTGTTGTGGATGTAGTGGATGTCGATTTTGTTGGGCATGTTTTAGGAGTGGTTGTTGTTGTTGTTGTAGAAGTGGTTGTAGTTGTCGGTGTTGTGGATGTAGTGGATGTCGATTTTGTTGGGCATGTTTTAGGAGTGGTTGTTGTTGTTGTTGTTGAAGTGGTTGTAGTTGTCGGTGTTGTGGATGTAGTGGATGTCGATTTTGTTGGGCATGTTTTAGGAGTGGTTGTTGTTGTTGTTGTTGAAGTGGTTGTAGTTGTCGGTGTTGTGGATGTAGTGGATGTCGATTTTGTTGGACATGTTTTAGGAGTGGTTGTTGTTGTAGAAGTGGTTGTAGTTGTCGGTGTTGTGGATGTAGTGGATGTCGATTTTGTTGGGCATGTTTTAGGAGTGGTTGTTGTTGTTGAACTGGTTGTAGTTGTCGGTGTTGTGGATGTAGTGGATGTCGATTTTGTTGGACATGTTTTAGGAGTGGTTGTTGTTGTTGTAGAACTGGTTGTAGTTGTCGGTGTTGTGGATGTAGTGGATGTCGATTTTGTTGGACATGTTTTAGGAGTGGTTGTTGTTGTAGAACTGGTTGTAGTTGTCGGTGTTGTGGATGTAGTGGATGTCGGTTTTGTTGGACATGTTTTAGGAGTTGTTGTTGTTGTAGAAGTGGTTGTAGTTGTCGGTGTTGTGGATGTAGTGGATGTCGATTTTGTTGGACATGTTTTAGGTGTGGTTGTTGTTGTAGAAGTGGTTGTAGTTGTCGGTGTTGTGGATGTAGTGGATGTCGGTTTTGTTGGGCATGTTTTAGGAGTGGTTGTTGTTGTTGAACTGGTTGTAGTTGTCGGTGTTGTGGATGTAGTGGATGTCGATTTTGTTGGACATGTTTTAGGTGTGGTTGTTGTTGTAGAAGTGGTTGTAGTTGTCGGTGTTGTGGATGTAGTGGATGTCGGTTTTGTTGGGCATGTTTTAGGAGTGGTTGTTGTTTTTGAACTGGTTGTAGTTGTCGGTGTTGTGGATGTAGTGGATGTCGATTTTGTTGGACATGTTTTAGGACTGGTTGTTGTTGTTGAACTGGTTGTAGTTGTCGGTGTTGTGGATGTAGTGGATGTCGATTTTGTTGGACATGTTTTAGGACTGGTTGTTGTTGTAGAACTGGTTGTAGTTGTCGGTGTTGTGGATGTAGTGGATGTCGATTTTGTTGGACATGTTTTAGGAGTGGTTGTTGTTGTTGTTGTTGTAGAACTGGTTGTAGTTGTCGGTGTTGTGGATGTAGTGGATGTCGATTTTGTTGGACATGTTTTAGGAGTGGTTGTTGTTGAACTGGTTGTAGTTGTCGGTGTTGTGGATGTAGTGGATGTCGATTTTGTTGGACATGTTTTAGGAGTGGTTGTTGTTGAACTGGTTGTAGTTGTCGGTGTTGTGGATGTAGTGGATGTCGATTTTGTTGGACATGTTTTAGGACTGGTTGTTGTTGTTGAACTGGTTGTAGTTGTCGGTGTTCTGGATGTAGTGGATGACGATTTTGTTGGACATGTTTTAGGACTGGTTGTTGTTGTAGAACTGGTTGTAGTTGTCGGTGTTGTGGATGTAGTGGATGTCGATTTTGTTGGACATGTTTTAGGAGTGGTTGTTGTTGTAGAAGTGGTTGTAGTTGTCGGTGTTGTGGATGTAGTGGATGTCGGTTTTGTTGGGCATGTTTTAGGAGTGGTTGTTGTTGTTGTTGTTGTAGAACTGGTTGTAGTTGTCGGTGTTGTGGATGTAGTGGATGTCGATTTTGTTGGACATGTTTTAGGAGTGGTTGTTGTTGTTGAACTGGTTGTAGTTGTCGGTGTTGTGGATGTAGTGGATGTCGATTTTGTTGGACATGTTTTAGGAGTGGTTGTTGTTGTTGTTGTTGTTGTTGTTGAACTGGTTGTAGTTGTCGGTGTTGTGGATGTAGTGGTTGTCGATTTTGTTGGACATGTTTTAGGAGTGGTTGTTGTTGTAGAAGTGGTTGTAGTTGTCGGTGTTGTGGATGTAGTGGATGTCGATTTTGTTGGACATGTTTTAGGAGTGGTTGTTGTTGTTGTTGTTGTAGAACTGGTTGTAGTTGTCGGTGTTGTGGATGTAGTGGATGTCGATTTTGTTGGACATGTTTTAGGACTGGTTGTTGTTGTTGAACTGGTTGTAGTTGTCGGTGTTGTGGATGTAGTGGATGTCGGTTTTGTTGGACATGTTGGTTTAGAAGTTGTTGTTGTTGTTGTAGTAGTTGTCGTTATTGGTGGACATTTTGGCTTAGGAGTTGTTTTTGGGATACATTTTTCTGAAAAAATAACGTTTTATATAAATGCTTTATGATTTTTTCTCAAATAATTCATAATAATCATTTATTACTTACCGTTGATCGAGTTTGGGTTTGGTGCTGCATAGCAAGAAGCGAACTGGAAAATAAAAAACCTTCTATTATTATAATGAAGAACCCACAACCGTTGAAGTAAACAAGTTCTTGAGTGGAGACTGAGGCTCGGCAAACTTAAGTCGGACGCCCTCCGGCTAGGTGGAGTGACGATAGGACCCTTCGGAAAGGAATCCCCTTATCGTGGATTTCAGAAACTACGAGCACCATAATACCCACCCCTTCTGCAGCGGGTATCAAACCTGCGTCTCTTGCGTCTCAGCCGAGCAATCATGTGAGCGGATATGGGTGCGATCGGTGGATGCTATTAAATTATATTTTTGACAAGCAGACTTACCCCCGAATACTCAAACGCAACTCAGAGTTGAGCACGTCTCAAGTCACGGTTTTTTGACAGTTTTTGATGAAAATCTGTCAAAAAATCGTCACTTGAAACGTGCTCAACTCTGTGATGCGTTTGAGTATTAGGGGGTTAGAGTACCTACCATACTTTAGAGTGCATCCCGTCTTTGCGTCAATAGCATTGACATATCGTTGCACTTTTTTTATGTGCGTACACCTCTCTAAATTCGTTATATATTTGTTATTTTAAGAATTCAAACCAAGTTTTAATTAAATTATACCGTTAAAAAGTTCCCACACCAACATGTATACCCTCTTCTGAGGGGAGTTCTGAGAAAATAATTCTTTGGTTTTTTTGTTGTACTACAAAATATACCTATATTTCGGGTTAAGTAATATCCGATTAAAATAATCGACTGAAATAAACAATATTCTATTTATAAGGTAATTTCGTAACATTACAGATACAAAATCAGCAGGTTTTTCAAATACTAAAATATAAATAATTAATCTAAATCAAATAATTGATTTGATGAAAAACATCTTTATCTTTAAATAAGTTCTGTTTTTCCATTAATTAATTTATAGATTAAATCGAATAAAACAATCAATAATTTAAGAGGAAAGAATACAGTGACTAAATCGATTCAACAATCGATTTTAACTCATTAAAAACTACGAACGCCGACATATATGCCGAGTTTCAAGCGAATCAGACATCCCGTTTCAAAGTTTCCATAATAACTAAAACACTCCGTTACATCCCTTTTGAGGGGTTGTTTTTAAAAAATAATCATAAAGGTTTTTTCATTTGTAGGTATCTATAGCAAAATATTCATTATTTATAAAAAGTTTTAAGCAAATCGTACCATCCTTTAATAAATCCAATCTTGAATAACTTCTACACTCCGTTTCGGGAGTACCTTTGAAAATATTTTACCATATAGTTAATTTGTATACACTTATACTAGGTACATGTAGTGTTAATGGTAAGTTTAAAGTTTGAATGTTCAAGGAATACTCTTTTTGATACAAACGTTTTTACCCCTTATCACCGCCTTAGGCGCCTGAAGCGCTCGTGGCGTAGCTTGCTTAGGCGTTCTTGAATGATCGTTAAAGTTAAGCAACGATATGCGCGGTCACAAATAGGGATGGGTGACCGCAAGTGGCATTACGAGCTGAGCGCTTCCGTGCTTCGGAGGGCACGTTAAACAGTCGGTCCCAGCTTTTAAGTCGTTAAGCCATGACGGAGGCCTTTAGGTGGCCTAAAAACTCCGTCACTAGAGTTGGCCACTAGCTCATACGAACATACAAACATACCGCCTTAGGGGTAGAATTTCCAAAATCCCTTTCTTTGTGTACATCTACTATAAGGAATGCAATCGGACCACGCGTTATAAAGTTCCCATCAAACTTTAACACCTCCTGCACCCCGTAACAGAGATAGTATTGAAAATATTTCACCAAATGTACTTAAGATTGTCTACGCAAAATTTCAAGTTTAAAAGTTTAAGAAATAAGATTTTTATAAAGGATTTTATATACATGTAGGTATTATGGTTAATATACGTTTTTAAAACAAAAATATCTTACCAAACAGAAGAGTAATGTAGGAATCACCACGTTCATTTTTGCAGTTTATTTTCCTTTATTTTAACAATCTCGACCAATTTGTAGTCCCAACAACTACTTAGATATTGACTTCTATTATGCTACTAATCCGTATTTTTTATACCCCACTATTTTATTACAGATGGATAAAATATGGGTGTTTATTTAAACACATGCGCAATAGAATAGACGACATAAACAATAGCAACTCAAAGGCTAATTTAATAAATATATCATGTTCTTTTTTCTTTTTGATAAAAACCCCTATTTATTACTCAGGTGGTATGTTACACACAATAGTTTGTTGTTTGATTCCTGAGGCACATAAGTATTTAGGTTCAAAGACATTTGATAAATACTTCTCTGCTGGACTGAAGGTAAAGAAAAAGCATATAATGCGTCCAGCAGTTTCTCTTACCGAGCATGTCGTAAAAGTCGACTAAGGGATAGTGTATCCTTTTCAACATTATAATGTATAGGCAATGGGTTGATCAGAAATGCCTAATTTTTTATGTTTCCTTGTGGCTCTGCCCACCCCATTAGGGATACAGGCGTGATATACATGTGTTGTAAACAAATGTATGTACATTTAATAAGTAGAAGCGTCGACTAGAAAATGACGATATTTTGAAGAATTACTTCAAGGTGTAGATGTTCTTCTTAGATCACTGGTGGTCTAGTGGTAGCGGCCTTACCTTCCGATATGGCTGTAAGTTCCTGTAGGTTCTAATCCAGATTTAGGCAATTACCTCAATTTTATATTCCCAAACTTTACAAAGAAATACAAGCTCGAAATCCTTTCCTTACTAAATTAATATTCGGATCGTCAATTTTTTACAAAGACAAATGCCCGGTTTTAATATTCTACGATGACTTATTTTTCATAGCAACGTTGTGTTTGTCAAAAAAATGTATGGCGCTTTTGGTTGGTCATATAAAAAACTATTTATTGGATTTTTGACACTGTATTAATTGATAACACTCTCGTTATGCAGACAAATCTAACGACACCTTATTTGTCAAAACCCCGTCTAGTCGTTTGGGTTACGGATTCATCTAAAGGAATGCACAGCCATAAACATACGTAGTGCAGTGCCGAGTGCGCTATCGATTAGACATGTCACATTGCACCGCTACGAATTTATAATTCGCGTACCGCGCGGCTTTAGCCGCTGCCTGGTTTATCACCATGAGTACCGAAAAACTCGTGGTAAATGAACTCCTTACGTTCTTTCAAGACAACTAGGACGTCATGGACGAGTTCTCGGCGATGCAAATCTGCACGTCGAGTTTCTCTGAACATGAGATTCGCGAGGCGAGGACGCTGCTCTACGAGTCGCTGAACACCATCGAGCAGATGAAAATCTACCGAAGGGATGAACGAGGTGAACAAAGTCTGCTACATCAACGTCCTGAAGGTGACCGACCCATACGAAGTGCTTGCATTCGTCACCCGCAACCTACATCGTGTCCCGCCGCTGGACTTCGACCACATTGATTGTACCAGTCTACTGAAAGACATCAAGGCGTTGAAAGAAGTTCATCGGTAGCCTGACACGAGACACCGCGCCGTCATCGCCGACACATTTTAAATAAAATGTTGTTTAGTTAAGTTAGTTAAGTATATGGGTCTTAGATTAAGTATTCATGATTTGTTACTTGAAATAAAGATATTAATTAGTATAAACACATACCCAGATGTATGCATGATACACCCATTAAACTCCTTTTTCATAGTCGAGTAAAAAAATTCAAAAGAATTTTTGAATAAATCCCGAACAACCGCCGCACGTGAGACGCTTCGGGAAGGGTTGACCAAACATTCCAACTACAGATTTATTGACTTCCGCGACATTTAATTTTAGAGAATGTAATATTCTTGCTTTACTAAGATAAATTGGTGAATATGGGATCCTGTAATATAACAAGATATTATCTTACGAATTTTCCTGAAATAGTTATGAAAATGATTATGTAGTTTGTGGAAGAACGTAGATCTGCATTGATGACAAAAAAATATTTTTAGACGACCTTTTTGAAGCATTATAAAACCGGTCAAGTGCGAGTCAAATTCGCACACGAAGGGTTTCGTACCATCGTTCATTAAAAAACGTTTCTTGAATTAGTTCTTTTAATTTTTTATTTATTTTACTATTTATTGCTATAGCGGCAATATAAAATTATACCTACACTGAAAATTTCAACTCTCTATCTGTTAGGTTCACGAGATACAGCCCGCTGACAGACGGACATTCAAAAAATTATGTACGCTGTACCAGTACTCTGGAATTGTGATGGAAAATATCGTGAGGAAACCGGTATGTCGTAGAACCTAAAGAGTTCTAAAAACACGTGTGAAGTGCACGAAAGGTGTGGTGCTCTTTAAATCCTTTCACCACACTGGTTCGAAAGAACTAGTGACATGACTTAAGTTTCATCATCGGATTTCAGATCTCAGTGTTCCGCAGTGGTTTCAACGAAGCATAAACTAGTCTTCAACGTAGTAACTAGTTTTTCAACTAAACTGTCAATCATGTGTATTTTCGCCTAATCGCGACCAATTTAGCCGTTCGATGCGTAATCGCGGATGTTAGCCGAGTAGCCTTGCATTCCCTGGGTGATTCCGGGCGAAGGGACTATTCTCATACCATGCGACATTTTAAAATAATGATAAAATCTGACAGTCACATTTTTTTTTGCAGGTGGTAAAATTTGCTCCCAGATGAACTATTGCGATTGAGGGTCGCAGCTGGAGAGTGTGGGGTTGCCGGACTCGACTACTAAAATACCACCTGGTGGCCAGTCTCAATGCATGTCAAGGGCCTTCGGGATCTCCATACGGATCGCACCGGAGCCCCTCACATCGTGCTCAGAGCACTGTCCCGGTAACCTCACTCTGGAATTTCCACGCTGGGCAACTAAACAAAGAGTTTAAATTTTAAGTTTACGCTTTAGAATATTTATAATTATACACATTAGCACTACTTTTTGGAACAAAATTCAGTACTTGCTTCAATTCCATTATGGAAAAAATTACAGTAGGATCACAAATATTGTGTGCCTCGGCAATTTTCGTCTAGATTCTGAAATACGAACTAACTAGGATCATAATCAGTTTTAAAACTCGAAACCTCTTATTCTCTCAAACATTTTATCATTCAATAATGAAGTTATCGAGTGGTTTGAGAATAGCCGCCCAGTTCGTCGTCCTCCCGGCATGCGTCGGCAATACCTCCCTCATCAAACGACCATGTCTTAAACGCCGACAAAGGAGGTGGATTTTTAAATCATACTCCACATAGTCTAGTTTTTAAGTTGTGACAAGTATTTAAGAGTTGATTGAGGGTTAAATGAGGTTAACGCACAATTTGCAGTGTGCATTGCGTTAGAGTAAAAACAAGATGAGACCATGCACCTACTTTATTTATAAACAAAATAGGGAGTCGAAGGCAAAATCGTAGTTTGTCACTTGACAATTAATACTGTTGAGAAAACCAGCGTTGCATCAACTTCTCGTTGAGCAACACAATGCTGCGGCAGGGCCTTTTGGTTTATTGTCATAATATAATGGTTTATTTTACGGTATGTTAGTAATAGTTAGTTTTAGTTTATTAGTTATTATAATTTGGTTGTTGGTAGTTGACATTGAACCAATAAATGTATTTTCTTTCTTCTTTTCTTTCTTTCTGTTGGACCCAAGCTTTTTTACTTATTCGTCTAGATGGCATAAGCATCCACAAATTTTGTGAATTTTTTTATGAATTGGAGTTTGTTTAAAAATAATTTTAGAACATAGGTACATACATATTATTACACCCATATCCTTAATGGGGTGGGCAGAGCCACAAGTAATCATAAGAAAACATGCAGCCGTTCCTGAAAAATTATTGGATTATGGATATGGTATGATGTACTAAGCGGAAATGTACAACGTATGTAAGCGATGATTTTGTACTTAATGTGATGTTATGTTTAAAATGCTTGAGAATCCCGTAGTTTTCCTATTTTTGTTTACGAAGACTTATAATAAATAAAGCCAAAATTATGAAACGTTTTCTATAAGTAATTTACTACAAATTTTCTAAAAATGTACGCCCAAGTCATACTTAAAATCCATCAAGTTGAGTACGCCAGTCACCAACTCCCCTAAAATATCAAGTTTCTTCTCAGATTAAATCAACGAAAGTATTTGGCTTCCCAAATGTTGAGGCTTGCCTGATGAAATTATGAAGAAACGATGTTCATTTTCGACCCTGCTATAATGAAATACTTCGAAAAGTATGCCCATACTATTCTATACCTATAACTATATCAGTCTATAGAACTGTGTTATGCTTAAGAAATCTGAACATTTTATACTAATATTATAAATACGAAACGTGTGAATATTTGTTATCACGTATCAGCGTAACTACTAAACCGATTCTGGTGAAATTTTAAATGTTAATAGGTCAAGTTCTGAAATAACAAATAGAATAATTTAATTTTTATAAATTAACATTATTACTCGGCGCGTGTTCTATTCCCGCTACGGAAGATATGTTTCCATGTTCTACAAATATTTCTTCCGGGTCTGGGTATTGTGGTGCCACGGTAGGTACTCGTAGTTTCTGATACCCACGACACAGGAAATCCTAGTGTGGGGTCAGAGCTATGTATGTTATAGTCGAACAGTGTCTTCCTCGAGGCATAGAATACTTAGACCCTTTTACTTTCATCACACAAACGTGTGCCTTAGGTGATATATTGGTCACAATCTCCAATCAAGAAGGTTCCACTACTGATGGGATGGACTAACAGAGTTATTAGGCCAGCTATGTAGGAAGATAACAAAGAAAACAAGCCAATATCGAATATAAAACCTTGACATGAACAATGAACAATATTAGCTTGGGTTACCTTTGAGGCTCGGGTACCCAACACTTTGAAATGCGAAACTCACACAGGGTAGTAATCTACCACCCTGATTGTTGCCCTCTTAACAAGTTGTTTCATATAATTTTGTAAGATTTAGTATCTAGTGGATGAACTACCCCTTTGCTTATTGTACTTTATTGTACCTACGAGTAGTAGATATTTTTTTCATTAAATAATCTGTCAGCCCGTAATATTAACTTTGCTTAGTTTTGAGCTAGATGGCGCAACGAGAAATAAAAAAATATTCAGTTATACTGACTAAGCTGAGAGGATAGAATAGGTGCTGGGCAAGCCTACTCCATCTTAATTTGTCCCGGGCACTACAGCGTCCCTTTAGTGAAGGTAAAAGTTGCCTCCTGACGCTATACAAATCAACTATTATAGATGGCCTTGTTATATGCGCAATATGTACTCTTTTCCCTATTCCTTACATTTCTACGACGAGACTCGACGCTGTGTCAAACAAATTGCATGTTTTGATCAGCTGGTAAGTAAACAACAGGTGTTTTAACTTATAATGCAATTATATTCTGCATACACAAGTGTAAGCCCACATGAACATAGGTCCAAGGTTAATTATATTATGTATATTATCACGCTCATTTCCCTAATAGGGTGGGCAGAGCCACAAGTGGTCAAAAGAAAACTTGCAGCCACTCCTGATTCAGAGTCTATCCAAGATCAGCTCATCGCCCATTTAATAGATGGTCCATCATGTTGGGGAGAATACTATAGTCGACTTTTACGACATGCTCTGGGAGAGAAGCAGCTGGAAGCATTCTACGTTTTTTTTTACTCCCAGTTAAGCAGAGAAGCCAATTAATAAAAATAATATTGTCACTGAAATGGGAAAAACGCTAAGCAAAACGGCATTTAAAAAAATACGAGCTGAATTTTGAACTCGTTCTTTCGAAAATACCGTTTCGGCGCTTTAGTTATTTTTGATGGCTGTATACGATATGCCGGGTTCCTCACGATGTTTTCCTTCACCGTTATAGAGTACTGGTATGGAGCATAGGTTTTTCGATCAGAAAAATCCATTGGTGCACGACCGGATTCGAACCCACGACCTTTGGATCGGAAGACGGGGCCGCTACCGCTAGACCACTAGTGCTCCTCCTGAATAAAAGCTAATAACAATATTTTTCTGCTATGGACCTAAGCATTTAACACAGAACTCGTTAACATTTGGAAAACCATTTACCAGTCGCTTTGTAAAACACTTGGTTAAACAAAATTATTTTGTGGCGAACGACCAACACAAACATAAATTTTATTTCATACATATTTAATTAATAAAACCGGTCAAGTGCGAGTCGAATTTGGACACCAAGGATTCCGTACCATCATCCATACGTTCCATACTATCCGTACATATGTGCATGTTTCTTGTATGGGACCCCTTTCTTATTTTATTTTATCTTTTTATAGCGGCAAGAGAAATACTCTGAAAATTTTAACTCTCTACCCCTTACGTTTCATGAGAAGCCCGCTGACAAACAGACTGACGGACGAACGGACGGACAGACGGACAGCGGAGGCTTAGCAATAGTCTCTTTGGGTACGGGACCCTAAAAAGTTAATAAATAAACACATTATTTATCCTTATAATTATCTATTTGACAAAGATTGCTATGACTGCTAAAAACAATGTTCTTTACAAAGTCGGTAATATATTAAATACTTTGTTCTATTGTCAGTTACTCTAAACAGTATTTTTTCTAACAATCTTACTAATAGTAAACTTCGAATGATTGTGAGAATGTTTGGTACTTAGCATTGTGACCTGAAAACAAAGGGAAGTTGAAAAGAATCTTTCAACTTTGACCATAGTTTATCTTAGCTTATTTGGAGAACAAACAAAAATATGGTGTTGTGAAAATATGTATCACTAGCTGACGCGCGCGGCTTCGCTTGCGTGGTACCCGGATAAAAAATAGCCTATTTGTTAATCTAGCACATTTAATATGTATATTCTAAGTTTCATTCAAATCCGTTCAGCCGTTTAGGCGTGATTGAGGCACAAACATACAAACTTCCTCACAAAATTTCGCATTTATAATACAAGTAAGATCATGATCACATATATCCTCTATGTGGGGTCAGCACAGCATGTTCTCTTCTTCCATTTCCTTCCGTCAGCCGTCAGCTCTGTACTCAACTCACTCCTTTCCTAACCATGTACTCTTTCACACCTTTTCTTTGGCCTACTCGGGCATCATAAATATAAAAACGAATTCTTCCAATTGGCTGCAATAAACAATTAATGATCCAGCTGCTTTAACATGATGGATCTATGGTTCATCATACTCATCTTGGGACGTTGAATCAGGAGTTTTCAAGCGCAAGGAGGAGGAGGAGCAAGTTTTCTTATGAGGACTTGTGGCTCTGTCCAGACCACACCTTCGTATATACCTACATAGTATGTAGGAGTGGGCTACTACTATGTATGTACAAAGGAGTGTATTTTTTTTGGTGAAGTGAAGCGCTCGTGGCGTATCTTGAAAGAAAGAAAGAAAGAAAGAGAGAAAGAAATTCTTTTTTTAAATAAATAATTGTCGGTCCCGGCTTTTAAGTCATTAAGCCATGACAGAGGCCTTTAGGCGGCCTAAAAATTCCGTCACTAGAGTTTGCCAAAAGCCCATACGAACATACATCCAGTGAAGTTTGTGATAACGCCAGTTTAATATATGCACGGTGCAAGCGCGGATACTGAATGTTTCATGAGGTAGAACAAGGCTTGCTGGGATTAAAAAATAATCGAGCGATCGCGTTCTTATACGAATTTTATTTTGCACCTGGGCTTTTTCACGCTGAATTATTTGTGGAGTGTGTTTGAGCTACCTGACACGTTTGGTAATCCTTTGAACTGGAAGATGGAATGCCTACATATATTTTCCTGATGAGCGAGTTTTGCTGTCTATAAATAAACTTCGGGTATAGATGAGGCCATAACAAACACCCAACAGTTACATGCATAGTTCTGACCTCACACTATAGCTTCCTGTGTCGTAGGTATCGGAAACTTTACTTCATGGTACATGCCATAACATCTATATTCGAAAAAGCGTTATTTCACCTGGTACCCAAGTGAAGTTAGTTCAAAGCTGAATCAGTACTTTTTTCTGATTGACAGAGCAATAAGGACATGTGTTATGTATTGTAATATATAAGTTTAGGTCTGGTATTTTCTTCTGTCTTTTGCCCTATGTCTCTGTCTTTTAATTTTTAATATCTGTATTTTTATGTGTACGTATGTTGCCAATAAACTATTTTCTTTAACTCTAAAAATTATAAGCGGTATACAAGGCGCCGTCAAAAAATTGCACGATACGAAATGTACACAACAAAAAGTTTACAAACGCGTTTTGGCTTTGGTAAAAGCGTTCCAAATTTACACCTTCTGTTTATTGTATCTAATGAGAATACTGGTGGTCTTGTGTAGCAGCCACGCCTACAACCTGAGATCGTGGGTTCATTATTCGGCCGTAAACCAATAGATTCTTCTGTTCGAAATAATTGTATGCGCGTATTCTCAAAAGGTAAAGGAAAACATCGTGAGGAAACCGATATGTCGTAGAACCTCAAAATGTCGAAAATATGTGTCAAGTACACGAAAAGAACCTTTGAGGCACACTTTAAATCCATTCACCACAATAGTAGTAATGCAATGGCCCAAAGACAACCTTGGTGGCGTTGCAGGTGAGTGTTTGGCTGAGACGCAAGAGGCGCGGGTTCGTTTCCCGCTGAGGGAAAAATATTTGCATGTTCTGCAAATATTTCTTCCGGGTCTGGGTGTTGTAATAATATCATGTATTTATTTACAAAAAAAAGTATATAAGTATTCTATCAGCCATCTCATAGTACCAGCTTTGATAAGTTTTGGAGCTAGATGGCGCTGTGTGAAATGTCCACAAATATTTATTTATATTCACAACAAAATATTTTTCTAGAATATAAAGCGTATAGAAATAATTCAGAAGAACATCAAGTTACAATATGCATGGAGCATCAAGTAACGGGTCATAAACGAAAATTGTCATGACGTGGCGCAACTGATTATAAATTCCATCATACTAGATTGCCTCTAGCGGTACCTGAATAACTGACATAGTAAACTAATCTTATAGTTGCGCATCTACATACCCGTACCATAAAAAATTAGTAGACCCCTATTTAGGCCGACGAATCTATGACTCCTATACTAGTAATACTATACTAGTAGTGTAAAGTAATTCTATAGTATTGTATCAGCTTGCATAACTGAAGCACATTCAGTAATAGATATTAGCATTCTTTAAACTTATATGCTACAAACTCACCTGGAAAGAAAGTACTAAATACTAAAGATAGCTAATTTTACTCAAAGGAAACATTATTTTATTCCACCCGGGAATCGAACCGACTAAAGTCCGAAAAAACAAGATTCTATACTTTTATGGCACCAATCGAAAGGATCTCTCATAAGGATCAAACCTCTTTGGCAAACACGGAAAATTAAGTTACAGGAAGACCATGATATTTTTAAGCTGATAAATTCCTTAATATCAGTTATTGTTTTGTACTTATTATTTATCTTAATAATAATGCTTAGTAAAAGTGCTTCATCTAGTCCTATCGAATTTAAAAGTTAAGATTTTATGGTTTCCTTAAATTTAATTTACCATGTTTGCTAGAGAGATTTGATTCTTATGATTAATCCTATCAACTGGTGCCACATGAGTACAGAATGTTGTTTTTAAGGATTTTAGTTGGTTCGATGTGGTAAACGTTTTTTTTTAAATCCTTGAATGCTATCTTCGGTATTTAAAGAACTTTCCCTCCAGGTGGAATTATAAAATTCCAGCCTGTATATGTGACCAATTTTTGAAAGTTCTCTCTAGAGTTGAGGTACTGAATCAAAGTTACTATGTCCAAGGTCAGACAAAAGATCCTTTCGTCTATTCAGCCTGAATTGAATACAGAAACAGTATTTGGTTTGCTGAAGCGATAGGTTTAAAACCGTTGCATTGGAAACCAAGTATTTTAGCTTTTGGTGTATTCAGCCTGAGTTATTGATATTAAAAGTTTAGCGAGCTTGTAGAGTTGAAGAATACTTTCAGGTTATGACCCGGTGGTGGGGCGGGTGAGTATTCAGCTTGAACACGAGAGGTGCTGTTTCGATTCCCATGGTTGGAGAAATGCAAATATTTCTTCCGATTCTGGGTAATGGTACTTTTGTCTAATAAACTCGACATAGTGAATCCTAGTGTGGTCCATCATGTTGGAGAGGATACTATCCCTTATGTCGTCTTTTACGACATGCTCGGGGAGAGAAGCAGCTGGACGCATTCTATGTTTTTTCTTTACTTCCAGTCCAGCAGAGAAGTATAAAAATCTTTCCTATTCTAATTACTTATTTGTTAACAAAGTAAAAGTCAAATCATTTCGCCGTTTTAGATCTAAAATATAAAACTTAATAAGTCCCAAAGAGACTAATTTAACCTTGAACTCAAAGTCTACGAACAACGAATTAAGTATGATTAATTCACAGTAGGTTATTAAATAAGTTAGTCGAAATAAAGCACAAAGGATTATTAAAATAATTTACGACGAAAGAATAATCAGAATCGGATAACAATTCGCGAAGATACTACATAAAACCGGCCAAGTGCGAGACGATTTCGCACACGAAGGGTTCCGTACCATCGTTCATAAAAAAATCATGTATTGGGGCCCCTTTTATTTTGATTATTTGTTGTTGTAACAGCAATATAATATACATTCTGTGAAAATTTAAACTATTTACGGTTACCTATTAACTATTTACCTATTAACGGTTGATGAGATACAGCCCGCTGACAGACGGACGGACGGACGTACAACGGAGGCTTAGTAAAATGTAAGGTGTTCCTTACACATTTTATTCCTGAGGGTTCTATACTTTTTGCGTTGCCAAAATCTCATGACTTGCCGACATTTCTTGTGTGTGGTTTTATACAATCAAACAACGCTTGTAAACAAGGCCTTGACCGAGCTCCAAACCTGCAACATTATGTTAATGAGCTTGTTGTATAAGCAGCACAAATTTCCTGGACACAGTTACATAAGCGCTAACAGCACTATTGAAATCAATTATAGAGTAGGGTGGATCAGAGAAAACAGTACGAGAACGCCTCTATACTACTTGCCTCTATACTACTACTAACGGCTGAATGGATTGGAATGCAATTTGGAACATACATAGTATGTGTGCTGGAATAAAATATAGGCTACTTTTTATCCAGCTACCACGCGAGCGAAGCCGCGGAAGCTAATAAAAATATTATTATAGACCATCAACAAAATTTATTAAAAAAAATACAAAATAACACTATCCTACAGCTTTTAATTTCAATAATTAAAAATGAACAATAATTTGCCACTAAGTTTTAAATATGTCCGCTCGCTCCGACCGTCCGAGAAAAAGTGGCAGCTCGTGTGTTTGTTCGGCTCTCGAAGGCTAGCAGAGGTGGCCTGATGGTGGTAGCAAGCCACGCCCCTTTGTCATGCGTTTTGCTCGTTACACGGCCTCTCCTGACAGGCGGTCGTCCTCGTCCGCAACCCTGAGATGCTCGCGACTTGGACCAGCCTCATCGTCACCCGATGGTTCTGCGATGGTATCATCAGACTCAGCTGAAAATAGCAGACAAATTGAACACATTAGAATTTATCATTTTAAGCTATCAGCATAACACATTCCCTGCATACATTTCATTCCATTATTTCATACTCGTCATCAAACATTATTCCCCTTTACATATCCACATTTATCTGTAACATTCACACAGGTCGATCTCGAGAGCTCTCATCATACCATAACCTGGCTCGGCCAGTGAAAGAAAACATTAGCAGTGACTAGTATACCATGACAGCGCCCATAAATGAGCTAACTGCCCTGCCGTGGTAGAGAATCACACTCGATACCAACGTGAACCGGTAGAGAATCACACTCGATACCGTGAAAGCCGCGGCAGAGAGTGCCAACGTGAACCGGTAGAGAATCACACTCGATACCGTGAAAACCGTGGCAGAGAGTGCCAACGTGAACTGGGGAGATTATTCTCATTACCCCCACAACACAAGTGAAACGATATTGGCAACTCACATTCGAAGAATGCAGCGCATGTCTCGGGTGTCCACTCGCCGGGCTCGGCCGCTCCTGACCATGATCGTCGGGCAGCACAGAGTAGGTACATTGAAAAACTCTTTTTGGGGCATGAATCAAAAACTGCGAGTCCTAGATCCGAACAAATGTAACACCGTCCCGATTTAGAATGTCTGTCTGTACCAATGATAGCCGGTGTACTCATGTAAGAAAAGGGTACTATGACAAAGTCGACATCGAGAGCAATGTTACTAAACTCGATCGTGAGTGTGACGTATTCGCGGGAAACAACCTCATTGGCACCCATTCCTTTCAACACACAGTGGGATTACATTCGTTGGTTGAACATAATGGTCCATCATTAGTTATAAACCTACCCTCGATTACTTCTATAGACGACTCAAAATCTTATTTAAGAGACTCACGAGACCTATCAAGACGACTAAACGAACTTTCGTGACGCCATGCGAACTGCTATAAGAATTGCGTGAATCCTCACGTCTTTGCGAACGATAGCGACAGTCAGGTGAACGACGGCGATGCTCGTTAATAGGTGTATGACGACTGTTAGACACGCTATAGCGAGAATGACAGCTTCTAATAAGTGTTCCATCTCTCCTACGTACAGGCTCACGTTCCCTAGTCTTGGACGAACGTTCCGACATACTCAAACAAGAAAAGAGGGTACTTACAGTTTTAAAACCACACGAAAATTTCACAAACTCCTAACTAAACTATTGTCAAGATGATAACGGCCTAAAGCACGTTATGATCCCAACCGTTAGTTTCCTAGAAGAGGATACCAGCGTACGATCTGCCGCCGATTCGTCGTCACGTGCATGGCCAGCCGCAGCGCTGGTCGGTAATGCGGGTAGGTCGAGGCGCGGCGTAAGCTGTGGAGTAAAAGGCTCGGACGGCGGCGGTGGAGCAGCGAAACGTTGTTCAAGCGAATTTAATCTATCTAGGATAGCATCTAAAGCGTCTTTTTTAGTAGCGCGTTTTCGCCTACGTGAACGAGAAGGTTGTTCATCGTCAGACATTTTACAAAATCTTAAGCAGTCCCAGAAATAATTTATCAAACTCACCCAGTAAATTTAACTTTAAAATCAAACCAAAACACAAAGAAAATAAAATCAGGTAAGCCAAATGCGGGCAGGCTTTGCGGAGCTCAATCCCACGCACTGATATTATAGACCATCAACAAAATTTATTAAAAAAAATACAAAATAACACTATCCTACAGCTTTTAATTTCAATAATTAAAAATGAACAATAATTTGACACTAAGTTTTAAATATGTCCGCTCGCTCCGACCGTCCGAGAAAAAGTGGCAGCTCGTGTGTTTGTTCGGCTCTCGAAGGCTAGCAGAGGTGGCCTGATGGTGGTAGCAAGCCACGCCCCTTTGTCATGCGTTTTGCTCGTTACAATATATTAAAATAAAGGGGGCCCTATACAAGAAACCATTTATTTACATGTACGATGGTACGGAACCCATCGTTAGCAAATTCGACTTGCACTCGACCGGTTTTATTGAGTTTTGTTTGTTGTGATTTCTTTATTGTACCAGTCCGACACCATTTTGAAAGAATCTTGCAGGCACTGTACGGCAAGGTTTAATGTTTTTATGTACACAGTGAATATGAAGATGTACAGAAGTTTGTCGTCCGTGCCGACAGGAACCAAAGGTCCTGTCAAAAAACCAGCGTTGCATCAACTTCTTGTTGAGCAACATAATGCTGAGCAAGGGCCTTTTGGTTCATTGGCATCACAATGCTTACTGTATTTTAGTAATAGATAGTTTACCCCCGAATACTCAAACGCATCTCAGAGTTGAGCACGTCTCAAGTGACGAGTTTTTGACAGATTTTCATCAAAAACTGTCAAAAAACCGTGACTTGAGACGAGCTCAACTCTGAGTCGCGTTTAAGTATTCGGGGGTTAGTTATTATAAGTTGGTTGTAGGTTTGTCATGATATGAACCAATAAATGTATTTTCTTTCTTTCTTTCAGGTAAGTGCTTAAGTAATTTTGTTTTCTGAGCGTTGCTTACTCTGTGCAGTGGTTGGATGTGGCATGTAGTCAATTTGTCGCTGTCCACAGTGATCTGGTAAACTAGATCTATCTAGTTACGTGCACAGGATTACCTTAAGGCGGATTTCTTGGAACATTTAAAAATAACTTTAGTACTTATACTTCAGCCGTACACACAAACCGTAAGTAAGTTCGATATGAGCTAGTGGCCAACTATTGTTACGAAGTTTCTATGCCGCCTCTGTCATGGCTTAATGATTTTAAAGCCGGGACCGACAATTTAACGTGGCCTGCGAAGCACGGAAGCGCTCAGAAATTAGATAAAATTCATCATCTCCCTGCCCTTATCCCACTCTATGTGGGGTCGGCACAGCATGATCCTTGGATTATGCTGTGAGAGTTTTGGCTAAGGTGTTTTATGACCGGCCGCCTGCCTGACGTCAACCCTCCTTGGGAATACTTGCTTATTGTATCTCATCATGTTGGAGAGGATACTATTCCTTAGTCGACTTTTACGACATGCTCGGGGAGAGAAGTCGAACTAAACTGAAATCCTATCGAAATTCTGTGTTCCGAAATAACATCTCAAGAGATATAACATTGACTTGTTACTTCCACTAAAGTTATCAGGATTACTTCAACTTACCAAGTTACAGTAAACTATTCCGACAAAGCGATTTAGTGACTTATTGCTTAATAATAAAGTACAGAATTGCTTGGCAGGGCTCCAAGCTAAGTGCATGAAATAACGAAAATCCACTTTCAGCTAGATATGTTTTATACGCGTCGCTGGCATTCTATAACATTTGGACTAACTCGATGCAAAGTTAGCCTTACGCTCTCCCAAAAACCAATAGCTACTATTTCAAAGGCATAGGGCTGAAAATCAAGATGTTTTTTGTTGTGTAGGTGAATTGTTATGTTGGTAAAGTAATAGCAAATTACTACTCTTGCGTTTGAAGGTGCCTATTGATTACTCTTTATGTTAGCCTACTTCCCTTTGGTTAAGGAAATAAAAGTTAGGCTATTTCCTTCCCTTTGTGATTTTATTATACGGACAATGGGCAAAATCGATTGTAAGGATGTATGTTTAACGTCTTTTTTAGGGTTCCGTTCTCGATGGGTGCTGACGGGACCCTATTACTAAACCTCCGCTGTTCGTCCGTCCGTCTGTCCGTCCGTCTGTCAGCGGGCTGTAATCTCATGAACCGTAATAGGCAGAGAGTTGAAATTTTCACAGAGTGCTTTTCTATTGCCGTTATAACAACAAATAATAATTTTATTTATTTATTTAATATCATAGTTTTACTTATTTTACTTTTTGGACCGGGCTCGTAGCGATCCGCTTATGGGGCAGGGTAGTGAGCGGGGTCCAGAAAAAAAGTAATGATTTGCGCATTTTAGTATAAGTTTTAATCATTTCAATTAGTCAATTCAAAAAGGTTTCTTAAGGCATTGGATTTTTTTACACTTTCATGTCAAAAAGTTTCGTTTTCAACGACACCTCATTTGTTAAAATCCGTTCAACCGTTTCGGCTACAGAAGCAGCCAAAGGAATAAATTGAAAACGGCTTCTTACAGCCGCCGTAGATATTGGATTTTTTGACACTTTATATAGCCATTTTATATAGTATCCTGTTCAACATGATGGACCACCTATATAGGCGATGGGCTGATCACCTCTCAACATAGTTCATCATATCCATCTTAGGACTTTAAATCAGAAGTGGCTGCAAGTTTTGGCTCTGCCCCCATTAGAGATAGGGGCGTGATAATATCGTCACTGGAAAGGCAAATTTACGTAAGCGCCAATCGAGAAAAAGCCGTTTAAAGTTCATTTTTTAATCATAACTTTCTACCTAATTATCGAATTTTGATGACATCAGCATAAGATTTCATTCTTTTTTCATTTTCTATGTCCAGCAATTCATATTATTGTATTTGAATTGCTATTTTAGGATAATAACTCAATATGCCTATTTTGGCGCCATTTTGGCGCTTACGTAATTTTGCCTTTCCAGTGACGAACATACATATTATGTATGTTATCTCTCGTCATCAAGATGAATCCAACGACATTATTATTCCTCAAAATCCGTCTAGCCGTTTGAACTACCGTGCCATGGGCGTGGGTCAATTCCGTACGCCGCTGTGGTCACAGCCTAACAGTACACCAAATCCGTTATCGGCCGAAGTCTGGTCGGACGTCGTCGACCGAACTCGACCGATTGAATCAAACGTATGATAAATGAAATAAGAAAGTGCGTACTCCGCTACAATCGACATCGTCCGTTCGATTTCATTGAGATTTGATCGGCCGAGTTCGGTCGATGACGACCCACCATACTTCTACCGATAACGGATTTGGTGTAAAACTAGAGTCAGATATAATTTTTCAAGTCAGCAAATGCTCGATCGATTTAAAAATCCCTTAAGGCTCATTTACATGGAGAGAGTTTATGGCACGTTTTAGGACGAGAAATCGTATGCCAGTAGCTAGTACGCTAGTATGCGATAATCGCATTCACATGTTTACATTCAACAAAAAAAAAAGCAAAAAACTCGCCTACGAGTAGGTATGTCATAATGATATTCGTAAGGTGATTATCGCCAAGCGTTTTGTTTACACGACACAAATTGCATTGAGATTGTGATTCCTACGAGTTTCCGACTTGTCTAAACTCGATCTCTTATAACATTTTTTCAAGTTCATGAGAATGTCGTACAAATCGGTTTGAACCGATTTGAATGAGAGATTTGCTAATTAAACTGTGTTTACACATAGGCGTCTAGTAATCAATGACAAGGCGATATCGCCCTTCCACGTATGTTTACGAGTACATGATAATTTTTTTTTTCATTCTGTTGATAATCGTATCTACGAGGTAAGGAACTCTCTCCATGTAAATGGTGCTTTAAAATGCCTTTCCTGAGGGGTTTGAGGGGAAACTTAATTTGCAAGCTGATCCAATTTCCGTCGCGCGATGTTCCTGATCCATAGTACTCGTTTGTGCATCTGCGAAGCGGACTTTAATCTTTTTATTACACTAGTTTTTAGGGTTCCGTACCCAAAGGGTGCCAACGGGATCCTATTACTAAGCCTCCGCTGTCCGTCCGTCCGTCCGTCCGTACGTCTACTTGTGTACTTGCGGCTCTGCCCACCCCATTAAGGATACGTGCGTGATACATACATATGATGGCTCCTCAACTATTTTATGGCAGTGGCAAGAAACTCAATAATGACAGTTGACGTTTCGTCGACTGTGACACAAAACGGACGCTAGTGTGCATGCCCGACGGCGGCTCGCAGGCCTACACTACATTACAAAACGTAACGGAGGGCAATCGGTTCACATCGCGGAGGCACGTTACGTGTTCCGTGAAGATAAAGATAAAGATACTTTATTTGCGAAACTTGTGTACAAAAGATGACAACATTATTTATGGTAGGTGTGAGACAGCATGCTTTACCTGAGTCGGTGTGCAAATTGAGGAATTGGCGAAAACGTAAACATGAAATTGAGTTGAGTAAATAGAGTAAGTAATACAATAATGACAAAAACAAAAACTTTCAAACGACATAAAATAAAAATGTCAAACAATAAAATTAAAATAAATATATGAAGTCATGTCAAACAATTAAAATTTCTGAAGTGTCTACAGTAAGTAAGCATTTCTTGAAGTGTCTACATTTTGAGTTGTAATAGATTATCGTTTCTTTAATCGGAGCAGTATTTCGATAAACAATTGTTAAAGTCACCATTACAGTGTAAACATGACGAGATCTGTTATTTTATTCTCCTCACTCAATACGCCTACCCTTATCGTAAGAAGAATAATGAAGCAGCATCCTGACAACAACAATATCGGCTCTGTGCCTTCACATAAATTAATGCCAAGTTCCAATATTTTACTAATAAACAACGGATCGTTCACACACAGGTGTAAATGCAACGTAGATTTAGGACGTGTCCAAGTGATCCCCGTGATTTTATAGAATAAAAAATGTTGACTTTGACTTTGACTTTGATTACCATAGCAACGTTTTTCTGACAAAAAATATACCGGCGCTTTTCGACAGATAACATTGCAATCTTAATGAACGTTTCGAACCCGTTAGTGGAACATTTGAACCAGGTATAAAAGAGTAATTATTACCACTTGTAGTTGGCAATTTTTATTCACTGACAGTAGACTTGTTTCCCTTCTTTGTTTCTCTAACGAACCTCTCGATAAAGCAATCGAATAGGCATCCTTAATTAATTGAACCTATCCCGATCTGTAGGAATATCAGCTTTTTTATCTTGTAGTATGCACGAAACACAACAGGAATTCAAACTCTATTACAAACGAATAGAGTTGAAGTTGCGGCGGTCTTCAAGCTTTCAATTTGCAATTTCTGGCTTACTTTACAGGAGGATTACGCTCTATCCAGAATAAATAATAGTATTTACGTAGTGTACTCTGGTAAGCAAACTTATTATTCATCTGTGATAAGCATTATTGGAACTTGAATTCAGAGGGACACAGTTCAATTTCCTTTGTCAAATACTTATCTATTATAGGTATTACTGGGAGCTAAGAAAAAACGTAGAATGCGTCCAGCTGCTTCTCTTCCCGAGCATGTCGTAAAAGTCGACTAAGGGATAGTATCCTCTCCAACATGATGGACCATGTATAATATGGGCGATGGGCTGACCACCTGTCACCATGGTTCACCATATAGGTTTTTTATTATTACTTGTGGCTCTGCCCAACTGCCCACCCCATTGATACGGTCGTGATAATGTATGTGCTTTTGACAGGACTTGGTACTAAATGAGGGATACCGCATTTCGTAGTGCGAAGAAATACAACCTACGAAAAACCCGAGGAAAAACCAGTAAAAAAATGCGGGTTTGACAGATCTCATAGATTAAAAGATTTACTCGCAATATTGAATCTTAATACAACGTAATAAGGATTATTTTAAATTACAAATAGTTTGTAAGTGACACTCCCCAGGCTCTAGGATAGAATCTTTAATTTCCTCCGGCCGTCGGATGATATTTGATTCGAGTCGGACTTTTTATTCGGATTCGTATTTAATTGTAGCGCTGCTCAGTTTAATGGAGAGAACATGACAGAAATACTTATTTGTGGAATTTGCAAAAAAGACTACAGTGGTATGATAAATCTGGATGAGATATGATAGAACGATTTCTGTAGTGTGATTACAAAAACCTAGCGGGCAATACCAGGCCGAAATTATGACTATGACGACATAAATCTAAAGTTTTGGAGGTACTAGGTAACCCCTAAGGCTTCTGCTCATGTGAAACGAACCTAACTAGGTTTCTGAAGAACGACTAGACAAATTAAGTACGTAACATAATTTATTTTCTTTAATCCAATCTTTTTATTATAAATGTGAAAGTTTGTGAGGATGTTTGTATGTTTGCGTCTCAATCACGTCTAAACGGCTGAAACGAATTTGAATGAAACTTGAAATATTATGTACACAGTACATGGATTAACAAATAGGCTATTTTTCATCCGGGTATCACGCGAGCGAAGCCGCGGGTAGCAGCTAGTTCTAAATAAATTATGTAATCGTTGTAAGCTTATTCAATAAATTGTTAAATATTCTAATAGTATTCAAATAATTCTGACCTCTCACTAGGATTCCTTGCGTTAGTTGTGGTTACCTATCAGAAATTACAAATACCATATTACGAGTATAATAAGAAGAAATATTTGCAAAATATTCGAACATTTGTGCCGCATCAAACCACCCCTTAATTCTTAGCCGGGCACTCGCCGCACTACCGAGGTCGTCAAAACATTGATTATATTTCGAAACCATAAAACAAACCGACTGAAACATTTTTCAACCCTCGAAAATTAGCGCTAAACAAGTAAACGGATTACGAAGAACCTTCTGTTAAACGGATTAATTTATTTTTCGAATTGAATTCGGATCCAAAGGGTTTTAGCACGTTATCGGAATAAAAATAAGTTTTTATTGCTTTAAAACTTTTAATGTTGCAGACCAACTGTGAAAGGAGGCAAGTACGAATCTATCTAGGAGCCGGACAGCGGAGGCTTAGTAATAAATAAATAAATAAATATTTATAGACATTTCACACAGCACCATCTAATCCCAAACTAAGCAAAGCTTGTACTATGGAAACCAGATGGCTGATATACTCGTAATACTTAACTTGTAACACATATTACTGTAACACCCAGACCCGGAAGAAATATTTGGAGAACATACAAACATTTCTCCCGGGAATCGAACCCGCACTTCAGCCGAGCACTCTCCTACCTCGCCGAGGGCGTCTCAATACTCCTATTATATAACCCTCCGGTTAAGGTCCCGTCGGCACCCTTCGGGCACGGAACCCTAAAAAGGGCTAACTGTGTAGCATTACCTAGGTACTTATATCAAAGGTAAGTTTACATCAAAGCGATTCTATAAATATTTTTCTTAAAGATACAGGCTAGAGTGAAAACAATTTCCGAAGGGGAAGCGGTTAGAATCCTTACATAAATATTTGAGCTTTCTAGACCGTTCCTGCACGCAACCGGAGAAAAAAATAATCGGAAATGTCATGTCAGGCATCGTGTTTTAGAGATCAATTTCATGATTTCTTTCTATGCTTGGTTTGTGTATGTTTAATCCCCGACTGATCCGTATTTTTAACGGTTATGATTGACTTTACATTTTACCTATTTCTCCTCAAAAACAGTTTTAATGAATCTTTATTCACATTCAAGAAATTACAGTCACTTTCATGAGAACACAAATTACACTTAAAAAAAACAGTGACATAAATACATACATATTATGACGCCTGTATCCTTAATGGAGTAGGCAGAGCCACAAGCATTCTTAAGAAAACTTGCAGTCACTCCTGATTCAAAGTCCCAAGATGGATATGGTGAACAGCCCATCGCCAATATAGATGGTCAATCATATTGGAGAGGATACCTACTATCCCTTAATCGATTTTTTGACGTGTTCAGGGAAAGAAGTAGCTGGACACATTCTATGTTTTTTTTACTCCCACTTAAACAGAGAAAGAAATAAATAACTGTGAAATAAATTAATTAAATTTGTAAGGAGTTATCCAAAAGGGCTGACGTTTACATCGAACAAAATATATAAGTATAGCTATCCAACGAGGTAACATAAGGCTTTTGGGGACCTTGTCTGCGGTCTGTTGGTTTGTCACACATAAAAAATCTTAGTTTTCTAACAATGTCAAAACCTAAGCTTCTAAGTTTGATATTAGAAATTTCGGCAAATGTCAGGTATCACAGATTCACTGCGACTGTAAACACTGATTGAAATTCAATAAAGGTTGTTAGATCTTAAGACTACATTTTTGTAAATGGGCTCCTAGTTTTTCTGAGAATATTAACTGAACAAATTATTCAAATATTTTAACGTACTTTTCGTAGCACGTAGCTGGTTAATTTTACAAATAAAAGTTATTCAAAGAAGTTTTTAAGTTACAAAGTTATACTAGTTATATTTAGACGACCTCGGGGTGCCGGCTCGTCGTCAATAATGTTGTTTTGACATAAAAAATACTAGTGTGGGGTTAAAATCTATGTATGTGACTGTTGGTTGTTATTTATTTAGACCAACTGAAAAAGAAAACTTCTCTGGTAAACTGGGAGTAAAGAAAAAAGCATGATGTAAAATATTAGTAGTAAAATGTCCACTAATATCTAATCATCTTCTCCAGCATGATGGACCATCTTATGGGCGATGGGTTGATCACCTGTCACCATGGTTCATCTTATGTTTACTTGTTTCTCTACCCATTACATTGGGGATACGGGCGTGATAATATGTATGTAAGTACGAGTAGCTATGAAAAAAAATGACAAGTACAATCTTTTAAAAAATATGAACTCTCTTGTAATAACAAAGGAAACAAAGGAAAAATGTTTATCATAAGTTTATGGTTCATTAATCAACATACTTAACACTTCAAGCTGATTATAAGGGCGGTATACGCAAGCGTTTAAGGCGCGTTTACATGTACAATAAAGGCATCATAAAATCTGGAAAGTGTTGAACAATGTTATCAATGCAAAGTATCGTGTAACACAGCCCCTAAATTTTGTCGTTTGTAAAGCTTGGTGTGCAATGAGACGATCGTTAAAAAGTAGATGGTGAAATTCTGTGTTGTTACTACATAGTTAGGTAACTTTTCTTTCTATCATGATGGCTTCTAACAATAACACATTACCACCCTTACTTATAATACACTGTTTAAATATCGTTTAAAATTGTCTTTGTCACTGTTTGTCTCTATCTAAGAGAAAGAGATGGCATAACTTATGTCAGGCCTTAGGAGAGGTTTATAAGTTAGACTATATTTGCCTCCGGTCTAGGTTTTGTTTTTAAAGTTTTTTATAATTATATAGAAACATACATAATATCACGCCTGTTTCCCATAGGGGTAGGCAGAGATCACGGATCTCCATTTACTACGATCCTGACATACTTCTTACGCTTCATTCATTCAGTTTTTAACTCAGTAACATTCCGTTTTTTATAAACAAAGTTGAAATTATTAGAACTAGAATTAATAAAAGATTTGCTGAGCACACTGCAGAAGCCACACCACGGTACTAGATTGTTGGTTAATGCGCTGACTTAAAAGCAAAATTTCAAATATAACACTATGATTCACTTTTCAATTCAGATAAAATTTCATACGTAGCGGGAATCGAACAAGCACCCATCAAGTCTCGGCTGATAGTACCGCCTGCCACGCCACCAAGGTCATCAAAATTATAAGTACTTGTAAGCCAAACAGCCAACTAACTAGTTTTGTTTCGAACATAATCAAAAGATTATTTCTGGGCCCGGTGCGCCCCGAACTCAACGAACTCAGGGCGGTTAACGTAACACTTAATTGTTCGTAAAACAAAAGTTTCCGGTGCCGATAACGTACAGCCCCTACCCCATGTTACCCCCAGAAACCCCCAAACACCCCCTATAGGGGGGTATGGTGGGAAATACTCGTAACTCACAAGTTTGTATGTCCGGAGAGACAGCTCTACTCAATTTTATCGAATTTCAACAAACGAAACAAAGTTTTAATATTGTTATAAGTTGCGCTCATTCAGTGAAATGTATACTGGGAAGTTAGGGGAGATAATGTTGCAGAAACTTTAAAATAATACAGTGGAACAGTAAGATGTTTATAAAAGTAGATGTTTTTGAATGCATTATTAAGAAAGATAAAATTTATTCCGCGATTGAGAAACAATGTGCTAATCATTGTCAGAGCTACAAGTTCTTGCAATCAATACCTACCTGCGATGAAAATTTTTTTTCGCGTTATTAATTTTACGTATGTTATGTCTATTTGTAAAACGTCACGGTATTTTTTTTGTTAGGTACCAATTTTGAACTCTGAACCTTAGGCATTTTGCAGTGTAGACATGGCATTTAGGCATTTTACTTAGACATGATGCCTTTAACGTAAATTTTTTTGTTAGGTACCATCTTTAAAATTCACATATCTGTGTTTACATTACTGTGTTCAAGCGTAAAACCTACATAGATACATAGTCATAAAATGTACAACCTGAACAATGGTAAAATATTCTGGACTTTAATTCATCACGTCATCACGTCAGTCCGAAATGAACAGTACTCTCGTTATTTTCACGTGCTTTCCGAAAATTCTTTCAATAAATAGTAAAAATATGGAAATTTACCTATTTGAATTCACTTTAATATAATCAAACCACAACTATGACATACCTATCTGTAGCGCTGTAATTTAGCTGAGTTTTTTTTTAGCTTTGTTTATATACATTAGTGGGCAGAGCCACAAGTAATCATAAGAAAACTTGCAGCCACTCCCGATTCAAAGTCCCAGGGTGGATAGGGTAAAAGTAAGTTCGTATGAGCTAATTGCCAACTCTTGTGATGCAGTTTTTATGGCTTAACGACAAAAGCTGGGACCGACAATTTCACGTGCCTTCCGAAGCATGGAATTGAACATTGAACATGCCCTCCAAAGCACGGATATGGTGAACCATGGTGACAAGTGATCAACCCATCGCCGTTGTAGATAGTCCAACATGTTGGGGAGGATACTATCCCTTAGTCGACTTTTACGACATGCTGTACGGGGCCGCTATCACCAGTGCTCTTAGTTGGTTTTGCTGCTATTCTTAGCCACTTCCGATCAAGATTCAAATACCTAGTTTAATTGATTTGAACTCATTTATTTGGCCAACTTGTTGCATAAACTTGAACGTGAACAAAAGAATGTACTTTTGTTCGTCTTCATTGCGGAGGTATATAAAATGCAGCGTGTACAAGTTTCGTTAGTTTTTACTGAGGCAATAATAGAGCGCGATGGAGCTTAGCGTCCGTAGTTTACGACGTCATATTGCTGTGGAGAGCAGTTTGGGTGTGGGTTGTATCATAAGCTTTAGAGAGTTGAGATCCAACCTTTAGAGTGAAGTTAAGGTTTCCGACCTAAATCTAAACCGGACTGTTAGGACGATTACCGTCCCGGTACAAAAAAACAAAGCAAAGTCATATTGTTTGACTTCGGTGGCGTGGCGGGCAAGTGCTCGGCTGAGACGCAAGAGGTGCGGGTTCGATTCGCGCTACGGGAGAAATGTTTGTATGTTCTGCAAATATTTCTTCTGGGTCTGGGTGTTGTAGTTTTATAAGTACTTATGTATTTACAAAAATAACGTATAGGTATAAGTATTCTATCAGCCTTCTGGTGCCCATAGTACAAGCTTTGCTTAGTTTAGGGCTAGATGGCTAGTTTTTTTATACTACAAACTTCATCTTTCAGTTGCGTCCTCTTAGAGTTCAATTTCGGGAATTCCATACACCCTACATTTAACACCCTGCAAGCTTCATACTTCCAGGACTAAAGCTAGGTTTAGACGAGCTGGCAGCCAGCACTGGCTTACTAATTTATTTTTTTTGCGGACTTTTCACACAGTGTTTATAAATTTACTATCTGCCGCCCGCGGCTTCGCTCGCGTGGTACCCGGATAAAAATAGCCTATATGTTAATCCAGCACATGTATAGGTATTCCAAGTTTCATTAAAATCCATTCAGCAGTTTTTGCGTGAAAGAGTAACAAACATCCATACATAGAAACTTTTGCGTTTATAATATTAGTAAGGATTAGAAGAATATTTGGATACCATCGGCTAGACGATTGAGTTTGGGACAACCGAACTCTCGGCTTACTGATATATATTTCTAAGTTCGCTTCCACAGGTGCCTTGTACCCGACATGGTAAACAATTTATTGCATTTTACAACTATGCTTCCTGTAACATTATTTTTCATTACCCTTTAATACTGCGCCCAAAGTTTACAGACGCATTTGACCTTTTATTTTGGGAGCTTTAGCTTTCTCTTCCAAAACGAAGATCGTATAAAGTAGTAGGTATGTAAAGAAAGAAACTGTGCCCGCGTTTCGTCTGCATTGTTTATTTATGAGATAATTAGGTTGCAAATTTTGTCGAACTCGGTTTAGCAATTTGTAAGACTGATATTGAAAGAAACTATCAATATTTTAAAATTTTATTGATAAAGTACAAATAAACAGTTGAGCTATCTAAAAATCATTGTAAATAATCTACAAATAGCTTAATTGATCTAGATCATTGTGAGATGGCGTATAAGCGTGTATTGAAGCGCTCGTGGCGTAGCTTGGCTATGTTCTTGATTTATCGTTGAAGTTAAGCAACGTTGTGCGCGGTCACAATTAGGATGGGT
The DNA here is from genome assembly GCA_949320045.1 of Scotopteryx bipunctaria. NCBI lineage: Eukaryota > Metazoa > Arthropoda > Insecta > Lepidoptera > Geometridae > Scotopteryx > Scotopteryx bipunctaria. The sequence goes on from OX439449.1 coordinate 9,850,776, forward strand.
GACCGCAAGTAGTATTACGAGCTGAGCGCTTCTGTGCTTCGGAGGGCACGTTATATTGTCGGTCCCGGCTTTTAAGTCGTTGAGCCATGACGGAGGCTAAAAAACTCGGTCACTTACTTTAGCGTGTATAAATGTGCCCGAAGTATATTGTGTCCTTCAACAAAATGTATTCCGTCCATGACTTCGTACAGTTTCGTACACAATGCAAATAATTAAACTTCATTTTACGAGTACGCCTGACGTAAAATAATCACGAAGTCTATGTAGGTTAATACGCTTGCATACAATCTAGCAAACCTCTTCATCTAGCTACGCTATGAAGTACCTACAAGTATTTTAATTATTTGCAGAATGCGGTTTTTTGTGTCGAGTGTCAAAGGTAGGTACATCCTATGACACTTTTTTGACACTTAACTGTAAAAAAATATGGCGGCTTTAGAAAGCTATTTTCAATGAGCTAAGACAGACTAAAATGGTACAAATTCATCGTCAAAAAATGGCATATGTATTATGCTATCTAAATTTTACACAGTCGGGTTTTCTGTTCATTTAAATAAATACTTGTTATTGTATGCCACATGCAAGAAACTTGCATGGTGTAAATAAGGCATAAGGATGTTTTACACAAAGGAAACTTATGTGCATAACACTCCCTGCATTCTATGTGGATAAGGATAAACTTGCATGCTATAGCCTCCTACAAATGGATGAAATAGTTGTGCTCGATATTGCTTGCGTCTTATTAATTGCAAAAGTTTGTGAAAACTTCGTTGAATTTATTTTGGATTGCTTCATCGATGCACAAAGGTTTCTGGGTGAAAAGATAATTAAACTATTTTAAGTTGAATTCACATCCGCCACTATACTGTGATTGAGGCACAAATATCATCCTCACATCCTCATCAACTTTCGCATTCAATAATACATACTAGTGTAGTTTTCTTTGCAGCTTCATGTTTTGACATACCCTATATTACACTGTTCCATGCTCTAAATACACAGATAGTATCAAAGTTGTAAACATATTTAGTTAAATTATGTGAACTCATAACCCTCCTTTTGGTTCTCGTAGTCGGGTAAAAAAATCTCCGCTTTCACTGAAACAAAAACTTCTAATTTATAAGTCCGTTTTGAATTACAAATCACAAACGAAGGTTCAATTTGACGGAACAAGTCTCAATTAAATGGAAAATAATTTCAGAGCTCGCCACTCAGACATGCAAATTTTCGGATTTAATGTTAGAATGATAAGTAATGCGATGGCGTTTATTTTAAAAACGTGTGATGGGGTTGTCCATGCCCAAATATCCCCTCTGGGGCTGATAGTACAAAATTGTTACCGCCTGCTGCAACTTAGGTGCAGATCGTGGCTGGCAGTAATGCAATAGGGTTTATTTATGAAAATCCTGACGTCCTCGCGGGGGAGTACTCAGCTGAAACGCAAGAGACGCGAGTTTGATTCTCGTTGTGGGAGAAATGTTTGCATCTCGCCTGTTTTCCATAGGGTTAGGCATAAGAGATCATGGGTATAAGAAATTGGACTGCAATTTATTTACTCGTTTGTATGTTTGTGATATATTTTGAATATTACGATTGTTGTATAAATGTATAAATACGTGGACACTCATTTTTTTGATGTAAATATTATTATTCATAAACAAATTCCATTTGTGCTACGAACAAATTGAAATTGAAATTCGAGAACAGACTCGGCTCATAGAAATTACTGAAAATATACCCTTTTCAAAATACAGCCTAAATAATAAACGCGAAAGTTAGGTTTTCATTTTGTCTAAAACAAAAACTAATCCAACATTTCAGCGAGAGTTTTGTACCTGGAAGAGTTAATCAAGTCTTACGACCCACGACCATAATGGGTACAAGTTATAATACCTAGTAGAAATGAATGAAAAAATATGCTTGTATTTCATGAAACTTGCCTTTATAAAAATGTTTTGTAGTCTTAAGGCAAGATTTAAGAGACAGCACCTCAGTTTTTTGCCGAATAGAGAGTAACTTGTTGCCTTAGGGCTGTCATAACCTAGATACTCCTAGATATAATTTACTTCAAACACAGATAGGCTCTTGTAACATAGTTTAAAACTAGTTCGGGAGCTTCTGGTGTCAAAGATTATTTGTAGAGCTAAAGTTAAGTCTAGTTTTAGTTGTAATTTTATTTATTTTATGTACCTATTACTTATGGATTTATTTTTCTGAAATAAAATATTTTAATTTAATTTAATTTCGTATATTATGTCAAGAAAAAAAGCATTTTAATATATAAACACTATGGTGTACTAATTTAAATAGAAGAAACACAACTGAAAAATATATAATTGCGAAGCTTTGCTTACGTTAGTTCATGGAAAACATAATTTGTTTCTTAGATTATCCGAAGCTGATACCTTTTCTCAGAACAATACTTTTTCTAATATCGTATGAATAGAAATTACTATGAAGTTTTCATTGATAGGTACTTGGCAAATTGGGTTTTTAATCTTTGGATCTTTTTTTACTCGTTGCATTGATCTATTCTGAAGGTCGCTTATCACACTGTCTTCCCTTTTTGTTTGATTATTTTTTCTTTTCGTGAAACAAATTGTATGCTTTAGTTTGCATGGCAACCCTGCACACCTTGTAGCCTGCTACAGAATTTAATTAAGCATTTTTCGCGTTGATTAAACATCTCAGGCCTCTTAATAAAGCGTGCTGGAATCGCCCGGTTTACTTCTTTACTGCTTCATCCAAGTTTTGTTTTATTGTCATTTTACGCTTTAATAAAATGAATTTTATGAGCCCCTTTGTATTGCCAATTTAATACTTCTTTTCATAGATTCTTTAAGAACCTGTAGTCTATATAATCAATATGCTTCCGCGATGAATGATTTGTTGCTGCCTTCATCCATTGACCACCTGCAACTTTCACCACATTTTTCTTCAACTTTCACTTATGTTTTTCGTCAACTGAGACTTGAGCTATGGCAAGGTGGCATTGCTCGCACAATCAGATCAGCGCCATCTATCAAGCCAGTTGAACCTTTTTTAAACTTCTTAACTTCTTGGAGCATATATTTCTCTTATTGTGTAGGAGTGCCCTAAGAAAGGGATTCTCGAAATTCTAGAACGCGGCGAGAAGATTAACTTAAAAAAAACTTCACTAGTAGAACTATTTTTCTTACATTATGAAACCCTTAAAACAAACTAGCCATACATTAACCCTCTCCCTTCACCCTTATGTAAGGAAAGCTGTTATTTTCTAAATTCCATTCCACACAAGCGACGATACTATTAACTGCCGAAACGCTTTACGATTTAATCTAAGCGTCGGTATGCGCCGTCTATTTATTTTGTGCATAAAAGCGATGCTATTCATTCCCTAATCTGTTTTACGACACTCGTAAAGTAATTTTAATACATATAAAAGCGAAAGTTTGACTGGTTGTAAATAAAAATAAAAAATTGGATGAAGATATGTACCCGGTCAGTAAATAATCCATACTAATATAAATGCAAAAGTAACTCTGTCTTTCTGTCTGTAATCTTTTCACGCCTATACTGCTGAACAGATTTTGATGAAATTTGGCAAGGAGATAGACACCATTCCGGGGAAGGACATAGGCTACTTTTCATCTTGTAAAACGATCCTGAAATGGAAAAAGGATAACCAAGATAAAGCATAAATACTTCTTAGACATTAATTTATGACAAGACAGTTAATATGACATTTATAAAATTTTGATAATTGACAATCGGGTCGTCAGATCTCTTTTTCTTGCAAGGCTGTGGGTAAGGGCCTCTAGCTGGACCGACTCAACGAATTAGTATTGCCATTCAACGTGGCAATGCGGCCAGCGTCTTGGGAACGCTTCCACCTTCTTATTTATTTATTTATTTAGTTGGATCGAGTGAGCTATCTATAGACCGTTTGCAACGGCTTCTAGATAGCCCGTCTGTCTTTTGTATGTTGTAAATCATATTTTGTATTAGTTGTAAGTTTCTTTCTGTTAATAAAGATATGAGGAAATCTTTAAGTTTAAATTTATTATAAACATATCGTCACTGGAAAGGCAAAATTACGTAAGCGCCAAAATGGCGCCAAAATAGGCATAATTGAGTTATTATCCAAAAATAGCAGTCCAAATACAATAATATGAATTGCTGGACATAGAAAATGAAAAAAGAATGAAATCTTGACGTCATCTCGTTGACGTCATCAAAATTCGATAATTAGGTAGAAAGTTATGATTAAAAAAATGAACTTTAAACAGCTTTTTCTCGATTGGCGCTTACGTAAATTTGCCTTTCCAGTGACGATATAAAAAACTAAGCAGAGTCTGAACAAAATGTCCTCTAAAAAAAGCTGAATTAGCACAAAATAAATCCGCCGCCATTAAAATAGGCTTCACGGGAAACATTTTTTGTTTACGGTGAAACGACTTTTACGGTAATACAGTCTGTGTTTTAAGCCCTGTTCCATTTAAGTGACGAACGTAATATACTGCGAGTAAAAAAACATAGAATGCGTCCAGCTACTTCTCTCCCCGAGCATGTCGTAAAAGTCGACTAAAGGATATCCCTCCCCAACATGATGGATCATCTATATGGGCGATGGGCTGATCACCATGGCTGATGACCTGTGTCACCATGGTTCACCATCTTAGGACTTTGAATCAGGAGTGGCTACAGGTTTTCTTATGACTACTTGTGGCTCTGTCCACACCGTTAAGGGGTCTGATAATAAACATAGATTATTTTATTATTTTTGAGTGCGACCGTCAAAGGACGGGTACTACTTATAAGAATCAACAGCTTAAAAGGGACACCGTGCACGCCCCACTTGCTGGGTTCGACCTAATCGTGTTCCACATGGTTAATTATGCACATCCTTTTAAGTTGTGGCTCGAAACATGAGAGCAAACGGAGACCCATAAACATGAGTTTGATTTAATTAACATTCAGTGTTTATAAGTCATATCCCACTGCTGGGCAAGGACATGAGGGAAGAGACTCCGTTCTGTGCGGTTTTGTGTTTTGGCTCATTCTTCTTCAAACTACTCCAGTTCATATATAAAAATTTTTACACGCGCACATAAATTTTTCGCACAGAAAAATCAATTTTTACACGACTGGGTTTGAATCCAAGACCTTAGCGGGGTCACTACCAACTAGACCACCAGTGCTCTCAAACTTGAGAGACGTATAAATAACAAATCTTCTGACTTACGCCAAGAAGCAGAGCTCATGGAGATTATCAAGGGCCACCGTTCGATAGCTTTGAGTTCACCAACATTATAAACGCTGGTTAAAAAAGTTACACTGACATAAAAAAAAATTGCTGGAATGTCGATCTGGTTTTTGCTTTCCTTATTTTGAAAGATATGTATAAGAGACTCTGCTCACTACCAGCACTAAGAAAAACAGGTCAGGTGCGAGTCGAATTCGCACACGAAGGGTTCCGTACTATCGTACATGTACTTTATTATTTTACTTCTTATGACTTTTACTCTATGTACTTTTTAAATAAGCAGTTTCGATGAGAAATAATGATTCTTGTATTGTTGCCCCTTTTATATTTTTTGTATAATTTAACTTTTATTCATCGTCTTCTTGCCCTTATCCACTCTATGTGAGAGAGACCCCGAAGAGTTTTGGCTAAGTTGTTTTATGACCGGCCGCCTGCCTGACGTCAACCCTCCTTGGGAATACTTGCTTATTGTAACTCATCATGTTGGAGAGGATACTATCCCTTAGTCGACTTTTACGACATGCTCGAGGAGAGAAGCAGCTATGACGCAGACGCATTCTATGTTTTTTCTTTACTCCCAGTCCAGCGAAGAAGTACAGTTAATTTAATTTTTATTATATGTTGTTATAGTGGCAATAGAAATACACACTGTGAAAATTTCAACTCTTTATTGATTATTATTATAGTAATAGGGTCTCCTTGGCGCCCTTCGCGTACGGAACCCTAAGAAGCAAATGGTCATAAATAAAATTCCGGTCCGATTATAGAACAGAGGGTGGAGACCCTTCTATTTTTTACCCGACAGTGAAGGAGGTGGGTAATTCCTTTGGCTGAAGCTGTAGTCTAAACAGCTGGAGAAATTTTGACAAATGAGGTGTCGTTGGATTCGTCTGGATGACGGTCATAGGTACAGCTAAATATGACACTTCTTTGATACTTATGTGTAAAGTAAAACTTATTATGTGGATAGGTAATACTGTGGGCTACAATGTTATCTTCTTTCGTTATTGTAGTTATTTGATGTCCCAGATAAATAAAATAAAATAGAACTAAGACATTTACTTAGATGGTACAAATTATCATAATCATAACTTTCATCATCATCATGTGTAAAAAAATCGAATATGGCAGATTCTACGCAGTCAGCTTTTTAGTTATTTTATATAAAACTTGTATTTTGTTTTTCTCTCTCTGCTTATATTTATAGAAAAGCAAAAACAAAGATACCTTGCAAAAGAATAGAGAGCGTGAAAACACCCGAGTGATCATAACCTTAAAACATAAAGTCTCCGTACCGGAAATTATTGAACCGATATTGATGCCTTTTCCAACCGTAAAATGTGGTGGAAAGGTTTTTCCAACGAGGTTTGTGTGTAAAAATGCAATGTTATGATACTACTAAGCTTATAAACTGGGTGCCATAGATCTTATATTAGATTGTGATGTTGTTATCCCCATTAAAGTGGTGTGTCCATAGAGTCCAGCTTGGTGATCAAAGGTTTTCGAAGGGTTGCTACAGAAAGAAGAGTAGACCGATAGACCGGTGACATTGGTCGCAGGTAGACGGTAGGAGGCAGCACAAAATTGTTTTCAAAATGTATGAGGCAACTGTGAATAGTACCGTGGGAAATGGAAGACCACAGCATACATATCTGAATCAATTCAGTGACTTTTTTAATTTATTTAATTGTTTTGTCGCTTTGCGACCACACCACCCATATAAAAACAAAAAAAAACAAGAATAACTTAATCTAGGTATAGTTATAATAAATCTTAACAACTTACATAAACCTAACTTATGTAACAAAACTAAAAACTCAATCTCTTTATTTACACGAAGGGTCGGATAATACACTATTTACGAGTACATAACCTTCTAACAAGCGATTTTGTACAAAACATCGGTGACGTTTTCGAAAAAGGCCACGTCAAAGTAAATAAAACCGATAAGTTTGTATGAAGACTGTAATGAGAGAAAATGAAGCGAAATAAGTGTGTAAGGACGGAAGCAAAGGGAGGTCCATGGTCTATTTTACCCCTACAGGGTAACACAATAACACAAGTGATCACAAGAAAACTTGCAGCTACTCCTGATTCAAAGTCCCAAGATGGATATGGTGAACCATGGTGCCAGGTGATCAGCCCATCGCCCATAGGTGGTCCATCATGTTGGAGATAATACTATCCCTTAGTTGACTTTTACGATATGCTCGGGGAGCGAAGCAGCTGGACGCATTCTATGTTTTGCCTTTACTCCCAGTCTAGCTGAGAAGTACCTAACATGCGTAATTTTATTTAAATTTTAATCCCTAAATTAATAGCATAGGATGATGATGATGATGTTCTTTAATTAGAGACTTTGGAAAGTCCATTAAGAACGTCCCAAAAAGGCAATCCGTTGAGGCAATCAGTTATCTATCCCGCTAATGTCAGGCATCAATTCCTTCTGATTAGATCTCAGCGCAGCGACCCCTGATTACATTCTATAGATTCCGACCCAGATTTCTCTGATACCCTAGTAGTTTTGAAATATATCGTTACCTACATAAATAAATAATAATAAATAAATATTTGTGGACATTTCACACAGCGCCATCTAGCCTTAAACTAAGTAAAGCTTTTACTATGGGAAACAAATGGCTGATAGAAATACTTATGTACTTTTTTTATAATACATAATACTACAACACCTAGACCCGGAAGAAATATTTGCAGAACATACAAACATTTCTCCCGTAGCGGGAATCGAACCCGCGCTTCTTCCGTCTCAGCCGAGCACTCACCCGCCACGCCACCGAGGTCATCAAAATTTTACTTCTCTGCTGACTGAGAGTTAAAAAACACAGAATGTCGAGCTGCTTCCGAGCATGTCGTAAAAGTCGACTAAAGGATCCTCTCAAATGGTGAAGGAAAACATCGTAAACACAGTTTGAGAGTATACGCGCACATAATTTTTTCGAACACAAAAATCCATGGGTGGGATTTGAACCCACGACCTTATGATCGAAAGGTGGAGCCGCTACCAGTACTACAACGAGTATTGAAGGTATTGAGTTGGTGCCTCGTTAGTAGGCGCATAAATAATGACTTCTAATGTCTTTCAAAACTTGCCTAATCTTTACCTTTGAATAAGTAAAGTCTACTTGCACCAATCCTCCATGCTATTCGATAATCTTTAAAACCGTAAGAAAGCCTTCTAACTAAGCTTCACACGGGTCGCTAGAATTATTTACAAGTTTGTGACTTCGCGGCGTCACAAACTTGTTATACAAATGATATTCCTTTTTAGTGTTTTTATCAAGACAGTTTGTACTTTTTCTTACGAAAAGTTATGTGTTGGATTGAGCAAATAAAAGATTTTATGAGTAAACAACACATAGGTACATGGAGCAAAATCTGGAGCAAAAATATCTTGGCGGCTGTCAACATGACATTTATGACAAGTGACGTCTGACAGAGTAAACACTCGTTTCATTTTGTAAGGCGCTTCAATTAAATAATATAGTAAATGAAGTCATTAATTTTCTAATATTCTAAGAATTGTTTATTTACGGAAAATGCAAATATTTACAATGCGATCCGCTGGTCTATCCATAGACCGTTTGCAACGGCCTTTAGATAGCCCGACTGTTTCTTGCTGTTAATAAATATTAATAATATTTAAAAGTATTTTCTAATATTACATATTTTGTGACTCGTAGTTAAACAGTAGCCATTATTTTCGTAGCTTTGTTTTGTTTTTGAATATAAAACATTTTCATTTCTTTAACTCGAGATTAAATAGGTAGTTGGTGCAAGTGGATATAAGCGATCTTTTCACTTTGAGCTGAGATTTCAGTTTATTCTGCGCCGTTTGAATGGATTGAGTCTTTGATCGTTGTTTTTGCATTAATTTGACTTTCAGACTATTGAATGTCTCGAGAAAGTCTGAATGTTGATCTTGAATCCCTTTTATTAGTTTATCACTTCATGATCATCTTGAAAGTTGGTCAGTTACTAACCTTAAAAAGGTCTTTTCTACTGAAATTATTGCTTCTTGATGAACCTGTTCAATTGAATGAATTTCAAAAATCATAATTTTTTGTATTGCTATGATTCTTAACGTTTGCACAAAGCTTTACTGCATATGCATGTATGTATGTTCGTATGAGCTAGTGGCCAACTCTAGTGACGGAGTTTTTAGGCCGCCTAAAGGCCTCCGTCATAGCTTAACAACTTAAAAGCCGGGGCAGACTGTTCAGAAGAAGAATGAGCGATTTAATTGGTCTGTACAGATGAATTGTGTAGGCTATTATGCCTAATTTATTGAATTATAAACGGGTTCATTCAAGAAAATACATCGAAACCAAATAAATTAACATTCATTAGGTACTTTGTTCGCTTCAAAATATTTTACAACATCTGCCGCCTTTTTATCTTTTTCTCCACCTCCAAATCGGTGCTACACCAAGGAGTATTTTATCATTATACCAAACAAAAGAGGTTTGTGATAATGTTTAGCGGCAACACAGAGTAGTACTTAATCTGTGACAATAGCAAGGAGGTAATAAAACATGATGTAAGCTGACAGTTGTAAAGTGGAACATATTATAGTTCAACTTTACTGTTTAATTGAAATCTAATCACATTAGATAAAACTACAGATATTTCTATCAAGCACCATCGTCTATGGAGGAGATGTGAATAAATAGGTACTGATGGATCGCACGCACTTTTAATTGATTGTATATAGGCAGTAGGTACGATTTCTGTGTGCAGGTTGAATACACAGTTCAATCTCACAGTTAAAACGGAAAGTGTGTAGTGCGCTTAAGATTCACGCAGACATACCCCCGAATACTCAAACGCGACTCAGAGTTGAGTACGTCTCAAGTCACGGTTTTTTGACAGTTTTTGATGAAAATCTGTCAAACTCGACACTTGAGACGTGCTCAACTCTGAGATGCGTTTGAGTATTCGGGGGATAGTGGCACAGATAAATATGTTTTATACATAATTTACTACTATAGTTACAAACGTGTATAGTCTAAAAAACCGGACAAGTGCGAGTCGAATTCGCACACGAAGGGCTCCGTACCATCGTAAATGTTTCTTGTATGGGGCCCCCATTATTATTCGTTCACCCTTCAGGTAAGGAACCCTAAAAACAGTAGAACAGTATAATCCACTTTGTGTTGGGGACCGGAATGGAAGTCCTATAAGTACATTAAAATTCCGTGAATCATAATAAATCGCCTTGTATCTTTTATATTAAATATAAAGTTATGGAAACAATCTCCTCCGCAGTCGGGTAAAACAGGGGTTCGCCATTACATTAATAGCTATGTGATGGTAATGGCTGTGATGCGAAATATTTATCACCCTGGTAAATACATTATGCGTTAATATCTGATGTCTTTGTGATGGTAATGTTTGGATGTTCAGAGACTGTCATATTACAAACTAGAGGAATGCCTCGCAGCTTTGTCCGCGTTGAGTTTCTTTTCATACAAATTTCTTCCAATTTCTTCATTTTCGTTCTTTCATTAATAAGACCGCCGTCTTGCGAATGATGAATTAATGGTGACAGACAACTCCTCGGTTTTTTATTTTAGTTCACGATGTAGCCGGATAAATGTATTATAAATAATCCAAGCATCAGTGAAATCCGTTGAGACGTTGAGCTGTAATTGAGGCACATATATCCTCACCGCGTTATTAAGTTAATATTTTAATTAAGTTTTTAGTGTGTGTTTAGTTTTTTTAATTAAGTACAGGTATCAGTCGACATGTCTATGTCTATTCTGCCCTCGTAATAGCAAATGCAGTACTTGCAAAATGGCGGTTTCGAGAAAAACGCGGTACTTAATCATATTTTTAGACATATCTGCAGCATGTCCATGTTATATACTTACAGTAAGAAATATAATAATACTTAAAGGAAATTATTTTTTTATATAGATTAGCCCCTTGGAATACCATTTCTGCAATAAAGTGAAAAACCCAAAAATGACGATTACTGCAAGTGCGATTAGTAGGGCATTATTTCTTAGCTTACCATTCTCAACTTGACTAATATTACGTTTATTAAAACCACACCATTATCAGACGCCTGTAACGTAGCTGTAAATATCTGTTACACAAACTACGTGTCTATCATCAGTGAATTTAATATTTTAAGGTTTATATCATTTATTCACAAAAAGACAATACAGTCACTTGCGAAAAAGGTAGGTACATTATTATGTAAGTAGGGTTCTAGGTCATTCTGTTCTATGTATAGGTATTACAGATAGTTTTGACTCATCTAAGCATTTTATTTACTTAGAAGTGTACGGTCTTAGATAATATGGTAAGCTAGTTTAGATTTAAATGCGTTAATGAGCTTACATTTTTTATTTCGGACGGTTGTTTATTGTATAACTGTACTCCTTCGTTGTTTATAATTTTTTTACCGTAATTGGTTCGGATTTTAGGTAGAACAATAAAGCTGGCTCGACGAGTATTTCGTTTAGTTATTTCTTTGTTTATTGTGAAGGCTAGGTTAGGTTAGTAGTAATTTATGTGTAAAATAGTAGATTGTTATACAAGTGGCTATAATGACTCAATTATATACGAGTAGGTGGTTTTACTTTAGCGAGGGAGTAAATAGAAATCGTGTTATAATAGGTTTTAAGCGCCGTGTGTTACACTCTACTTTTCACTACGATTGCGAGAAAATAAAATAATCCAATACAATATTAAATACGGTCTCCAATTCAATTTGTAATTATAGAAAAATTCTCAAGATTTCGCGCCAATGTATTTTTTTTTCTCCTCTCTGTAGCCGCAATGCAATGCACGCATTCTACCAAAGATCGTCGCTTTTAGTTCCATTTTCAAAAATAAAATGTTCTTTTTATGAAACAGTAATAAGTCGAGTCTTTATTAATGAATATTCTTCTTATGAATAAAGGATCGTTGGTAACAGACAGAAATTTAAAAAAGAAAACCCTAGAGGCAAATATGCTATTTTATCCTTGCTCTTGTACGCTACAATGACGGACTTTTTGAGCAAGAGGAGTGAAAAATATCCTACTATCTTATCCTACTAATATTATAAGCGCGAAAGTTTGTGTGTATGGATGTTTGTTACTCTTTCACACCTAAACGGCTGAACGGATTTGAATGAAACTTGGAATATACATAGTACCTACATGTACTGGATTAACATATAGGCTATTTTGTATCCGGGTTATAGCACTAGTGGTCTAGTTGGTAGTGACCCCGCCTTCCGATCCTAAGGTTCAAACCCGGCCGTGTACCAATGAATTTTTCTGTGCGAAAAATTTATGTGCGCTATACCAGTACTCTCAAACGGCGAAGAAAAACATCGTGAGGAAACCCGCTGCTTAGCTCCGCACGTATTGACCATGTCTTTCCTGTGGACAAGGCCGACTAAGCCGAGAGTATGGAATAGGTGCTGGGCAAGCCTACTCCATCTTAATTCGTCCCGGGCACTACAGCGTCCCGTTAGTGAAGGTAAAAGTTGTCTCCTGACGCTGTATAAATCATCTATTATAGATGGTAAAAGGCCTTAGTATTTTTTATCCGGGTACCACGCTAGCGGAGCTGCGGGCGGCAGCTAGTAATATTATACTCCGCATGGATCGGTTGCGCGTTATGTATACCTATAGTATATAATAGCGTATTTAAACCTATCCGGTACATTAGGCATGTTAACAAAAGACGCATTTACGAGTTCCAAAGTGAAAAGTCGTGTTACTTGGGGAGTGATCCGAGTTTATGGACAAACGTGCTGACTTTTTTAGAAATTATGAATGACGCGTGTGGGGTGCCTTGCGGCCTTGTGGGTTCGCTTTGCAATTTAGGCTGGGGTTAGATGTTTATGCCTAAATAGCTTGGGAATAGATGCCGAGCTTTTTGCCTAAAATATTTATAGTGATGTGTGAGTGTGGGATAATTCAAGGGACCATCTTCAGAAGCGAATTGAGAGCCCTGTTGGTCTACTGATAGTGTTTTTATTTCGGTCGTGATCCAGTGGATTTTTCTATCCGAAAAATTTTCGTGCGCTCCGGAACTCTCAAACGTTGAAGGAAAATATCGTGAGGAATCCGGCATGTCTTCGCACACTTGTCATAAATATAAAACTTGCCTATTATGTATTTTAAATATATTTTATCCTATTCAACATGATGGACCATCTATATGGGCGATGGGCTGACCTGTCACCATGGTTCACCATATCCATCTTAGGACAAAATCAGAAGCGACTGCAAGTTTTCTTATGTTTACTTGTGGCTCTGCCTACCCCATTAGGGATACAGGTGTGATAACATGTACAGTAATATATTACCACAAATATTGTGCGCCTTGGCAAACTTCTATAATTAGAATAATCACTGAATGAACCCTTTTCTCTATTTTACATACTAGCTGCCGCCCGCGGTTTCGCTCGTGTGGTACCCGGATAAAAATTAGCCTATATGTTAATCAAGTACATGTAGGTACCATGTATATTTCAAGTTTCATTCAAATCCGTTCAGCCGTTTAGGCGTGATCGAGGCACAAACATCCAAACATCTTTACAAACTTTCGCACTTATAATAATACTAGCTGCCGCCCGCGGCTTCGCTCGCGTGGTACCCGGACAAAAAAATTGCCTAAATGTTAATCCAGTACATGTACTATGTATATTTCAAGTTTCATTCGAATCAATCAAGAACGTCTAAGCGACCTACGCCACGAGCGCTTCGTAATAGGCTGATAGTGATATTATTCTACTAGAGCATGAACAGTATAGCCTTTATTACAGTACCGTTTCACACTCAATCCTACCTATCCCTAACGGTAGGTATAATAAAGTCGGAACCTGTTAACCTTCAGAGGGAACGTGACGCTAGCTTTATGACACCGTACAATTTATTGGAAAACGTGGTCGCAAAACATTACTCGGTAGCCAACTGTATATTCTTCAGGAGAGAGCGAGATAGAAACAAAGTTTTGGACCTGTCTTTACTTAGACACATAATCTTTCTCTCTTCTGTAAAGATATAACTAACAAGCAAGGCTTTTTATCATCTATAGTAGATGATTTATATTGCGTCAGGAGGCAACTTTTACCTTCACTAACGGGACGCTGTGGTGCCTGGGACGAATTAAGATAGAGTAGGCTTGCCCAGCACCTATTCCATCCTCTCAGCTTAGTCGGCCTTGTCCACAGGAACGACATGGTCAATACATGCGGAGCTGAGTAAGCCGCGGGTTTCCTCACGATGTTCTCCTTCACTGTTTGAGAGTACTGGTATTATATAGCGCACATAAATTTTTCGCACAGAAAAATTCATTGGTACACGACTGGATTTGAACCCACGACCTTTGGATCGGAAGGCGGGGTCACTACCAACTAAACCACCAGTGCTCATTACTAACAAAGTAATCATCTTCATGCCCTCCTATGCCTTGGATCATGGTGTAAGAGTTTTGGCTAAGGTGTTTTATGACCGGTTGCCTGCCTGACGTCAACCCTCCTTGGGAATACTGCCACGGGACTAGCCAGTATTTTTATAATAGCGCTTTAAGCCACTATTTGTTTAATCCAATGCAGACAATCCATTTGCTATCAAAATATCAACTCGAGTAAAACAAATTCCACAACGCAAAAACGCGAGGGTCTACTTGAAATGGTTTATTTTCCTGACGAAGAAAAATTTCCATGCTAGCATAATTTTCTTTAACACACATTGGTACCTCAACTTTTCGCTAATAAGGCCAGCCTCACGTATCTCCCACAAGTTACACGCGACAAATAAGCGAAGAAAATTGGCTCGCGCGTCGTTTGTTCCAATTTACGACTTCATATAAAATTGGTTCCCGCGAATATTCGTTCGTTACGTGACTTACGCGGTGAGATGGATTTGTGCCAATCACACATCACAAATTCAAAAATACAGGCTTTCATATTTAAAAATCGCAACTTAGCAAAGCCGCGGACGGCAGCTAGTAGTAGGTAAATGCTCGTGTCTGCTATATATTTAATGGAATGCTCTGCTGTGTGTTTGCTGGAGTATTCTTAGACCAGTGTGGCGAAAGGATTCAAGTGTGACCTCAAAAGCGGGTCCTGTAGTGCAGTTTAGTACTGTAGTCCTTTTTGAGTTATGTGACAGTTCTACACGTTTGAGAGTAAAATCTCCAAATTTGCTAGAGTATTTTTTTGATATTGTTTCGTTCAAAAAACACTTTCAACCCCAATCTTATCTCAGTTCAATGAACAATTGAATAAACCTAACGTTTCTTTGAGGTATGATGATAATAAAAAATAATACAATAAGCAAACTGCCAGGCAAGTTGTCCCAGCGCGGCGATATCAAAGAATTATTCCGATAGGTATCTATGTTACCGACAAAGTGGGTAAATCGGGCATTCTATTGTAAACATAGTGTGTCAGTTCGAACCAGTGTGGTGAAAGGATTTAAAGTGCTCAAAGGCTTTCTTCGTGCACTATAGTAATTGGACGTACTTTTTTTGGTTTAGATTTAGTATTATTTTCAACTAGAGCCACCGAAAGCGGACAGGTTGGCGGATAGGCTGACTTCCTGACACGCTTACATACCATCGGCCTTGACGGGTCGATATGTATGGATTACTATGAATCAGTATGAATTGTTTCTTACGCTGAGCGGTCAGCGCTGACAACAATCAGCGCGACGATACACCACGCGTCGGCGCCACTGAGCAACAGGCGTCTCAATAGACAGACAGTGAGTATTTTCGTTTTGTACTGAACGCTCCGAAGCATCATGATTTTATCTTCAGTTAACGTCAGTACTTCCTGGTGGTTAGCGCGAGATTGCAAAAACTCGAGCTGACAATACGGCGCTGACCAGCTACGCGCCGATCTTCATCGCCAACGGTACGCGTGACAGGAAAATCAGCCAGCTTGAAGAACAATCTCAACAAAGTTTATCAAAGTGCGGCCATGGAACGGACAACGGCTCCCACCGATGGACCGATGATATTCTAAAAAAAAAAACAAAAAAAAAAATATCATTTATCTTCATTTCTTTGCCCTTATCCCGTTAGGTGGGTCGGCAGAGCCCGTTGCTTTGTTCCATCTCTATCATTGAAATATTAGGAAGGTCTACTTCATGTTCTTTTACTCTGTGTTCTGTTACTTGTGGTAATGAATAATTTCGAAGATCTCAGTACCGAATATTTCTGTGTAGTGAGAGTTATTTTCTCAAATGTCAGTTTACAAACATTGTCTTGGAGATATGAGAAAGGCTATGCATCGCGAATAAGAATGGTCTATTTACAGTTTATAGCCGCTCTAAGCTAAGTGTATTGGTGATAAAGTCTAGAAATTGAATTTTATATTGTTTTCTCAAACGCTGTAAGTAAACCGATAGCTACTATGTAAAAGTTGTGCCATTAAGCGGAAGATGCAGTTTATTTGTTTTAACTTTTATTCCTATAGGTTTTATTAACTACTTATTTTTTACTTAGTACGCTTCAGGATATGGATCAGGTGAGCAGATCTATGAGTTCACCTGATCCAGCTCATCAGACGGCGCATAGAACGTTTGCAACGGTCTTTAGATAGCCCGACTGTTTATTTTGTATTCTATTTTGTATTCTATTTTGTTTTTTTTTGAAAAGTTTATGCTAAGAAAGACAAAGTGGAGGCTTAAGTAAACCTTTTATAAATTATATTTGGATCAGTTTTTTTTGTGTTAATAAATGTTATATTTTTTTCTAAAATTACACTAATATTATAAATGTGAAAGATTTGTGTGTGAATGTTTTAGTTTCCTCCCAATAACCTCCACAATGGCTGAACGGATTTACGAGTAGCTGAAACTTGGAATTTTAACTCAAGGTTTATGCTCGATACAATTATTTATGAAGCACAAACCTGTATTTTACAAATAAAACTCAAAACACTTAAGTATCTAGTTATTTCACGCCACTCAACAGAATAATGGTCTTATTTATTTTCTCGATCACATTTAATTAAAGTTTACCGAATATTTTAAACTGTAATAGAATTACCCAAGTGTTTGAATAACTCAATAAGCTATTTAGAGGTCGCTGTAGCTACACTTACAAAGTCTGTTGAATAGCTGATGTTGCTCAACAGAGGTGTAAAGCTGCGTTGAACCGACGCGATCAATCAACTACCTACTACTACCACTAGTAGTGTCATTAGTTCTTGAACTAGTGTGGTGAAAAGATTTAATATATCCATCTTGGAACTTTGAATCAAGAGTGGCAAGTTTTCTTATGTTTACTTGTGGTTCTGCCCACCCCGTTAGGGATAACTAACTAAGGCTTTTTACCATCTATAGTAGATGATTTATACAGTGTCAGGAGGCAACTTTTAGCTTCACAAATGGGACGCTGTAGTGCCCGGGACGAATTAAGATGTAGTAGGCTTGTCCAGCACCTATTCCTTCCTCTCAGATTAGTCGGCCTTATTATAATCCTCTAGGATACGGGCTATACAATAAGGGATAGTACGTAAGAAGTATGTATGTATGGGGTAAAAATTTTCGTATAGCACTACTGGTTGAGCCAAGTAGGGTAGACTGGGTACGGTTGTGCCAATTTTCATTTGATCGCGCATAATTTCGTAAGTATTGCAGTTAGCTGGAAGCAAGGTGTGTTCTATTGGAATGGACATTTCTCTACGCATAAATACTTCGGGTAAACGCATAAATACGCATAAATAGTTGTGTCACGGGGGATGACTGTCGGTCGTTTTGGTTGTAACTTTATTTTGAAACTTATAACTTACGCACACAATAGGTAAGTCCCAGTGGTACACCTTAGAGGTGACACGTAGACTTTACACTGTGTGTAATCGGAGATCAAAATAATAGTTACTTGGATAAGTAAACATATCACAACTACAACTTTTTGTACACCGCCGTCTTTCTGCTCTGTTTTTATCCTCTCCATCCAAAGGTTGCCTGGAAGAGATCGCTCTTAGCGATAAGGCCGTCCATTGTACAGTTTTTGTTTGTTTTTTATTTACTTTTTTGTGTTTTTTTCTTTGTTTGTGTGCAATAAAATGTCTATCTATCTATCACAAAAGTACCTGTATCCCGTATAATGTAATGCTTATATTGTTATTTTATGCAATCTTTTTCATCCCGCTGCGTCCAGTAAAAATAAAGTAAGTAAGTTCGTATGAGCTAGTGGCCAACTCTTGTGACGGAGTTTTTAGGCCGCCTAAAGGCCTCCGTCGTGGCTTAACGACTTAAAAGCCGGGACCGACAATTCAACGTACCCTCCGAAGCACGGAAGCGCTCAGCTCGTAATGCCACTTGAGGTCACCCATCCCAATTGTGACCGCACACAACGTTGCTAAACGGCCTAAAAACTCCGTCACAAGAGTTGGCCACTAGCTCATACGAAATTACTTACTTAGCGATAGCTACACATTGTGTCGGTTGATGGATTTTTATTCTGGAGCCTGGATTCGTCTGAGTTGTATATGATATTATTTAATGTATTTTTCTCCACAATCTCATTTGTATTTACGTTTGTACAATGCAAAGAGCTCTGTATTGTTAGAGCTTCTTAGCTTAAAAGCTCAACTGAAGTTCTCGATTTGGCTTGAGATTATTCTTTTCTAAAACATCAGGCTTTTTATGTTTTCGAAAAATAATCCATTAATTCAGTAAAAATACATACTAAATAATCATTGAAAGATAATGTAGGTACTAAAAAAAACTGTTATTAGTCACCACACAGCTTTAATTTTTTTTCTCATACAAACCTAATATAATAATTCATTTACAAAAATTAGTTAAACAAAACTTTGAAGCCCTACATGCTGATCCTTACCTATCCAAAACAAGGAATCATAATGCAAATTGATTAATGATAAATTTATGGTCTTAGTAAGATCTAAGGGTTGGTCCTTAGGCAAAAAGTAAGTCCTCTCTATCTCCTTCATCTTTGACCAAACTAAATTTACGAGAACGCCCGTGAAGACAGCCCAGCGGTGACATTTCAATGTAATTAATTAAGACAAGGCCCTCGACGTAATGAAATGCATACCATTGCCGGCAGAATGGCTTTTGTTTCGCATTCTCAAGTTATTGTCTCGCTTTTCGACTGAAATGTACAATTGAAACGTGTTACTATTGAAAAAAAAAATGTATAATTTTTTAATTCTTTCTTTGTTATTTTAATATAATAGTAATAATAATAGTGAAGTCGTAGGTATCATCGACGTAAGAAGCATATATAAAGGTTTGTCTGTAACAGTCTGTAAAAATATTTATTTTGCTACCAAACCTAAATAGAATTTTAAGGCACTAATCGACACTTACAATATAGGGTAACAAAAAAGCCACCACTCAGCATATGCTATGACTGAGCGAGTCTTGCCAGAGCGCTGGTCTTCCGTGCTCGTTCAAACACAAAGTACAATCTATTTCGGACAGCATGCGTTGAGTATAAACGCTCCGGGTTCACTTAAATAGTCGAAAAGTACAGACTGACTGTACGAAACCTACCAATCAGGTATGTGTTTGGCTACCTTAAGATTTCGAATCACTTTTGGTATACATTGTGAGATGTAGTAGTATTTGCCCCCAGTATACATACTGGTATTCAAACCGAAGGTACTTGTATGAAACATCATACGAGTAGCTTCGATTTTAGTTAATTAATTTCTACGTTCAAATCACTTAGTAGAGACAGCGATGGACCATGGCGGTCCTTTCCTCGTACACTACTGGAGCTCACAAACCGGCGATTCAGGCGTGGCTGGTGAAGAGCTCATTGAAATCACCTAGTTTCTTTAATGGGCATTTGCCGGTTGCTTCATTCTGAATTTTTAATGTTTAAACTTTCCAATTCTAGTTGATAAGCTGTCCATAAAAATAAAATAGCGTATCCTCGTCAGGGAAAGTGAAAATAATTTATATCTCGATCCGAAATCCTTGCGAATGAGACCGTCATCAATCTTAAAGCACATTTTCGCACCTGCCACCAAAAACGTCCTTTCAATGATAATAAATCTACATCCTATTTCTTAAACCGTCGCTGTGACCTTGCAATTAAATTGATAGTGTCAGGGTTTAACGGAACTGATTCAGTTTAGCTTCACATACATAATATCATGCGTGTTTAACGCGACAGAATAACAGCGTCTGCTGCTAAAACTGCAGACAAAATGCTGAGTCGGAACCAATTTGCTGTTTTATCACACATAATAATTAATTTGCAAGTGTAGATGATTTGATTTGAATACGACGACCTCAGTGGCTTGGCTTGTGAATGCTCGACTGAGACGCAAGAGAATGTGTGCTATTTTAGTGAATAAATGTTATATCTATGTCTATGTTTCCAATAGGAGGCAGATACCACGGATTTCCATTAGTCCTGACACACGCTTCGTTCACTCTTATCGCATTCTTCATGCATGCTCGTGCTTGACGGTTTAGAGTGCTCATCTTCAATCCACTCAACTCTACGGAGACTTGGTCTTAAGATACTTTGACGAGGTCTAGCGTATAAACAGATGCTCATTTCGATTGTCTTGGAATACTTACGGATAACACAGAGGGTGCTTTTATCTATATTATTATTATTATTATGAGCCTATATCATCCCACTGCAGGCCAAAGGCTTCCACCTTTCTCTGTCCTGGGCTTTGGAGGACCAATTTTTCATGAATGAGTCCAAGTCATAGTGAATTAATATAATTATAATCGATCTAGCTGGTTTTTTGCCGCAGTGACTTGCCTTTATGTATTAATATGAGTAAGCAAACAAGCTTTTAGTTAAAGTAATAGCTGGATCGATTGAAGTTAATATTTGGAGTAACGTTTGTTGAACAAGTCTTAAGTAAATGTGTTAACGGAAAAACTCATTTAAATCTCCAGTTCAATGGTTTTTAACTGAGAAACATAAATCATGATAGAGCAATCGTGATCTATGGCTGATTTAATAGTTCTAATAACAATGACGGATTCATTAAAAAAAAATTAAGGCACCTAAAAAAATTTAGATGCTTTTCTATAGATAACAACGTTCCTATTGTAATGAACGATCTGCTATCCATTACTAAAATATCGGAACCGTTCCTAGTGGTGGTGATTCCGATCCTGGCATTCGAATCCAGTCGTGCAATAATGGATTTTTTTGTTCGAAAAATTTATACATTTACTCTATACAGGATTGTGAGATGGTAAAGGAAAACTGCGTTTCTTGAACCTAAAAAGTTTCGGGGTCGGCTATCACTAGACCACCAATTCTCTCTGTAAGTTGCTTACATACAAGAGGTAACTATAGTTTGCTAGTCCCTTCTATTATTTGAAGTTTTGAAGTTTGTACATATGTGCATGATACTAATGTGACGCTGGAAAATGATATAGTAAAACCTGTGTCGCATTTTCCAGTGCTTGAGCAATGTTAATCTATCGATTAACATTCAAACGAACAAATATTATGTTGCATAAAAGTATAGAAAAAAGGTAACAAATAGACATGCAAATTAACAAAAGAGAAAAAAAACATAAAATAAACATTTACAACATAAGTTGTGTTTACAGCTCATAATTTCGAAATATTATTTTTTTAAGTTGCGTATTACTAAATCGTGTCACTAGTTCTTTCAAACCAGAGTGTATAAGTTGTTGATGTTCATACAAGTGGCATAGCTTGCTAGTCCCCTCTATGTTCCCAGCTCGGAATTTCGGAATCCATCAATTTGTAAGATTTCCGCGGCGCTCGGAATTTGCGCGATAAATTAAACTCACCCTGATTTATTTGCTAACTTCTTTTATAGTAATCGGGTCTTTCAGGTTAAATGTGCTGGAAATTGCTAGGAATACACTTATGAGTGATTGGAAGTATAGTAATTACGTCAAAACTACCTATACTACTTATATTATTAGATGTTACGTTAGTCAGTAGTACGAAAGAGCCGACACGTGGACACTCACAGTACGGCTAGTCCACCAGCTCCAAGTCGTTCATCATCTTCCTGCCCTTATCCCACTCTATGTGGGGTCGGCACAGCATGATCCTTGGATCATGCTGTAAGAGTTTTGGCTAAGGTGTTTTATGACCGGCCGCCTGCCTGACGTCAACCCTCCTTGGGAATACTTGCTTATTGTATCTCATCAAGTTGGAGAGGATACTATCCCTTAGTCGACTTTTACGACATGCTCGGGGACAGAAGCAGCTGGAGGCATTCTAAGTTTTTCTTTACTCCCAGTCCAGCGAAGAATAGGATTCGCAACGAAATATCGTTGACGAAATATCGTTGCGAATCCAATTCCTCCGAGCATAGCTCTTTCCATAGATCACTGAGCGACTTGGAGCTGGTGACTGGTGGCTGATTTTTATCCGACAGAGAACCAAAGTCATCGACATAGCTCAGAGAATTAGCAAACTGAAGTGGCAGTGAGCTGGCCATATCTACCGAAGAACCGACAATTACTGGGGTATGGGTTCCTGAGTGGAGACCGCGACTCGGCAAACGTAATGTAGGATGCCCTCCGGCTAGGTGGAGTGACGATCTGCGAAAGGCTGGCAGAGACTGGATACGTCAAGCTGTAGATAAAGCGCGATAAAGCGCTCATTAGGGAAGGCCTGTGGCCGTAGCGGACTGATCATCATCATCATCATCAGCCCACGTCAGTCCACTGCTGGACAGGCCTCTCCCATGGCACGCCACTGAGCTCGATCTTCAGCGGACTGATATAGGCTGATAATGATGATTATAGTTCGCCATAGACGGACACATCACAGAGGACACTATCATTACCATGATATATGTAGTACTGTCACCATGGTTCACGATATCTATCTTGGGACTTTCAATCAGGAGTGGCTGCAAGTTATATTACGTGAATTGGTGTTCTGCCTACCCCATTATAGATTATGGGCGTGATAATATGTATGTATGTACAGTAGGTAAGGTTTTTGTTTGTGTAACTTTTATAACATGAGGCACATAAAAAAGATACATAAAATCAGTGTTGTCTTAGGGTTGTCCTAAATAATAACTCGAGTTGGTCAATAAGAAAATTCGCTTGTTTATGCATGAGATAAAATATTTTCGCAAATATTTTTATTATACGTCTTTTGTTCCGTCGAGACTTTGTGATGTACGGGGATAGTAGGTACTTGACAAAGGATTCTTGTTGTAAAAGAGCTTTATTTCCACACCTAAATTAAACAATAATTATTTAACCTACTTCAATAAATCTTCTAACATTATATTCTAGCACTTTTAAAAATATTTTTAAATTTTATGTATTTAGGTAGGACCGTCCTTTTTTAGTTACCGGTTGAAAAATCAGCTCCCAGACGCCCAACTGCGATTGAGGGTCGCTGCTGGGGAGTGTGGGGTTGTCGGACTCGACGACCCACTAAAAAACCACCTGGTGGCCTCGATGCAAGTCAAGGGTCTCCGGGATCTCCATACGGAACGCACCGGAGTGGTACTGTAAGTACCTACTACTTACAAGCTTTGCTTACCCCCGAATACTCAATCGCAGCTCAGAGTTGAGCACGTCTCAAGTCACGGTTTTTTGACAGTTTTTGATGAAAGTCGCGTTTGAGTATTCGGGGGTTAGTTTGGGTATTGTAAATGTTTATTTTGTGAAATGCCCGCCAATGTTACTTATTTGTTTTACTTATGTACATACTAACATGTTGATTGAACTTTGCCACTACCTAAAATATAACTAGTTAGTTCGCCCCGAACTAAGTACTAGTTATATTTTAGGTAGGTAGGTATCTCGCTCGCGATGTCCACACTTCTGCTGTCCCGATTTTTTTTCCGATGCAACGAAATGATCCTTGAGAAACTGAGTCGATTCGAAAAAGAAATAAAATTGCCAACATCACCCATTTTCATGGTCAACTTTTCAAAATTTATTTCACAACAAAAGAGCAAATGGTTCATAGGCCACTCTTCCTGTACTTTCCTGCCACTTCTCTTCTGGCTCGGATATCCTTATACTTATATCCAGTCTAACCACAGATATAGAAACTCTCAACAATAACGGGTTTCTAAACTTAACTATTTTCGCTTTATTTCAAAAACTATACATCCTAGTATAAAATAAAAACCATTTTGGAATGTACAAACAAAGCCCTTTCATATGGCACCCCATTCGACACATTTGTAAGACCTTTTTTACCCAAAAACCTTTACAATTCCATCACCGAGTAGTAGTACCAATTAAGCTCATATGCTTCCCAACAAATAAATCTCCATCGCACAAATCTATTGACCTACAAAATTTCATACAGATTTGCTCGCTCGATAAATAAGAAAATGTTGATTATTTGGAAAGTTAATACTTTTCAACCCCAAAAAAGGTGACACATCAAATTCTCGAAGCGGAACTAAATAAAACCCTGTCCCAGAATAAGGCAGAGTACCCACTACACGCCGACTCCAAAAAAGACAATCCAACTTTACCGCAGAAGTTTTTTAATATTCCTTCGTTCAATGTGATCCCGACCCTAAAAATTTCCACTTCAGAATCCGAGCACTTCCCAAATGTAATTTTGCATGAAAGAAAACGAGTAAGTTCTTGTCAACTTTGTTGGGCTTTCAATCTTTGTTGTAATCTGAATGACTTTTATGTTTTTAACGAATTTAGAGATTAATGTTCCTTTGGATTGTTTACTTCAGCGTTTGTGACACTGTTTTTACCATTGTTTTCAATATTACCTACTTATTTTTACCTTCTTGTTGAAAAGTTTGTTTTTGTACCGACGCGCGACGCACGAATGTAAAGATGAGAATGCTTGTAATTTTGGATGCATTTTTCACATAGTGTTATTTTGGTTTCATTTAAAAGCTTTATTTCACACAAAGACCGAAAATAATTTGTTAATATTATGGACAAAAAAAAGCTACGGAAATTACGTACTAGGCCGGACACTATCTGTGAAAACAAATTTGTAAAATAAGCGAAAGAAAATAGAACTACCTCTACAAGCGCCGACTAGAGTCACTATTATGACATTTAGGATCCAACTTGGATACAATTTTGATTCAACAAACTAGGTACTGACCTATATTTTTGATCTTGCTTGATCCTAAAATGTCATTTTCAGGGCTTAAATTTATTTGACTTTTGCCATTTTAAAACCATAAGCAACGCAGCGCAGTGTTGACTTTTTTCATCGTTTAACCCTTTCTTTTTACGACATTGTTTGTCAGAAATTCAAGAAATTCAAGTGACCGACTATTTCAGACATTGACCGACATAGGCCAACATTGGTCGACGACATTGGCCGATAATATTGGCCAACATTGGCCGTCGACATTGGCCGACGCCATTGGCCGACTTTGGCGACATTGGAGGACGCACCCTGATGCATGCTGTTCGCCGACGATATTTTTCTTGTCGGAGAAAACGCAACTGAGGTCCAGAGCAGATTGGGAAAATTGCAAGTGAAATTGGAGAGTGGAGTGTCGGACTGAAAATAAGTAGAACAAAAACAGTGTGAAAGATGACATGAGTAAGAAAGGAGTGAGAGTTGAGATGAAAGTGGGATAAGGGCAGGGAAATGATGTTTGTCAGAAATTCAAGCCCGGGAATACGTAATTACTCGCTATTCTCATACCATATTAACGTGCTCGTGTGAAAAAATATTTAAAGTTTCTGGAAACTATTGTGCCAAAATTTCGGGTCAAATGTTTCAAATGTTTTCTTTCCTGAATACGTTGAGCCCTCTGCAGTAAAAACAACTATGTGAGGTACGTGTATGGTCACAAAGTAACCTACACATAATGTTTATAAACAACTCTTACAATCTGCAAATAGACAGTTCACGATATAATTGCTACCACAGAATTCGTAATTTTGGCGGCGGCGCCATTGAAAACTAAGGCTTCAGCAGTCAAAGTATTCCTGTTGCAATCGCAAGACTACCACAGTCCTTTTTTATGTCACTATAACAAACTGTGTAACTTGTTGTTTGGCATTACATAAACGTATTATCTTTATACACATACTATCACGCCCATATCCCTAATAGGGTGGGCAGAGCCACAAGTAAACATAAGAAAACTTGCAGCCACTTCTGATTTAAAGTCCTAAGATAGATATGGTGAACGATGGTGACAAGTGATCAGCCCATCGCCCATATAAGTGGTCCATCATGTTGGAGAGGATACTATCTCTTAGTCGACTTTTATGAGCTTTTATGACATGCTCGGGGAGAGAAGCAGCTTGACGCGTTCTATGCTTTTTCTTTACTTCCAGTCCAGAAGAGAAGTTATGTTGTTTGGCATTATATAAACGTATTATCAATATACATAGATATTATTCTATACCCACGACACAATGGGCTCATACTCATTCATACATAACTCAGTGATGGCCGGTCTATGATGTTTTTATTTACAAAAAAAGCTCTAAGAATCTTCGTTTCTACATTCAAATCGATGTTTTGGAGAAAATAAAGCAGTCGGTCATTTTTCATGATAAAACCCGGCGAACCTGGCCCTGGGGGAAGTTTTTATTGTGGCCCAACAAAACGGTTGACAGACAAAGTTTGGCTGCTCTTTGTGGGCCTTTGAGCTCTTTGATGTTACGTGGAAAGGGGTACCTATAATTCATTTTTGTGCCTACATTCTTTCACAAAGCACGGAATTTATACAATTTATTTAAGTTATTTTCATAATTTCGGACAAAGGGCAAAAATAATTTTAACAATCTATTATTTTTGAAGAGCACTGGTGGTATGATTTCTGACCTTGCCTTTTGATCCTAAGGCCGTATATTCAAAAATGGTCTTGAACCAATGAATTGTTGTGTTTAAGATAGTTATGTGTAATATAACAACTATTGCAGCCATAAAGGTAGCCTCCGAATCCTAACCCTATCGGCGGCTACACTATCGCGATACTACAAAGCTTCGAGTTTTGCATCCTTGTCTATACTGTGGCAAATCACACGCGATAAGTTCGCTGATAATGTAGCCGCGAGGCGCTAAAAAGTACATTGTCTCCATCCTAGTCCACAGCAGCTACTTTCATCTTTCGTGTGGTCAGTTTTTTAAAGAACTATCCTGTGTCAAATTATATGTCATTTTACGCGACAAGTTTGCCGATAATGTAGCTGCGAGGTAATAAAAATGCCGTTGTCCCCGTTCCAGTGCACAGCAGCAACCTACCCTCATCTTTCGCATGGCCATTTTATTTAAAGAACCAAAAGTTCGGAAACGAGCGCAGCCACGCGTAAACATTTACTTGAAAGCTTTATAGATGTTGGTGACCGCAGTTTGGTTTTACTACGGGGCGCCCTCTGGTGAATTTATTATATTCGGAGCTTGTTTTCATGTAGGTACTTTGTACGAATCTAACTTGAGCTGGGTGAGTTTTGAATGTGGTGAAAATGGTTGTAACGGTACTTGAATACATCTAACTCAACCATTAGTACCTATGTAGGGTAGTCAGCCATTTTTATTCACGCCGTAGTCGGTACGGTACAAGATATATTTTGAAAATGGTGATAATTTCACGACACAATATACATTGATAGGACGAAAATTAAAAAAAAAATATTGTGCGCATAAAATTTTTAGCTTTTGCTGCGTAAATTTTTATTATAATGCCGTGACACATTTTTGAAGTTTCAGTTTTCAGTTAGGTATAAAATGTAATGTTTGAAATTCTTTATATTTCCGCATTTAGGTAGAAGTTGGTGTGTTGCAGGCTAGGTTCTACAAAAATCAGGTTTGGTTCTACAACAATGGACTAAAACTACAATAGCGATCTTTAGGATTTTCGTAGGCTTTGTCAAATAGCGAATAGTCTCCTAGTCGCTATATTCCTCGATTGTCCGGAATGTAATAAAATTATAAGCGCATTGAGGATTTACGTGGTACTTACTTTCTACCCAGATAAATAGTATAATGTGTTCATGCCAAAAACTAGGTATGTAGCATACGCATCAACCGAAATGAAAATCTGACTGAATATAGCTTTCCGCTAATCTGACCGGTATGCACGCTCACAAATTGGGATGGGTGACCGCAAGTGGCATTACGAGCTGAGCTCTTCCGTGCTTCGGAGGGCACGTTAAACAGTCGGTCCCGGTTTTTAAGTCGTTAAGCCATGACGGAGGCCTTTAGGGCGGCCTAAAAACTCCGTCACTAGAGTTGGCCACTAGCTCATATGAACATACATACATACTTCTTTGTATTTCTAATATAAGTAAGAAATCAAATAAAGTAGCTGTTTCAAAACGCTGGTATCAATTACGAGATGCAAGTCGCCTATCCTGTTGATTAAATAACTTGGTCCTGAAACTTTGGAGATGAAATTAACCAAGCAGTTGGGCTTTCGGATTCAATTGGATCTGTTGGACCGGAAACAGGTCGAAGCTATTTTGGACCACAATAGGTTTGTAAAACATTTTCAATTAGATAAAACGTCTAGACTTCCTAAGTCTAGATTCAATAATACCATAGAAACGTTGTCCATACCAAAGAAAAATAACGTTGGTAATGAACGATCAGTCGTCTGTTAGTAGAATAGTGGAACCGTGTACAAATCAAGTAATATCTGTGGCGTGATTTTGTAACATATTCGAGTCATCGTCACAGTCTTCTACGTCATCCGACATTTAGATGTGGACTAGCCAGATGGGTCAAAATAATTTCATTGATTAGGAAGTGTCTCAGACAAATTCATACAGCCTAAAGAATCGTTTAAAGTGTCCTTACTATATTTACACAAAAAGTCATAATTCCACTCATTACAAGAGTACCTCTATCCCTCAGAGCTCGAGGGGACTCTGGGTACCCCATGAGGGTAGGGGGAGGGGAATAATCCCACAGACACAATACCCCTAAATGAAGGCAGCTCTTCCGAACAGAATTAGGGACGTATGCTCTTTCCGTTGCTCACGTGTCGTGAAAAATCGGGTATTGTGGTAGAGGGTTAGATATTTACAGACTGGTAGGGTTTCACAATGCATCACAAAATAATAATTTCTTATTTTTTATTACATTATGCATATGAATGTGTTTCATTTATTAGGAACTTACTTTTTGTTTATTATGTTTTTTGTATGTACCTACTTCATAGTAATACATTTTTTGGCAATTAACTGGTAGCGGAAATCTGTTTACTGTATCGGTAGTTGCAGAGATATATATTTATTTTATGCTACAAAGACAAATTATAATAACATTAAAAACTTTAAGGTAATCAGTATAATAATTATAAGAAATAAAAATGAGCTCAGTTTTTTATCTGAGTTCGCCTACAGATAGAAAACAGAGCTCAGATCACCGACCGCAGGTAAGGTCCCCAAAAGACTGGCGACGTTACCTCGTTGGATAGCTATACTTATCCTTTGTCCGAGGTAAGCGCCAGCCCTTTGGTCATTGGTCATATCTATTAGCTTCTTTCTCTTCTTCTTCAAGAGTAAACTAAAGGATCAAGCTTATAGACCGTATTGCCAACGTTGAAATCCGAAGTCGAACAAAGGTTAGACAGGTGTTGGTCAGGTCACCTGGCAAGGCGTGGTTAATGACAGGTGGAGCATGGCGGTAACTGAATGGACTCTAAGAACTGGTTATAGAAACATCGGCGTCCAGCAACGAGATGGGCTGACGATATAGCCTGGATGAGACTTGCAACGGACCGTGGAGAGTGGTACACACAAAGGGAGGTCTATGCGCAGCAGTGGATGAAGTCGGGTTGCGAATGAAGATGATGATGAAAGTAAAGTAAAGTATAGAGTATTTTTTTCGAAAATTGGTCATTTATAGTGTAAGGATCTTGCCCCATGACCTGTTGTGTATTTGTATAACGTCAAGGTTTCTTCTCCTATTGGGTCCTCTTATTGGTTGGACTATGAGGACTAATCAATTATCCTCATGGTCCTACCGGTAGGACAATGCATCTACAACTACTTTCAATTTGATTAATACCGAAGTAGTCCGAGCCCTTGGTTTCGGCAGAATTTCCATACTTATTAGTCTACCACAAAACATTATGCATAATATAAAGAGTAATTTTCCTTCCAAGAGACATTTGCATTCATTGCATGTCCCGTTCCCATGCGGCGGTATTTGCATGCATAGACGCGTCTACGGAGAATTGGAATGTAGTATTAATATTGTATGGTTTTTGTGTATTAAAAACAACTACGAATTAAATACACGACCCATAATAATATGTATAGAAGTAACAGAGAAATAAGTCAGAAATCATAAAAAAGTAAGTGATTTGAAAGATCTTAGACAGGTATTCTCGTGTTCAGTTAACCTACAGATATTATGAACACTCTTAAAAAGAGTGCTTCCCCGTTCAACCCACGATTTTTCTGCCCAATAATATTTTTCCCCGTTCAACCCAAAACATATGCTCCGTTCTACCCAATACAAAAATCTAAGTCACAGTGTGTATGTAAAAATCTAAACAGTACAGACTCTGTAATATTTATAAAAAATCATCTCTCAAGGTTTAAATGTTTATTTGATTATGTATGTTACTTTAAAGGTTGACTAGTGTAATTGTTAGACTAGTAGGTAAATATTTGACTGACCATTATCTGAATAAGACTGGTAGTTATTTAATTAAAATATTTATAATAAATATCTACATTTTGTCGTCTGCTGACCCTTTTGCTTCAGTGTTTCACTGTGTCATTTATTTGAATTTAAACAATAGAAATTAGTTATAAGTAGATGTGGGTAGAAAGGGTAACTCAAATCAAATGTTTTGGGTCGAACGGAGCAAAATACCTATTGGGTAGAAAATCTTGGGTCGAACGGGAAGCACTGATTCGAAAGTATGTGAAAATGTTCGAATGTTTGTGTCATTTCGTATCATGTGATCATTTACACTCGCGGCCATCTCGCAGCGATTTTGCGATGTTATTGTAGCAAAATCATAGTGCTATATTAATTCAGTAAGCTTTAAATCAGTGGGGCAATTGCGCTATATTCTGAACGTTATCACCAAAGTAAATAACATTTCAAACGTTTCGTTTATGGCCATTTCTTATCGCGGTATCGTGCTATTTTTTTGTATGCATCAAACGCACTCATCTATCGTTTTTAGGAAGTTGATTTGCTGTTCTGAGGTTTTTAGGAACGAAAACAAAAGAAAGCAACGTGCGTTCCATCAAACGTAACGTCATTTAAATAGTATGATTAGAGTAAAACAAAGCCTAAATTCTGCAATGCTTTTTAAAACGTCCGAACTTGTAAACTCCACATAAATAAAGACACAGTAACGACAAAATGTCTTTCTAGGAGACGCGTGGATACCACAAACCACAAGTTACTTAGTCGACACTGATCATAAAGTTGAGACTTGGAGCAGAAGTCGTTGACCGCACTCACCAAGAACAAAGTTAGTGGACGATCGTAGATAGCATTGTAGTTTTTGTTTTATAAAAAACGGTGACAGTCATAAGATGATCGTAAAGCCGTTCACGGTAAACATTTAATTTGCAACAGGGCTGCAGCAACATGTTGTTGATTTGCTGGTAACACTGTGTGTTACAACTCTTACAGCATGATCCA
Source organism: Scotopteryx bipunctaria (assembly GCA_949320045.1). Classification (NCBI taxonomy): domain Eukaryota; kingdom Metazoa; phylum Arthropoda; class Insecta; order Lepidoptera; family Geometridae; genus Scotopteryx; species Scotopteryx bipunctaria. The sequence continues at coordinate 9,882,541 of OX439449.1, forward strand.
AGGATCATGGTTTGCCGACCCCACATAGAGTGGGATAAGGGCAGGAAGATGATGACTGTGTGTTGCAGAGTTGATCACAGCATCGGTATGTTCAAATGTTATCGCTCGACGAGTGACAATATCAGTTTATCAACAATTGTTGACGTGTGTGGACATGTTTGCAACCAGTTTATCTAGTTTATCTTTACTCCTTCCTCTTAGTCCTTTACATGAGTTGGCCACTAGCTCATACGAACTTACTTAACGAAATAATGATCTACTTGGCCGTCGAGAGACTCGGCCCGCTTTCAAAGAACCTCAACTTTGCCAACAAAGGAATGTAGCCACGTAGGTACCTGTCTACGCTGTACCTACCTTACTAACTTCAGGTGAAATTCATGGAACATGCAACCCGATTTGTAAACATGCAATGATTAGGTAGGTATACCTGAGAACAGCAAATCAACTTCGTTTATAGACATACTATGAGAAGTAGGGTACGATACTTACTTTCCTGAAGAATCGTCAATCATCATAAAATTGATTTATCATAATCATCATCAACATCAACATTCACAGCCTGCATCATTCTTTGCCCACTTCTGGGCATAGGTTTACTATCAAAACCCAAATTCTTTCAACTAGTTCTGAAGACTTCAAAAAATGTTTTTCATAAAACATCTAAAGGATATATAGCTTTCCTCTGATAGTTGATTAGTTAAAGTACCTAGGTACTACTTACTTTCCCTATAAACATGGCTTCAACCTATATGCCCGCATTATTGCGTCTCATAAAATTCTCATCTAATCACTCCCAAAATTGTAACTTATTTTTTAAATTCACATTTTTGTGTGAAAGGATAGTTTCACTGGAACACATTACCTTTTTATTTCATAAGATCATGTTATTTTTAAATTTCAGTAATATTCGTTAATTAAATCCTTTTTACGTTAATCTAAATATAAATAAATATTTGTGGACATTTCACACAGCGCCATCTAGCCACAAACTAAACAAAGCTTGTACTATGGGAACCAGATGGCTGATAGAATACTTATATACTTTTTTTATTGAAAATACATACTTAGAATACATAATCCTATAACACTCAGACCCGGAAGAAATATTTGCAACATACAAACATTTCTCCCGTAGCGGGAATCGAAACCGCGCCTCTTGCGTCTTAGCCGAGCATTCGCCCGCCACGCCATCGAGGTCGTCATCTGTGTTATTGTTTACTTTTTTGGTTCTCATATTTAATAACGTTAATGTCTGCCGATGATACAAACCGAAGTTCAGATTGCACGCAGACGGGGTCGTTATTCGTACTTTTAGGTACACTGTTTGCCGCTGTGCGGGTAATTTCATAAAAGCCTCTTTGGGAGTAGAGGGTGCATCTTTAATAATGCTTTTCAATAAAAGCGTTGGGGAGTTACGAAAGCCTACGAATTATTTAAGCATCGGTTGCGTGCGAAGTAGACATTTGTGGGCAGTTCTACTGGTACATATTTTTAACCTGCGTTCTCGCAGTTTCTCTCGCAAAGGAATGAAATATACCCAACGTTCTGGAATAAATTCTTAGTAATTAACTTTTATTCTTTTTTTGTTTAGGCAAGGATGAGATCTACAATATAGCGAACTTACCTAGAAGATGCCTATTAACTTTCTGTCCTCTACAAACACACAATACTTCTTTTTTTATAAAAGCCTATGTAGACGGTCCAAGTGGTCCAAGTGTTGCGCAAAAATATATCTAGTCACTCGAGAGAACTGACAAATAAAAATAATTATTTAAGGACATTTCGCACAGCGCCGTCTAGCCCCAAACTAAGCAAAGCTTGTGCTATGGGAACCAGATGGCTGACAGAATACTTTTTTTTAGGTATGTCAGGATCGTAGCAAACTACCTTCCCATAAGGGAGACAGACGTGATTTTATATAATGTATGTATGTACATACTTATAATACCCAGTCACGTAAGAAATATTTGCAGAACATGCAAACATTTCTCCCGTAGCGGTAATCGAACCTGCGCCTCTTGCGTTTCAGCCGAGCACTCGCCCGCCACGCCACCGAGGTCGCCATAGAAAAATATATCCTACCTACTTTACTAAAATACCTCATCCAAATACAGCTTCATAAACCAGTCGGAATGAAGGGAACCAAGACGTTTTACAACGTACATAAAACAGGTGGATACTGATATAAAAATAAATAATTTAATTCCGAGCCTCAAAGAGATTTCTATTCGCTCTTCATCCACTCACATATATTGAACGCGCCTTTATTTTGTTTTGATGGAGTCTGTACGATGGATAATCTATCTATCTAGTCGTGTCACTTTCTTTAGAACAGAAAGTGTAGTAAAAGGGTTTAAAATGCGCCTCATAGGCTCCTTTCGTGCACTTAACATATTTCTTCCGGGTCTGGGTGTTGTAGTATTATATAACTAGTTGCCGCTCGCGGCTTCGCTCGCGTGGTACCCAGATGAAAAATAGCCTGTATGTTAATTCTGCATACGTATTATGTAAATTCCAAGTTTCATTTAAATCCTTTGATCCGTTTAGGCGTGGTTGAGGCACAAACATACAAACATCCTCACAAACTTTCACATTTTCTATATATAAAAATCAATAGCTGCTCGTTTGTCTCGCTAAAACTCAAGAATGGCCGGGTCGATTTAGCTGATTTTGGTTTTGAAATGTTTGTTGTAGTCCAGGGAAGGTTTGAACAGTGAAAAAACATGGTATATGTACCGGTTACCACGCGAGCAAAGCCGCGGGCGGCAGCTAGCTTTTAATATAGTAGGATATGTATTTACAAAAAAGTAAGTATATAAGTATTCTATCAGTCATCTGGTGCCCATAGTACTCGTACAAGCTTGGCTTAGTTTGAGGCTAGATGGCGCTGTGTGAAATGTCCACAAATATTTTTATTGATTAATTTATTTCAGATTGTGCATCGTAAAACAAAATCTCCCGCCCCGCGCCCCTGTAAGCATCATAGGGACTGGTCTCATTTAAATAGTTTACCTAGGTAGTATTATCCAGTATAGTAGTAGTATCCAGGAGCTTCCGACCCACAGCTTCTGCCGACAAGAGACAACACTGTAAAAGCATACTTAAACGGATAAGAGTATTGTCACAGCTTCAAACTACACAGTTCACTCACTCGTTTGCTGTGTCTCTATAACCTGTAGACAAGTGACTTATCACATAAAAGAGGATATTATCGGGGCATTAGATCTGTACGACGAAATAATGTAGTGAGGAATAATGCACCACTGGAAACTTTTAAATGGCCTTAAGCAACCATGTAGAGTTACCTCAATTGGTTATAATTTCATTTTTCTATATTATTTGTACCTAGCTGTATATTCCCCAAAAACTCTGAAAATTAAATAAAATAAAATCACTCCGTTGTTTTTGGAATAAATAACTGTAACAATTCGTTACTATAAAAATATTAACTCTATAGTCAAATCCTCAGAATTGTACAAAATTTATTAATTGGAAGGCTCTTTATATTACAAGGCATAGCTTTATAATTTGCCACACATAACGTAACAGCTTAAATATAATGTGTTTCGTGAGACTTTCGGAAATCTATTTTGTGTCTCTGGTGTTACGGAGGTGTAATTCACTGGATTTTACAAATGTCCATTTCCTCACGATCCGGGGTAACACAAAAATCAGTTTTCACTTACATTAGATTCTACAACCTTAATTTTGTCACTAGTGCAGTAAAAAGACGTAACATGAAAGACTTCACTAGCTGTTGTCTTCGAGCTGTTATATTAAGGTTTACGGTTATGCTTGTACTGTTGGCGGCGTCCGCAATCGCACTCAAAAACAATGATACTGCTAAGAAACGATATTTAAACCGGGTTTGTGCTAAGGCGCCTTGTACTGACATCTGTTTTCTTTCGTTTGTTTGTTTTTGTAAGTAGCTATAAAGAAACTAAAAGCTCTTTTATGTCGGTAAATATATTTTTGATATTTTCAATATTATATCTCGGTAACTCGTGGAATGTTTCGCGACTTTGTTCGCGTTGAGTTTTTTTTTTATTGGAATCTGTGGACATGGAAATCAGTAAACAAAAATACAAATACAAAATAGTTTATTTTCCAACGAGCACGGGTTAATAAATAACGAGTATGTCTTAAAAGTCGACTAAGGGATAGTATCCTCCCCAACATGATGGGACATCTATAACGGACGATAGGCTGATCACCTGTCACCATGGTTCACTATATCCATCTTGGGACTTTGAATCAGGAGTGGCTGCAAATTTCTTGACTACTTTGTGGATCTACCCACCCCATTAGGGATACGGGCGTGATTATTAAATTACGGACATAAATAACCTAATAAGTACATGATGAAAGCTGCAGTAGTTAACATTCCCATTCAAATGAAAATCTTTAGAAAAGATTATCTATAAAAATCGGAAAATTTGCATTGGAACTCTTTAACTTTAACTTTTAGGTTTACTAATTTAGCTTGTAAGTTACTACTAACACAATATGGATCAATGGTCTGAAATAAATACATTTTATTTTTATTTATTTATTTATTATTTAACGGCGGGCGGTACGAATGGCTTGAAACTCGTATTGAAATCTAACGCGTACGAAGTCGCGGGCAATAGCTAGTCTACCATAAATAAAAAATCTAACACTATTTACGCATTTGTTGGTCTCATAACGGCTTGTTAAAACTTGAACGAGCCATTAATGACACGAATCCTAAAGCCCATTGTAAGTTTAACATAAAACTAAGCCAATTACGCCTTTACCGATTCAAAGCTTTGTTGAATAAACGAATATAATGTAGAGAGAACGTCAAAGCAAAGCTATTTGTACGGAAATGCGCGAAGACTGAAAGAAACTTGTTTTGTTTTGATTTCTGAGAATATAGACATGGCGGGAAAACGCTATCCTCTGGCAAAAAGTGGTTCTATAAAAGTTTTTTATTCATTTGAGTTACTTTATCCGTGTGATGTGTGCGTTTGTAGGATAGTTCGGATGCTTTGAAAATCTTTAGCAGTAGGTACCTATACCATAAGATATACTCAATGCTGTATGTATATTATGATCGTAAGGCGAAGTTCATCAACTGTTAAGTGAATTATGATGATAGCTATTAGAACAAGCGACTGAGACTGCTCTGAATTGCCTCTGTTCCAGCAGCCTGATTTATTTATCAATTTGTATTCAGGCCAATGGGATATTAAATATAAAAAATGGAACTATTGCTTAAAACTGATAAAAATACGTATTGAGCTTTACTTCTAATGATAGATACCGGCAGTCCATCCAAAGAACAAAATTTGATTATTTTGATTTAATATCAATCAATTTGACCAATCAGAGAGCCTATAATGAATTCATGGAAATCGTACACAAGGGCATTATAAATACCGCCCTTTTCAAATCAGATAAAAAGAATGAAAAACAAAAGACATACACTGTGCAAAGTACGTGCCTGCCCCTAGTAGTCACGTGGTCCCTACGCGGCCAATTAAAGCGTTTGTATATTACGTAGTGAGGCCGCAGACCCTGGCTAAGGGATCACTCACACTAACTTCGTTTTAAATGTATGTTGAATGCTCAGACCAAAGTCTTAAAAATAGAATTATGCCTTTCTGTGTAGTGAAAACTTGTAAAAACAGCAACAAATCACATAAAAAGTCTCACGGAATCACTTTTCACTTGTAAGTACTTCAAATAGCATCGTTTCTTAATTATTATACTATGAATTTAGGTTACTTGGAACACACAACCTTAAAACCTTCGACACACACGTAGATAAAAAGGTGGCTTCACTTTTGTTGTTCACGGCGCGGGGTCTTTTCTTTTTATTTGGTCTGAGGTTGAATGTCTGTTCGTAATAATCAATGATACAGGCAAGAAACCATCTTCGGCATTCTATTGAGAAAAATGTTTCCTTAACAATCATGTTTATGAAATGAGTTGGAGCATTATTCTATCCAAAGCTTTAGGAAAAAAACAAAACACGTACGCTATTCATAGTACGTGCTTGCCCCAGTCACGTGGTACCTACGCGGCCAATAGCATTCGTGTATTACGTAGTGAGGCCGCACTACCGAGGTTAAGGGAACACTCACACCAGAGAATACTACTAAGGCCTTTACCATCTATAGTAGATGATTTATACAGCGTCAGGAGGCAACTTTTACCTTCACAAACGGGACGCTGTAGTTCTTGTTTGCAAATTTTTCCTATTCATTTTGTATATCATACAGGGATTGTTTTGCGTTTGTGGGGTCATCCGTTTCAGGCCCAGTCTGAAAACAGCGCTGCTTCCCACGAATGTGTGGAACTGCAATTGCTGAAACTGGACCTGTTGCCCACACGACACAAAATGGACTAATTTGCACAGATCTGTAACAATTTATTATCTCATGTTTTTTATTTCTGTTCTTCAGTTTGACCCTATTGTTATTTTTGTTGTCTAGTGTTTTGTGTTCTCTATGTATTGTCTCAAATAAACAATGTCTATTTCTATTTCTACGTAAATGAGACCAGTTTTACCTATATATAAACCATTTATAAGTCCATTCAACCACTAGATTTACTTTTGCAATAAAGACAAACCAGCGTAATGTTAGGACGTACCTGACAAGCTTCTTTTAGATATCGTCAGAAAACTCTGGTAGAGGCCTAAAGATTAAGATTAGCTTGTTTAGTTATTTTTTTATGGTCGTCGTGTGAACTAGTCTTTAGGGCGAGTAATGAGGGAGCATCCGATCCATTATGCACTGTGAAAGACGCCATTTAACGCTGAGATAGCAGATATATTATGTAGCTTCTGGTTAATAATAGAGTGAAACTTTACTCTGGTCAAGTTGTACATGTGTTTGGCTGAATATTAATAGACACAAAGCTAATAGAATAGTTATGTTGATGATCTCAGTGGAGGGGTTTCGGTTACAGGAGAAGTGTTTGCTTTATAATATTTTTTATAAAAGAGGGGGCAAACGAGCATGCTGCTCACCTGATGGATAGAGATTATCACCGCCCACGGACACCTGCAAAATCAGAGCTGCGAGTGCGTTGCCGGCCTTTGAGGTAGGAGTAGGCTCGTTTCTTGAAGGTCCCTAAGTCCTATCGGTTCGGAAATACCGCCGGCGAGTCCATACAAGAAACATTTATATAAGTAAGTACATGTACAATGGTATGGAACAGTACGTGTGTGAATTCGACTCGCACTTGACTTTGTTTTTTAGTCCCTAAGTGGTATCGGTTCGGAATTACGGCCGGCAACAGCTGACCCCACACGGTAGTTGTGCGAAGCAGAATTGTCGTGTGAACCGCAAAGTTTACAATTATTTCTTATGGATCTGGGATAAGTAAGATTCCCAAGGAGAGTTGACGTCAGGCAGGCGGCCGGTCATAAAACACCTTAGCCAAAACTCTTACAACATGATCCAAGGATTATGCTGTGCCGACCCCACATAGAGTGGGATAAGGGCAGGAAGATGATGATGATCTGGGTGGTGTGGAGTTAGTACTCCAGCATGTGATTCTACGTGACTGTTGTGTTAAAAATGCTATAAAAATAAATTGAATTAAACAGAGGATGAATGAAAGAAAATTAACGAAATAGGTGTATAAGGCGAGTGTGAATGGTATCGTTGGAAGGGGAAGACCTCGGCGCACGTACCTGGACCAAATCGGCGACGTTTTGAAAAAGGGCCAGGTCATGAGTACCCTAAACCGACGAGAGTGAATGAAGCGAAAGAAGTATGTCAGGATTGTAGCAAATAGAGGTCTATGATTTTTGCCTACCCCTATGGAAGAGAGGCGTGATTTTATGTATGTATGAATTAAACATATCGAAGTCACAGATGACCTTCATGTCGTTTCTATGGGCTCGTAGAATTTCTTGGAACCGCTATGGAACAGAGAAGCCTTAGGGCTGATAGTCGAACAGTAGGTACAAACGTTTTCGCACAACAAATTGCTTTACAAAATAGTCGCAAAGTTCCCGAGTCAAATTGAAAAAGTTACAAAATTATCGTGAATTTTCCGACCTTGTTCAGGAGAGCTGATGTAATCTTGAAAATATCTCAGGAATTTCAGCGGAATAATTCAGTTCACTGTAAATTGAACTCTATTAACTTTGTATTTAGATTCAAATTGCTTTAGATGTGAAAATAAACTTGCTGAAAAAATCTGTCCACGATGATAACGTAATAATATAAGAAAAATGTCTCTTCTATACTTCTATAATTTTTGGTTTCATTTTTCAAGTACAAATCTTTAGGCATCTGATAATACTGTAGATCAATTTGCTTATGGTTATTGTTGTAATTATTCATCATCTTCGCCCACTGCTGTGTATATACATTTAATGCTAGTCACAGTTGGGCTAGTTTTGTCCATCTACGACTTGTTTTGACTATCGTCTGTATGACTCTGACTCTATTCTCTAGAAACGACAGAAATATTCGGTATTGGAATCTATATTACTACATATTATACATGTAAGAGTGCAAAATTCTAGTGTAACGCCTTGGTTACGGCTGTAATGTTACTTTTTTGGAAATAAATGACTAAATGACTAAATGGCTGGTGGTCTAGTTGGTAGTGACACCGCCTTCCGATCCTAAGGTCGTGGGTTTAAATCCGGTCGTGTACCAATGGATTTTTCTATGCGAAAAATTTATGTGCACTATACCAGTAGGTACTCTCAATCGGTGAAGGAAAACATCGTGAGGAAACCCGCGGCTTAGTCCTTCGTTAGTCCTAAGTTTTTTTAAATTCGTTCAGCCGCTACGGCGTGATTGAGGCACAAAAATCGTCACATCCAAACATCCTCAAAAACATTCGAGTTTATAATATTAGTAGAATAGGATTAGTTCAGCTTCTGTATAATGTAATCCTACATAGACCTCTTACTTTATTCTGTGGTCTCAGGTGAAATTGAGTTGAACGCACAGGAAATGTGCACAATTGCTTGTCGCCGGGAGACGGAGCAAATTAGCCATATTTTATGCTCATACAGTGTCGATGGGGAGAGATGGTACCAGTAATTTCATCTAGTTCGTAAGACGATGTAAAATGATCCTTGTTACTTCGGATATAGAGTTCATTTTACTTCTAATATGCAACTAAATCTGAGAATAAGGAATGTGGAATTTTCTAAGGTTTTTGCTTTGGCTGTACAATAGTGGATATGGAACAATTTCGTTGAGTAATTTAATTTAAAATAGTTTTTTTGTGCAGAATCTTGCATTGAGACTCGGAAATCATCATCATCGTTTTCCTGCGGGGGGGGGGGGGGGGGGGTGTCAGTAAAACATGTTTCCCTCCTCCATCTTCTCCTATCATTCGTCACATCAGTCTCACTCCTTTCACACGCATATCCTCTTTCACACAATCCATCCATCTTTTTTAGGCCTTCCTCTGCCCGTGTATCCAATTCATATTCAACACTTTCCTTGTAACATGACTTTCTTCCCTCCGCATACCATGCCCATGCCACGCTAGCTTATTACTCTGTCACCTGCGCTACTTTCAAACTTCTTGACCCTGTATAGAGGTAGCTACCTCCTGCGGCTTCGCTTCCTTTATACCCACATAAAAAGTTGTCTATAATGTTCTTTCAAGATATAAACTGTGTAGGTATGTATATTTGCTACTTAATTCGGGATGAAGGTACTCGTTGCATGAGCACTGGAGGTCTAGCTGGTAGTGACCCCGCCTTCCGATCCTAAGGTCGTGGCTTCAAACCCGGTCGTGTACCAATGGATTTTTCTGTGCCAAAAATTTATACTATACCAGTACTCTCAAACGGTAGCATAAAAATATGATGAACATTGTCTCGTGCTCACAAACTTTTGTATTCATAGGTAAGTATTACCTAGTAGGTATTAGTAGGATTAATAGTCCTCATTTCGTATTCCACGAAACCTAGTCAGCTTGTTGAAACAAGGATCAAAATAACGTCAAAGGTTTAGAAGTAAAAGCCCTTGGCTCTAGAGTGAAGTGCCAGGAGAGCTCTCTAACGTGCAAATTATGGGCTCATGTGGTGTCAGAGTGCCCTCGAGCGGGTCAGGTTAGGTGGACTTTTGAAGGGCTGTGGTAATTACAGCCAGTTTAAGTGGACCTTCGCTAATTAGGCTTCGAATTGCCGTTTTTTGTGTATTTGAGTACGATTATTATGATTGCCTTGTGTTGCTCAGTGTCTACGAATTTTTTGACATTGAACATTTTTTTGGGCATGAATTGTGACATTATTTAAAGCCGCGTCGGCTTAGCGGGAGGTACGACGACTTACCATCTGGTTCGGGAGAAGTGTTTGCAAGCTCTGAAAATACGTATTTTTAGTCTGGATATTGTGGTATCATGGTGGTACACTTGACACTGGAAATCTTAGAGTAAGGTCAAGAAGGTCAGAAACAGTTGGGTTTTACTTTACTTTTTAAACGTCACCGTAAAATTTAAAATACCGTTAGATTATAATCTATCTCACGAAATTATAAACTGTTGAAAGATTCTGCTTTCAATTTTAACTGCTTTAAATTTCTGGCGTAGTTTTTCACTAACTAACCTAACCTAACCTACTAATTCCGATCTAAGCAGATGTTTGACAGTTTACAATCTCGCGAGATTATAATAACGTTATTTACTATTTTACGGTGACATATACACAATGTTTAGTGGAGGGTCACTGCGACTCTGCAAACGTAATGTAGGACGCCCTCCGGATAATTGGAGTGTCGATCTGCTAAAGGCTGTTGGTAGAGACTGGATGCGCCAAGCCGAGGATATGACGCGATGGCGTTCATTAGGGGAGGCCTATGTCCAGCAGTAAACTGCTATAGGCTGATGATGATGATGATGATGATGATGATGATAAAATAATGTTAGTATCAGTCTAACTCATTAGATCCAAAGTTGTCTAGCAAAATAGTTAGGTATGAAGTAATTCTGTTGATTTAACTTTACTTATTAAATATTATTTTAGTCAGATTGTTCATAACTAGTCCAAAGTAAGGTCTAACCTGATTGTCTGGGCTTGGTTTCTGAACACTAATATCAAGTTTATTGTAAATTCTCAAAGGAATACGTTGGATTTGGGAGAGACTTGCGGTGTGATAAGGGTTAATTCTAAAGTTAAGGTTTCGAAAATTTGCTAACGTTATAAAACGTCCGTAATATTGTAAAGAATCACACTAATACTTAAATGCGAAAGTTTGTGAGTGTGTGTGTTGCCATTTTTATTTCAGTACCGGCTGAACGAATTTGGCTCAAACTTGAAACTTGAAGGTAATTATTATAATTATTGATGTGAGTTAAGACTCACAAGAACTTTTGTGGTTTCGAGTTTTGACCGCTGATAGACTGAATTCATCTATCAAAAGCGCACTTTTCGCGCATTTTTCCACAAGTTCCGTTACGATTTCAGTCAATAATAGATCGCTGCAAAAAGTTATAAAATACGATTTCAATTTCAATTTATTGCGAAAATGGGTAAAAATAACAATGTTAACAATATTGAATTAAGGTCCTCCATTATTAGCTAGACAAACATGCAATATTAAGAGGGCAGTTCGATAACGTGACATTATAAACTATGTAGACTACAAAATGTTAAGTTAAGTGAAGACTGCCCTTGTTGGACTGATGGCGTTGGAAGGTCAGGGGTGGTCGATGAATGGAGGCAGCACGAAATTGTTCGTTTTTAATGTATATTAGAGAGGATTAGATACGTCTAGTAGTACATATAGGTTTTTATTTAAGGGTTTAGGACTACATCACTCGAATGAAAACAAAAATAAACTTAATCCTTAACTATATGAACCTAATTCTAACAACATAACCAAAAACTCGACCTCTCAACAAGAAGGGTCGGATAATATGCTATTTACGTAATTTATTTCTATGAAGCAGTTTTGATGAAAACATTTAGATCTAAATGATGCATTTTGAACAAACTCACTCTGTTCTGTCCTCAATAACACATATACAATATTACAATTTGGCAATTATACTTTTTACATTTCACCGAGTTGATAAAAAAGTCTTTTGAAACTCATTTTTGATGTCTTCATAATAAAAAAAAGAAATCACCAAATGACTTATAAAACTACGAAAGTGATAAAAAAAAACAATGGAAATGTATCATTTTGGTGACTTTTATCAATCGGTGATTTTCAAGAATCGATACCCTGATCGCAATTAACCAACAGATTTAAATTTATGTTTTTAGATTAAAAAATATTCTATAGGATGACGATACGAAGAGGAGTAACATACAAAGAAGTTGTAATGTAATTACATACTAATGTAGGTTTTTAAATCTACTGCTTTCATAGCTATCTACAAAGACTCGATTCAAATAAAATGTTCTTCATCAAAATATTACAAATTATAAAGTATCAATTTATATAAAACAACTACACATTGTACCTAGGACACATATCGCGTCATCATCGTTGAGACCTTAAAAAATAAATAGGTATTTGTTTCTCACGGCTTCTATTATCATTTTGTTTAAACATCAGTGGATCCTAACCCTTAGAGGCTGTACGGAACCCCGTTGATTTGATTACTAGCGATTAATGAAAGGGGAGTGCAGCGGACCCCAAATATTATAAGCAAAGAACAAAGACGGCCCTAAATTAATTTCTACTTATTTTGGAAATTCCGTTTCAAATGACTGAGGGGACTGACTATTCGTTTTTGATGATCGCTAACGTAGTGAATAAGGGTAACTTAACCGGTAAATTCGACGATTTGTTTATTTTTGTATAAGGGGTAATCCTATCCTACTAATATTATAAATTAGAGAGTTTGTGTGTGTGAATGTTTGTTACCACGTATGTATGTAAAAACAAGACTTAAACTTGATTATGTCTAAGTTCAATCTTATGTATTTTTTTTTATAATAAAACTAGCTGCCGCCCGCGGCTTCGCTCGCGTAGTGTCCGGGTAAAAAAATAGCCTATATGCTAATCCAGTACATGTACTATGTATATTCCAAGTTTCATTTAAATCCGTTCAGCCGTTTAGGCGTTATTGAGGCACAAACATCCAAACATCCAAACTCACAAACTTTCGCATTTATAATATAAGTAAGATTGTAACGCCTGAAATGACATATTACGCTTAAATAATAAATAGAGTAAAAATCCTATAAAAAGTACATGTACGAAGGTATTCTCACTTGACCGAGTTTAAGATTTTGTGGCAAAACTAAAAAACTGGAACTAAAAAGTCCCTCTACTCTAATCCGCTCAGCGTCAAAGCGCTTCATAAAGCCGTGAAAGTAAAATCTGTGCCATGAGTTCATTAGTTAATTGACTAAAGGCCCTAGTACACAATGGCGTGCATGAGCCATGCTCTACGATAAGCCACGATTGCCTGCATTGCCTATACCTTAGCGATAGTGTTCACACAATGGTGCGAGGCTCATTGCTGCCTGGCGATCCACTCAAGATGAAAGTAAATGGTTTCACCGCCGCATTTTGTAGTTTTCTTGTACCTTATTTGATATGACGATTATTTGATTTCAATATTTTGCGCGGTCTCACTCTATATTTCATTTATACCTACAGCTGAAATCGGTAAGCGCTATCTCTTTTAGATAGCGCGACGAATGGAACACGTGTAAATGCAACGTAGATTTAAGAAGAGTCCAAATGATCCCCGTGATTTTAAGGAATAAAGAGATTTTGACTTTGACTTTCATTCGATTCGAAATTGGTCTAGACGCGATCGTATGGGACTGTGAGTAAAGAAAATCTATGGGCGATTGGTTGATCACCTGTCGCCATGGTTCACCATATCCATCTTGGGACTTCGTATCAAGAGTGGCTGCAAGTGGCTACAGCATAGATTACAACTACTCCTATTTTTTACAAAATCCTTTGTAGCTTTACGCTAAACCGATCATTTTCTTTCCCAATTCAAACCTTATTGAGACTTCTTAGACTGCAGGTGAAGATTTGCTCATAATAAATTCATTATACTACCGGTATCGTACGTCATGGGGTGCTGGGTGCGGGGTGTGGGGTGTGGGGTGCGACACCCCAAACTCATACGCGCCTATTTATCACTTTCGGATAAATGAACATTTGGGTGCTTCCAAGCTCGTTTCCACGTAGAGTGAGAGCCGGTGATTGTGATAGAAGCTTAAAGCTTTAATACACACGTTATTTCAATATCGTTTTTAGGGTTCCGTACCCAAAGGGTGCCAACGGGACCCTATCACTAAGCCTCCGCTGTCCGTCCGTCCGTCCGTCTATCAGCGGGCTGTGTCTTATGAAACCGTTACAGGTAGAGTTGAAATTTTCATAGTGTGTATTTCTTTTGTCGCTATAACAACAAACAATAAAAAGGGGACCCCATTCATACATATTATCACGCCCGTATCCCTAAAGGGGTCGGCAGAACCACAAGTAATCATAAGAAAACTTGCAGCCACTTCTGATCCAAGACTCCCAAGATGGTTAGAGTAAACCATGGGGACAGGTGATCAGTCCATCATCCATAAAGATGGCCCATCATTTTGGAGAGGATACTATCGCTTGTCAACTTTTACGACATGCTCCGGGAGAGAAGTAGCTCTGAATTCTATATTTTTTCTTAACTCGGTCCAGCAGAGAAGTAATATTATTAAGTATCATTGCAATTTAATTTTATGTACAAACCTCTACTTAATTAACTTTTGCGTCGCGTAGTGAGATAAGAACTGATGAAGATTGAAGTGAGATAAAATAAATCCAATTGACTCCTAGTACCTTCACCACTTTCCCATTTATCAGTCGCGGCGTATGCAGAAGCCATCAGTCAGTCAGTTCTTATTCCAACTAAAGCATGCACCAGTAAAAACTATCAAATTAAATCAAGATTTTTCAGTAATACTACTTTTCGTGCCACTAGTTCTTTAGCTCTTTCGAAGCAGGGTGGCGAAAGGTTTTAAAGTACGCCTCAAAGGCTCCTTCTGTTTTACAATGTTGGCAGCTTGGGTTCCAAAGCAAGCCTACCTATAGTGAATTCTTGTTCAATGATTGAGTGAGTTGTGGTTGATTTCTATGAACCTTGAAGCTAGCTCGTGTTTTCGAGAGAAGTAGGGTAATTGCCTGACTTTTGCTTAGTCGGCTACACGTCCATGTAACATTTGGACTTGGAACTCTTTGAAAATTCGCATTATATTGCAGTGATGTTGACAAATGACACGTTTACATAAGTACATATTAACGGGGTGGGCAGAGCCACAAGTAATCATATACGTAAGAAAACTTGCAGCCACTTCTGATTCAAGAGTCCCAAGATGACATGTTTATTTCGACGACCTCGGTTGCGTGGCGGGCGATTGCTCGGCTGAGACGCAAGAGGCGCGGTTTCGATTCCCGCTACGGGAGAAATGTTTGTATGTTCTGCAAATATTTCTTCCGGGTCTGGGTGTTGTAGTATTATGTATTATAGGTATGTATTTACAAAAAAAGTATATAAGTATTCTACCAGCCATCTGGTTCCAGTACAAGGTTTGCTTAGTTTGGAGCTAGATGGCGCTGTGCGAAATGTCTACAAATATTTATTATTATTATTATTACTTACAGCACCGTCTCTTGGTCTATCTGGTTGCCGGCGCCCATCCATCGGCGTGCAGCAGCCATCAGTCAACCAACCCTGGCTAGATACAAACGCTTAGGAAATTGCGTGTTGCTTGTGTAGGTAGGTATTATATTCGCGGGCAAATACACATATTTCCTGGAACAGCCTTGGTTAGATAGCTACGGCAGTTGTTTGGAGAGCGTGTAGGTTATACGTATTAGATAAACCGCGTTTGAAGAATGAATAAATATATATTTGTGGACATTTCACACAGCGCCATCTAGCACCAAACTAAGCAAAGCTTGTACTATGGGCACGAGATGGCTGATAGAATTCTTCATCATTCGATGATCCAGCTCATCAGACAGTGGAAGCGTGTCCAAGACGCTGACCGCATTGCCACGCTGAATGGTAATACTGATCCGTTGAGCCAAATAAGAACCAGCTCTTTGAGCTATGTCCCTAATAAGCTTTATTCTAGATGTTCTTTGTCACAATTCATAGAGAAATAAATTCATGTTCTGAGTTACAATTCCTATTCCTATCTGATAACTTTGCACACTCGTCTTCGCTCAGCTTCGGTCAACTTCGCGAAAATTGTACTGGTCGCTTTTCTACTGGTAAGTAGGTACAACACGAAAGAAGTCCTCCCTTAAAATGTAAAGTTTTTTATCTGTGATAATCTCGTAGGTACGACATGAAAACACCTTTACCTGGCCAGTTAATCACCCTTGTTTAGCACTCGGCAGTCGGCAGCCCTTTGAATCCAGCCGTCATTTATCACAATTAAAATTTATTATTCCGCCCATCCGAGCGAGTTATTAATTATTATTTAATTAAGATTTAGAGTATGGGTATTGTTTGTTTGGATATCTATCTTCCTTTTGGCAGCTCATTTTCTGATAGAATACAGTTCTGATTTACAAATGTCATTATGACGTGACAGCGTGGCTTCTTAGAAAATATGGCTGCAAGATCATTTTGAAGTCTACGAGGCTTCTTTTGAAATAAGGTTTATTTTTGTTAATGGATAGATACTAGTTTCCGCACACAACTTCATTCGCGTTAAATGTACCTATAGTTATTGAATGACGACCTCGGTGGCGTTGGGGACGAGTGCATTATTTTTATTCATAGTTATTCGGATACACAGTTAATATAGATAGGTACGCTTTTATGCATATTTACACGGCACATATTTATTTATACTTACAAATCCTTATTTACTTACACACGAACGTATCAGTTGGTCGGCGTTCATAATCAATACAAATACAAATACAAATATTTTATTTAACAAAAACCTATGCTTACAAACTTAGTGATGCACTTCTTCCTGTGTTAGTTTGCACTGTGTTACAGGAAGTAAGTCCTTCCTCAAATGAGTAACATATAGTTTTTTTAGCCTACTTAATATGTTTTTAGCTTACTTAATATGTTAAACTAGCTGTGCTCCGCGGTTTCACCCGCGTTTTTCTCGTTTCTGTGGAAATACCGAGATAAAATATTGCCTATATTATAGCCTCCCTCAATAAATGGACTATGGCCCATAACTCATTAATAGGTACCAACTCTTAACATCTTACACACGTGATAACTTTTAAACGAAATATCCGATTGAGATGAAACAAAAAGTATTTTACTTCTACATAAATACTCTTGATAACATAATGCTTAATTTCGATAAAGATTAATATTACGATACATATTTAACGTAGTTTTTTTTTCTTTAGACGATTTCATAATTATTTTGAACACAAAATCGGTTATTGTGATTAAACCATGATAGCTAGATATATGTTCTTGCGGACTTTTTTGTAGGTCTTGATGGGATCTACAAACCCGTAGTACATCATTTTGTTCTATTGTCAATAGTTTTTGCAGCGCACGCAAAAATAGGTTTTCGATTTTACACCTTGTGTTACAAAATAGCAATTTTATTACGGATCCCTAATTTTGAAAGAAAAAAAACATAGCCTATAGCCTTCCTCGATAAATGGACTACCCAACACTGAAAGAATCATTCAAATCGGACCAGTAGTTCCAGAGATTAGCGCGTTCAAACAAACAAACAAACAAACAAACAAACAAACAAACAAACAAACAAACAAACAAACAAACTCTGCAGCTTTATAATATTAGTATAGATTATTAAGTAGAAGTTTATAAATCATCCGTACATATCGATATTCCCTCTGCGCTGCGCGTACGCAGGCCAAGCGGTACTGGCCGCAGCAAGAGCACATAACTCTTATACTGATGCGGTAAAGGCCCGGTTCTGTCGCCGGCTGACTGGATGAATAGTTGATGGTGGAAATAAACTAGATAGATAGATAGAAAATTCTTTAATGCACAAGAAATAATATGTACATAGGCGAACTTAATGCTAATTAGCATTTTCTTCCAGCTAACCTTTGTGAAATTTGGAGAACAAACAGAGGTAGTGCTTTAGAGACTAAAATAGAGTAACTAATAAAATATTACATATACATAAATATAAATATACCTACCTATATATATAAACTAATTGAGATCGATAGGCCAGCGGGCGATCAGTCACAATAAACATTAATGGAAGCTAATTTAAATTAAGTAATTTAATCTATTTGTACGGATATTTATTTACCAACTCTATTGAGTGGAATGTTTTCGTTGAAAAGTTTCAATTTTAAATTTTTTTATGCGTTTTTGAAAGCCTGCTTCTTTCCCCGAGCGTGTCGTAAAAGTCGACTAAGGGATAGTATCTCCAACATGATGGACCATCTATTATGGGCGATGGGCTGCTCACCTGTCACCATGGTTCAACATGTCCATCTTGGGACTTTGAATCAGGAGTGGCTGCAAGTTTTCTTATGGTTACTTGCAGCTCTGCCCACCCTATTAGAGATACGGGTGTGATAATTATATGTGTGTATGTGTCAAATATACAAATGAGTCTTTGAGTGGTTCGAATGATAGTGACAAGACTAAGTAGTTTTTAGGGTTTTGTATCCGAAAGGTGCCAATGGGACCATAGGGTCCCATAGGGCTTAGTAATAGTACTAAGCCTGACAGATGTCCGTCCGTCCGTCTGTAAGCGGGCTGTATCTCATGAATTGTAGTAGGTAGGCAGGTGGAGAGTTGAAATTTTCAGAGTGTGTATTTCTATTGCCGCTATACCAACAAATAAAAAATAAAAGTGGGCCCCATACAAGGAATATTTATAATTGTATGTACATGTATTTTTGCGAATTCACTTCGTACATGACCAGTTTTTTTTAGATATGCTCATCAATTTTGTGTCAGAATAATTTGGTTCAATATGATTTATGAAGATGTCTTTTCCTTTTTATAGTGAGAAAAAAAAATCAGATAAGTAATAACTATTTTCAAAGAATCCACGTTAAAATAAATGTAAAAATATCTGAAGATTTTCTCTTCATTAACTTTCAAGTAAAAGTGAGCGTTCGAACAAAACCTAGCGAAGATAATTCCAGAACACGAATTCTCGATTAGCAAAGACATAAATGTAAATGAAGTAGAAACATCGCATTCCGAACTTCCAAATCCTTGAGCACAGTATGTATCCTGAACAGGTACAGTATCTTTGAAATCATCATCATTTATTTATGTAAAAGAAAATGAAACTGAAAATGAAAATTATTTACTTCTCTGCTGGACTGGAAGTAAAGAAAAAGCGTAGAATGCGTCCAGCTGCTTCTCTTCCCGAGCATGTCGTAAAAGTCGACTAAGGGTTAGGACCTCTCCAAAATGATCATGGACCATATATATGGGCGATGGGCTGATCACCTGTCACTATGGTTCACCGTATTTATCTTAGGACTTTAAATCAGAAGTGGCTGCAAGTTTTCCTATGTTTACTTGTGGTCCTGGCCACCCCATTAGGGATACGGGCGTGATAATAATGTATATATGTATGTATGAAAATGAAAAATACTATGGGAACAAATGGCTGATAGAATACTTTTATACTTCTTTTTGTAAATACATACTCGTACTTAATACTACAACATTTAGACCCGGAAGAAATATTTGCAGATCATGCATTCATTTCTCTCGCAGCGAGAATCGAACCCGCACCTCTAGCGTCTCAGCCCGTCACGCCATCGAGGTCGTCAATACTATTAAATAGTCATAGTACTATTATGTGGTGAAGGAAAACATCGTGAGTACAGTCTTTCCTGTGGACAAGGCCGACTAAGCTGAGAGAATGGAATAGGTGCTGGGCAAGCCTACTCCATCTTAATTCGTTCCGGGCACTACAGCGTCCCGTTTGTGAAGGTAAAAGTTGTCTCCTGACGCTGTATAAATCATCTACTATAGATGGTAAAGGCCTTAGTTTTTATTATGTGGTGCTATGAATATTGGAACCGGACATTTATTTGAGATACTGTATGATGGTATCTAAGAATACTGTGTTTCGGAGCGTGTCAGGAAACATTACCATACAAAGGCGCGTTTTACGCACTTTTCCATTGAACAACATAAATCTCGTCGGATGACAGCCCGCCAGGTGCCCGCTTTCGACTCTGAATACAAATGATAATGAACACTGGATCTCGTCCGTGCACGCACTGGGGAGGTCAGACGCGGCGTTTGTAGATACATTTTTAAGACGATTCAGAAATTATTATATCTATTGTTGTAAACTTCTCTGCTGGACAGGGAGTAATGAAAAAACATATAATGCGCCCAGCTGCTTCTCTCCCCGAGGATGTCGTTAAAGTCGACTAAGGGATAGTATCCTCTCCAACAGGATGGACCATCTATATGGGCGATGGACTGATCATCTGTCATCATGGCTCACCATATCCATGCGGATATAATGAGCCATGCCATCCGTGGATACGGATACATACTTAGGTAGCTCTCAACAATAATAATAATAAACCTAGGACACAGAAATAAATTAATCAAAATTAACAGTCTATAAGTGTGTGTGTGTGTGCGCGCGCGTGCGTGTGTGCGCGTGTGTGTGTGTGTGTGTGTGTGTGTGTGTGTGTGTGTGTGTGTGTTAATGTTATTGACATAGTACTGAATATGTCTTTTAACACTTCGCGTGAACTTCGCAAAGCACGTCGCGTTAAAACAGTCAGTGCGTAAATGAGCGCAGCGTTTGCGCCTGTCCTGTATTTCGGAAACGAAAATATAAGTACTAATGAAGTGTCACGCAACGAATTTAAATGAGTTCTCGTTGCGATAAGGAATTATGAACCTGTTATTATATTCCCGGGTTTTGCATATTAGCTTTTTTACATTATCCATCACTAGGTCTATGTTAAGACCACCTTCTTTTATTTCTGCGCTAGTCTTGTCAATTTAAGAGAGTTCTCTTGAGTCCCGCTTGCTTTAGCTAAATCAAAAATAACAAAATAACTATTATTGTTTGAAAACTATGCCTAGGTTTGAATTACTAAGGCCAGTCAATATCGACTTCAAATATCACAAACGCGCATGTATCTACGATTTTTTTCATATTATGTTGTTAGGTCCCTTAGAGTATATAAGTACCTAAATTTGCAACACTGAAAACCCTGTGCTGCTCGAGATATTTTGTAATTTTTTCAGTTTCTACAAAAAAACTACCTTAAGAAGGGTTTTTCAGGTATTTTTGTTCTATGCTTCTGTATAGCTAACTAGTTTTTGCAAAATTGAACATTTATCAGTAGTGTCATTATTTATGCCGACTTTTACTGCAAAACTGTTGGCAACTATTTGCCAATTCATTTTATTTTCTCCATAAAAAAACTTTTGTAACATCATTATTTCCCATCAAACGAAACAATAGCCCATAAACAACGTGTATGACGAATAAACAGAAGAAAAGGCAAATCCGGTCAGACAGGTGCAAACAACGAACAGGAAATACGGACTCTATTGCCATTGTAATAAGGTTGGTTATTGTATTGAGAGTGAGGTTGTTTCCGAGGTAAGCTGCTTTTGATTTGTGGCCGCGAATAAGAAAGTATTGTTTATGGTTTCCTGAAGGAAACAAAGAATAAAGTAGAGTTCCTTGAGCGAGAGACGTGATCTCAGAGTACTACTACTACTTAATCGTGTCACTAGAGTTATTTCGAGTTTCATATAAGGATTTAAATAGTGTCTCAAAGGCTCTTTGATTTGGCATATGTTTTTGAGCTTTTGAGGCTCTACGACATGCCGATTTCGTCACGATATTTTCCTTAACATCTAGAGTAAACAGATACAATACGTAACGTAACATATAATAACAATTTTTGTTTATATCTATATTATATCAATTAGAAAAGAGGAAGAAACTTTTCTGTAACATAAATGAAGTTCATACTATTAGCTTTAAGCTCTGAATTTTTACTCTTATGTATAGAATAATATCTACGTATGTGATGAACTGTAGGTATGTTTTGTTTTATACCCTGGGTGTTATGATGTCCTATGTATTTAAAAATAAAGTATTTTTAAAACCAAAATGTTCAATCAGTGCATCCTATCTGACTACGGAGCCAAAACTTGAACACAAAACGGCTAGTCCACCAGTTCAAAGCCGATCAGCGAGCTATGGAAAAAGCTATGCTCGGAGTTTCTCTGAAAGATTGGATCCATAACGATGTTATCCGACAGACTGAGAATCAAAGTCACCGACATAGCTCAGAGAATTAGCAAACTGAAGTGGCAGTGGGCTGGTCATATCTGTACAACGTTGCTTAGCTTCAACGATCAATCAATCGTTTTGATGATGAATAAAGTATTTAAGTAGGTTTGACGGCCTTTGTGGCTTGGCGGGAGAGTGTGAGACGCGTGAGGAGCGAATTCGATTCTTGCAACGGGATTTTTTTTAAACTCAGTAAGCTCTTCAAACATAAACTATAGGTAGATTGTATCTAAGGATATCTGTACAATACATAAGGTTAACATATCTATTCATTGCTCTGTTCAGAAATGGGTTAACGACACTAGAATCGAATCGTGTTACGAAACAGATTGATAAACTAGTATCGAGTACAATCACACTAATTAAATAGTTAACTCGCTCAATCGTGTTTTCACTTTGAGATACTAAGCAAAGCTTGTACTATGGACACCAGATGGCTGATAGAATACTCATATACTTTTTTTGTAAACACAAGTCGAATAAGGGATAGTATCCTCCAACATGATGAGATACAATGAGCAAGTATTCCCAAGGAGGGTTGACGTCAGACAGGCGGCCGGTCATAAAACACCTTAGCCAAAACTCTTACAAAATGATCCAAGGATCATGCTGTGCCGACCCCACCATAGAATGGGATAAGGGCAGGAAAATGATGATACTTATAATGCATAATACTACAACACCCAGACCCGGAAGAAATATTTGCAGAACACACAAACAATTCTGCCGTTTAGGGAGTTGAACCCGCGCCTCTTGCGTCTCAGCCGAGCACTCGCCCGCCACGTCACCGAGGTCGTCAAAATAGTTCCTACCCTTCCCTTTGTGCCAAACCAATTGCATTTCCACCCTTATGAAATTTCAAAATCAATAATTTACCAAAAACACACAATACCCCGTCAGATGAAAGGCTTTATGTCAAAAACATCACGAGATAAGAAATTCAAATCCTCCTACAACCTGGGGTTATCTCGCAATTTGAGGGCGTTTGCACTGAATAGATAAACTTACTGACTCAAATACAAGTTTCACTCTTGAATATTATCTACTAAGTTAGGTAAGGGTGTGTCTTCCTATTATTATAACAAAAGTAGCAATATGATCAATCCTAAATAAATATAGGCTGTTTGTTTAAGGTTAGATTAGAAGAAAAAACAATAGAAAAAGGTTGAGGTAAGACCTTGGCCGCATTTATAGGTAGATACGCACACTGTGTATCTATAAATGCGGCCACGGTCGATTCGAGTAGTTCGCACTCAAGGTCGCGGTTTCGAATCCAGTCAAGCACCAATTGGCGCTCTACTTCATCAATAGGTGAAGTAAAACATCGTAATTAGGTATGACCGGGTAAGCCCTAAGTAAGTGTACAAAATTCTCTTTTAGACGAACTTAAACCTTTAATTACACTAAAAATCGGTCTTTGAATCAGGAGTGGTTGCAAGTTTTCATATGACTACTTGTGGCTCTGCCCACCCCATTAGAGATACGGGCGTGATAATACACATATCCTTCCTACTAATATTACAAAAGCGGAAATGTCTGATTATGTTTTTATATTTGCGCCTAAAACACAACTAGTAAAGTAAAAGTTTATTTTATTTTAAAATATTTTAAGAATTAACAGTGAAATTGTGACATAAAATTTGGAGCTTTTAACACTGTTCTAACGCTGTTTTCTGTGACGCCAAGGTGTGGTGCGGCGCAAGAACTGCAACACACTATCTAAATTACGAATATCCTACTAATATTATTATTATATATGTGAAAGTTTGTATGTATGTATATTATTATTACTCTTTCACGTCTAAACGTGATTTGAATGAAACTTGAAGCTGGATTAACATATAGGCTATTTTTCATCCGGGTAACACGCGAGCGAAGCTGCGGACAGCAGCTAGTACTCAATAAATGTGCAGGAATAACATATAGGATAAATTTATCCAGTTGCCACACGAGCGAAGTAGTGAGCCTTAGTTATAGATAAATAATGGCGCGTATATAGGGTGGAATTTAATAATGCCACTGGGAGGAAAAGTACTCGAAATGCTGAAGATAGCAAATTACAGAATAATATCAGTTACTGTTTTATATTTATTATTTATTTTACCATAGTAAAAGTAAGTTCGTATGTGCTGGTGCCCAACTCTTGTGAAGGAGTTTTTATGCCGCCTAAAGGCCTCCGTCATGGCTTAACAACTTAAAAGAACCGACAATTAAACGTGCCTTCCGAAGCACTGAAGCGCTTGGCTCGTAATGCCACTTGCGGTCGCCCATCCAAATTGTGACTGCGCACAACGTTGCTTAACTTCAACGATCAATCAAGAACGTCTAAGCAAGCAACCCCACGAACGCTTCAATAGTAAAGGTGCTTCATCTTGTGCCATTTAATTTATAGTCATAGATATCATGGTTTTCCTATAATTTAATTTACTATGTTTGTTAGAGAGTTTTGATCCTTATAATTGAACCTAAGAGAATGTTGTTAAATTCCCGAGTGCGGTAAACGTTTTTTTCAAAAATCTTTGAATGCAGTTTTACTTCTTTTTACCAATAAAGGAATGTTTTCTTAAAGTAACGTTTAGAGTACTTTCTCTCAAGGTAGCATTATGAAATTCCACCCTGTATAACGGCAACCGTTTCTTGAGGAACAATGCTGACGAAGCTGCGTCATGAATCATCCGTCTAATTGCAGAAGGAATCACCCTTTTCAGAGCATGTCTCGACTTACCCCTATTCTATCATCTGCACGCGACTGGCAATGAATCTTGATGAAGTAGGCGTTCTCGACAAAACTCTGTAGGTATATTTATAGTGAAAATTACCTATGACCTGGATAAGGTAGCCAGACTATTTATCTTGCAAATAATATAAGTAAATGCTTGTATTCTTTATACCTAAATCAATAAATCAATTTACTTATGTAATTACCTATTGTTCATAGTTTTGACCACCAATTGTATGCTTTCCTTGTTATGTTGTATTTTTAGTATGTTTTTTAAGGTGTATAATAAAGTATTTTTCATTCATTCATATATCTATTGATATAGTTAAAGTTTGGTATATCAATATCAAGTCTAGTCCAGGTTAATGCTCTCGAAACTGAACTAAAAGTGAGTATGTTCGTATGAGCTAGTGGAAACTGAACTTAAAACGCAATAATGCGGCTAAACTCGACCAAAAACCAACAAGAAGCGAGACTTGGTCGAAGTTTGCATTAGACCGCAGACCTTACTCCGATATGTGCTACTAAATTGATCAGCATCCTTTGAAATCCTACTAATATTATAATGCGAATGTTTGTGCAAATGCGAGGAAGTTTGATGGATTAGAATGTAAATTGGAATGCAGATAGTACGATTGCTGGTATACCATATAGGCTACTTTAATGCTATTATGGATACCACGCTTGCAAAGACAAGGGCGGAAGCTAGTTATTTCATATATTTTGTAACAAAAAGAACCTTGAAAGACCTTGATAATCTTATTTTGCTAGTTACCCATCAATTTGAACAGAAAATGTTGCTACAGAAAGTAAAAAGATAAGATTTATCTTTACTTATCCGTTGTTGCTTTAGAAAATATGGAGATAGAATAATTTTTGCTTCTCCGGTATTTTTTTCTGTAGAGTTTTCATTTTTTCTAGCTTTGTGACCTTAACTTTGTAGTTTTTTCTAGTTTTTAACGTGGATGCGACAGTACGGCTAGTACGCTCGGAGTTTCTCTGAAGAATATTATCCGGCAGAGAATCAAAGTCATCGATATACCTCAGAGGAGTACGTGCTGGGCTCAGACCAAATAAATCTGAGGTGCTGGGTGAAGTGACGATCTGCGAAAGGCTGCTGGCAAAGACTGGATGCGTCAAGCCAAAGATAGGGCGCGATGACGCTCATTAGGGGAGGCCTATGTCCAGATGTGGACTGCTTTATGTTTATGATGATGATGATGATGACCTACGCTTTTACACTGAATGTTTATTGCTACAGCGAACTATGAGTGAGCCATCTTTAACGTAATTTCTCTGCCCTGTTCCGACCTTATGTGAGGTCGGACACAACATGTTCTTTCATTTCCTTCTGTCAGAAGTCATTGGCTAAATAAAAACAACTGAAATCGTAAAGAATATCATGTCACGGAGAACGGTCACTCGCAAATGTCTCAAATGAATGAACACGGTAGATGAAACAACAGAAATACAGTATTTTTGTCAGTTTACTTGACAATGTCGTAGGTGGGAGACAAAATCAAAAATTACCAGACCCGAATGTTTATTCCTTGTTCAGACATTAAAATGTAAATATAGCTCAATTTACTAATGAATTCATTCGTCACTTTTGCTTCACTCAGCGTTCTGACTTCGTGTTGGAATGAAAGATGAAAGTCAGATATTACTGAAAAATGAACTGCCTGTAACAATTGTTCTTCTGCTAGCTTTGTGATCAAAACAAGCAGATCGCGACCGTAGTAATTGTTGTAGGTACCTACAATCTGTGGACCATGAATAATGCTCGATCGCCCGGAACTGCTTCCGGCCGGTGCCTGCCTCCTTATCTGTCTTTATACAATACTCACGACACAGTATAGTAGTCACAGTATTGTTAGGACATTGCGAAAATCGCGGGTGGTCTGTATGACAGCTAAAAGTCGTTATGGGAGTGTATTAGAGGCCTAAGCTTAGTAGTGGACTTCTGTACCTAGATCCAGGGTACTGATGATGATGAGTATAGGTAGAGTTAGTAAGTCATTATGTAAAATATTTAATCCCTAAAATCTCATTGTAAAAATATTACAGGTTTTTTTTTTTTTTTTAATTGTTCTCCGACCTACTATAGTAAATTACCTACCTAAAGTCAGTCTCATTTTGAGTCTGTGAAAATCTTTAACTATCATCATCATCATCATCATCATTCACATCATGAAGTCAGTATAGATACTGATACAAGACAAGGAAATAAATAGGTACTTACCTATAAATCCCTTATTTTATTTGTCAGGATTCAATTCTAGCTTATTTTAGTTGAGTGTAGCTCTCGTACGGTACCTACTGAATTTCCTTGGCTTAATTTCAGGTCTTGGAAAGTGCACTCAGAAGTTAAATGTAAGATCGTTGAAAGTTTCAGAATTAAATTTTATCCAGCTCCAAATGAACTTACTTAACAGATTGTACCGACTTTTTAGTCAATCAGACAACTTTTTCCGATTTAATTGTTCTTCATTCTTAGTCAGATCCGCACGTATTGACCATGTCTTTTCTGTGGATAAGGCCGACTAAGCTGAGAGGATGGTGTAGGTGCTGGGCAAGCCTACTCCATCTAAAGGACACTACAGTGTCCAGGGCACTACAGTGTCCCATTTAGTGTAGGCATAAAGTTGCCTCTTGACGCTAACCAATCATCTCGTAGTTGACGGCAAAAGCCTTAGTTATTTCCAATCTTATTTGCGACAGATAGTAGATTATTTTGTTAGTTTTTTAATACTAAGAAGTACTTCTCTGTTGGACTGGGAGTATAGAAAAAACAGAATGCGTCCAGCTGCTTCTCTTCCCGAACGTGTCTTAAAAGTCGACTATGGGATAGTATCCTCTCCAACATGATGGACCATCTATATGGGCGATGAGCTGATCACATTTCAACATGGTTTACCATATTCATCTTGGGACTTTGAATCAGGAGTGGCTTCAAGTTTTATTATGATCACTAGTGGCTCTGCCCATCCCATTAGGGATACGAGTGTGATAATAATGTATATATGTTTTTAATGAATGAATTTGATATACTGTTTAAACAATACTATGCATTGCTTTGCTCGGCGAACTTTGATCGCTAGCAATTTTAAAACTTGTATCGTTTTTACGATAGAATTTCCTTCAAGATGCGGACGTATTTTTAACCTACTTCAAGGTAATTTGATTTTGCATCTAGTTGCAAAAGACTTTCCTTTCTTTTAATTTCTTAAGGGTTTAGATATTTTATTAGAATCACTTATAAAAATAAGTAAATTCGAATGAGCTAGGTGCAAATCTTGTGACGGAGTTTTTAGGCCGCCTAAAGGCCTTCGCTTAAAAGCCGGGACCGATAATTTACCGTGCCCTTTGAAGTACGGAAGCGCTCAATTCGTTATGCCACTTGCGGTCACCAATCCATATTATGGCCGCGCACAACGCTGCTTAACTTCATCGATCAATCAAGAACGTCTAAGCAAACTACGCCATGAAAAAATTTGGTAAGGACTTTATTTTTTAATCTTTATTAAAAGCTTTATTTTGTAGCGAATATTATGACACTAAGTCATAAGTTTATATTCCTAAATGGGATAAAAAACACACAAACACTAATATCTCACCATTATGGCACTTGAGAGTGAGACAATGGCCTTTAAATATGTAGTTTTTTGTAATTTAATACGCAACATTGATCTAAGAACACTGTTATTTCCTGAACACGTCATCAGAAAAAAAAGAAAAATCAAACGGCTTCCTTTACTTAATGGAGGCTTTCAACTGTTCCCGAAAGATTTGACTCAGTTTTTTCCTCAAAGTGATAAGACTCGACAAAAACGCTGGATTTAAACGAAACAAGAATATATTAACCCTTTTTGAGTTAATTCATTCAAATTCGATACCAATGCACTAAAGCTCGATACACAAGATTGAACTCGGAAAATAAATGAGAAAATTATGAGAAGGAAAATCAACGAAGCAATAAATGTAACGAACTTTATGAAGTTTGAATTTGGAATTCCCTTCGGAGCAGAATGTGCTAAACGTAAAATGAGCTAACATTAAATTCTATGTTTGTTCTTAGTTTTCGTATAAATAGAACGTGTGCCACCAAAGTTTTTGTACTTAAATGAATGTGGAACACAAGAATCGTAATTTGTTTAAGCTCTTATTAGTTTTGCTGAAACCACAGCAAACTTTTCAAAATTCAGTGTCACGAGTTACGAAAGTGGGTCACGATTTACGAACAAACGAATTTCGTAATGTCGCAAACTCCTGTGTGAACCCACCTTAAAGCTCGCGACACTGACGCGAAAGGAAATTAAAGATTCTATCTCGGTAACGAACTCATGGAAATAGTATTAACATTGAGAAAGGATGCAAACGACTTTTGTACTTATGCGGACGAGTTAGAGTCTAATTTGTTCTGAGAAATGTCGCGGATTGTGGGAATGTGCTTAGCAAAAGTTTGAGTAAGAAAACAGAGGACTAAAACTTTCAAAGATAAACGTTTAAAAAAAACCCGATTCAAGTTTATTCATTCGCATTTTAATAACAATTTGAATTAAAAAAAATGGGCAAGCGCGTGTTGGATGGACCACGTACTGGGCTTCCGAAGTCAGTAGGTTATTAATAATAAACATTTGAGTAAAACTTTTGCAGTCTCATCGTTTTACTTGTATTTGTCCAACTTTTAATTTAATTTAATGTTAAGGCTGAAATCACAGGCAACAGCTAGTTCAAAATTTTCCACCAACAGGTAAACAAACGAACTTGGAAAAACATCTCGATTTAAAAAGGGAATGTTTTTCCATGCCCAATCTAAGGTAATCCCGGTGCTCGGCTTATTAACTTTACATTTTTCTCTAATTTCCTCAGAGAAAAACCGCCTCAGCATCTGGGCACGCAATTACATGACCCAGTTCACACGGTGCTAGGAACAGCTGAAGTTTTTTAATTATAAAAATATATTATGTTATTGAAAGTAATCATATATTTCATCTTCTATCGTATCAGTCATTTCGAACCATTGTGAAAGGCTCTTTTAGTGCACTTGACATTATGTTGGCGAAGCTTTTAGATTTTATGACACGCCAGTTTCCTCGCGATGTTTTCCTTTATCGTTTGAAAGTTCAGTACAAAAGTTAAAACTTGTACTTGTATTTGTATACATTTATATCAAACAGACAGATATATAACAAACAGAAAAATCCATTGGTGCACGACCGGATTTCAACCAAAGACCTTCGAATCGGAAGGCGTACTCACTACCACTAGACCACCAGTGTGAATGAATGAAAATACTTTATTGTAGGTACAGCACATCATAATTGATGAATTTTGGTAATCAGTTAAAATTGAATATTATGTACAACGAGCGGGCTTATCGCTCATATATTACTAAATAGTTAATAATAAGCATGTTCAAAAATACGTCTAAATAAATTTATTATGTAACGATACTTGACTTTTCATTACAAATTGTTTACCTAAAGATATAAGAGTAGTACCAATCACTATCACTGTTTTGAATTAAGAATTAGGAATACCTAGATTAGGTACAACGAACAAGCCTCAAAAAAAATTACAAAATTTAACTAGGACTTAACTAAAGGTCTGTCAAAGTGACTCAAAAATAAATCATGGCTGTAGAACTCCTAGCTAGGAAGCTGGTATGAAAATAGTATTAAGTATTAATCTAAGTAATGCAAACATTACTTTGTATTTATCATTTTAGGGCCTCAAATTACGGGCTCAGAGTCATATAAATCAATGAATGAAAAAGTTTCCGCATTGCTCCAGGATACAGCCATTTTTAATTTTCCGCACATAATATACTTTACAATAAAATGAGTACCTTCCTTCAGCGGTCGGTAGAGAACTGAGCAAAGGGGTCAATGTGTGAACACCCCGGCCATGCAACGCCACGATTCCTTTGAAGTGTGTCCACTGGCCACTGGCAATTGCCTAGTACACAACGGCTCATAGCCTTTAATAGTTGGGCATGGGCCATTGTGTACTAGGCCCTTCAGTCTCCATCCATACCTACCCACATTTTGAAAGTAGATAAAAGAACCTACTTAAGTAAAAACTTTTTAAATAAAACTCCACTGTATTTTTAAGATGTTTTATTACTGAAATCAGAATAATTTACATTGTAAAAAATACACATACTCCGATGATTACGCTAAGGTTAACATTTCTTCCATCTCGACTTTAATTCTAAGCTTTGATCTTGATAAACTAAATGCTACGAGAATTCAGGTCAGCCCATTCACTTCGTTATATAAATGAAAGTGTTCTTTAAAAACTTCTATAAGATACAATTTAATTAAAATGGTAACATGAAGGTATTAAAAGGATTTATCATGCTTTTGAGATTAAAACTGTATACTAGGTTTGTATAAAAATTTAACCTAATTTCTTTGGCATTTAAATTACTGTACTCTTCAAAAACGCTGAAAATATAATAATGTAGGAAAAAAATATTTGAAGGTACCTATGTATGTACCTAATCAACATACCATCCCAGTTAGACATAATTTATAAAAATAATCCACAAAAAAGCCTGAGTCATAATAAAGGTTCGAATCCCATCGACTCCGACATATCAAAATGTCTGATAAATAAAATATGACAAAATATGAATATTATTTTACAAATACAAGCTGTAACTGAATTTTAAGTTTTTCTTACGCAAGTTTCTATTACTACCTACATTAATACGAACTTATAATTATGTATTATCTTTACACTTATTGTATGAAAAATAAAAGCTGCTTCTTTGGATTAGATACCCACTAAAATATTTACTACTTTCTTATTGAATTACTGTCACAAAGTTTAGAGCCTTCGCTAAACAGAACGTTGTAAGGGACTTTACTTCGTAAAAGAGTTGCGAAAATTCCAGTAACAAGTGTCTCTTTCTCACCCAACGCGGGGAATATCCGAGTTATGGCGGGATTCCCCCACATTTTGCATGGCAAAGACTTAAAGTCACCTAAGTAAACGATATGTATTTTTAAACTATTTTTAACTTCTCCCGTAGTATTGTCTGGGAATAATTATTATAGAAAATGGAAGGTAAATTGATTGATTTTTGATTGCATAAGACACGACACGATTTTGTACTAGAGCGAAATCTGGATATTAATATAGACTTCTTTAAATTGGCTTTCAACTAGGTATGATTTGTAAGCGCTATGAAAATATTTTAATTATGAATAAATATTTTGAAGATTATTATTATATTTTTAGAAGTTTTAAAATTAATGTCATGGTTTACAAAATATTTCGCATATATTTTATTTTTATTTTATTCTATTTCACTGTTATTTTTATTTGACTGTTTATTCTAATTTATTTTATTTCTAACAATTGACGGACAAACAAAAATGCGCGAAGCATTGTACAGCAGCAAACAATACAACATTATCAACATCGACAGTCTCTTACTAATTTTTACAATTGTTTTACAGACGAGGAATTTACACTTGATCATAAGCATTGGGAAATAAAATGGAATAGAACTGATATTTGGACGGACAGACACAGATACAGTCTAAATAATAAATTAATACGCGAAGAAATTGAGTCTACCAAAGATCGACCAAATGGCAGATCAACTGGCCATAATGATCCTACAAACACAAACGCATGTCGTATAAAAGACGTAAATACGATATCAGAACTTCCAATTGAAAGGTACCCCACTTTCTAACCCTTTTTTCATAATCAAGCGGTCACCAATAAAATTACCAGCAATCTTTCGACAGGGAATTTTTGTGCTTTTGTGGTGATCGTCTGGATAATGAGGTTAATGATACAGGGTAGTAGGTGACCCTAATACAATATTAATTCAGACACAAGTACAAAGTTTTTTGTCATAAGGAAAACACACGCCAGGAGCTGAACAAAATACTGATTCGACATCGAAGCAGTAGCTCTAATCGTCACTAGTTCTTTAAGATCTTCGAAGAATTGAAGTTAAAATTTCAATTGTCGTGGCCAAGTTTTGTTTTCCCCTGCGTGTACTACGGAGATAAATAAGGTCGCTACCCTGATCCTGTTATTCTAAAAACCTGTACCGTTCGGAAAGATATCCCGCCAATGTGAAATTCATCGTCCCTTATACAGATAGAAAGAGAGAAAGGGTTTTCAGCTCTTTTTGTTCTCGTGCTTTCTAGTCAACTAAAACACAGTTACCTAGGTTGAGAGACAAAAATGATAGCTAATCGTTTCTTCATCAGCAGTGGAAATACCTTAGCCAAAACTCGTAAAGCATGATCCAAGGATCACGCTGTGCCGACCCCACATAGAGTGGGATGAGAGCAGGAAGATGATGATGATTACTTCTTTACCTAAGGTTATTCCTCTAACACTCGTGGGTGCAGTTGGTTGCGCACCATCGCGGCCAGGTCTTAGGACGGCATTAGAGGAACGTTACAGGTTTTCTAGAATAACAGAAGTCTTCTTTACTTCTCTATGTAAGGTTGTTCCTCCAATCCTCGTGTGTGCAGTTGGTCGCGCACCACCGCGACTGGGTCGTGGGAGGGCAGGGCGCACCCCCCGCCCGCTGTCTGCGGATGATGCGGCGCGTGCGCAGCGCGGAGCCGACGCAGCCGCTGTCGGCGCGACAGGGGCTCCACTCACCCCAGTTCGATACCCGGCAGTCTATCAGCCCTGGAGGAAGGAAGGGTAAATTCAGAACATTGGTTCTTTCAGTAACGTCTTTAAGAAACATTTTGAGTCTCCTGTAATGTATCCTGGGTTATTGACTGAGGTCAAATATGGCGAGAAATATAATGCCTTTTTTGGTAAAATGGAGAAACCAAGAAGTTCATTTTCACAGCAACCGTATATTCGCCTTTATCTCACTTTGCTGGGACAACATTATGATCGTCTTCATTCCCTTCTGTCATCTATGTTATCACACATCCATCCACATCTATATAGATGTAGAAAGATGTGTGGCCTGCCATGGCAAGGCAAGCATTTAACTTTGTGTTGAAGTATACTTACGTGATTATTTTACCTTATTTTTCTGCTATTCTAGTCCTAAGTATAATAAATAACTAAGGCCTTTTACCATCTATAGTAGATGATTTATACAGCGTGAGAAGGCAACTTTTTACCTTCACAAACGGGACGCCCGGGACAAATTAAGATGGAGTAGGCTTGCCCAGCACCTACTCCATCCTCTCAGCTTAGTCGGCCTTGTCCACAGGAAAGACATGGTCAATACGTGCGGAGCTGACTAAGCCGCGGGCTTCCTTACTATGTTTTCCTTCACCGTTTGAGAGTACTGGTATAGCGCGCATAAATTTTTCACACAGAAAAATCCATTGGTACACGACCTCAGGATCGGAAGGCGGGGTCACCAACTAGACCACCAGTGCTGTCAGCTAATGCCTAAGTATACAACTTGCTCTTTTTCGCTTCCTCCGCTCAGCCGGGTCGGCGTGATCTGCGCGCATCTTGCGGATTTGAACCCACGACCTTAGGATCGGAAGGCGGGGTCACCAACTAGACCACCAGTGCTGTCAACTAATGCCTAAGTATACATACTCGCTCTTTTTCGCTTCCTCCGCTCAGCCGGGTCGGCGTTGTCTGCGCGCATCTTGCGGCGGCGGCGCGCGCGGTACCGGCGCGCGAGGCTCCGCAGCGCCGACCGCTCGCTGGCCGTCGGCCCCGACGTCGGCAGCTCGTTGGCCGAGCGCGGCTCCTCCGTCGTGCTTAGGATTGTGTTGTTCGTTCTAGAGGAGAATTGGATTATGTTCTAAATTCGTTTTATTGTGTCAACCACTCACTTTAGGGATTATGCTTACAATGTTAAACTATTCAAAAAACATATCCTGAGATGCGACTTGAACCCGCGACATCGGCTAGTCACCTCAGTCAAATTTCTGAGATATACAAGTATTAAGCTTTTTTGATTAGATGATGTTTTTTTTCTCTTGGTGTAAATGCAACGTAGATTTAAGACGTGTCCAAGTGATCCAAGTGATTTTAAGGAATAAAAAAATTTGACTGACTTTCCTTCACTTCCCTCACGATGTTTTCCTTTATATATTTCCAAATAGAACAATTCCATTGGACGGACCCTAAGGTTCAAAAAGTGGAGCTACTGTCACTACGCCTGCCTACTATGCCTTGCTCATATATGCATGCAATATTTCAATGGCTGAAAGAATTGACTTACATAGAATAATAAGAGTAGGAGCTATCAGGCGTCGTCAAGGACCCTTCGGAGTAGATCCGAGGCGCCTGTTCCGCTCTCTCCGCTTCTTCGGCGATGGACAAGGCGCGGTTCCCGTCCAGCACGTCGATGGTGTTGTGGCTGAGCTTGTCGAGCTGCAGCACGTCGTATCGTCGGTCGTCGCTGCTCCGGTGGAACACTTCGGACAGTTCGTATT
The DNA here is from genome assembly GCA_949320045.1 of Scotopteryx bipunctaria. Taxonomy (NCBI): domain Eukaryota; kingdom Metazoa; phylum Arthropoda; class Insecta; order Lepidoptera; family Geometridae; genus Scotopteryx; species Scotopteryx bipunctaria. The sequence goes on from OX439449.1 coordinate 9,917,873, forward strand.
CCCGGAGCTGGTCAGGAGTTAATGCTTTAATTCCAAATGGTACTAACAATGAAATACCTTTCAAAATTGGTTAAGATAACTGACAGAACCAGGGGAGACCTTTATCTGGCTTAATACAGTTTTGCCAAGTTATAATTCACAGCTGGCTGGCCAATTTGTTGAACCTTATCATCATCATCATCTTCCTGCCCTTATCCCACTCTAAGTGGGGTCGGCACATCATGATCCTGGGATCATACTGTAAGAGTTTTGGCTAAGGTGTTTTATGACCGGCCGCCTACCTGTAGTCAACTTTTTGAATTTTGTCAATTTGTTGAACCTTATTTGTGTAGAAATATGAAAGGATGATATTTACCTTTATAAACTGGAAGGTAGCGATCGGTGGCAGTCTCCTCAAGTGGGGGTAGAAGAAGGACCCCGCAGGGTGGGAGGGGTACTTGGAAGTGATGCGGTACGCCTGTCCCTGGGGGGCCGTGGGCCAGTTCGGAGCCGTGAATGTGAAGCCGTTGTCTGTTCCTGCGTCCAGTGGGTCAACCTGGGAAACCAAATTGTTTAGTGAGTCCATTTGGGAATTAGTTAAGAATTTATTGGCGATTTCAGATGTTAAACAATCGTTTTAGTTCTTAAGATTCAAACTAGATGGCGCTATTAACTAAAAAAAGGGGACAAGTCCTAGAACGCGCTGACGAAAACGCACGGGCCCACATGACCTCAGACGCCTAGTTTAAGCTTTTTAATTCGCAAATATACATCATCTGGCCATATCATCTGAGTTGTGTTTTCAAGAAGAAGCTTCCTCTCGCCCTCGTCTGCGACCTAGATGTACGTGGAACATCTTATGGTCCTTCGAGAACCGGATCGGCTGCGGTCGGAGTTTGGTGAGCTATCAGCGAAGTCGTGGATACGGGCAGTGACGCACTCGGAATACGGCGGCCAACAGTGGGAACTGACTCAGGAGGGAGTCGGTTCACGATCGAAGCAGCAGCAAGCCGCCCGAGGAGCGTGCGAGACCAGCTCAGGAGGGAGCTCGGTACGCAAACCTGAAGAGGAGGAGCAGCAGCAGCAGCAGCAGCGCGCGAGACCAGCTCAGGAGGGAGCTCGGTACGCACGCCTGAGGAGCAGCAGCGCGCGAGACCAGCTCAGGAGGGAGCTCGGTACGCATGCCGAAGGAGGAGCTGCGATCAGCACAAGGGGGCCAGGTGGAGCCTTGGTTCAGGAGGGGACCAGGCCAGCATCGGCGAATTCGACGCAGACAGGAAGGATCCAGGAACACACAGCAAGCAATTTGGTGATATAAACATTTTTAGTACATTTTGTAGTGAACTTTGCTTTGGAAAACTAACCTTAAAATTAACTTAGTAGATTTTGTAGTAACTAACATAGACTTAGAATAGTTTTAAGAAAAGTGTTCAGACGGGGAACCTATGCCCGATTTTTGATTTTTTGTTTAAACTCTAAAAGACTTAGAAAAATTTTAGTGAAATTTTCGTGGACTTTAAAAAATATTGCATTTAGTGAAAAATTCGTGGACTTTAACAAATATTGGATTTAGTGAAAATTTTGGACTTTAAAATAATTATTGGATTTTGCGAACTTTAAAAACAATTATTGGAACAAAACTTTTTAAATTATTAGCTTCATTTTAAGTACTTCAGGATGGAGTCTCTAATGTTTATTCAGGAAGATGTTAGTAACCGAATAAACAAAGCAAAAATTAACTTTAAAAAAACACCTAGGGAACGTCTTAATAAAGAATATGTAGAAACAAAGTTACAGTCATTAGAAAAGTTATGGGCTCAATTCTTAGATAATCATAGGGAACTTTTGAAAACATGTGAACCTAAAGTATTGAAATCTTCTGTATACATGGAGAGAGATATTTACAGTGAAACTGAGGAAGCGTATGTCGAGTGTAGGTGTATTATAAAGGCGGTATTAGCAAAATATGTCGACGAACCGGAACAGTTCTCAGAATGTAACTCGGGTAGCAAAAACAATAACAAAATTAGTAACGCGAAGCTTCCTAAAATCATCATACCTAAATTTTCTGGAAAGTATAGCGAATGGAGTGCATTCCGGGATCTGTATGTATCTTTAGTTCATAATACAGAAATGGAATCGATAGAAAAAATGCAATACCTTAAGGGCTTGTTGAGTGGAGAGGCCGAACAACTAGTTAGACATATAAACTTAGCAGCAGAAAATTATACGCGATGTTGGGATATGTTAGAAACAAGGTATAATAATAAACGCTATCTTTGTAACACAATTCTAAAGAGATTACTTGAACAACCAAATGCAAAAACTGAATCTGCTAATTTTATAAGGGAGTTGCTGGACACTACCTCAGAATGTTTAGGTGCTTTGTCAAGTCTAGGAGTAAATGTGTCTACTTGGGACATTATAGTTGTGTATATAACATCTTTAAGGTTGGACCATGAGTCTCGGAAACAGTGGGAGCTACAAAGCGCAAGCGCAACTGAACTTCCAACTTGGAAAACTTTTGAAGAATTCTTAACTAATCGTTTTCGCGCTTTGGAGTTCGTTAACTCAGGTTCAAACCAGATCAAGTCTAAGCCATACCAACCAGCTAGGTCATTCCACGTAGCAGATGATTCAGAACAGACTGTAACATGTAAATTCTGTAAGGAGTCTCATAAGTTAGCTCACTGCAAGAACTTTGTAAACGAAGGGGTACAGGCCCGTCGGAACTTTGTCGAGAAGCACAAGATTTGCTTTAATTGTTTGGGTGACAACCACAGGGCCCATCAGTGTCGTAGCATAACGAACTGCCGCGTGTGCCAGCGTAGGCATCATACGTACCTGCATATTACAAGTGCAGATTTAGGGGCAAAGCAACTGGAAAGTGGAGGTTCACAAACGGGGAAAGTGTCAGGGGAAGCAGCTACTCCGGTAGTTTGTTTCGCATCGGGAGGAATGGCACCTAACAGCCAGGTCCTATTAGCAACGGCTCTCGTAAGAGCACAATCTAGCAACGGAGATGCTCGTATCATAAGAGCTTTGCTTGACCAAGGGTCGCAAGCATCCTTTGTCACCGAGGCAACTGCTCAATACTTGGGCCTGAAAAGGATACCAGTACGGGGAGCGATCTCTGGGGTAGGAGGAAGTACACATGTGTCTTCCAATTCAATGGTCAATCTAACAATCAAATCAATCTACGATCACAATGTCAGTCTAAATCTCAACGTCTATGTTTTGAAATCTATAACTAAACTCCTTCCGAGCAAGGAGATAGTTGCGACGGATTGGGTTTTAGACAACATTCCATTGGCAGATCCTAAGTACAACATACCCAATAAAATTGACATTTTACTGGGTGCTGCCGTGTATGGACAAGTAGTGAGGGATGGAGTGAAGAAAAATGCAGAAGGGACACTTTTAGCTCAGAACACCACACTGGGGTGGATTTTATCAGGAATAGTGTCAAATCAAGGGAATCAAGAAGCTAACTTGATATCAATGCATACTTGCATGGAAGATACGCAACTGAAACGATTTTGGGAACTGGAAGCAGATCCTATACCTAACAAAAAAGCCATGCTAACCGAGGAAGAAACTCGCTGCGAGAAGTTTTTCGCAGAAAGCACTAGAAGAGATCAAGATGGGAGGTACATTGTAAGGTTACCATTCAAAACATTGAGTCCTGATCTCAAATTGGAAAACATAAAAAGAATTGCAGAGCGAAGGTTAAATCAATTACTAGTGAAGCTTAACAAATCAAACGACATGAAAACCAAATATACAGATGTTTTAGAGGAATATTTACAGCTGGGACATATGGAGAAGATACCCGAGGATGAATTGAAGAAGTCGTATGGCTCTTACTTATCTCATTTCGCTGTCATCAGGGAAGACAAAGACACAACAAAAGTTCGGATTGTTTTCGATGCGTCCTGTAAAGGAGAAAATGGGATTTCATTAAACGATCTACTGATGGTAGGACCTACTTTACAACCCGAATTGAGACATCTTTTGATGAACTGGAGGAGTCATCGTATCTGCTTGTCGGCTGATATTGTCAAAATGTATAGACAGGTGAAAGTGGCAGCGGAAGATGTTGACTATCAAAGAATCCTGTGGAAAGGAGATCAATTAGGAAGTAAGACAGAAGAATGGCGTTCCTTGAGGGTAACATTCGGCACTGCATCAGCTCCATATCTGGCTGTCAAGGCACTCCAGCAGCTAGCACACGATGAAGGAGTTAACTATCCAGCAGCATCTGAAAAAGTATTAAGTGATTTTTACATGGATGATCTGTTAACGGGTTGTGAAGATGTAGAAACAGCAATGAAAATATACAAGGAAATGAATGATTTACTGCTTAAAGGAGGGTTTGAACTACAAAAATGGTCCAGCAACAGTGAAGAGCTGTTAGAAAACATGAAATCTGGAAAATGTGTTGATGAAGAACAAGGCTTGAAGATAAAAGAAGATGAAGTAATGAAGTTGTTAGGACTCACCTGGAACCGGTTGAACGACGCTTTTCAATACACGGTGAAGTTGCCGCAGCTACAAGAACCTGTAACAAAAAGAGAAATAATATCAGATATTGCTCGTTTGTTTGATCCACTAGGATGGGTAGCACCTAGTGTAATAGTGGCAAAAGCAATTATTCAAAAGCTCTGGATATCTAGAATAGATTGGGATGAGACAGCACCAAGCAAGATATTAGAAGAGTGGCTTTCTTACCGGAATGATCTGCCAAACTTATCTTCACTGAAAATACCTCGGTGGATCCAAACATCGCAGAAGAACTTGAGTATTGAACTCCATGGGTTTTCCGATGCATCCAAGATAGCGTATGCTGCCGTGGTATATCTGAGAGTAGTCGATGAAAAAGGTGACGTCCACGTGAACTTGGTAACAGCTAAAACTAAAGTTGCTCCTATCAAACAAGTGTCAATCCCGAGGTTGGAGCTGTGTGGAGCTGTTCTGGTGGCACGGTTATTACTGGAAGTATCAGAGGTCCTGAAAATCAAACGAGAACAAATCCATGCTTGGACGGATTCAACGATAGTATTAGCTTGGCTCAACAGTCATCCGAGTCGTTGGCAAACATTTGTGGCAAATAGGGTTTCTGAGATTTTAACAACAATTGATTCGCAGCAGTGGTCGCACATTCAATCCAAACAGAATCCTGCAGATTGCGCATCACGAGGTTTGATGCCGTCTGAACTAGCTCAGAATACTTTGTGGTTTAATGGTCCGGAAGTTCTGTATGGGAAAGAAGTAAATTACAACAGAATGAAAGATGAAGAAACTAACTTAGAAGAGGTAAAGGCTCATCTAGTAATAGCTACAGACGATTTTTGGGATAGGTTTTCAAACTTGGGAAGGTTAGTGAGAGTAGTAGCATATATTAGGCGATTTTTAACATGGAAAAAGCGAAAGGAAAGCAGAGATTTAGAGTTTCTAACTACAAAAGAACTGAAAGAAGCATTAGAAGTGTGCATTAAGAAGTGTCAAAGGGAAAACTTCAAAGATGAAATAGCAAGCATAGAAAAAAGCGGGAATGGTAATACAGCAAAACTTAAGGGTCCATTAAAAGCATTGAATCCATTCATAGACGAAAAGCAAATTCTAAGGGTAGGAGGACGGCTAGAAAGTTCGTCTTTATCAGAAGACAGGAAACATCCGATTTTGATCCCAAGAAAATCTGTGTTGACTACTTTACTTGTGGCTGACGCGCACGCGAGAACCCTCCACGGTGGTGTTCAACTCATGCTAACTTATCTGCGATCAAAATTCTGGATTCTTGGCGCTAAATCTTCGGTAAAAGGGCATGTTCGGAAGTGTGTGAAGTGCATTCGGTACTCGGCGGTTACATCAACTCAACTGATGGGACAGTTACCGGCTGCCAGAGTTACACCAACAAGACCTTTCAAATGCAGCGGGGTGGATTACGCAGGACCAATCAACGTAAGAACATCTAAAGGACGTGGGCATCATGCTTACAAAGGTTACATCTGTCTTTTTGTCTGTATGGTCACAAAGGCTGTACATCTCGAAGTGGTTAGTGATCTTACCACTCAAGGGTTTCTTGCTGCTTTTAAGAGATTTGTTTCCCGTAGGGGGCACTGCAGCGATATCTGGAGTGACAATGGAACAAATTTTGTGGGAGCTGCCAGAGAATTAACTAGTGTATTGTCAGCTGAAAAATCAGTAATATCAAAGGAAATCGCACAGAGTCTAGCAGATAAGGGCACAACGTGGCATTTCATACCTCCTCTTTCACCAAACTTCGGCGGACTGTGGGAAGCCGGGGTGAAATCGGTTAAATTTCATCTAAAACGGGTAATAGGGGACACAACTTTGACATATGAGGAAGTTTCAACAGTCCTCGCACAGATTGAGGCGTGTCTAAATTCTAGACCCCTATCGCGGGCAGACACCGAATCTGAAGGCTTCGAAGCGTTAACTCCTGGGCACTTCCTCGTGGGTGAACCTCTACTAACTGTACCTGATTATAACTTTGAATCGGAAAATATGGGGAGTTTGCGTAGGTGGCAGCTTACGCAACGTATGATGCAAACGTTTTGGCGACGTTGGTCGCAGGAATACCTATCGAATATGGTACAGCGTTACAAATGGACCGACCAAAAACCCGAAACAAACATAGGGGATCTGGTCCTAATCAAGGAGGACGGTTTACCTCCAGCTCATTGGCTGCTCGGCCGTGTTGTTGCAAAACACCCAGGAGCCGATAACTTAACACGGGTGGTATCTCTTCGTACAAAGAACAATTTAATAAAAAGACCTGTATCAAAGCTCTGTATTCTACCAATAAACTAGTTAACTGTAACATAGCATAATTATCTAATTTTGTATAGCTTCACTGTGGTCATGGTGGGCGGCTCAACTGTAAAAGAAGGACAAATTGCACTTTGTCCTTGGTGGGCGGTATGTTAAACAATCGTTTTAGTTCTTAAGATTCAAACTAGATGGCGCTATTAACTAAAAAAAGGGGACAAGTCCTAGAACGCGCTGACGAAAACGCACGGGCCCACATGACCTCAGACGCCTAGTTTAAGCTTTTTAATTCGCAAATATACATCATCTGGCCATATCATCTGAGTTGTGTTTTCAAGAAGAAGCTTCCTCTCGCCCTCGTCTGCGACCTAGATGTACGTGGAACACAGATGTCAGTGTCGTTTGTCGTAGTGTTAACATGGAAATCGTGGAAACTGTCATTAATTCTCGTCGATTATTATTATTATAGTTTAGTTTACTTGAACAACTTCGACATTTCTAGTTTAATTTACTTAGAAATGTCTAAGTCGAAGTTAATCCCAAGACAGAAGAAGCTTTTAAATAGGCTGTGTTGTATCTTTTCTGTTATTGTTTGTTTTTGTAATATTGTAGCCATTCTTATAAACAGGTCTCAACTGATTTATTTAGCCGTAAAGACCTACTTGTTTGGTTAGCTTTTGATAATCAGTTCTTTGATTTTTGTAAATATCATCAACATAGTAGCAAAATCATCATTGATTGAACATAATGAACATTAGGAGTCTACAGTTTAAAGGTTACATTATAAAAAGTATAGATTACTAGCACAAACGCAAATAGTATGCCTAATCCTAAGACATGATTAGACATTATGAGACATTATCATGATACTCGAGAACATGCAGCTGATGCATCAGCTGATCACCTGTCATCATATGGTTAACCATAATTATGATACTATCTTGGGACTTTGAATCAGGAGTGGCTGTAAGTTTTCTTACGGTTACTTGAGGCTTTGCTCGTATCCTTAATGGGATTTTCGTGACATTAGGTATGTATGTATGTATGTTACACTTACCTCAATCGTAATGCTGTCAAGCCAGTTCCCGTCGACGCAGAGGTCGAAGCTGTCGACTCCTATGAACCAATCTGGAGATGGTATCATCCTCGCCATAACAGAAACCTGGACCAAGAAAATGAGGAGTTCTATTATTTGTTCTGTCTTGGTCTCTGCGCTTGTTCTATGGAAGAACTGAATAACAATAGCGCCCAACAATCACATAGTTCTCACTGGGATTCCCTGTGTCGTGGGTATCAGTACCATGGTACCCATATCCAGAAGAAATATTTTCAGAACATGCAAACATTTATTTTGCAACAGGAATGGAATCCACCAAGTCATTAAATCCTCTCAGCTAAGACGGTCAAAACGTGAGGAGTGGACTAAGCCGAGGGCATCCTCACGATGTTTTCCTTCACCGTTTGGAAGTACTGAAACATCCATTGGTGTACGAATGAATCCAAACCAACGTTCTTAGAATCGGAAGGCTTAGATCACTAGACCAGTAGTGCTCTCAGACTATAAAAACTTACTAAAGTAAAAACTAAGAAGTAACTAAAATACCGGAAAATGAAATAATAACTTTCAGTAACCTACTTTTAGCAAAATCTCTTAGTTTAAAACAAAATAGAGCTATGTCAGTAGCAGGTAATTTTTAGATTTCTTTAAATGTCGGTACCGTCATATAATGACTTTAATATGACATGAGACATGACGGGCGAGTGTCTAGGTAAGGTTTCAGTTACAAATAAGTTCCCCTATGGGCCGTAGATTAAGTTCAATAACATCTGTAACTTAGTCCAATGTTGCTTGAAATAAAAATATTCTAATACCATCAAACCTAGAGCTGCAAGCATCATCTTTTTGCCATTGTCTTACTCTATGTGGGGTCGGCATTGCATATTCTCTTCCTCCATTCCCTTCTATCCGTCATCTCTGTAGGTCACTCACTCCTTTCTTAATCATGGTCCTCTTTCACTCAATCTTTCACATTTTCTTTGGCCTACCTCTACCTCTAAATCCTTCTAAATACATTTATATTCATAACTACCAACACGACTTTCAACCCTCTTCGTGACATGCCCATACCACGCTAGTTTTACTCCTGAATCTTTTTGTCACTGGCGCTACTTTCAACATAAAGCGGCAAGCACTTATGAATATTGGCCTAAAAACTCCGTCACTAGAGTTAGCCACTAGCTCATACGAACATACATACATAATATTGGCCTGATGCTCTTTGCAAATTACCTTACTGTTTGTGGATCAGTTTTAATAACATCATCCGTAATAGTTCATCAAAGTCAAAATACAGCTCATTAAGTGGATTCAGTGAAGGTGCAAGTTATGACGGTAACCACTTTTTGGAAATTTAGATTTACTTGACTTTGTTTAAAGTCTCAAGTAACTAATTAGAACGTCGTGAGCAGAAGCGTCTTAAAGTAGACAAGTTACGAGATACCTCTAGCTACATAGTTTAATTGGTTTTTATCAATTGAAAATGGATATAAACGTCCAGAAACTTGTTTTCTTGATAATGTATTATCTACATAACCAGGGACATAATATTGTAAGCAGAGCATATTGAAGTCAAAATCATCAGTTCAGGTTATTTAGTGATCAACTGTGTGTTCAGTGTTTTTTATGGGTCCTGAAAGGAAACCATATGTCCAGCTGTGGACTTCTATAGGCTGATGATAATGATGTCTTTTCTTTCATCATCATCATCATCATCATCATCATCCACAGCCAGTTATTGCCCACTGCTGGGCATAGGCCTCCCTTTACTTGTGCCATCTAACACGGTCCTGTGCTAATCTGATCCAATAACAGCCCACGATCCTGACGTGTATTGTCTGCCCATATCGCTATTTTTTTCATAATGAGCTGTAACAAGTGTAGCAAATAGTAGGGTTGACTTAAGTTGAAGCGTAAATTCAACGTAGATATAAGACGTTTTAAACTGATTGTATCTTACGATAATCCACTGCATTCTGTTGGCGAGGTATCAGAAAGAATGGCATACTAAAAAGGAGGCCGGTACCCAGCACGTTGGCTGATAATGATGATGATAATCATGGATTATTGTAAATTACTGAAAAAGTTAGTAGGTCATTTTAATTTCTTATTAATACCGATTACCTAAAAGTTTTTTAGTGTGATTATTGTGTCTTTGTAAACTAAACAAGATTTCTGATTGTACCGGTATAAGTATAGAAGTAAGTAAGCTGGAAACTGCGATACAGTTTTAGTTAACTAACTTCAGAATACTCAAACGCAACTCAGAGTTGAGCACGTCTCACAGTCACGGTTTTTTTACAGTTTTTGATGAAAATCTGTCAAAAATCGTCACTTGAGACGTGCTCAACTCTGAGATGCGTTTGAGTATTTTGGGGTAAGGCAGTTTTCAACGTGTTCCAATTGTTTCTTTGTACTCGTAATGTTGTATTATTTTTATCAAATAAATTGTATTTATGTTTTATGTTATGTTACTCGTAAGTTAGTAGACCAAATCAATAAATTAATAATATTTTAATAAGTAACATTTATCCAGGTACCGACAAACGATTTTATTGTTCACAAAATGACCCAAATTTGATTAATCACAAAGTTTGGGAACCAATTACAATATTAATCACACGTATAATTGTGAAAACGCGTGGCTTTTCCAGTTACTGTAATATTGCAAACAAGAACTGGATAAAACTTTTCCAGTAATATAACAGGTAACTAGGTTACTCGCGCGGCTTTACCCGAGTAATATAAATTTCAATACCCCATTTTACCCCTTCTTAAGGGAAAAACCCCGAAACACGTGTCCAGTGAAAAGTAAAAACCTAATATCTCATCATAACCTTCATCACGGCGTGGCGGGCGATTGCTCGGCAGAGGCGCAAGAGGCGCGGGTTCGATTCCCGCTGCGGAAGAAATGTTTGCATGATCTGTAAATATTTCTTCCGGGTCTGGGTGTTGTGGTACCATGGCACTCGTAGTTTCTGATACCCACGACACAGGGAATCTTAGTGTGGGGTCAGGACTATGTAAGTATGTGACTGTTGGGTGTTATCTATTTATTTATTTATCATCCATCTGCCCGACCTTACCCACTGCTTGTCATAGGCTTCCTTAAATTTGTAACCAACTCCCCTTACATCACCTGAATACGTCCCAACACGTACCACGAACAAACAAAAGTCCATTATATCGTATTTCATTGCTAATTAATGCCCCCGAATACAAACAACAATTACAATACGTCAGCTTATTGGTATTGGACATAAAAAGAGAAGTCTGTGTTGGGTGTGCTCATTGAGAATTCTGACGCATTGTATAATCCTTTTTGGTAAGACCAGCTGGAAAATAGTTAGCGTAGTTTGATTGATCAAACATTGCTGTCGGAAAACGTGGTCACTGACAGATTACCCACCTAAGACGACATCGGTGGCGTGGCGGGCGAGTGCTCGGCTGAGACGCAAGAGGTTCGATTCCCGCTACGGGAAAAATGTTTGTATGTTCTGCAAATATTTCTTCCGAGTCTGGGTATTGTAAGCTGGGTATTATAAGCATGTATTTACAAAAAAATATATAAGTATTCTATCAGCCATCTGGTGCCCATAGTACAAGCTTGGCTTAGTTTGGGGCTAGATGGCGCTGTGTGAAATGTCCACAAATATTTTTTTTATTTAAGACTGGTTTTGATGTAGTTTACAAACTACTTCTTGAAGACAGGCACTTCGCAAACAAAAAACTATTTTGAACAACGGAACATTTTTTCACGCCAAAGGCAGTACTCAAAGACACTAGATACCAACTCATTCTTCTTACTATATTATAAATGTGAAAGTTTGTGAGGATGTTCGTATGTTTGTGCCTCAATCACGCCTAAACTGCTGAACGGATTTGAATGGAACTTGGAATATACATAGTACGTGTGCTGGATTATAGGCTATTTTTCATCCGGGTACCACGCGGGCGAAGCCACGGGCGGCAGCTAGTTCTATCATAATATTATTTTGTCAGTTTTCTATCGTAAATTGACAAGAAATCTATGAGAAATGAGTATGAGCTGAGCATCGTTCTAGCATTGTTAACTTGAAAATATTTAACGTGGAAATAACATGCTTACTTGCGAAGTGAACCCGTATAAAAAAACAATGTAATCGAAAAAGGATTCCATTACTCGGGTTCCATTTTTTACCCTCAAAAGGAACCCGAAAAAGAGTCGATTCAAATCGAGTAATAAAAGGGGAAGTTTTATCAGAACGATCGTGTTTCTATTTTATTGGCAGTAACGACTAATTTCACTTGCCTGCTTGTTTAGTTGTTTACTGGCGCTCGTGTGGTTTACGATTGTTGGCTAGTGGTAGAAATAGGAGTTTGTATAAGCATGCTACAACTGATCAAGCGAGAATCATCACTTCAAGATTTAATTTTCGTCCAAAACCGTCTTATATTTTTCGCATTAAACATTATGCCGGTTATTATGTCTACTTTACTGGAATATAAACACAACCATACTCACATGTGGGTTTGTTCAACAAAATACACAACAAAATTAATAATTTAACATTCATGACCATATTGTACTCTTTAAAATCTATTACAACATCTACCGCCTTTTTTAATCTTTCTTTCTCCACCTCCAAATCGGTATTCGACCAAGGAGTATTTTAACATTCTACCAAACAAAAGAGGTTTGTGATAATGTTTAGCTGCAATACAAAGTAGTACTTAATCTGTGACAATAGCAATGGTAAAACATGATGACTGTAAGCTAACACATACTTATAAATAATTTACACGCAAGATCGTAGAGTTATATTTGATGAAAATTCGGCAAATTCTTATTATCGTATCTATACTACTTAAGTCATATCATGATTCACGCTAGATCATCTTAAGGACCTTCGGCTTTCATTAAAAGGTATTCGTCCAAGGAATCAACAAATAGCAGTTAAAAACCATGTGTGTAGGTATCTACTATAGGTAAGTACTACTAGTCATGACACTAGTTCTTTCGAACCAGTGTGGTGAAAGGATTAAAAGTGCGCCTCAAAGGCTCCTTTCGTGCAATTGACACATGTTTTCGAACTTTATTAGGTTCTACGACATGCCGGTTTTCTCACGATGTTGTCCTTCACCGTTTGAGCGCACATAAATTTTTCGACCAGAAAAATCCATCGGTGCACGGCCGGATTTGAACCTAAGACTACCGGTATCACTAGATCACCAGTGCTCTCACTACTATTAGTGATATTGTATGATGATCGATAATGTTGACCGTTATTGCCATTTATTTTCCGCTACGTTCTAGCGCTGCTGTAAGTAAAATGACTGTTTTTTTCTTATTTTGATTTATTATTTAATTTTAAGTACCTACCTATCTGTTGTTACTAAACCATTTTCGTGTTGTGTTAATAAATTATATTCTATTCTATTCTACTTACTCTAGAATGGTTTCCGTCTACAAAGAACTCAGCCTCGGTCCTCCCTGCCCCCTGCCCCACCGCCGGCCCCCCGAACACGTCCATCGTCCCGGGGGCCGAGCCGAGCGCGTCCGAGCGGCCCGATTCGGCGAACTGACGCACCGGGGTCGAGACTCGGTGCCCCAGTCGGAACAACACATAGGATCGGTCATGGCTTACACCTGTAAATGGAAAATAGGATTTAAAACATAGGCACATGGGTTTTGCAAAAGCTTCTAATAACGACAGAGCACTGGTGGTCTAGTTGGTAGTGACCCCGCCTTCCGATCCTAAGGTCGTTGGTTCCGGTCGTGTACCGTCGGTCGTGTACCAATGGATTTTTCTGTGTGAAAATTTATGTGCACTATACCAGTACTCAAAAACGGTGAAGGAAAACATCGTGAGGAAACCCGCGGCTTAGTCAGCTCCGCACGAATTGACCATGTCTTTCCTGTGGAAAAGGCTGACTAAGGTGCTGGGCAAGCCTACTCCATCTTAATTCGTCCCGGGCACTACAGCGTCCCATCTGTGAAGGTAAAAATGGCTTCCTGACGCTGTATAAATCATCTACTATAGATGGTAAAAGGCCTTATTTAATAACGACGGTCTCGGTGGCGCGGCGGGCGATTGCTCGGCAGAGACGCAAGAGGGTTCGATTCCTACTCGGAAGAAATGTTTGCATGTTCTGTAAATATTTCTTCCGGGTCTGGGTGTTGTGGTACTATGGTACTCGTAGTTTCTGATACCCACGACACAGAGAATCCTAGTGTGGGGTCAGGACTATGTATGTGACTGCAAATAGCATCGATCTCTTCATAAAATATTATACATACATACATACATTGTATCACGCCCGTATCCCTAATGGGGTGGGCAGAGCCACAAGTAAACATAAGAAAACTTGCAGCCACTTCTGATTTAGTCCTAAGATGGATATGGTGAACCATGGTGACAGGTGATCAGCCCATCGCCCATATAAGTGGTCCATCATGTTGGAGAGGATACTATCCCTTAGTCGACTTTTACGACATGCTCGGGGAGAGAAGCAGTCCAGCAGAGAAGTATGCTCGGGTAGAGAAGAATATTAAACAACTTAGGCCTATTAGGGAATAAAAAAAAATTACTTTGACTTTATCCCTACTCTGTAGACATCCTCACAGTCATGCATGAAATCCTATCTAAGACCGGTCCTAACAAAGCATCGTCTTCAGAGCGTCAAACTTACATCAGACTTGACCTGACTTGGCTAAGACCACACCAAAACCACACTCTGTTATCTATGGCAGCTTTTCCATTAATAATTTATTTTATCCGTGGTTTTTATTTTTCGTAACATTTACTGGTTTATCATAATCTGTGTAACCTGAGGTGTAACCAGACGCGAATAAAAAACAACAAGGACAGCAATACATGAAATGCAAGTAGAGTGAGTGAAACAATATATCCGAATTTTGAACTTTATTTTCGCATAGCAACATTGCAGAAAATCCTCTGCGTCTGTTTATTTGGCGGATTGGCGGAAACTTTTTTGAACGGCAAGAAAATATTTTGTTAAAAGTAGTAGCAATGAACAATAAAAAGGCACCATTTACAGCCTTTGAAAAAGAGTTTTCGAAATTTCTTAGGTAAACATTTCCAAGACGAGGAAGTTCATGGGTTGATGAGGGATCCTTAGAGATGACATCAAAAGTTCCCAAATCGACCAGTTCGTCGACGAATATTCAATTCAAAGGCAAACAGATAAACCAAAACCATACAAAGGTTATTTTTTTTACAAAATGTCAGAAATAATTACACCTTTGCTGGTTTGGTGGCGCTAGTTCTGCATAGATACAGGTCCAAGTATTCGATATCCACAACTAGGTGCCTCTGTGGCGAGGCGGGCGAGTGCTCGGCTGAGACGCAAGAGGCGCGGGTTCGATTCCCGCTGCGGGGCAAATATTTGCATGCTCTGCAAATATTTCTTCCGGGTCTGGGTGTTGTAGTATTATGTATTATAAGTATGTATTTACAAAAAAAAAAGTATTTAAGTATTCTATCAGCCATCTGGTTCCCATAACACAAGCTTTGCTTAGTTTGGGGCTAGATGGTGCTGTGTGATAATGTCCTCAAATATTTATTTATTTATTTATAACTTAGGCTTAGTTCGGCGCGCGCTCAGTTTAAGACGTGTTTCAAATGACTGAATAAAAATTTGTCTAAGTTTACAATTTTGACATACTGTAGCGTAAGTTGAAGTCCTTTGAAGATATAGAAGAGGGTTTTTCATCTTCATCTGTTACATTATTAGAAGACGAGCGCGATTGTGTTAAGTACATCTTTGTAAAATCAATAAATTGTTACGTAGAATGTCATATTAAGTAGTCCGTAAAATTTTCCGAGAGTTCATAAATAAAAACAAGTGGTAAAAGTAAGTATGAGTAGACAGAAATCTCGTGGCATTGGGGATACGGGCGTGATATTATGACAAAAAAGAAAGTACCTACTTTATTCATTCGTCGATTTAAAATAGCACAAACATGTTCCGATTCACTCGCTAAAAAAAATGTGTTTGGCAAAGAACTCAGGATTTCAAAAAAAAAACCCCAAATAAGCGTTCGTCCTTGTCCCAGTTTCAGTATGCGATCATCAGTGATATTTCAGCCCTAATTGTTTTCAATTTAAAATGAAAAACGTCACCGTGATCTCTTTAGCGCAATTTGAATAATAAATGTGTTTTAAATTGGAAGAAAAGGATCGTACGTTCCACCCACGCTCTTTACGTTATTGTTTGCGAAACGGCGATGGAAAAAGCTGGATTTATGAAGTTAATTTTGTTGACAGAACTCGTTTTATCTTTTAAAAATGGCCAGTCGCAAATTATTTTATCTTATTTATGCTAATATTTCTCGTATAATATGACGCTTTCTAGAATGAATTTATTCCTATTTTATTTTATACCTAGGTACTAGCCCACATCTTTGTCCGCATTTTTTTGAGATAAAAAGTTGCATCAATAACAAATGACAGCGGTTAGGCGTAAAAAGGTAATAAATATAAATAAATAAATAAAATATTTGTGGACATTTCACACAGCGCCATCTAGCCCAAACTAAGCGAAGCTTGTACTATCCGAACCAGATGGCTGATAAAATACTTTTTATTGTGTAAATACATACTTATAATACATAATACTACAACACCCAGACCCGGAAGAAACATTTGCAGAACATACAAACATTTCTCCCGTAGCGGGAATCGAACTCGCGCCTTTTGCGTCTCAGCCGAGCACTCGCCCGCCATGCCACCAAGGTTGTATTACACAGACAGAGTACTTTCGCATACAGGACTTCTATCATCAGGATGGCATTAGAACTTGACTAGGTATTTTACTCCTATTTTCATCACAACGAATCCACCTAACGAATTATCAGGCTCAGACCATCAATAAAGTGTCCGGCTTTTGGCAAACATTTTTGCAACAGTTTTTTTTACAAAATGCAATGAAAATAAATACAAAGCTTACTCTGAACGATGACACAAAGTTCATTGAAGAGTGATTTGTGCATCAAATAAATAAAATAAAATGCGATGACGCGATAAAATATATTGGCGTTTCGCTTTATTGTAGAGTTCTGATTATTCATTGTGAGTGGGAATCGTAAATCAAAGAGACAAAAAACTGTAGTGTCTCGGTTAACACATACCTAATACCTACAATCACGAATAAGGTTGCCAGAAAGTCAATGTAATCGTATTTATTTTTTATTTAATAAGTTCAGTTTCTAGATGTAATGGCGTGATGGAACTTTCAAGTTTTGTGGTTTTGGTAGCCTTAAATCTTCGATTGCCGATATTGGTAGATTCGATTATTTCCTACATACTTTGAGGACACTAACCATTTACACATGACATTAATAAATAAGTAATTTCGTATGAGCTAGTGACCAACTCTTGTGACGGAGTTTTTAGGCCGTTTAAAGGCCTCAGTCATGGCTTAATCACTTAAAAGCCGGGACCGAAAATTTAGCGTGTCCTTCGAAGCACGGAAGCGCTCAGCTCGGTCACCCATCCGAATTGTATTTGCGCACAACGTTGCTTAAATTCAACGATCAATCAAGAACGTCTAAGCAAGCTACGCCACGAACGCTACCAACATGACATTAAACACTATCGAAACATTAAAAAAAGTACAAATATTAAGAATGTCAAATAATTATCTGAATGTAGGTGCAATAGTTATTAATTAATTTTGTCTAGTTTATCTGATGTCTCTGTGCATTGTCAAAATTATGGCCACTCAAGCCACAGACCGTTACAAGGAAGTAATATTTTAAAGACCGTTTTTATTCCATACTCCAGTAAAAAAATGTAGATGGTACTTGCTGAAAATCCTATTCGCACTTGCATCGTAAATAGTGGAGTATGATTCACGATGTCAGAGTGTAGTGAACTCTCGCGATGCCAGCTGGCGAAAGCACTGTTGATAAGCTGCATTTCGGTTTTATTGCGCGAAGGCACGTATTCTAAGCGCTGACTCATAGATTGCAACAAAAAGTCTAGAAACTATTTTGTAAGTTTTCACGCAAAATCGCTTTGCAAATTTTACTGACCGGGATTGCCGCAATGAAGTTTTTCCTCAAAACTTTTGCAAAATATTATTACTATGGCATAAAAAATATTACATAATTTTATTCGTAAGTACCTGAAAATTCACGATGGATAAAAATATAGGTTGGTATAGGTATAAAATACCTATAGGTAGGAAAAAGATCAGACCATCAAGTGTTTATTGCAGTTTAGATGTCTTTAATATTAATTAAAATTAAATATACTCAATACGTACATACATAATTATAACGCCCATATCAGGTGGGCAGAGCCCCAAGTAATCATAAGAAAACTTGCAATCACTTTCAATTCAAGAGTCCCAAGATGGATAACAGTGGTGACAGATGATCAGATGCTCGATGTGATCAGCCCATCGCCCATATAGATGGTCCATCATGTTGGAGATAAAAATGCACATCCCTAGTAGTCGGGTCCATCTCTAGTGGATATACATTTGGCGGGGATAGACAGTACCAATCTATCGAACTTTATGGTTGACGGAAAAAATAAACTGAGCGTTATGTCTTATAAAATGTGTTTAAAATATTCTCCAATGTCTAGTTGAGTGATCAAGTTAATAGTTTCTACATAATTCGATTTTATAAACATTTATTTAGACTGACCTACCGCATCCATCTATCTATCTATAGATATAGCTGATGAAACCCATCCAATTAATATTGTATAGGTAAGCACTTAAAATTTTCCCAACTTTAATTGTTCACAAACCACTCTAAACTCTTATTTTCTTTAGTGAATAAACAGACGCACTTTCCACTCAATTCGTTCCAAAGCCGAAACAACACGGCTGGATAAACCGAACCCAATTAATTAGGCCTAAGCTACTAATGAAACAGCGAAATAGTCAACCTAAAATAATATTACATTATCCACTGTCCTGTATATTTTATTCAAGCTTCGTCCTTTGCCAATTACTTCGGGTCTGATAAGTTCCGGTTCTATATACTCATAGAACCGGACTCCTAGTTTAGAAACAGCTGGTTCACTCCATAAATCGTATAACCAAGGCCTTTACCAAAATTAAAATAAAATAAATACACTATCTAGATGATTTATAAGCGTCAGGAGGCAACCTTTGGATAAACAAACGGAACTTTGTAATGCCTAGGACGATTTTTGGATGTAGTAGGCCTGCCCAGCACTTATACCATCCTCTCAGCTTAGTCGTATTTAAATACGGGGGTAAATAACCTATTTTTAAAAGAAACCTTACTGAACAAAATAGTACCCAGTCACACATTTTTTTTGCAACCACTATTTCAGTATTCAAAATTAAAAAACATTAGATTTGCAAAATAGGAACAAGGAAAGGGCAAACTCTGAAAGTTTTCTATCCGAGTTTCTCACACCGAGGTTTACTGCACTCGTTTGACTCATAAAGATTGTGGGACAACTTGTATTTAAGCAATATACATTCGTTATTGCACCCTATAAACCTGCCGTGGTGATATTTCTTCGAGGAATAGCGCACTTCAAGATTAGCACCTATAAAAACTTTTCATATGCCGCATTCATACAGAAAACATAGCTAAAGGACCTAATGTGAATGTTGAAGACTAGATATATATAAAATAGTCCGTCGTAGATTTAAAAAAATGTATTGCAGAACATGATATAATTAAAACATCACAAAAGAATAGTAAAGGTACATCATTACATGTAAATACAGTCCTCAATATTGCATCTTAAATGGGGAAAGTAAACGTCTAAACATAAATATGTACTAGTTAAGATTTTTGCATACCACACTCAAGCAAATAAATGATTGTGAATTATAAAGTGACATAATGATATACCTTAGCAAATGCCATAGTGGTGTGCTGTGTAACCAGTGACTATTGAAGTACCTACTAGTAAAGTTTTCAGTAGCGTTTTTATTAAGTACTAGCTGACCTCGCGAACTCCGTACTGCCTTAATATTAATAATGCAAATTTTAAAATATTTTCATGGTAGTTATTATCAAAAAACATAAAATCGGTCCAGCTGGAGGCCCTTACCCTCACAGCCCTGCAAGAAAAAGAGAGCTTCTGGCGACCGGATTGATATGAATGACATTGTCAATTATCAAAATTTTATAGATGGCAAATTAACTGTCTTGTCATAAATTAATGACAAGGAAGTATTTATGCGTCAGCGTTATCCTGGTTACCTTTTTACATCCTTTTTCCATTTTGGGATTGTTTTACAGAATAAAAGAGGTCTATATCCTTCCCCGGGATGGCCCTCCTTGCCAAATTTCATTAAAATCTGTTCAGCAGTTTAGGTATGGATGGCAGTAACCGCTACAGTACAGTATTGTGCCTTGCAGAGGCTCTAAAGAAGAAAAAATGCAGTCATATTGTTGAAGAATAAGAATGAGAATGAGAATGAGAATGAGGATGAGGATAAGGATAAGGATAAGGATAAGGATAAGGATAAGGATAAGGATAAGGATAAGGATAAGGATAAGGATAAGGATAAGGATAAGGATAAGGATAAGGATAAGGATAAGGATAAGGATAAGGATAAGGATAAGGATAAGGATAAGGATAAGGATAAGGATAAGGATAAGGATAAGGATAAGGATAAGGATAAGGATAAGGATAAGGATAAGGATAAGGATAAGGATAAGGATAAGGATAAGGATAAGGATAAGGATAAGGATAAGGATAAGGATAAGGATAAGGATAAGGATAAGGATAAGGATAAGGATAAGGATAAGGATAAGGATAAGGATAAGGATAAGGATAAGGATAAGGATAAGGATAAGGATAAGGATAAGGATAAGGATAAGGATAAGGATAAGGATAAGGATAAGGATAAGGATAAGGATAAGGATAAGGATAAGGATAAGGATAAGGATAAGGATAAGGATAAGGATAAGGATAAGGATAAGGATAAGGATAAGGATAAGGATAAGGATAAGGATAAGGATAAGGATAAGGATAAGGATAAGGATAAGGATAAGGATAAGGATAAGGATAAGGATAAGG
The DNA here is from genome assembly GCA_949320045.1 of Scotopteryx bipunctaria. Lineage (NCBI taxonomy): Eukaryota > Metazoa > Arthropoda > Insecta > Lepidoptera > Geometridae > Scotopteryx > Scotopteryx bipunctaria. The sequence continues at coordinate 9,938,732 of OX439449.1, forward strand.
ATAAGGATAAGGATAAGGATAAGGATAAGGATAAGGATAAGGATAAGGCATGTTCAGTTACACCTTTCGTCACACTGTCGTCACGCTGGTAAACCAGCGCCGACCTGCTTTATTTATAACTTCTCCCTTTATATGAGCAAACACGTACAAAATTAATGCCAGCGTTACACAACACGCCAAGAAAAGAAATTAGGCAGAGGGCCTAGGGGAGGAAAAACAAAGCCATTAGTTAAAGGTGCTACTGCTACCCCTAATTGCTATCGTTAGCTGCGATGTATAGCCGTGTGTTTATGGACTTGGACCTTTTTGCTGGCAGTGCCTTCTTGCAGCCGCAATAAAGCGGGTTCATAAGAAACACTCGGGCATTTGGTGACTACAATGGAGGCATTTAGACGACCTCGATGGCGTGGCGGGCGAGTGTTCGGCTGATACGCAAGAGGCGCGGGTTCGATTCCCGCTGCGAGAGAAATGTTTGTATGTTCTGCAAATATTTCTTCTGGGTCTGGGTGTTGTATTAGATATGTATTATAAGTATGTATTTACAAAAAAAAGTACATATATAAGTATTCTATTAGCCATCGAGTTCCCATAGTACAAGCTTTGCTTAGTTTGGGGCTAGATGTTGCTGTGTGAAATGTCCGCAAATATTTATTTATTTATGTCTTTCCTGTGGACAAGGCCGACTAAGCTAAGAGGATGGAATAGGTGCTGGGCAAGCCTACTCCATCTTAATTCATCCAGGGTACTACAGTGTCCCGTGAGTGCAAGTAAGCACCATGTTTCCATGGTATACATAGTGTGACGTCAGAGCCGTCAACGTCACGCGCATCAACTGGGAACGCACTTCAAAAAGTTTTTGTTACAAAATTTGAATTTACGAAATGTTCTAAAAATGTTCCAAATATGAATTGAAATAATTTAGAAGAAGTTTTAAAAATAAAAATAAGAACAGAAAAGACAAAAGACAATCGAAACTAAGCGAATAAAAGGCGACACAAGCCGAGCAGCCGGCAGTTTGGTCTAGTCCAGCGAACTGGAAGAAGAAAAGTGAAGTGAAAGTTAAGTGAAAGTCAAGTGCAGTGAAGTGAGTGCCGAAGTGAACGCTACGTGGTGTCTTCAATAAACGTCATCTCAGAAGACCAGTCGTTTCCTTCCAATCCCGTACCCACTTTCGTAACAATATAATACACCCGATATCAAATATTCCATTGACCCATGCTCCATTACACCTAATGGTTAAACAGTACAATGAACCGTAGGCGAGGTAGATATGTATGAAGCCGCACTTGACTACATTTCCATAGCGTCACCGCGAACGTGACACGTCACGCCTATAATGTCACGCACGAGTTCAACGCATGATTCGTTCCCTGCATTGTTTGTGGTAGAAGGATGAGCACCAGTATTCAACATTCGAAGTAATTGATTTTTATAATGTAACCAGAATTATCGAAGGGATTCGAACCCGCGTAGCCAACTTCCTCAAATTTTTCATGCTACTGATTCTGTCTGAAGACATTGCTTAGTGCCGTAAAGTATATTTGCCAGAATAAAAGCTTAGTTACAGGTTCGAATTAAGTTAGTATATTTTAAGTTTCGTTCGGGTGTGATGCAGTGATCCTCAAAAACATGCTAATATTGTAAATCTGAGTGTTTTTGATCAATAAATAAATAAATATTTGTGGACATTTCACACAACGCCATCTGGCCCCAGACTAAGTAAAGCTTGTACTACAATACCCAGAGCCGGAAGAATATTTGCAGAATATACAAACACTTCTCCTGTAGCGGGAATCTAACCCGCGCCTCTTGCGTCTCAGCCGAACACCGCCACGCCACAAGGGTTGGCTAAATTGGATGTTTGTGGCTTAATCACGGCGTTGCAGCTGACTATTTCGCTATATCAGTACCTACTCACAAACGGTGGAGGAAAACATCGTGAGGAAACCGGCATTCTGTACGTAAAAAGTTCATAAACACTTTGTGAAGTTCACAAAAGACCTCTGAGGCGTAATCTTTGATTAGAACTAGTTATTTGATACGAGTAGGCAGTGTCTAAGACAGAACCAGCCCTAACAGGCCCCATTAGGTAAACTATAAAGTCCCATTTAATGAAACACGACATAATAACAAGCGTAGCGGGACAAAGTAAAGGCAGTACCAGTAATGGCCGCCACCATTAGGAAATACCATCGTTAGGCAGAACGTCTGGCCACTTAGAACGCCTCGTTAGACTGAAGTTTGCTCTCGATTCTGATCTGTTCAGCTTATGTTTCATAGCACGGACACTAAACTAGTCTCCTCTAATCTTACATTTTTTATATTCTAAGTCTTACTTATTTATCTAATCTTACCTATAGAAAACGTATTTAGAAATGAGAAAATAACTTTTCGCATTAAAATTCTGTAGGAAACAGCAAAACAATTTCAAATAAACTTACTTTGAACCAATTTGAATGAATATACTCCGAAAATAAAATAACCATCTGAAATAATCATTTTTATTAGCAGACACACCCTTCAAAGATTTATAGTATTTTTCAATTTGTTCGTTCGTCGTTCTAATACACTGATATAATAATTATTAGTCGTTAAGCCATGACGGAGACCTTTAGGCGGCCTAAAAACTTCGTCACTAGAGTTGGCCATTAGCTCATACGAACATACAAACATACTATTATAATTATACGTGTTTTACTATTTTTGAAGCGTTCGGCGCTCGTGACGTAGCTTGCTAAAGCGTTCTTGATTGATCGTTGAAGTTAAGCAACGTTGGGCGCGGTCACAATTGGGATGGGTGACCGCAAGTGTCATTACGAACTGAGCGCTTCCGTGCTTCGGAGGGCACGTTAAACAGTTGGTCCCGGCTTTTAAGTCGTTAAGCCATGCGGCGTAAAAACTACGTCACTAGAGTTGGCCACTAGCTCATACGAACATTTATTCATACATAGGTATAATTACTATAATTCCGAAATTGGGAAATTCGTGGGAGAACTAGAGTCAGCGACTCTTAAAAAACATTAGTAGGTACCTTCCTTAAAATCGTGTCCGATGGATATAATAGTGAACCATGGTGAAAGGTGATCATCCCATCGCCCATATAGATTGTTCATCATGTTGGAGAGGATAATATCCCTTGGTCGACTTTTACGACATGCTTGGGGAGAGAAGCAGCTGAACACATTCTGTTTTTTCTTTACTCCCAGTCTCCGAGAAGTACCTACGCATTACCAAAATAAATCGGCTGAACAGTATTTCACGTTGACTAAGACAAACTTGGTAAACCCGGGATAGGAAGCTCATTACGAAGCAGGTGCCTTATCATCCATGAGCAGTGCCATAAATCGCGGATGTACTCTCATGACTATCGCGGTTTGTGAGCTATGCCACAGACTGAACAAATACCGAGGTCAGCTGGTTTACTTTAAGTTTAAAGAATTTATTCTCATAAAGACAAGGTTGAAAGGGGAAGACCTCGGCGCACGTAGCTGGACCAAATCAGCGACGTTTTGGAAAAGGGCCAGGTCAAGAGTACCTTAAACCGACGAGCATGCATGAGGAATGTGATGAGAGTGAAGGAAGAAAAATAAGTATGTCAGGATCGTAGCAAATGGCGATCCGTGATCTCTGCCTACCCCTATGGGAAACAGGCGTGATTTTATGTATGTATGACATATGTATGTATGACTAGGTCACTTATATGAGAAAAGTGTATCTAGGTACAAGGCAGTTTGTTGACAGGTAGCATTGATTACCTATCTATTTGTAGGTACAAGTAAGTAATTACCCATTCAATGCATTTAGAGGCAACTTTCTTCTTGCACGTCGATTCTCTGCTACTAAATAATGTTTCAACTCGATTTATTAACACGATCGTAAATAAATTATCATACATATTAACACGCCCGTATCCCTAATGGGGTGGACAGAGCCACAAGTAATCACCACAACAATAAGATTTTTTTTGAGAAATTTTTGATTATAGACTGAATTAACTGTTTCTCAGTAAGCTGTGTATTACATGAATCATAGCAAAGGCATAAATCTTCTTAATTTTAGTGCTCATCCATGAAATATGTGCTTAATTAAGATTCGTCTAGTCAAATACTGCAATTTGAGATCCAAATTACCTTAAGATTACACGTTAGCTTTGATTTAGTTACCCAGTGGAGACTAAACTTAAGACTTCCAAGATTAAAACAGCTTAGAAATTCATATTTAAATTAAGAAATTAAAATCTTTCTCAAATTGAGATTCCCAGCGACTTCTAGGTATTCTACGGATTTTGAAGGTAAGAGCTTTGATTAAAATTCTTTGGGATTTTGGGAAAGTGAGCTTTCTGTTAGAACTAATCTCAAAAGTTGGAAAATTAAGAATTCTATTTCGACAATTCCCAAAGAATGGCAGACATATTGGCAATTGACATTCTATATGTCACGGATATAAGTGGATGCTTTCAAATTCCTTAAGGAAGTTCCTATATTGAGGAGACTTTTGTCTAGTCATCATCATTAGCCTATAGAAGTCCACTGCTGGACATAGGCCTTCCCTAATGAACGTCATCCATCGCAGGTTCCGTACCCGAAGGATACCAAAGGGATCCTATTACTAAGCCTCCACTGTCCGTCCGCCCGTCCGTCCGTCTGTAATCAGGCTGTATATAATGAACCGTAATGGATAGAGAGTTGAAATTTTCACAAAATGTATTTCTATTGCCACTTTATCAACGAATAATAAAAATAAAAAGTTAAAGGGGGCATATAATAAATTTTTCGACATGCTCGGGAAGAGAATCAGCTGGACACATGTTATGTTTTTTCTTTACTCCCAGTATCTGAGACTACGCCATTACGATTAAAATCGGTCAGTGTACTATGACCGATTTTTATTGTTACAAGAGTTTTGTGACGTTTAGAAGCAAAGGGGAAAATCTTATTGCATTTATGAATTTGTAAAATAATTCGTATGTCGTACAGTCTAACAAACATTTTTGTTATCAAAAATCAGTCTACACTTCAGAAATAAATGCGCTTGGCGCACCTGCTATTCTTTTATTACACAAGAGAAGTGTTGCCAAGCCTTGTATCCGGCGCCAGTGTGACACACCCGACCGTGATGTGCTCGAAGGTAATTATTGACGAACATGTCACTGACTCATTATTAATAATATCAATAATAACATTATAAATAAATAAAATTTCATACAGCGCCATCTAGCCCTAAAATTAGCAAAGTTTGTCTGAATTAGGCCGGGTTTGCTTCTCGTTAGATAAAGGCCAAATATTGGTATCAGTAGGAGTATAACATAACCTAAGCTCACAATATTGTCGATTAATTTAATTGTAGCGACCCTTGGATTAAAACTAATTCGATTGTGAATTGTTGGCAATAATAATTTGATCGGAATAACAGCTAGGTATTTCTAAGTTGAAGAGATATTCGTATGTAAGTCGTATAGTGAATTATATTAGTGATTACTAAAGACCAGATTATATGCAAAATAAAAAGCCCAAAATATGCAAGAAAAATAGCTAAAATACGCAGCACGAAAATAATGAAAAAGTCACATTTTAAATGTTTTATTTCTATTTGAAAAAGCTATTATTACATTTGGAATCAGTAATGAAGTATACAACTCCTGTTTGAATTGATTGGAAGTCTTTTTTTCTGATCCAGTATAAATCAGATCAGGCTCAAATAGACTAATTTTGTGCATTTGACCGATAGAGAAATAAAAAAACTCCGCCACTAGAGTTGGCCACTAGCTCATAAGAACATACATACATACCGATAGAGAAATAAAAGTTGATTTGCTGTTCTGAGATTTGACCTGTCTACGAACTCATTAGGTTCTACGACATAGCGGTTTTGTCTTGAGATATATATAATTTGAGATTCTTCAGACTTTTCAGATTCACCGTTCGTTTGTACATTGAATCGATCGACTTTTCCACGAATGTATCGAAACTCCGCCAATTACTGAAAATGCGTGGGCGCAAGTAAACAAGTAGGTATTGTCATTTGTACTAAAATACTTGGTTCGAGAAGAGTGAATCACGCGGCACTAGAACGTAAATAGTATTGGGATAATGGTTTTTGGTAGTGACCTATTTTTTCTGGATTTTATTGCAATGTATTTTGTGGAATATCAATGTAAATTTGGATTAAAAACCGCTATAATAGCACATTAATACAACTACTTACTAGTATGAGAACAAAATGGAGTAGTAAAAAAGTTTTTATGAGGTAGGTTTCCGTAGTAGCATCAAAAGTTGATGACTCTTACCGCATTTTAAAATTATTTTTAAGTACCTAGGTACTGAATAGTGAGATAAAATTAGTCGTAATATGTAGCTTATTTACATGTGATTATTTAAAAGAAATAAAAGTTTGATATTTCTCATCACAAAATGGTTTTGGAACTTTGTTTTATCATCATTTTCTCGGTGCTGACTGTACGAGCGTTGCTTAGTTTAAAGCTAGAAGGCGCTGTATTAAATTACGACCAATATTTATTATATTTTTATTAATTAGATGTAGGTAACTATGCCATAAAATCTAAAACCAAACCACAAACTATAATTATATGATTAAACGAACTTCACAAGTGAAATTCTATCAATATTAGGTTATATGAATAGCGCCATTCGAAGTATAATAAAATTATTGCTGTTATTTTAAGAAATTATTAATTTAAATTATTTACAAAACCAACGAGAGTGAAAATCTAGAGCACGATATTATACAAAATGTAGATTCAGAAACTTTTCCGATTATTTTATTAAAGAAAAGCCGTCTTCAAAGGAAATAGACGTAATTACTTATTAATAAAATAATTTCTTCCAAATGGAATAACAATTTTCTCTTAATTAATCAGATTTCGGAAGTTCAAAGGTTCCATTTATTTAATTTAAGAGATTTGCTGACGTCTCGAAGTTAATAATTGTATTGCTTTGTAATAGTTTCCTTGTAATAAATACTTTTTCTAAAATAGAATTTGAGGCGAAATACATAACATATTAACACGTCCCTAATGGGGTGGGCAGAGCCACAAGTAATCTTAAGAAAACTTGCAGCTACTTCTGAATATAGAAATACACACTCTGTGAAAATGTCAACTCTCTACCTATTACGTTTCATGAGATACAGCCCGCTGACAAACGGAGGGACGGACGGATGGACGGACAGACAGCGGAGGCTTAGTAATATGGTCCCGTTTGCACCCTTCGAGTACGGAACCCTAATTGAATTAGACACCTTCACTACACTTCCCGAAACGTTATAGTGTTGTCACCCAACCTGTGTTCCGGTAAATGTCGATACTCGTCTATTTTCAACGCCTGACCACAGAATAGTGATAGCATATTATACAAACTTCTTCTTTCACAGTATACGAACAGGTGAATAGGCAAACGTGGATTATGTATGTTAGTTTTGAGGTAGGTAATGTCTGAGGTAGGCCTAGGCTGTAAAAATTGTTGCTTATGCAACAATTTTTTATATTTTGTATGATGATCATAACTTTATAATTTGTTATTAGGTAGGTATAAATATTGTTATTTGCTCTACGTGACTTGATGAAAAGTGTTTCAATAAAACATTTACTTACAGAGTAAATCTTTAAATGTTATAGTCAGCGGAGAAAAGCTGGTCTGGAGTGACAAAGGCCTACTTTGCTTTGGAGAGCCGCCAACAAACACGCGGGCCTATTAATTGTAGTACATAACATTTATTACGTTTTTTATCGTGTTCATGTCATTAATGAAGTACATACAATATACATTTGCCAAGCGTGACAGTAGATAGGTACTGCTGTACTGTTCTATAATTAAGAGGCATATTTTTTATCACACTTGAGTTCTGCAGAATCTTCATGATCATTGCAATAAAAATATATATAGATTCATTTTATAGAGTTAAGTTGCTATTTTCATTTGACGGCCTCGGTGGCATGGCGGGCGATTGCTCGGCAGAGACGCAAGAGGCGCGGGTTCGATTCCCGCTGCGGAAGAAATGTTTGCATGATCTGTAAATATTTGTTCCGGGTCTGGGTGTTGTGGTACCATGGTACTCGTAGTTTCTGATACCCACGACACAGGGAATCCTAGTGTGGGGTCAGGACTATGTATGTGACTGTTGGGTGTTATGTTATGTTATTTGAGTTTCAATTTGAAATGTAGATGGCGCATTCGGCGATATGCTAAAGGTAAATTATATATTCACAAGTGACGGAGCAAATGCTACACGGCCACTCTATCTATCTATCTAGTCATGTCACTATTTCTTTCAAACCAGTGTGGTGAAAGGATTTAAAGTGGGCCTCAGAGGCTCCTTTCGTGCACCTGATACAAGCTTTCGAACTTTCTACGGTTCTACGACACGCCGGTTTCCTCATGCAGGGCATTCATGCTGGGGATTTATGACGTTTCTAATGATCCTTGTCATTAATGAATAAAGTATTTTGGGTGATGACTATCCGTATATAAACTTAATACAAAAATTACGTTGATCCAATTATGCATCTCTGTTAAAAGGGGTTAGTAGTATCAACTTTGCAATTGAAATCACAAATCCGTAAATAAAGTTAATACAAAAAATTACATAATTACATTAATCCAATTATTTATCCCTGTTAAAAGCATCAACTTTGCAATTGAAATCACAAATGCAAGTCTGAAGCACCATTGTATCATATGAACCAGAAGTGCACCATTCGCCATTTGTTTATTCGCAAAACAATGAGTTGCGGTCACTGATTCTTGGAACGTTTTTGTAATCAGGACTGTCGGTGTTTCAATTGCGGTACGGTAAAAAAGATACCTTTGAATTAATAATTTACTGCGAAAACAATACACGTTGATCCATAGTAAAGAAAAAATGCTAATTACATTTATTATTCAACACAATTGATATTTTGTTTTATGATTATAAAGGAATAGTACCTAACAGTCACCTACATAGTACTGACCACTGAGTTACCACAATTTCCTAGCCGAAAATAAATTTAAAGATCATGCAAATATTTACTTGAGAGAATCGAACCCGCATCTCTTGAATCTTAACCGAAGGTTTGTCCACGCTATCACCGTCAATGATAAAATTTACAAATGTTTTCATTTTTCAGTAGAAAATAAGAAACTGTAGTAAATTTTCCCGTCGGCCTATCGTAAACACACCTACTCCTAGTTACCTTTGTTCAAATTCAGACATTAAAACTTGAAAACCTGAGGCAGTTTTATCGCTACAACTTAGGTCTTAAGAATGTAAATTTATGTCAGAATAATTTATTCATTGCTGGTTATTGCGTACAAATTCACACAATGGAGAAAATTTATTCGTCTGGCCCGAACTTTCAAGTGTGCCGCCTTTTAAATGAAGGTTTTGCAATTATTATTTTACTCTTTGTGATTTATTTTCACTGATGATCAAGATAGGTTCTTTGAATTTATATGATTTAATATTTAAAATAAATTGTCGTTAACTCCTTTGTTTTCATAAAATATTTGACGCAAACACTCAAAAACAAAAGGGAAAAAATGCTTAAAAATGTATGACTACATAATGGAAATTTAACATTACGATCTTTTTCTTTTAAAAATTACAAAAGACGGAGAGAGTAAGTTCCCTTACTTATGAAATTCTCCAGGTAGATACCTTACTTAAGAAATTCTCTAAGGTAAAAGATACCTTTCTTAAGAAATTCTCCGTCTTTTGTAAACTTTGAACTTCTATGTGTCGTGTGAAAAAGTGCAATGGTACTTTAATTCAAATGATATTTTTAAATGATTTGTAAGTTTTTTTTTTGTATTGTTCAATTCCACAATTTTTTGTTAATACAAGAGCAAACGAGCACGCTTTTCAGTGATCACCGAAGTGATCACGGTCATCTGCATCATCTTGCTTAGATGTTCTTGATTGATCATTGAAGTTAAACAACGTTGAGCGCTGGCCTAGCACTATTGGGATGGGTAACAGCAAGTGGCATTACGAGCTGAGCGTTTTCGTACTTTAGAGGGCACGTTAAATTGTCGGTCCCGGCTTTTAAGCCGTTAAGCCATGACAGAGGCCTTTAGGCGGCCTAAAACTCCGGCGGCCTAAAAATATGTTTTTTCTTTACTCTCAGTCCAGCAGAGAAGTAAAGTATAATAATTATTAGTACTTAGGATTAAACTCACCATAAACCTTTGACCACTGCGCCGGTGGCCTCCAGTCCGGATAATGCTTCGGGAACTTCTCTCTCGTCCAGTACGTGTGCAGCACCATTCTGTACACGGTCATTTTGTCCGGGTTACACGTGTCCGTGTCACAGGACACGGCCGCGATAATGGCGAGCAGCACTATCGCGAGTAGCCCCGCCATCTTATCGATAAAACTCATCGACACTGTCACAACACTGTTTCTGTCATAGTGGGTCCGTTTGATTCACGTTAGTGCCTGGAACAAAATAAGCTGATTAGTTTTAGAATATCTATCTAAATACTCGTGTGAAATCGTAGTGAAAGGATTTAAAGTGCGCCTCAAAGGCTACTTTCGTGCACATGTTTTTCAAATTAACATTAAAAAAAATGCTCCAAGAAAAGGTGTACTATAGCGTTGACGAGTTCTTGAATGATACATTTTAAATGAATTGTGTGTTTTTTAATTATTCTTTTATCTGTTTTGACATGTCATTTAATTTTGTAATATTGTTTGTTTAATTTTGTGTAACATTGCATGCTTGTTTAGCCGTTAATGGAGGACCTTAATTTTATATCTACATTGTTATTTTTACCCATTTTCGCAATAAATTGAAATTGAAACTTTTTAGTTTCTACGGCATGCCGTCACCGCACAAAATAAAAAAACCGGTCAAGTGCGAGTCAAATTCGAACACGAAGGGTTCCGTACCATCGTACATGTACTTTTTAATGTCGTTTACTACATGTACTTAAAAAAACTTTCTTGTATGGGGTCCCCTTTTATAGCGCCAATTCATGTTCATGAGATACACACCAGTGACAGACAGACGGACGGAAGGACGACAGCGGAGGCTTAGTAATAGCGTCCCGTTGATACCCTTCGGTTACGGAACCCTTAACATAAAAAAAATACAAGTTCACATGACTTTTTTACGCCGGATACTTTTTTAAGGATGACGCGGTTCGATTACGAAACTGGCAAGTAAACTGAGACCCAGATGAAAAATATGTTTTTATCTTCCACATTTATAAGAGCCATATACCAGTCAACACTTCATATTAACTAACATAATCCCATTATCTTTCATCCATGAATGAACGGTCTCTAACGAGCGAGGTCAACGCCCCGTCTATTTCCATCCCCTTGATACCACACGAATGGCTGACAAAGATACCAAAGCCAATAGGTAGATGGAATCTTTGAAGCCGTTTGAAATGTTAGAGCGACTTAATTAGACCGTGTTTGTGCGCTTCTGAAGAGTACTGTGTTGGTCGAGTTGGTAGTGACCCCGCCTTCCGATACAAATGATGAATAGGTACAAATACAAATCGTTTATTTTGTAACTTAAATCACTAGCCCCACACAGCACTAGCATTCCCTGTGTTGTGGAAGCTAGTTTCTTCCTAGGTACAAAAAATAAATGAAAGAGGGTAGATTGTTGACAATGATAGATGAAGTTTGTATGAAAAAAAAAACTCAAAGTCGCGTTCTACTCACCGAAAACCGAGCACCGAAACCGGGTTAAAATTGAACTGGATCAATATGAAAACCTATAAACTCTCAGGACGGACATTGCGTTTGGATTTTAATATGGAAATGTTTGCACTGGACAAGTTCGACCAACGATTATGCATTCAGAGCACCAATATTTGGTATTAAATATTTGCAGAACATACAAACATTTCTCCGTAGTGGGAATCGAACTGGCGCCTCTTGCGTCTCAGCCGGACACTCGCCCGCCTCGCCACCGAGGTCGTCAATGAACATCAAAACCCGGCGGAAAACATAAACTCAGCAATCTTAAACTAAAAGCCGGTAAATTCGGCTCCAACCGCACTTTAATCTCACACTTAGTTTTGAACAGGGAAGTTTCGGGGAAGAACCGAATTTTAACTATGTACGTGTAAGACCCCTGTCTTTTAGTTAGTAACTTGCATTTTGTGAGGAAGCTCGGCTTTGAGCGATATAAAGTTTGGAAGAGAATGTAATTTGCATTGATTTTGACTTGTCCCACCTCTTTACATTATGCTCGGTTCTTATTCTACTAACGGTTGACGAAACGTTCATTACCATAACGTTTGCTTGGACGTTCTTGATTGATCGTTGGAGTTAAGCAACGTTGTGCGTGGTCACAATTGGGATGGGTCACCGCAAGTGGCATTACGAGCTGAGCGCTTCCGTGCTTCGGAGGGCACGTTAAATTATTGGCCCTGGCTTTAAGTCGTTAAGGTATGACTGAGGCCTATACCGGAATCCGCCAATACTACAAAGTGAAAGGATAGTGAAAGGATTTTCAGGTGCGCCTCAAAGGCTCTTTTCGTACGCTTTACACATGCTTTCGAACTTATTAGGTTCTACGACATGCCGATTCCCTCACGATGTTTTCCTTCGCCGTTTAAGAGTATTAGCGAACATAATTTTTTGTAACAGAAAATCGTTGGTGCCCGGATTTGAACCCACAGCCTTAGGATCAGAAGGCGAGGCCGCTACCACTAGACCACCATTCTCAAAGCGTAAATCGATTCACGGCTATAAAGTACCTATACCAAAAACCTCTAAGAGGCTTTACACAGATATAGTCAGAGAAAAGTCCAAATATACATAGATACATAGGTACATACAAATCACGCCTGCTTCCAATAGGGGTAGGCAGAGATCACGGAGAACAAGTCCAAATGTACTGTTAGTAAAACTACATACAATGGATATCGAGGCCATTGATAACGATATATATTTTTCAGCAAGAGATTATTCAATATTCATATCCAGCTCATACCGGAATATCTAATAACTTGAAAGCTTTTCCATTTATCCTCCATTTTAAGTTATTCTTTCATATCTATCCTATTAGACTTTCTATTCTACTATATTAGTGAAAGTTTGTGAGGATGTTTGTATGTTTGTCACGCCCTAACGGCTGAACGGATTTTAATAAAACTTGAAATATACATAGTACATGTGCTGGATTAAAATATAGGCTGTTTTTCATCCGGGTACCACGCGAGCGAAGCCGCGGGTTACAGCTAGATATTTGATATTCTTCTTTTTCTATTGCGTAACTTTGTCTCGTATGGCGCGGAATGAATGTAAGTATGAAAGGGCCCAGATGAGGCCGAGAGAGATTAGGCCCGATGTACGCTTCGTAGGTCCATTTTTAGACATGTGCTATTCATCGATTCGCTTCAGTTTGACCCCTCGCTGATTAAATTGAGCCCTGACGGTCCCACTTTCAGGAAATAGGCTAACAAAGTAAATTATAGCGATAGCGTAAACCCACGCATCGTTAAATGGCCATGAAACTATTTCTAGAACTCAAATTGATTGAAACTATATTTTTAGCTGACATCAATACGTTCCAATTCGATGGATCAGTATTGTTTTATCGAGGGCGATTTGAATTTGGGGTTGAATTACTTTCGTGAATCTTTTGATAGGATGTTTAGGAAGATATTAAATTATTTTGGGTCGATTTACTTATTTTCATATCAGAAACTTTGGAAGGTAAATATAAATAACAATATTTGGCGGATTGGTAATTTCAGAGTGCCAAAAAAAATAGAAGAAGGGGTCTAGATAAGAATTGTGTCAGGAAAAGCTTTTATGGAGGGGGGGGGGGGGGTTAAGCCCCTTACCTGATGATAAGAGAATACCGCTATCCAAATATATAAAACTTTCGTTACTGGCTGACTGACTAACAATCAATGCACATCAAAAACATGAGTTAAAATGTGACTTAAAGTATAAAACTTGCAGGGTATATATAGTAAGACGGTATATTCCTCTTATGGTGTGTTCACAATGCTTTCCACTAGTATTCTGCCCTCCTATATCTAAAACATCGCTAAGCCACAAAACTAAGTTTTGAGATATGAGCGAAAAACGCGGTAGTATAAATATATATTTTATCGTAGATAGCGCTGTTTTTGCTAGAGCTATTTCCTGAACTAAAAACGCTAGAAGAATGATTCTAAAACAGATCGATAGAGAATTTTTTTCTAAGTAGAATGGCATCAAAAACTCAAAATCGACCCCCTGTGGCTTAGCGATGTTTTAGATATAGGAGGGCAGTATTAGCTAAACTACATAACGATTTTCAATAAAAAATGACGTCAAAAATTTTGAACCCCAAACCTTTCAAACACAGTTATTAAAAAAAGCCCAAGTAAAACAAATCAAGGAATCGGCCATTATTTTAATTGTTGATTTCCGTTCCCCCTCGGTTTTTACGGACTACTTCACTTTACCCCGTCTCTCCCCGCGATGTAAACACTCGGGAAGTTGCCCCGTCTCCCCTAGCCGCTGTAATTCGATTAAGTTATTGTTTTGCGGTAACTGTACTGACTGTAATCGTTTGAAGAGCTCTAGACTATGCGGAGGAATTTCTTTAACCGCAGAATACAATGGAAATAAGTTCATTCTGGTAGGATAAGTGTTTTGCTATAATTTTAGATAATATCACCTAGTCGTGTCACTAGCCCTTCACACAGGATTTAAAGTGAGCATCAAAGGCTTCTTTCGTGCACTCGACGGCTCCTTTCGTGCAGGAGATACTTTTTTTTTAAATATTATTGGTTATTGGAATCGCAAAAGCGAAAGGTAAAAAAACCGGTCAAGTACGAGTCGAAGTCGCACGCGAATTTTATTATTTGTTGTAATAACGGCAATAGAAATACATACTCTGTGAAAATTTCAACTCTCTACCTATTACAGTACATGGGATACGGACAGACGCCCGCTGACAGACGGACGGATGGACGGACAGCGGAGGCTTAGTAATAGGGTCCCGTTGGCACCTTTCGGTTACGGAATCATAAAAATTTTCGTTTATTAAAGTATCAAAATGTTGTGCCGCAAAACCTAACTTTCAGCAGGTAAACTCCATAAATACATAAAGCCCTTTAATTAAGACATCAAGGCATTCCTAAAGTTACAGCTGCAAAGTTCCGTATAATTAAGTTTTAATAATTTACATTGTTGCTAAAACTGCTCAATGTGACTCGAGCCTTACAATGTTCATTGTGAAATTGAGACGTGAAAACACTCCCTAATTTGATTTTAGCAAGACTTTAAAGTTTCCCTGACACGTTGCGGCAATCCCGGTCGGTAATATCGCAATTTTGCGGCAAAACCGTAGAGAAATCGAAGCGGGATTGTTACTTGCTATATAGCTGGGACTCCATAACAAAACCGTCGGGACATCGAAGAAAACACTCGCTAATATGAATTTAACAAGACTAAGGCTCCCGACACTGCTGCAGCAATCCCGGCCGATAATATCGCAATGCGATTTTTGCATTTGCATTTGCAGCATACACCGCTAGGGCGTTTTTAATATTGAACTGCCGCTCCGCCGCCATTTTGGCGAGATTCGTAGGAGACGCGACGCGCGGGTGATCGACACGGTGAGTATCGCGACACTAGTAGCAGACACGTAGGATACTGGTAGCGAAGTGTGCGAATCACCATACAATACATACATGCATATTATCACGCCCTCATCCCTACGGGGTGGGCAGAGCCACAAGTAATCATAAGAAAACTTGCAGCCACTTCTGATCCAAGCGTTCCAAGATGGATTATGGTGAATCATGGTGACAAGATACAATTGTATGCGGGATTACTCCTCGGCGACTCATCTTCGAGACTCGCGTAGGATACTAGTCGTCTATAAGTATCGTAATGTAAGAACGGGCTTACTTTCAACTCGTCACAACTTGGAAACAGTAAAAAGAGATCTAAGAATTGATAAGGTAACTTGTTTGCATTCAGTTTTTTTTTGTTTTTGTACTATTTAATTTACCATCAAAATAACATAAGTTACGTAAAACATTGTATGTATGTATGTTCGTATGAGCTAGTGGCAACTCTAGTGACGGAGTTTTTAGGCCGCCTAAAGGCCTCCGTCATGGCTTGACGACTTAAAATGATTACGGTCGTCACTTCAATAGAAACCAAGGAGACTTTCGCTAGAGAAGAAGCAGGAGTGACGTATTTCCGTAGATTTCATTATGTTTATATTATTGTTCCGGTTAAAATTTAATAAGAATATATTTTTAGATATCCACTGAAATAGTAATTTATTTTCGGTATGATAAATATAAATCTTCATTTCTAAACCATTTTTTAAATAACTTATCATTGATATTATTCATTCCAACATGATGAACCATCTATATGGGCGATGGGCCATGTGTCACCATGGTTCACCATATCCATCTTGGAACTTGAATCAGGAGTGGCTGAAAGTTTTCTTATGGTTACTAGTTGCTCTGCCCACTCCATTAGAATACGGCCGTGATAATGTATGTATGTATTACTTTTACTTTAAGTAGCAGGAACGCTAATACATAAATCTACTTTTGCCTTTAAAATACTTGTTTGCTCCCTATGTAAACTATCTACTATTTAATCCCTATTTAATGATGGCCTACACTATGGGGTGGACAATAAAAATACCGCCCTCTTCCTTCTTCCTCAATTACCTCGTAAAATATGTTGTTTTTAGTTTCATGTTTATACTCTTTTGGTACGAGGTAGTAGTCGAGCGTCCTTCCACAATGTTGGTAACCTGTTTGCAACGAAAATCACGATTGATCGAGATGCGTTGGGCCAGAAATAGCACACATCAAACACTATTGGCTTTCATGACATTCTTGGGACGGCCAGGAATGTTTTAATCCAGTTTCAGATACTATTGTATTCTATCGATTGTATATAACGACCTCGGTGGCGGGCGAGTACTCGACTGGAATGCAAGAGGCGCGGCTTCGATTCCCGCTGCGGAAGAAATGTTTGCATGATCTGCAAATATTTCTTCCGGGTCTGGGTGTTTCAATACTATGTATTATAAGTAGTAATGTATTTACAAAAAAGGTATATAAGTACTCTATCAGCCATCTGGTGCCCATAGTACAAGCTTTACATAGTTTAGGGCTAGATGGCGCTGTATGAAATGTACAAGAATATTTATTATTATTGTTCGTTCAATGTTCTTATTATTAGATAGAGTTTTTTTACTAACTGGCTGTCTCTATTGGAATTTTATTATAGAAGCGTACACATTGCCCTTTAAATGATTTGTTAACTTTGTCTGATTTGTTAATTATGGGTAGGTAGAGCGAGTTTCTCCTTATCCTTACCCCCGAAAACTCAAACGCAACTCAGAGTTGAGCACGTCTCAACTCACGTTTTCTGTTTCTGATGAAAATCTGTCAAAAAAAAATCGTCATTTGAGACGTGCTCAGCTTTGAGATGCTTTAGAGTATTCGGGGGTAAGTCACTTCAGTTTGTTTGAGTTCTTTGAGTTCCTCCTTCTTTGAGTTTATGTTCGTTCTGTGCTGTATTATACAATATACAATTGAAAAAATGGCTTCTAAATAAATATTATTATTCTTTGAATCAATATTTTAATTATAGGGACATAAATGACTTCGCATATTTCCATTAAATTTGTATTAGGTAGGTAAAATATTTTTTATAGGTATAGGTATTGCAAATAATAAATTAAATTAATATTATTTGTAATTTTGACATTCATTATAAATTTGCATGCCCCTAGGAGGTAGAATATAATTGGACATTCCTTAATTTTAAGACCTATATTTTGACATATTCTTGCAAATAAACATTTCATTTCATTTCATTTCATTGTACAAGTTTTGTTACATGATTAGTATTATCGCTAGTGAGTTTTGGGAGACTTTATGGTAAACCTAGTAATTTTCGACACCTTATGCAACATCCGCCCATTTGATCCTAAACCATCTCGCCCAAAGCGCTGTGAGGCAAACTTCCGGCCAGCATTAGCTAATGTTTATCTACTCACTAAACAAAAAGAAAGAGAGAACGCGGAACTTACAATAACTTGTTCGGAAAATCCAATATATTATTTTCTTACAAACTATCTAGTTCTTTCGAACGAGTATGGTGAAAGGATTTAAAGTGCACTTCAAAGGCTCCTTTCGTGCATTTGACGCATTTAGAACTTTTTAAGTTTACATGCCGGTTTTCTCGCGTTTTCCTTCACAGTTTGAGAGTACTGGTATGGCACACATCATTTTTTTAACAAAAAAATCCATTGATGCACGACCGGATTTGAACCCACGATCGTAAGGGTACCGCTAGACGACCAATGCTCTCAGTGCTCTCATTTTCTAACACTAACAAATATGTAGGTAGGTATACCAAAAATTTAGGTACGTACATGAAAGCTACAAGTACCTACCACAAGTTGAAAATGTTACTGGGTATTCAAATAATTTCGTTATTTTCTTATCATTTTGTTTCAGTTCTTAAAAATTGTAACCTTTTTAGTCGAACAAGAATCTGCTTTAAAAACGCGCTTGACGAAAGAAGCGTTGGCGTAATGAAACTCTGCGTTGTAGTGGCTCTAGATGATAGGAACCATTCGTACAGTTAGTACCTACCACAGTACCTACCACAAATATTGTTCACCTCGGCAATCTTCGAGCTTTGTATGAAAACCGACTTCGTCCGAATATGCAACAAAGATTAACTGAACGAACTCTTTAAAAAAAAATATATATACACAGTTATTGTAACATCTCTACATATACAAATAATATTATAAATGCGAAAGTTTGTGAGGATGTAAGGATGTGTAGATATGGCGATGTATGTTTGTGCCTCAATCACGCCCAAACGGTTGAACGAATTTGAGTGAAACTTGGAATATACATACCTAATACGTGTGCTGGAATGACATATAGGCTACTTTTTATTCAAGTACAATGCGAGCGAAGCCACGGGCAGCAGCTAGTATCACATAATCATCGCGTTAGTTCGAATTTCAGAAGCTAGATGAAAATTGCCGACGCGCACAAATTTGTGGTACTACTGTAGATTGTGGGTCAGTTTCCATCGAAATTATAAAACATGGGACACCTAGTGATGTTGTGAAGATGATGAGTGTGAAGTGTGAATGGGCTGGGAGTGATAATCGGGTTTATCGATCACCTCGTGTTGAGCAATGCCCTTCTTTGGAATGCTGAAGACTTGTGTCCACTGAAGCCCGAATATATTTCAGTTTCCGTACATATAATATGTATGACACATAATGTCAAGCCTATATCCCTAATGGGGAGGGCAGAGCCACAAGTAATAAGTAATAAGCCACTCCTGATTTTGCTGTGCTTTTACCACACTGGTTTAAAAGAACCTGTGACACGACTAGATAGAAAAACGCTACAGTAAGCAGCAGCCTTAAGGCGACGCCCGCCCACACGCTATTCATTCACTCGGAAACTGTCTCATGAATAAATAACGCGATTTGAACTCGACTCCCTATTGATAGTGGAAGGTCTAGAGAATCACTGATGGGGTTTTTTTCTGTAGAAATTTGCTTACGAAAGGGTCTTCAGCTCAATAGTCTGGTGTGCCTTTTAGAGTGAGACCCCTCAGTGCATTAGTGGAAAAGGTTCTGGAAGACACACCAATAAGCTTAAGAGGCCACCATACGATCGCGCCTAAACCGATTTCGAATAGAATCGAAAGAGCGCTACGAATTTCGAGTGTATAAAAGAAAGACAGAGTGAGACCGTGTAAAATATTGAACTCAAATAATTGGTTAATTACAAGAAAGCTGCAAAATGAATCAAAAAACCGGTTTCAACAACATAAGAAATAGTTATTATCTACATAATCAAAGTAAAAATCATCTGAAAATATGGTAGGGTTTCCGAGATCTAGATCAAAACATACGCGAAACATGATAATCGTGGTTTTTTTTCCTCTTATCGTGTTTTCACATTAAAGAACAAAATATCTCAATTTAATTTTGAATAAACACTCAGACCAAATAAAAAGAAAAGACCCCGCGCCGCGAACAACAAAAGTGAAGCCACCTTTTTATCTATGTGTGTGTTTTTTAATGTGATTTGCTGCTGTTTTTACAAGTTTTCACTGAGAATGGTTTTAGTGTAGGTGTGTGCGTGAGCGTGTATGTTTACTTGCAGGAGCACGGTTTTGTGTGGCTTCACTTTTGTTGTTCGCGGCGCGGAGTCTTCTCTTTTTATTTGGTCTGAGAATAAACACATAAGTTTATGACATTTACTTCTCTGCCGGACGGACAACATACTTTTTTCGTTGATATGTTATTATAATAGTTTTATCCACCTCGAAATATATTTATAATTCCACTCACAGTCCACGTAGCTCCAATTAATTGACAGAATTTATTATCTCCACTCAACTTCATAAGCTTACTCATAGATCCCTGAATACTAATTCTAATCTCATCTGAAATAACGGCACAGAAATAACTAATGAAATGCCGCTGGAGACATTGACATCAAGAATTTTAGAATTATATTACAACTTCAATTGTAAGCGATCCAAGAGCTGGTTCTTATTTGGCTCAACGGATCGGTATTGCCATTCAGCGTGGCAATGCGGCCAGCGTCATCGGCACGCAACCACCGTCTGATACCGTGAGCCTATCTATATATAAATATTTGTGGACATTTCACACAGCGCCATCTAGCCCCAAACTAAGCAAAGCTTGTACTATGGAAACCAGATGGCTGATAGAATGCTTATATACTTTTTTCGTAAAAACAATAATACATAGCACGTTCTATTGTCGGTCCCGGCTTTTAAGTCGTTAAGCCACGACGGAGGCCTTTAGGCGGCTTAAAAACTCCGATACAAGAGTTGGCCACTAGCTCATACTAACTTATTTTAGTGGAAGTGCAACGTTTATAAATAAAGAGGATAGTGCACTTAATACGGGAGATAGTGTCTTAGTAATAGCCAGAAAATGTTGCAACATTTTTATTTTCACCTCATAACTATTCATTACTTTAAACAAAGCTAGCGTAATGCGGTCACCAAAGCATGCTTCAGCAAGACCTCGCTGACCTCCTTAAGTTTGCTGGATTTACAATTTAATCTAAAAATAAACCGCAGGATATTTCGGTACGTTTTCCAGGTCGTGCCGTTGGCGATATAATTGTGTTTGAGAGGCGTCTAGGGTTGCCTGATTCCTTGTCTTTCTGGGTTAACCCCTTTTTAATACCACACTTATAATTAAAACGCGAAATTTTCTATGCAAATGTCTTCATAACTGCTGAACGGACTTCGCTGAAACTTTTAATAAAGTAACTACCTCTACTTAAATATTAGAATTTAAATCGGCTTAATAGTTTAAGGGTGTTATTTCGTCCTTATTTTAGAATAATACGAAAGCATAAACCGATGAGCATGTGAAGAATGTAATGAGAGAGAATAAAGCGAAAGAAGTATGTCTGGATCGTGGCCAATGGAGATCCGTGGTCTCTGCCTACCCCTCTGGGAAAAAGGCATGATTTTATGTATGTTTGTGTGTATGAAAGTATTTGTCGAAAAAACTTGATTTGCCGAAAATATTTGTGTGTATAAATAAGTATTCAGCAAACTTTTAATCTACATACTAAGTTTCAATTTAATCCGTTCATCTGTTTGGGCGTGATTAAGGCACAACATCCAAACATTTTCACAAACTTTAGAACTTCTAATTAAACAATATTAGAAGGATAACATGTCAGTTCAGCCCTCACACACAAACGTCTAAAAATTCTTAAAAACTTTCTTACAATATCACTAGCTGTCGCCGGCGGCTTCGTTCGCGTGGTACCCGGATAAAAAATAGCCTATTATGTTATTCCAGCATATAAGAAACCTATTGATTCTCGATTTAAAGAATATACATAGTATATATACTATGTATATAATATATGATATATATAATATATGTATATAATATATGTATATAATATATGTATGTAATATTGATTCTCGATTTAAAGAATATACATAGTATATATACTATGTATATTCTTTAAATAGAGAATCAATAGGTTTATTCTAGGTAAGCATGCTTCATCTTAGACCACACTGTTACTTAATATCAGGTAGAGTGTGGTCAAACGCAAACCTACATATTTCGGTTAAAAAAATAACAAGTTTCGTTCAAATCCGTTCAGCCGTTATGGTGTGCAATCACATCCTTAGAAACTTCCGCATATGTAATGTTAGTAGGTTTAGGGTAAAGAAATGTCAGTTCAACCCTAGTCGTCTGAAACAAACGCTGTAATTCTCTGTGTCAGTATGTCATAACTCGAGGGTACAAGGTTGTGCGTTTAATGTTTCCAGTTTATTGTCTGAACCTGAATAAATTACGATCGTTAAACGAGAACGGCTTGATGCATCATTCTAAAGCTGGTAGACATCGATGGCCTCGGTGGCGTGGAGGGCAATTGCGCGGCAGAGACGCAAGAGGCGCGGGTTCGATTCCTGCTGCGGAAGAATTGTTCGCATGTTCTGTAAATATTTCTACTGGGTCTGGGTGTTGTGGTACCATGGTACTCGTAATTTCTGATACCCACGACACAGGGAATCCATTGTGGGGTCAGGACTACGTATGTGACTATTGGGTGTTATTTATTTTAAAAAAAGCCACTAAAAGGCCACCATATAATACAATTTGACGATTTCCATGGCATGGCGGCCGAGCCTGGCTGAATCGAAGGTGTGAAATCGATTAGAAGCAGCGGTAGAAATGACAGAATGGAGAAAATATCCTCTAAGTCTAGGTATTTTAGGACATTGTTGTAGTTTCGGAAGCGGAACAAATATTTGGAGAATTTTTTTCCGCAACAGGAATCGAACCGGGCACACACTCGCCACGCTATCGAGTATGTCATATGTGACTGCTTATACTAGTGGTCACTAGTTCTTTCGAACCAGCGTGGTGATAGGATTTTAAGGTGCGCCTCAAAAGCTCCTTTCGTGCACTTGACGCATGCAGGTTCTATGACATGCCGGTTTCCTCACGATGTTTTCCTTCACCTTTTGAGGGTACCAGTGTATTGCACATAATTTTTACGAATAGAAAAATCTATTGGTGCGCGACTGGATTTGAACTTACGGCTTTAGAATCGGGCCACTAGACCACCAGTGCTCTCACCATAGGTGACTGATTTTCCATGTTAATTCTTTTGACGACAAACACACACCCTTCCTTACAGCTTACGTAAATTTTACTTTATAAATTTTAGGAAAACTAACAGCTAGACAAATACAATAGATAAATAGATAGTATGAACTAGGATCCTATATAATAAAGGAAGGCTAATTACAAGTTTACGCAAATAAAACACCTGTTTACCTAAATAGTTATGTAGGTATAGATTATATCAACACCCACAGAACTTCAAAAGTATAGTACTACGTATTTCGTGTGTGTCGCGTTCGACGACCTAATTTAGATCTATTTTAGTAAGGCCGATGGTGGATCACATCGCCAGTGGAACGCTATGAAAAATATTCTGGAGGTGCCTTAAGCCTAGTTCGACTACGCCAGTATTTTAATCGAGTACCGAGTAATTTAGTAACTAAACGTGTCTGAACAAACATTTTAGTCGAGTAGATTAGTAAGTAATATATAAATTAATAAATATTTGTGGACATTTCACACAGCGCCACTTAGCCCCAAACTAAGTAAAGCTTGTACTATGGGAACCAGATGATTGATAGAATACTTAAACACGTTTTTATTTGTAAACACATACTTCTGATACATAATGTTACAACACACAGACTGACAGACTTGTCACAAACTACATATATAACCTACGACAGGTACCTTCTACTTCCAACGGGTCCCTATCAGGCAATTAACTTGCTGTCCGTCCGTTTGTCCGTCTGTCAGCGGGCTGTATCTCATTTACCGTAACAGACAGAGAGTTGAAAGGGGGCCCACATACAAGAAACATGTTTTAATGTAGGTACGATGGTATGACGGCCTCGGTGGCGTGGCGGGCGATTGCTCGGCAGAGACGCAAGAGGCGCGGGTTCGATTCCCGCTGCGGAAGAAATGTTTGCATGTTCTGCAAATATTTCTTCCGGGTCTGGGTGTTGTGGTACCATGGTACTCGTAGTTTCTGATACCCACGACACAGAGACCTAGTGTGGGGCTAGGACTATGTATGTGACTGTTGGGTGTTATTATTATTAAACCATTCGTGTGCGAATGCGACTCGCACTTGACCGGTTTTTTTAATCTATGTCAAGAACTTTACCCGGTTTCATATACAGTAGCTTTCAATATAAAAATTGAATTCCAACTCATTCGCAGAAAAGCAATAAGGGAGTCGAGTCCCGACGTATTGGACACTTGCTCACTCCACGAGGCGTTCATTTAATTTCGTTCAGGGTAGCACTGGTTCAGATATTTTAGAAGTGGTAACGAGCCCGTCGAAGTGTCAAAACTGGTCAAATGTAGGGTCAAAACTAAAGCTATACGATTTCAAGAAACATTTATGCCCGGTTCCAATATTAAAACATAGTTTTTCTGTCAAAAATTATTATAGATAGATAGATAGATAAACTCTTTATTATGTATAACAATTAAAATGAAAAGAATTATAGATAAAATAATTATATCGCCATTTGTAACGTTGCTATGGTAATAGTTGTATTGAACCAGTGTGGTGAAAGGATTTAAAGTGTGCCTCAAAGGCTCTATTCATGCTATGGTACAATCATTCTCTCCGTCGCCTAATAAATGTCAAAACTAGTCGATATGAACACGAATACGCACAGTTTTAACATTTCGACATTATTACATTCATCAATTTCTTTGCTTACTTTTCTTTACTTTTGTACTTATAGTGATAAAATTTTGTTTATTTATTAAATAAAAGGAATCTCTCGATTTTTCAACGAATTTGCTTTTGTTTTGGCAGATGTCAACTCCTCAATCTGTTAAAAGTTTCTCGGCACGAAGTTCTGAGACATTTTCGTAGGCTTAGACGTTCAAAATTAGCGCAAAGGTCGGTTGAAGCCATCATACTAGACTAGTGTTAAGAGCCAAGTAAAACTTGCAACTCCACATTACCCTGTGGAGCGCCACGGGACCGATGAGCAGACAGTAGTAAGTCAAACTATCTTCGTGAAAACCTCTCACAAGTCATGGCAATGGAGGGGAAAGGGGGGAGCGTCAAGGGAATAACACAGATCTAAAAGAGAAAAAGCATAAGTATACATGTTCGCTAGCTAGTTTTTTTAATTAGATTTTTATAACGAGATTTTTAGTTAGACATTTTTTTATTTTTTGAGAACCTAATTCATGTAAGTACGCCAGCGATTTAGTAGATTTACCTAGTTAAAGACGACTTCGATGAGGTGGTGGGCAGTGCCCGGCTCTTGAGAGGTGTGGGTTCGATTTCCGCTGTTTATATTTCTTCCGAGTCCGGGTGTAGGTAGTACGATTTTGGTAGGTATTCGTTGTTTACGGTAGGTACACATGGAATCCTAGTGTACGGTCAAAACAATGTATGTGACTGTTGGGTAATATTTATAGGCCTACGCTACTATATATTTACCTGCCAACGGACTATCGTTCAGTGCCAACAGCATTGCCCCAAAAAGTTGTTTACGGACAATAAATTCCTACTTACTCGTAAAGATTTGTTCGGTCAACAGTAAAAACGTCATAACCAAAAAAAACTGTGGGTTTTCAGCCGTAGCCCAATTCTGTCGAGTGTCCTCAGAAATAACTAGGCCGAGTTCCGAAATAAATGTTTTAACTGTGAAAACCGACTTTATTGGAGTTTCGAGCGTACTCAGCTCAACAAATAAAGTACCACAGCCTATTGAAACCAAATTGAGGGCAATAATAATCTTTAATAAGCTTGAAACCCTTATGTTTAACCTATAATTATTGATATTGAATGTTTAATAATTTATTTAAAAAATATGTGCGCATGTAACAAAGTAAAGAAAAACATTGTAAGGAAACCGGCATGTCGGAGAACCTTAAAAGTTCGAATAATATGCCAAGTGCACGAAAGGAGCCTTTGAGGCGCACTTTAAATCCTTTCACCAAGCTTGTTCGAAAGAACTAGCCCTTTTTGAGGGTTATTTTGAAAACTCCCGGAGTTTTGTCCAAGTTCCGCTCCCATACAAACTTCAGAACTTCCCTGAAATAACATTCCACTAGGAATAAATCGAAAAAAAATAAAAAAAATACCTGTTTTAATATGTTTTAAAGTTTATTCGTAACGAGTTTTGAATGAATCGAACCAAGAAATATGTTTTCCATAGAAACATTACCCCTTAGGGGTTGAGTTTTCTAAAATTAAATTAGCCTGCGTGTTATTCCAGATCCTAAACTATTTATATTATAAATTTCATCAAATTAAATTTAGTAGTTACGGTGATACGTGGTAACAGACATTCACACAAAAACTTTCGCATTTATAATATTAAGTAGGAAGAACAGAAAAATCTACCTCGCTGACACTACTACGGATTTCATCAAACACTTTTTACATTGTTCAAATTGAATTATGTATAACTAGCGTAAGCAAGATGTTGACTACGACAAAGTACCCATAACGTAGCAGCTTCCTCACGTGCGGGAGACAGCCGAAAATAAATCTGGCTAAGGGTAAAGAGCATCGTGCTTGGCCCATGTCACGACCTATTGCGCATTCGCGCTTTCTCGTCACTTTAAGGCTGTAGGCTTTAAATCAGAAGTGACTGCATGTTTTCTTACGTTTACTTGTGGCTCTGCCCACCCCATTACGGATACGAGCGTGATAATATTTATGTATGTTAAAGCTGTACGTACAGTGTAGCAGCTTAATCAGAATATTAGCCATGTAAGATCTGTGTCGGATAAAAAGAAGGGCCCGCTTCAAAAAGAAGGATCACGAGCAAGCTTTAAAATAGTTCTTTACATCGCGACGGTGGCGGTTGTCTGAACGAATTAACTAGGCGAGGTAACAAAATCAGGAATTCGATACCTACCTACTTACTGAAATTATGATCCTTAGCTTGCAATGTAGTTCAGCGGTTGAAAAACAGATGGCGCTGTGTTCAACAAAGTGAAAACATTTCTATGAAGCACCCTGCTTCTAACTTGTAACTTGAACCACATCTCACGTGCTCGCTTACTCGCAGCACGGTAACTTTCTCTTTGACTGGCAACTGAACACACGTCTTCTAGTTACCACCTTTCATGCACACTGCATTGTTGACATGTATTATTATCCTACTCATATTGTAAATGCGAAAGTATGTGAGGATATGTGCATGTGTGGATGTGACCATGTATGTTTGTGTCTCAATCACGCCGTAACGGCAGAACGGATTTGAATGAAACTTGGAACATACATAGTATGTGTGCTGGAATAACATATAGGTTACTTTTTGTCCAGATACCATGCGAGCGAAGCTGCGGACGAAATAAAATAACACCTGACACTTTGATTATATAAAGAACTGACAGCAACATAGTTCCGGATTTAGATCTCTGGTCATGGATTCCCTTTTTCGAGGGTATTAGACAAGACGAGTACCATGGCAGGGAAGGAGCCTTTGAGGCACACTTTATAAATAAATAAATAGATA
Organism: Scotopteryx bipunctaria; assembly: GCA_949320045.1. Classification (NCBI taxonomy): domain Eukaryota; kingdom Metazoa; phylum Arthropoda; class Insecta; order Lepidoptera; family Geometridae; genus Scotopteryx; species Scotopteryx bipunctaria. The sequence goes on from OX439449.1 coordinate 9,966,326, forward strand.
GATGGCACTTCGAACGCCCTAACCTGGAAGAAATATTTGCAAACAAAGAAGTGCTTCGCCAATCGAACCCGCGCCTCTCAAATTACTTAGACCTGCATTAGAAGTTTGGAAGGAAACCAATTTAAATTACTAATGTCCAGTCCCAATATTCTACTAATGGACGACGGATCGTTAAGTTATAGTAACATTGTCAAAAAGCGCCATACATTTAACCTACCTAACCTACCTAATGAGCGATCCGTTGATTCCATTGCTCATAATATTAGAATTAAACATAAGTTTTTTAATAAAACATATATCAAAATTCCATTGAAATAATCCATATTGGAGAGCCCGCATAGAGGTTCTAGAGATCCCTAGGTAATTTAAAAGCAAACCCTCATTTCCTATCCTTCAGCTCACAGAGAATTCAATATTCCATCTATTACGTCACAGATAAGACAAACGGCTGACCTGGTCACATAATCGAGATTCTCATCTACTGGGAATAGGAAACGGTCAAGTGGAGGATGTTCTGGAGCTTAGTGGGTTCTCGACACATTTATTACTACAGTAGATTTAGAAAGAGTAGGTACGTACAAAAGGTAGGTATATGTTTAGGTACATGTGTAGCGTAGGTACCAATTTATCAAGTACATAACACATTATTATCATGCCCGTATCCCTAATGGGGTGAGCAGAGCTACAAGTAATCATAAAAAATGCAGCCACTGATTCAAGAGTCTCAAGATTGATTTGGTGAACCATGGTGACAGGTGATCAGCCCATCGCCCATATAGACGAGGAATGTAATTTTATCAAAGTGATTTTTATAATTTTGTTATAATAAGAATCTCCGACAGTAGCCTAAGGATTTTCGCTCACTACCCCTTATTTCCAGATTATTACCCTCCCAGTACAAAAAATAAAGTACTGTGGAAAATTTTCGTTTTCAAATTGCCTACATTCCTTGTTGGCGCCGGGACGGTGACCCCCACGTTACGTGGACTAATGCTTTTATGGTTGTCAAACCATAAAACTGTTTTTAAATTAAAAGCTTTTACTTAACTTTCAATGTAGTATGTACAGTCACGGAATGAAAAGGTTCGCGTCACCTTGAGGTCGGTTTTCGCTTGCACTAGTGTAAGAATGTTTTTCGGGTCAAATCGTGCAACTGAATTTTAATGCAGTTATCCTCAACCGATTGAGCTGAAATTTTGCATACGCGTTTAGTTTAGATAACAATGCATGATTGGCTAAATGATGTCATTCTAAATGCAATATCCAATACTACTTTATTCTCTTTTATTTACCCCCAATGGCCCTTACCATCCAATATTATCCAATATTAGTTTTTTTTATCCAATGAAAGGAAATAGGAATAATAACTAAAAAAATGTAATGTATATTTGTAAAAACAAGCTTTTATTTAAATGCTCTAAAAAGAATAAAACAAACTTTAAGTTAAATCAATCCCATCAATTTATTTTACTAGCAATGTACTTTTTAGTGATTATTAAAGGTGGGCGTTTTTTCCGGTTGGACGTTAACAAGTGAACAAGTCAACGTACAATTTAATTCTAAAACAGTGTTTAAAACGAACCAACAGTCACAAAACATACAAAGTAGTTATAAGTGGAGTCACGCAGCGGTATCTAGCTAAAATTATTGCATAGACACCAAAGAAAACAGAAGGAAATTCGTCAAAACAACACAATAACTTTGAGGTTAGAACTACCAGTATTCGATGATTCACGATTTGTTTACAAGATAGTGACAGTTACCCATTGTAGCCAACGTTGAAAAACGAATCTAGTATCCTGTCATAGCCAAAAGCTGCGTTCAGAAACTAAATCTGATATACTCAGGGTTGCCACCTCCAAAGGAAAACTACCAAAATAGTATAAGGAAAATAAATAACAATGGACATGGAATTCTTGCTACAAAAAATTAAAGAACAAATGGAGATACAAACAATAAAGATTACAGAATCCGTCACTAAAAATGTATCGGAAAATATCGACCAGAAATTAAAAGCGGTCATCGAAGATAATAATAAATTAAAGCTGGAAGTAAAACAACTACAAGATAAAGTTAAGTTCATGGACAACGAGAGGAGACGAAACAATCTTTTGATTTTTGGAGTAAACGAAATACATCGAGAATCTTTGATGGAGCGTGTGCAATCAATAATCGAAGCCGAAACAACGTCGAAAATAGAATTATACGAAATAAACAAGGCCTACAGACTTGGCCCAAAAGGCACAAAGGTTCGACCCATTATAGTAAACTTCACAACTAATTGGAAGAGAAATGAAATCTTTAAAAATAGGAAAAAAAGTAATACAGGCATATACTTTAAGGAAGACTTTCCGAAAGAAACTTTAGAAAAACGTAAAGAATTACTGCCAAAACTAAAGGAAGAAAGAGAAAAGGGAAAATTGCTTACCTACAAGGTGACAAGCTAATTGTGAAGGACTCTGGTGAAACAACAGGAGATAAAAGAAAAAGAAATAGTAATGACTCCCCAACGAATTCACCAACCCAGCCAATACAAGCCCCTAAGAAAATCAATAAATCAAATATGCTTGGTTTCATTTCACGAGGTAGATCTGCTTCTATGGGTTCAGAAAAGCCAAAAAACTAATAAAGGACATCGGAAACCGGAAACCACCTACAAAATCAAAAGACACAAATACCAAAGCAACTTTAAAAAAAAGCACCCCAAGCCGGCCAGTCACCGTGGGGGAAGAAGACTACTACCCTTCAACTGAAATAAAATTTAAAAACAATATAACAAAACCCAAAATCAACAAAAAACGAGAAATATACTGTGCCACTCTTAATACACTCACATTGAGAACAGTAGATAGTCTCAAAGAACTAACTCTGGCATTAGAACACATGAAATGGACCATTATCGGCCTTAGCGAAGTAAGACGCTTCGGAGAGAAGATCGAAGAAAATAGCCATTTCATATTTTATTACAAAGGCGAAACGCCAGGTAAACATGGCGTAGGATTCCTGATCAATAAAGAAATTCGAGACTACATTATCGAAATAATTGGTGTATCCGAACGCATTGCGATATTGAACCTTTCACTAAAAGAAGAAAAATGGTCAATAGTCCAGGTGTATTCACCAACAGAACTATCCACAAACACAGAAATTGAATCCTTCTATTCGAAACTCAACAAGGCTATAAAGGAACATGCATTCAAAAATCTAATAGTCATGGGAGACTTCAACGCACGAACAGGAAAGAGAAATCAAGAAGAAGACATAATACTAGGACCATATTGCTATGGAAACCGAACACGAAACGGCGGAAAACTAATAGAATTTGCTTTCGAAAATAATCTTAAAATACTAAACACATACTACCAACACCGCAAACATAATAGATGGACGTGGGCATCTCCGGGAAATCTATACAAGAACGAGATAGACTATATTTTGACAAACAAGAGCAATAGATTTGAAGATTGCAGAATAATTAAGAACATAAATTTTAACACCAACCATAGAATGGTAAGAGCTAAGTTGATTCTAGAACATGCAAATAAACAAAGACCATTCAAAATACAAACTCACAACAAAAACGTAAACATAGATAGCGACGAACTAAAAATAAATCTGGAAAACTTCACAAAAGATGCATCTAACTACACTACAAAAGACAAATATGATAAACTACTGGAACTATTAAACACGTCTGTGAAGAATACTACTGTCCAAAAAGAACAAAATAGGATGTCAACCACCACGATAAATCTGTTACATAGGAGAGCAGAGCTACTAAAAACTAGAAACAAGACAAAAGAAGTAAGATTAGAAATATCCTTCCTAAGCAAAGAAATCAAGAAAAATATGAAAAAAGATCGACAAAAACATAGACTAAAAACATTTGAAACATTTATAACCAAAACAGGAGGCATTAAAAAAGCTCTAAGAAAGTTAACCGACAATAAAGAATGGATACCCAAAATACAAAACAAAATCGGAAAAAGTATGACAAGGAGGCCAGACATACTTACAACAGCAACAAGCTTTTATCGTGACCTGTATTCGAAAAAAGGCTACAAAACAGGAATAGATTTAAAGAGCAACGAAGAAGTTCCCGAAATATTGCAAAGAGAAGTAGAAAAAGCCATTGAAAGTCAGAAAAAAGACAAAGCCCCTGGACCTGACAAAATTAGCAACGAGTTACTAATAACCAACAAAGAACTGTTAGTCCCTGTACTCACAAGCCTATTCAACGAGATTTTGACGTGCGAAAGTATCCCTGCCCAGTGGTCAACATCCATCATAACACTTATACATAAAAAAGGAGATAAAAGTGACATAAACAACTACAGACCGATAAGTCTTATATCCAATATTTACAAAGTCTTTGCCAAAGTAATACTAAATCGCATTACGAGAACACTGGACGAAAATCAGCCAAGGGAACAAGCTGGGTTTAGATCCAGCTATTCTACTGTGGATCATATTCACGTGGTCAAACAAATCATGGAGAAGAGTAAGGAATATGATATGCCCATATACTGCTGCTTTGTTGACTATTGTAAAGCTTTCGATTCACTGGAACACGACAAAATCTGGCAAGCGCTGAAAAATCAAGGTATTGAAGAGAAATACATAAGAATCATAAGGAACATCTACAGTGAGAGTACAGCGAGAATAAAACTGGAGAAAGAAGGAAGCAAAATAAGGATAGAAAGAGGGGTGCGTCAAGGTGACCCACTCTCACCCAAACTTTTCTCAGCGGTTCTTGAAGATATATTCCGCGTATTTGAATGGGAAAAGTTTGGTCTGAATATAAACGGAGAAATGTTGAATCATCTGAGATTTGCGGACGACTTGGTAATTCTTTCATCAAATCATACCGAACTAATGCAAATGCTCACTGACTTAGACGAGGAAAGTCGCAAGGTCGGCCTTACCATGAACACACACAAAACAAAGGTCATGACAAATAGCATAGAAAAGCCAATCACTGTAAACAATAACAAAATCGAATATGTCCAGGAGTACACGTATCTGGGCCAAGTAATCTCACCAGTAGACCAAACCTCAAAAGAAATAGGAACAAGGGTAGGAAATGCATGGAAGAGATACTGGACGTTCAAGGAGATCATGAAAAATAAAGAAATGAAAATAAACATAAAAAGAAAACTCTACACCACATGTATTCTTCCTGTACTGACATATGGCTGTCAAACCTGGGCCCTCACAAAAGAGCATGAAAGAAAATTAGAAGTCTGCCAAAGAGCAATGGAAAGAAGTATGTTAAACATAAGGAAAACTGATAAAATAAGAGCGACAATGATTAGAAAAATAACAAAGTTAGAAAATATAACATACATAATAAGAAGACATAAATGGAGATGGACGGGACACACTCTGCGAGGTTCTGAAAAGTGGAGTAAAACCATCACAACTTGGTATCCCCGAAATAGAAAAAGGAAACCTGGGAGGCAGTACAAAAGATGGGAAGACGAGCTAAAATATACAGCAGGAGATTCATGGATAAGAACTGCCAGGGAGCGTACGACGTGGAAACAGTTGGAGGAGGCCTTTGCCAAGCTAGGGCAAACAGATGCGGTCGCCGATGTAAAAATGTAATTGTAAACATAGCTTGTAAGTGTCTGATTAAAGGCTTATATTATTATTATTATTATTATTATAAAGGTGGGCGTAGCTTTTGTTAAGGTGATGCTTGTGATTTGATCGAATAAAACATTTTTCGTCTTTTGATCTAACCAGAGCTGATTTTTTAGGTCTTCATTTCAAAGGCACGTCCTAACTTATTTTATTCCTTTTAGAATTCGCCTCGATATTTCTTTTGAAACTTAGCACCCTAAGTGCGAAATCGAACCATTATTAGATCAAAACCTTATAAATTTATTTATTATTAAAACCGTAATTTTGCTCCAAAAGCTCTTAAAACTTCACCAACACATTCGTTATTTATGTAAGCACTGAAATATAAAGTGCAGTTGAAGTGTTCACATACTCTATAGTCTATACTATAGTATAGAGAATCCAGTATTCTCTATAATATAGAGTATACTGTTTCACTCAGACTGTGAACTAAGTATTAGCGTCGTTGTTAATTTTAGAAACGAATGACTAGTCAGAAAACTTACTACTAAAAATCAATATCTAAAATCTATTTATATTGTGATGAAACTGTATTTTAAGTGTACTGTATGAGGTGGTCTCTCTAGTCACCATTCTGAATCAGTTGAACTAAATCTAAAACTACATAAAGAATGAAGAAAATTAAAAAAAAATCTAATTGAAGTAAAAAAAACTGGATTTATAGACCTCATTAATGGATACAAAATCGTTCGGGTTACTTGCCAGGTCAAAAGTAGGTAGCGTCTATTTTTTGCCATAACTTTGTCTCCTCTATCACATGGTATATTTCTCGTATTGGTACTCTGAGAGGTAGCTAAGAGTCTTGCACCAAAATCCTTCAAAGCAATGAAATATGACATTGGCAAGGAATCACTTCAAATAATTTCTAAGCTAAAAAGCTCTTTATTACGCGACTACTGCCCGGTTACTATATACTAACGGATTACGGACCGTTCATTACCATAGCAATATCTTTCTGTCCGCTTTCTGGCAGGTAACAATGATGCTTTAGTTATTTAACATCCCTCGTCCATTATTTGAATATATAAATCGGGGATAAATATAATTGATAAGAATTTAGTCCAAGAAATTCCTTAGACAAAAAATGCTCGACTAAATCAGAGTGGAACAGTACAATTGGCGAATATTTTTCAAGCGAACCCTTATTTCGTTACACCCGACACGTACGCCGATACGACCTTTGACGCAGCTCCAACAAGTGAGATCTAAACAATCTAGACTAAAGGCCACTCAACAAAGGAAAAAAAGCGAAACCTGAAATTGATATTTCCCGAAGCTTTTTAGAGTTCTCTCTCTGACAGGACCTTTTTCCTGTTTTACGATCCTTTTTTAGGAAAGGTGAAACTAATAGCTGCTGGATTTGTTACCCAAAAATTTTACACCTTTAATGTATGAAATGGATTATTTTGCTACTGGGGAGTATGATCTACGACTCTAACCCCCGAATACTCAAACGCATCTCAAAGTTGAGCACGTCTCAAATGACGATTATTTGACAGATTTTCATCAGAAACTGTCAAAAAGACTCAGAGTTGAGACGTGCTCAACTCTGAGTCGCGTTTCAGTATTCGGGGGTATATTAATAAAAAATATTTACACATCAATTTCATCAAGTCCAAAACATGAATAAGTTCGAGAAAGTCTTTAAAATATTAAAATCCGACATCGTAAGACATGTTACCTAATAACCAAATTACGTCGTACGTTTTCCAAGATATTTATTTACTTAGCGTGAGACTCGTTGAATGCTAGAATTAGAATTATTTATTTGAGTACAACAGAAAGCTTACAGTTTACACCAAAACGCCAACTGTCTTACTTAAAAATCTTAGATCCTTAAAATAATATAAAAGGCTAATGTAATAGGTGCTTTGATCAAAATATCCTCCTGGGTGCAGGTCGTCGGGCACAAAGGACAAGAGAGTAAATGACAAACTAGTACAATACCGTAGAACATTTCATAGTACTAAATTCAGAATAAATGCTCACCTTCCATCTATCCGTCTTACCTTACCAGCGCATGATTTCGTAGCGCGTTAGTAGGGCAAGTTTTCATACTTATTTTTAATAGTAGCAAGTATAGTCTTGGCAAACTCATGCAGACCCACTTAAGAGGCAACTATACGATTTCGATTCGAATTTAAAGAGATAGTGCTACGGATTTCGGGTGTATAAAAAAAGACAGAGTGAGACTGCACAAAATATTGAAATCAAATAATCCACCCAGTCAAATACTCGGTAATTACAAGAAAACTACAAAATGTATCAAAAAACTGGTTTCATCAACTCAAGAAATATAGAATCAAACGAACTTACCTGTAAGTGACGTTCGATGATTATTAAATCTTGTGATTCGCCTGAGAGATTACAATGAATTACTTGCAGCAGCACGCGCATCTGCTGCCATCATACACAATTTTAAAGCACTAAAATAAAAATATAAATTATTTTGGTGTGGGTAGGTACTCATACACTTTTGACCCCAGTGGCTATCGTTGGCTATTTCGTGCACAATGGGCACAGTAAAAAGTACGTTTTTACATCCAGGGTCAGGGTGGGTTGTAATCTCTCAGGCGAATCACAAGATTTAATAATCATCGAACGTCACTTACAGGTAAGTTCGTTTGATTCTATATTAAATAATGTGATTCGCCTTTCGAGATTACAATGAATTACTTGCAGATGTTTAAAGATTCCACGAAATAGATCAAGAAAAATACGAAATCTTGACTTTCATAATATTAAACAACATGTTTAAATCAATTACTCAACACGATTTTATTTATGTAACAAGATAGTAACATAAAATATAAGTTGCATTATTAATTAATTACTGTCCGATAAGGTGGACCTGCAAAGAGAGCGCGCAAAAGTTTCAGTGGAAGTACCAGACACTTCTCTATTGTAGAATCTAGCAAATGACTCCGAGTTGCCAGTCCAACCGGCAGTCTTCTTGATGACATCAATGCTTACACCGAGTCTACGAGCCGCAGATGTGGAAGCATGTCTGGTACTATGGGCGCTGAATATAGTCGTGTTTATTCCGCTCTCTTTTAAGGTCTCCTTTATCCAACGACTAAGACTTTGTGAATTTATACTTTTAAAGGGTCTCCTTAGGCTTATAAATAAAAATTCACAATTAGTTGATCGTTTCTCATTAGTTATCCTTAAATAGTGATCAAGTGTCCTCGCAGGGCAGATCGCAGGTTTTTCATCAAAGAATGGAAGTACTAATGTAGGCTGTAATCTATTGATAGCCGAGGTTTTAATCTGATCTGATATTTTAATAACAAACTTATGATTATCAACTTTTTGTATATTTGCTGTTCGAATTAAAGATAATGTTTGGACTCGGTGTGCTGTCACTAAAGCTAAGAGAGTTGCAAGTTTTCTAGAAAGTTTATCAAATGATAGATTTTCATTAGGAAACCAATTGCCTAGGTAATTTAGTACAACGGTAGGGTCCCATGTCACATTGTATCTGGGAAGGGGCGTTCTCAATTTATAAACGCCTTTCATAAAGCGTTTGATTATGGGATTATTCATAATTTCTGAACCTAAGATTAAAGTTAGCGCTGATTTGACGCTATTAATCGTACCATATTTACAACCTTGATCAAATAAGGTCAGTAGAAATTTCTGTACCTGGGTAATTGAAGCCTTATAAAAATCAACTTGATTAGAAATACAAAAAGAGTGCCATTGCTTTAAACAGGGATCATACTGTCTTATGGTGCTATCTGCTAGTGACGCAATCATCACGTCCGAGCCCTCGTTGGAACTGCCTTGATTGACGAACGCCGCCCTGAGAGCAGCCCGGCAACCAGGGTAAGGCTCTGCTGAAGTTTGTGTTCGGAACTGTAAGGGGAAGATAACCAGTTTCTGTCAGGAGAGAAAATTATAGTTTTAGAAATGAGTAGCTTTTTGAAAAGTGGGTACCACGGTTGCGAAGGCCACAGCGGTACGACTAGTATTCCCTCTCCTTTATCATTTAAAATTTTTTGTAGGACTCTCAAAATTAAACAAAAAGGAGGGAACGCATAGAAGAAACACGTTGACCACGATAGAGTGAAAGCATCAACCGCATATGCCTCAGGGTCTCCATGCCAGGAGACAAATTTATGACACTCTTTATTTAGACGACTCGCGAATAAATCAATTTCTGGTCGTCCGAAAACTCTACAAATATTTAAAAAGGCATCATCAGCTAGTTCCCATTCAACGTCAGTGTTAATTCGTCGAGATTCTTGATCGGCTACATAATTGTCGGCAGAACTTATATAAGACGCGAAAATAAAAATGCCGCGTTGTTCACACCACTTCCAGATTTTTCGACTCAAAGAATTTAAATGAGGAAATTGAATTCCCCCCATTCTATTTATATAAGAAATGGCAGTGGTATTATCTATACGAAGCAAAATCTCGCAATCACGCAAACTATTTGCAAAAATTTTGATACCAAAAAACGCTGCCGTCAATTCTAAATAATTAATATGATGCACAAGTTCATCCTGTGACCAACGACCACTAGCTGTCTGGCCAGAGCAGCTGATACCCCAACCCGTGCGAGAAGCATCAGAGAAGATTTCCAGACAGAACTGATTGGAACGTATGGGGGCGCTACAGTTATCTATATTTGACAGCCACCAATTAAAATCCTCGCTCAATAAATCAGGTAATGTTATGTGTTGATCATAATCATCATTCTGTTTTAGGTATAAATATTTTGTTCGTTCAAAATATTTTGTATGTAGCCAGCCGTACGTCATTGCTGGGCAAATGGAAATGAGCAAACCAATAAGATGTGCAAAGTTACGTAGTTTGCATCTCTTTAATTTAGAAAAAACCAGTAATTCTTCTTTAATTTTCTGTTTTTTGTCGATCGGTATACTGATTGTAAGATCATCAGAGTTGAAAATGAAACCAAGAAATGAAATGTTCTTACAAGGAGTTTCCACACTTTTTTCTAAATTGATTGTAAACCCTAATGATTCCAATAAACTTTTTGCAAAATTAAAATCTGACTTGCAACTTTCTGAACTGTGTGAAAATAATAATATGTCATCTAAATATATGACTGACATTATTCCTCTGTCACGTAGGTACTGCATTACCGGACGCATAATCTTTGTGAAAATGTACGGAGCTATGTTAAGCCCAAATGGAAGGACTTGGAACTCCCAAAGCCTGTTTTGCCACAAGAAACGTAAATATTTTTTGTAATCTTTATGAATGTTGATAGAAAAATAGGCATCCTTAAGATCAATAGAACACATATAAGCATCTCTAGATATAAGTCGCATAGCTGTCCGGTAATCTTCAAGCTTGAAGTGAGGTGCAGATATGAACTTATTTAATTCTTTAAGATTTAAAATAAACCTCATTTTACCGTTACTTTTTTCAATCAGAAAAATACTGGAACAAAATTGACCTTTGCATGGTAAGCATTCTTTGATAGCACCTAAGCTGATAAGGTGAGATATTTGTCTGTTCATATTAATAATATGATTTTTTGATTGTGGCTTGTTGAGAGGTACTTTATGCTGACGTACGTTATGTGATATAGGAATACGTAAGCCAGACACCCAAGACAATATTACAGGATCAGAAGTCACTTTTAACCAGTTTTTATAAAAAAGGTGTAGTGTACCAGCCTGATTATCGTTGGTTAGCGCCGCCTGTGTTGTTGCTGGTAGGAGCGGGCTGGCCGGCGGGACGGCGCCGGGCGGTCCGACGTCACAGGCTGCCGCTTGCGCCCACCAGACGTCGAGTTCGGCCTCGTTGACGCGGGACGAGGCGGCGGCGGTGGCGGGCCCCTCCAGTTTAAAGCCCGGGATGTAGACGCTTCTGCTTGTCTATTCCTGAGTGGAGCTTTAGGTTTAGCTGGCGTTGGCGTCGCTTTCATTTCAGCTCCAGTCCTAGAAATGGCTTTCATTGTCTTTAGTTTTTCGGAAAGCTCTGCTCCAAAAAGCCATTGATCACGTTTTAGATCTTTAATGTTATCTCTGACATTTTTGCTCAAGCCCGACATTAAAAATTGTTTTCGGGTGTTTGTTTCGGAGCTATGTAGGTGGCATAGTAAACGGCCAGTGTCACTGAGATATTTCAATGTTGAGGTAGCCTGGCTGTCGTCACTCACAACCTTGTCATTCAATATATTCGACATAAGGTTGGCCAAACAGGATATGGCACAGCTCAGATACTTTTGCTTGTCAATAAGTATGGTATCCCTCTTAACAAAGTTCTCGTTAACGGCTGCCTTAATTTCGGGGTTAAGAAGTGGAGGTAGTGCTAGCTTCAGGTTTTCCGGAACTTCATAAGATTTCAAAATATCTTTACATGTTTCATCTTTCATCCCGCTTAGCAAAATCTCTGACCATCTTACAGCAATGTCCTTATGTATGCTATTGCTAAAGCTTTCCTCTTTTGCAGGCTCATCTCCAAGAATATTTAAAATATTCTCATCCAGAGGGACATCTGCGACAAGCTCTGGCTCTGGCTCTGGCTCTAAAACATCCTTCGTCGTAGGGACAATGTCGTCATAGGTGGTATCTATAAAATAGACAAACCATAGGTGTAAAAAACTGCGTATGTGCAGTTATTTATGATGTGAGTAAACTCAGCAATTAACTTTACAAGTTAATCTGAAGAGCAACCTCTTAATAAAATTCTCATGATATAGCCTTTCAGACTATACTCTGGCTAGGATAGCATCGTAGGATAACCAATATACAACGATCAACCTTGCAGATTGAACTGGAGTATACATAGGTTGATATAACCTTGCAGATTATACTCATTTCCATTATAAAATTATAAAAGTACCTAGATAGGTACAAGTAGGTAATAACCACCGTAACCACATAAGCTAGGTATCCTTTACTGTTGTAAATAGGTACCTTAACGGTTAACCTCACCTAATTATGCGATCAACAAAAAATTATATTTTTTAAGGATAAATTACCTTGAATTTGTTCAACCTCCGGACTCCAGACATTGTCCATTACTTGATCCGTAACTTCGTTTCGTTCCTGACTTGTTGAATCCGAAGATGACGAATGTCGCTTGCGTCGAATTTTTGCCATTTTTCGTTCTAACTTTCGCATTTTTCTTGCTAAATGCTCTTCTTCATCCTTGTTCTTACGTTTACCCATGTTTTTTGCTAAAATAAAACACTAAAAACACGAAAAAAGGAATAAAAGAACAAAGGATACGTGTACGATGGCCGCGACACAAAACGTGTATGCGTACCTACCCACACCAAAATAATTTATATTTTTATTTTAGTGCTTTAAAATTGTGTATGATGGCAGCAGATGCGCGTGCTGCTGCAAGTAATTCATTGTAATCTCGAAAGGCGAATCACATTATTTAATAGTTATTACCTACCTATCAAAGTAAAAATCATCAGAAAATATGGTAGGGTTACCGAGATCTTTTTGACTTTGAGGAATCAAAGAAAAAATGTTAAAGTTTCATTTTCTATTTGAATAAACAGATTTTATTAATTAACAACAGAGTTTTAAATCGATTTTGGTTAGCAAAATCTGCTATTGTACACTCTTAAGATGTAAGAAAGGCTAAGCTCGCGAGCTTTATTCTACTCACACTTGCTCGTATTTATGCATCCGTTGTGTACGTTTTACAACTAAAGTCGCTTTCAATTTTCAACGGAAAGCTCTTTATGGCGCGCTGGGAGCGTGACGGGCATAAAACCTCCAGAGGAAGCCTCAACTTGTCTCTATCTATGTACAAGTCACGAGATTTACCGATGCTTTAATCCTACAATCAACTCTGAACCTTAAAACGATCCATGCAGGGCGCATTTCAACTTATCGCAAATAAAATGTGAGAAATTTCTTAATCTCCAGAGTTATTTCACTTTTTTTCAGGACAGATGTTGCCTGTAGCGTGGAGTATAAAAGTTATCGTTTCATTTTTTATTACTTTTACAAATTAGGTCGCTTTAATGTGTCCGCTCAAGATTTGGAGGCGTTTGACGAAGGTTCTACGAGCACTTTTGTAAAACGTTATTAAACCTTTGAAGTTTCGTCAGTTACTGTTATGCAAATACAGGGACCAATCAGAAGCCAATAGCCGAGCTGTGAGCCTGAGTTACAAACACATTGCAACTCACGGTGTTTGATAGCAGTAATCTAGCTATATTTACCAACGTTGTGTAGCTAGTCATAGCCACCTACAAAATATAAGATGACATAAGATATTTGTTCTTCCAAAATTCTGAAAGCAAAATTAAATAAGGTGTTAAAGTAAATCACCCCACATCAAGACTTTTTATTTGGGCCGCAAATCGTCTGCGCAACAATAAAGCCGCTCCACTTGCGTTTAAAGAATATTACGACGAATATAATTCAGCCGCAGGCAGCCCTAAATCACGCCGCAAACCTAATGGAAAACGGTACTCTCATATTTTGCACAATTGAAATAAGTGTACCTATTTCACATCTTTTTTACTTATCATAAAATATTTATCGCCTCCTGATGAAATATTGTACGTGATATTAAGGTTTTCCTGTACAGGCCATTTCATTGCTACATTCAGAGATTTTGATGTCACATATATAAAAAAAACTGACTTCGGCGAGAAGAGGATTATGCTTGCTCTTTGCTCACTAGTTTAATAAAAAAGATAACATTTTTATGTTTTCTGAAAAACATATATCATTATTGAAATTGCAAAGAAACAAAAAAATAATTATAGAGCCTAAAAATATATAAGCGTAGAAAAACAGGTCAAATGAATGACTCAATTCTCTTTATCCTTCTTTGTTAAAAATATTACCGGAAGTAGGCGGTAAAGCGGCAACCCTCGAAAGCATTCCACAATATTTTTATTGCATTGCAACAAAGAAAGTTCAGTTTTTCTAGAATGTAAGTAATCCTAGAAAGAACTGCGAGCGATAAAAATAAAGCACCTCCTGTTTAAACATTTTGCAAGATTTAAAATTGGAATCTAGACTTTTTACGGCAGACATTCTACAAGCTTTTGTTACATTTCTGGTACAATTCTAGCCTGATAACCATTTTTTAAAACCAATTTGGAAAGATTTAAAGTTGTTTTGGTGAAACTAACATTGCAACAAAACAGGCTCAATCGTTTTTTATCCGTAAAAAATATGTAACTACCGTAAACTTTTAAAATTAGTTCTACAGAATAGGTTGGAATGGAATACAAAGGGTTTTGATATATTCATATACCAATTCCAACAGTTTTATGTTTCAAAAACAAATCTTAAACGATTATTATGAATGTAAGAGAACAGTACCTATGTAGCAGAATATATTGTAGCTAGATCAACACACAGGCTACGTTTTTTTCCAAGTAACTATACCATGCGAGCAGACCCGCTAGTAAAAGCTAGTGTTACCATATTACATTGTTACTTGTTAGGCACGCCGTAAGGGTGCTATTACGTAAATTGCGAGTCTTGTAATTGCAGTAATGGCTGTAATTTGCTTGTTATATTACATTACAAGGAATGTCGACCCACTATTTGAACCCTTTCAAGAGTTATTTCGTTACACAGCGGTCAAGTATTTCAATAATGTTTTAGCGAGAAACTTGGAACATCATGTATGACACGATTTATGTCTTAAGTTTGACACTAAAGGAGCTCACTTATAGGGACCTCTCAAAATCAAACAAGTCGTTCTGTTGGAACAACGAAGGCGACCTCTGTGGCTTGGCGGGCTAATGCTCGGTTGAGACGCAAGGGGCACGGGTTCAATTTCCACAGCGGGAGAAATAGTTGTACGTTCTGCAAATATTTCATCCGGGTCTGGGTGTTATAATTATGTATTGTATAAAAAAAATAACAAAAAAGTATACATATAAGTATTCTATCAGCCACCTGTTTCCAATAGTACAAGCTTTGCTTAGTTTGGGGCTAGATGGCGCTGTGTGAAATGTCCACAAATATTTATTTTACTTAGTGACAAAAAGTGATACAGCGAATATTAAACTGAGTTTAAACATGTTTAAGTGACAAAGTTTATAAAAGTTAAATTAAATGGTGTTATCAAATGGATATAGCAGTGGGTGGATGTAGAGGTATAATTATGATGATGATAATGATAAGATGTAACCTTCACAACTCGTGCAAAAAAATTGGGATCAAGTCACATTTCAAGTTAAACAAAAAACCATTCGAAAGCAATGTCTGATTAATATTTAATACGTGCGAACATATTATCATGTCCGTATCCCTTATGTAATGGGGTGGGCAGAACCATAAGTTATCATAAGAAAACATGACTTTTACGACAGCAGCTGGACACATTTTATGTTTTTCCTTTACTCTCAGTCCAGCAGAAAAGTTATTAATATTTCCATGCCCAGGAAAGTTCCAATTGCGTACAATTATAATTGAATACCTTATTAATTGGTTCCAATGTTATAAATCAGCATCCAACTTAATTTGCGAGTACAGTGAGCTCTACATTTTAAGTACACTGACCACCAAAGTGCAACTACATCAATCGGTTTATAGTTTCTAGTATACTTAATTGAGTCTGAAATTGCTAGAATTTTGGCCTGTATCGAGCTAAATTACCGAATACAATATAATTGGTTTACGCGGAGCACGCCAAGTAAGGCTCCAGACATTTTTAACCATACACGTCATATTTCGCCTACATCTTATATGTAATGAGGTTGGCAGAACCATAAGTTATCATAAAAAAACATGCAGCCACTCCTGATTCAAAGTCCCAAGATGGATATGGTGAACCATGGTGACAGTTGACAGCCCATCGCCCATATAGGTGGTCCATAATTTTGGACAGAATACCATCCCTTAGTCGACTTTTACGACATGCTCGGGGAGAGAAGCAACTTGACGCATTCTATGCTTTTTCTTTACTGCCAGTCCTGCAGAGAAGTACTTTGTTTTATAATAGGTAATAAAGTATGATTTAGTGGACATTGGCCTTAAACTGCACTGACTCCGACAATTTTCGATAACGCTTTAAACCAGATATGATATTGCGTGTCATTGACATTGCACTCGGTGTGTATTTTAATTGTACTCTGTGGTTTTAATTTGCGAGTATCGAATAAATGTCGATATGGAGTTCTTCGAATTGCTATCGATATCGTTGTGTAATGTATTCCGATTTATAAGTAGATATGTAGTATACCCCATTTATACATCTGGGTAGTTTTTGGGGTTCCGTAGCCGAAGGGAGCCGATGGGACCCTATGCCGATGGGGATGGACAGTCTCCGCTGTCCGTCCTCATTCCAAGTTTGATTCAAATCCGTTATGCCGTTATGGCGTGGTTAAAACACAAACATACATCGTCATATCCACACATCCTCACAAACTTCCGCATTTATATTATCAGTAGGACTATGATTGAAACATCAAATACGTAAAACAATTATCTACGTATATAAAATAACTAGCTGTAGCCCGCGTCGTTGTCTGCGTGTTAGTATAAATATAAGGGGATAGTATACAAAATATGAAGAATAGATTCATTGATGCCCCTAAAAAATTCTGGGAGCACAAAAAGTCAAATTCACGCGGCATTCTCAGGCGGTCACCCATCCAAGTTCTGGCCACTCACAACATTGCTTATCCTCTGTATAATAATGGTTTTCATTACAAACTTTCGGACGCGGGCGAAAGATAGTGTGTTCATAAAATTACAACATGATCATAAACAGCAAACCCGAAGTCCACGTATCTATTCAATAATACATAATTATGTAAATAGCGTAGACAAACAAGGAGAAGAATAATACAAACACAAAAAGAAATGTGTAAGGAAACGATAAGGCAGTAAAAGGGTAAGGAAAGCCAATAATCATAACAGAACGTACAGTCGCAACGAAAATTAATGAACGTTGTCGACTTCGTTCAAATTCTTTCTTTCAAGTTCAAGTTCAAAATTGTCTTCAATTGATCTTGTTTAAATGTTACAACTGATACTGCTGGCCGAGGTTACAGTTGATTATATAATAAGTAATTCATCTTACTGGTCTTCACTATACAGGCTTGCCTAGTGTGAAGTATGTCTCATAAGTATGTGTTTAAAAAAAAGTATTTATGTATTCTATCAGCCATCTGGGTTCCATAGTACAAGCTTTGCTTAGCTTGGGGCTAGATGGCGCTGCGTGAAATGTCCACAAATATTTATTTATTATAAATTTAATAGTTACTATTTCCCTAAAGAATAAAAAAAAGTAATTTAAAGTCTCCAATATTTATGAACTTCTGTGGCTGACTGTACCACTGGGGGCAAAGTGAATTCGGAATTTGGTTAGACTTTCATAAGACCCATACTTTTCCCTTAGGAAGTTGTCTTCGGGTTTTTCAGGGGGTTATGTAACTTACTTGCAATCAATTTCTATTTGAAACTACATAAACCATGCCTATCTAAAGGATTTAAAGTGCGCCTCAAAGGCTCCTTTCGTGCCTATGTCATAGGCACATTGATTTCGAACTTTCTACGATTCTACAACATGCCGGTATCCTCACGACGTTTTCCTTCACCGTTTGAGAGCTCTTGTATAGCGCACATAGAAGCTTGAGCTCGAATTGTTGCTCTAAAGTTTCTATGATCAGTTCCGGCGCTGCTATGATTTAGTTTCAAATAGAAATTGATTGCAAAGACAAAGTTACATAACTATTTTTTATCCCATATTTTAATTATCTGTTTTAAGAGATGTTTTGCAATATGACGACTTTGATGGCGTGGCGGGCGAGTGCTCGGCTGAGATGCAAGAGGTGCGGGTTCGATTCCCGCTACGGGAGCAATGTTTATATGTTCTGGGTGTTGTACTATTATAAGTATGTATTTACAAAAAAAAAATATCAGCCATTTAGTGCTCATAAGTACAAGCTTTGCTTAGTTTGGGACTAGATGGCGCTGTGTCAAATATCCACAAGTTTTTATTTATTCATTTAATTACTAGCTGCCGTTCGCGGCTTCGCTCACGGGGTACCCGGATAAAAAAGCCAATAATGTTAATCCAGTACATGTACTATGTATATTCCAAGTTTCATTCAAATCCATTCAGTAGTTTTCGCGTGAAAGAGTAACAAACATCCATACACACAAACTGTCGCGTTTATAATATTAGTAGAGAATTTTGCACGTATGAGAGAGCATTTATGCGTCGTAGATTCAACAATAAATCTCTTATGGCACTGACTGAGAGACTGACAGTCATCACAGAACTTAAGCATGTTCCAATGTTTCCAATGTTAGACCCAAATACCTTTGCCTAACCAAATACAGCTCCTTTTGCTTAGATAAATATTGGATGTTATGATGTGCAAAATTAGAACTTGAACCATTACATACATGGACTTGCTTCTGACTACCTCCGACAGAAATATCTTTCTTATATCATCATCATCTTCCTGCCCTTATCCCACTCTATGTGGGGTCGGCACAGCATGATCCTTGGATCATGCTGCAAGAGTTTTGGCTAAGGTGTTTTATGACCGGCCGCCTGCCTGACGTCAACCCTCCTTGTGAATACTTGCTTATTGTACTTATCTCATCATGTTGGAGGATACTATCCTTTAGTCGACTTTTACGACATGCTCGGGGAGAGAAGCAGCTGGACGCAATCTATGTTTTTTCTTTACTCCCAGTCCAGCAGAGGAGATTCTATAGTAGTAAAATATCTTTCTTATAGTTGTTGTAAAATTTGACGGCTTTGCTAAGTATATAAATAACTAGAAAATATTCTAATAAACGATATACCAGGTCACGTATTTCATTCAAACCTTTTGAGCCGCTCCATTGAGCCACATACAAACATCCTGACCAACTTTATCATTAATAAAAATACTACTACTAACAGTCGTGTCACTAGTTCTTTCAAACCAGTGTGGTGAAGGGATTTAAAGTACGCCTCAAAGGCTCTTTTTGTGTACTTGACACATGTTTTCCAACTTTTAAGTTATATGACTTGCTGGTTTCCTCACAATGTTTTCCTTCGCCGTTTGATAGTACAAATGTTTTGAACAGATAAATCCATTGGTGCCCGACCGAATTTGAACCAAAAGCCCATTACCACTCGACCACCAGTGCTCTGTAATATCTGTAATATTACATATAAGGGATATAAACGGTATTCTCAAAATTGTCAATTCATGTATTCCTATTAATTAATGTATTCTCAAACATGACGAATGGTTATACCGAGCGTAGCGGGTTACCTAGCGTAGCAGGTTACCGGGCGTAGCGCCGTAGACGTGGATAAACAATTGCTACGACCGTAGAACCCCAGGGTCTACGAAATGTTTATTCAGTAAATTATACTACATCGCAATTCTAATGTTTTTAATTAACACTGAATGATTATAGGTACCTGTACGTTTTGAATACCATGATGATTTTTCAGTCATGTTAAACGTGTCATAATATTCCATTCGAAATGACAAATGCTTTTCTAATTATGGAAATGGCTACTGGTAAATATCTATAAAGCCAGGTTCACCTAGTCGGCTGCTATTTACATTTCCACATTTCCCACATAGTGACCGATCAAAGAGAATACGAGCAACAATAAAATTTCCGTGTGACCTGAGCTTTCAGTGCCAATGAACGGCTATCGTTATCAACATAAAACTCACCATCCAGCTGCATGTCACATCCGAACGAGCACTTCCCAAAACACAGTCTATTTACGAATCAACAAATCAGAAATAAAAAAATCATTCAGGTCCCGGTAAAATCACGCCTCGCGTAGCATAGAGCGCGCATGCACACGTCCGTCCGCGGCGAGCCCGTAAGCGAAACTAGGAGATCGCCCGTGCTCTAAACCCGAAATCAGCACGACAAGGACAGTACGATGTGCGAGGGAGACAGACGAAGGTGCAGAGGTGCGCAGGGAAGAATTAGATGTTTATTTGGGATACGTTATGGTATAACTGTGCGTGCTGTAGTTCTGAGTAAAGTCCACTTGGAGTAATTACACTATGATCTACGGTAGCAGCTGCTCCCTTCAAAACATTAACATCAGGGCAAGGTTACTAAGAGTTTCTAAGAATTCTTACTTACATACATTATCATCGCGCCCGTATCCTTAATGGGGTGGGCAGAGCCACAGGTAATCATAAGAAAACTTGCAGCCACTCCTGATTCAAAGACACAAGTGGATATGACGAATTATGGTGACATCTGATCTGCCCATCGCTAGTATTAGTTATGTTGGAGAGAATACGCTTGGTCGCGTTACGAACAGGTGTAAATGCAACGTAGTTTTAAGGTCCAAGTGATCCAAGGGATTATAAGGAATGCTGACTTCCCTCTTAGACATTATCAAAATTATCAGGAGAGCCCGGAGATTTGAAAGCAAATAGTAATATCTATCTTCTGCGCTTAGGGATTCTATATAGAACCTGATCACGACTAATGCCAAGTTCCAATATTCCACTAACGAATCGTTCATTACCTGTCTGTCGAAGAGCGCCATACATTTTTGATAAATAAACAACTTTGCTATGGCAATCAACGATCCGTTGTCCGTTTGGATTTCGGAAACAAGCATAAAATATGCCTACCCACTTCCACCCACAAAACACGTTTATTCTTTAAGAAGCCTTAGTATTACAAAAGGAGCCTCCATTATACAATGAAGCCAGAAGTAGGTATCCAATTTAATCCCCATTCACAAAAACTCGACCAACGCTTTAAAAATTAATAAAGCGATTCTGCGACCAAGGTATAATTTGAACAAATTCAATAAAAGAAATCCAATTTTAATACAAAAGGCAGGTCGAACCCACAATCCGAATAATGGCCTGTAAATTAACTTGAGCCAAAAATCACTCGGGCGGAATGCATAAAACAAATAGTGTGGGAGCTGGCGACAACTTTCGCAACCATATAATGTGACGTGATACAGACAATACAAGTGAGCTTATAGAGTTATTCAAATCGCGAGATCATTTGGTACGAGTTGCAGATCGACTCTATCAAATCACATAAAAGTGATAATTTTCATGTTAGAAAATAACCTTTTTCACAGTCGGGTAATAAAGGTATCTTTAGTAAATTTAATATTTAGTCTGTTTTATGCAAGTAAAATAAAATGACTTTTTAGTTAAAACAATCATTATTATCATCAACCTAGACTTCTATGGTATTCTATTTCCAGAGCAAGCGGTTTTGTGGTGCTCCCATCCAACTACCTTGTTCACGAAATATTCATATATCTCTGAGGTTTCCTCGCGTTATAAACGACCTTGAAGAATAATATTAATTTGTAAAATATATAATTTTGTTATTTTCCTTTTATCAGAAAATCATAACAAAACTTCCTTCGTTTATTTTCTCTGAAACTTAATAAACATAACATATGGTCGTGGGTGTAACCAAAATATTAATATTATAGCGTTTTAATGAGGGATTGAGTGTATCTCTGCGTAGGCTGGTAGCATTGAATATTTGCAAAAGGTTACAGACAGCCACGAAATATCATGAACATTAGAAAATTTTACCTTACCCCCGAATACTCAAACGCGACTCAGAGTTGAGCACGTCTCAACTCACGGTTTTTTGACAGTTTCTGATGAAAATCTGTCCAAAAATCATCATGTTAGTCTGGTAATAGATATGCTTTGGCCGCAGCTACGCGTGGTACCTACCTTTTTTTGTACCTAAGTTTATTGTTTTTTCTTGTTTTCGTTTTTATTGATATACATAATAAAGAGTTTATCTATATATCCATCTACCTGGATCAAAAATTGCCTATGGCTATGACATTCCAGGTCATTTTTTATTACAAAAAGTCTTACCAACATCTTACATATTTGTTGTTACAAAGTTGGTTTCATATAAAAAGGTTACAATCTGTTATATATATGTTAGTTACAAGCGGATACAGCATTTACTAAGTACCTTACCGATATACATTGAGATAACGTTAAATTGTATTGTATTAGTTAAATTTAAAAATAAACTACATATAACTAAATAACAAGGAATAGTCATTTATAAACTAAATAATACTATTTATATATAGGTCATATAATATTTCTGTTCTAAGCTTCAGGTTAATCCATTGAGTAACAGAATCAAGTGGGATAAACTCGAGTTGGTTTTCGGATTAAACCTTCAGGGTGACATCGTTATGCGAAAACAGCACGCAAAATGAATAAATAAAAAAATGAACAGATAAAACTTAAACTGTTAATCAATTTTTGTCGTGTCTTATACATTATTCATACAGTCGATGACGCCTCACAATCCAACTTCTCGGCTTAAAACTAACAGTACGCTTTGAGCAGAAATTGCGTAATTTTTGGCTTGTTTATGATAATAAGTTCCCAATTTCAAAAGGTTAGACACCTGACTTCAATCTGATTCGGACTAAAGATAATCTGAATTTTGTCTGAACATTTAGCGTTTAGATCCTACTTATAAACGCGAAAGTTTGTAAGTATGGATGTATAGATGTTTGTTACTTTTTCACGCCTAAACGACTGAACGGATTTGAATGAAACTTGGAATATACATAGTACATGTGCTGGATTAACATATGGGCTAT
Organism: Scotopteryx bipunctaria; assembly: GCA_949320045.1. Lineage (NCBI taxonomy): Eukaryota > Metazoa > Arthropoda > Insecta > Lepidoptera > Geometridae > Scotopteryx > Scotopteryx bipunctaria. The sequence continues at coordinate 9,989,507 of OX439449.1, forward strand.
TTTTTATCCTCATACCACACAAACAAACCCGCGGGCGGCAGCTAGTTAGAAATAAGTTAAGGCGTTTTTACACAAATGGTATTAGGACCATACCTACATGAAACTTCATTTAGGCGATGGCACTGATACGATGTAAAAATGTAAAAAAGTGTATTTTCCACAAATCAATATTTCGCATAATATTTCTTGTTGTATCTAGGTAAAAATATACTTAAGTCTATGATAGTCTACATTAACCGTATTTTATAATTCAGTATTGGGTTACAATACGTATTCAGCCTTTCTGCGATATAAATTAATAATTTGCATTCATTGTATTACAGCTCTCTCACACAAGACTCTGTACAATACATATCGAATGTAATAGTCTGTCAAAAGTTAATGATGTTCATTAAACGAATGTACCGCGTAAATACCTGATAATGTCATGGAACGAGGACTTAAAGTTCGTGTATAGATGTACTAGCTTTAGCCTGCGGCTTCGCTCGCATGCTATCCGGACAAAAAGTAGTCTATATGTTTTTCCAGTATACATACTATGTACATTCCAAGATTCATTAAAATCCGTTTAGCCGTTACGGCGTAATTGAGGCACAAACATCGTCACATCCTTACATCCTCATAAACTTTCGCATTTATAATATTAGTAGGATTGATTTGAACATTCATAATTATTATGATAAAAGAAAAGTTAGGGCCGATTTCAATGTGAAAAGTAATGTTTATCAAACTTTGAACTTTTTAGTTTCCTAGACGGTTTCCTTTGACAGATTGCAATTGGTACTAGATGATGTTTAGAAATTACACGTCAGCTCCTAGACTAACCCACTAATGTAGTGTGTATAATACATGTATAGTATATACATAGTTATATCTATTCTATTCTCTGGGCGGACATTGTATCGTGTTAGAGATAATATGACGGAATGGGCTGTGTATCGTGATATTATGGGCCTTTGTGTGATATTAGGGCCTGAACGTATACCTTGCTTGAAGGTTTATTTCACCTGTTTAAGGCGCATACTACACGAAAGACAAAGCGTTAAACCAACTGCAATGTTTTACGTACAAACCACATAGGCTGTGTTTTTATTGTCGGACTATAAATTAGGTGTCTTTGGGTCATATATTTTTTACTACAGCTGCTAGTTGTGAAACTGCAGAAACTGCAGACTGTTAGAGGCATTAAGAGTAGCAACCTAGGCCAAGATTTTCAAGATGATGACCAATATAGGCTACAGTTTAACTTTTTATCCCATGGTACCCCTATAAAGTTCTTCTTTGTAAAGCAAGATAACTCTTTTTGTTCTCTACGTAGATTTACTGTCCATAAAAGTTCGTACAAAAGAGCGCAGTTTCCGTCGAATTCCACCACTTTTTACTGCTTTTTGCATTTAAAAAAACAAGTTTACGACTCTGTTAATTATCAGGGGCCGCTGAAATTATTTGGAGGATGAAAAGTTATAAATTATCATCGAAAAAGGTCCAATATCACACGGGTCATTTCGTTTTTATTGTGGCCTCGTCAGTTTTATTCGTCCAATAAAAAGTCGAGGCACGTTTTTGCGACACCTATTAATATGTATGGAATTGTGGGACCTATATTTATGTTTGTTTGTGTTACTGCCGAATGTGAGATGTCGTAAACTGAATTGATGCATTTGAAATTTTTCGGTTTTGAAGCTAAATTGGGGCGTGAAAATTGAGAGTCGCTTTAGAGACAAGTTGATAAGATACCGATGTTTTCAAATAGAACAATTTTTAGGAGAACATCGATAAACGAACGCTTAGGTAATTGTTGCTTGGTTCAGTGGCTAGTTTTACCTTGAATAAAATGAGCTAAAGGTAGAGCGAGTAGGTATATCACCATTAATTTATCTAGATAGTTACAAAAATTTAGTTCATTTTTGTAGCTTATTTTTGTATTTGGGTAAAGTTATAAAAAACGCACTATTTTTGTGCTATGTAAGTAAAGTTATAGCTATAAAAATAGTTAATTTTTGAATCTGGCTAAAATTCACAAAACCATGGAGTAACCTTTTTGTACTAATTTACTATCTGTAAAGCACTTTGTTTTCACAATCTAGGTCAAACCTTTCATTCTGCGTATTAAAACCGCAAATGAAAAAAGCGCCCAGAGAATAAATTCATCTGATCACGAGAGCTTGTGATAAATTTCGCGCAATTACAGAGAAAATTGCTTTGTCCGACTCCAATACTTATGTATGAGACGTGACTTGCATTTATTATTGTGCCACCATTAGGAAGAATATTAGACGGTGTTTTTCCAATAAAGGAATCCGCGGCGCAATACTTGACTTCTCTTAATTGGTTATTTTTACGTAATTCTGTGTTAGGTGAAGATTAAGAAAAGAAAATATCTTTAAAAGCTCGCGCACAACTCGATGGTACCACTTCATCAACGCTATCAACAATTTTTATCCTCTTCTACAAACGTCTGTTGCTGTCTGCTAAATAAATAAAAGAAATAGCAAAACCAAAACAGCTCATACAATATGGAAGTGGGATGAGAACTCATCTAGAGAAGGGACAATGCTACGTATGTACATTTAAAGGACACGCTGACAAGTTTGCAACGCTTTGAGCTCCAAACAAAAGAGCCCTACAACATTTTACTTTCCTTTACATCCGGATCAGGCGCCATACTATTCAGCCGAAGCTCACTAGCTGGTGGAATTTTTACGTGTTGCTTCTGACAGTTCTTTTTACGATGCACAAAATACAAAATTATCGTCAAATGTAGAGGTAAATTTTTATTTAGGGTACGTAAAATAAAAACTGAAAAAAAGTTTTTATTTTAGGGTATCGTTGGATAGAGCTTTCGAAAATACTACGAGGTTTCATCAACACTTATTCATCAGGTACATACATTATAATCACGCCCGTATCTCTAATTTAATTATAAGAAAACTTGCAGCCACTCCTAATTCAAATTCCCAATATGGATATGGTGAAACATGGTGACAGGTGATCAGCCCATCTCTCCCAAAACCCAAACCGGTAATACAGTCTCTTCCAAGGTTTATACATTTTCTACAATTATTTACAAATCATAGACTAGTCCTTCAACTTTCAACAGCACGCCTTTAGGTGCATTTGTCAAAAGCAATAAGTAAAGATGCCAGTACTGGTAGCTGAAAACACAGACAAACATATTGGGCGAGTTGAGCGGTCGGACGAGTCAAGCCATGTTTAGACGATGCGAGCTACTGACCAGCCAGTGGTTACTATCACCGTGAAAAAACCAAATGAGTAATATTTGATAAAGCTTTTATCACATACTTAGTTATTTAACAAGACTGTGTTAACAATAATAACCTTAACAAAAGTCTGTAGGTAGACAATCAGCATCGCTTTGAAGCGTAATACATTTGCACTGTCATTGTTATAGAAAAGTCGTGAGTTTGGGAATATAACGTCCAATTTCATACTTCACTACAATCACATAAACTATAGCAAACTAAATTAGATTTATGGTACTAAATGGTAAAATGGCATGAGCACGTGGTGTCTCTAAGACGGGTGAAAGCGAACTGCCCCAATTTAGGTAATTTCAGCGAATGTGCAAGCGCAACATTTGCACATATTCGCTGAGTGTTCAGTTTGAACCTGAACACTGTCAGTTACTAGGTTAGAAAAAAATACGTTCATATTTACAGAGTTTTAGCGACTGTCACATGACGTTTCGATGGATCTATATCTGTCAATGTCAATGTCAATCAATTATAACTTTCACTTTTCTACAAGCAAAATTGCTGTTCAAAATCGTTATTCTATCCAAGATTCAGAAGAACCTCGCCTTATCACTAGCTTAACCGAACTTTTAGTAACTAGCTCAGTGAACGTGGCTTGAGGCGAGTGGGTTCTACAAAGAAAATAAAGCGGCGTCCAGACTAGCGTCAACAACTGCAGTTTGCTCGCATGTGTCCTTGGGGAAATCTGCCTTACCTGCGCCACGGTCTGCAGAACACGCTCTCAATTATGAATGCGGAGTTTTCAAAGTCAAAATTTGAACTACCAGAACTAGAACTCCTAGAATCCAACTAATCTGACTTATATATATCCTTACTAATATTATAAACGCGAAAGTTAGTACACTTGACTAAGAATCATACAAAATGCCTTCATTTTCAAAGTTACTTTCTTTCACGTTTTTTTAATGGATGTTTGTTACTCTTTCACGCAAAAACTACTGAACGGATTTGAATGAAACTTGGAATATACATAGTACATGTGCTGGATTAACATAATAAGCAATTTATCATCCGGGTATCATAACTCAACTTGCAGCTTTTTCTTAAACTAGGTCTTTTAAGGAGTTCCTTTACCTTCCAAACCTTTCTGAGCTCTATATTTTGGGGACAGTTTTTTTTTATTATTTTGCCGTCGGTACGTCGCTTCGAATTATTACACAGGGTTGTTAGTTTTTGCGCGATTGACTTTTGAAATACCGACTCGTGGATATGTAACTTTATAAATCTCGTTACAGAGATGGAGTACAAACTTCCTACCTAGTCTGTTGGCTAGTGTATTCGCTGTGTATCATTATTGAATACATATATTCTGCTAGCTATAGTGGGCTTATGAAGTAGAAACCACAGTATAGTGTTTTGACACATCCTACTGATATGCAAACATCGAAACAAAGATTTGGATTTATGACTAGTAGGATAACTTTAGATGGAGTAGGCTTGCTCAACAGCCATTGCTCAGCTGGGATGCAAGAGGCGCGGGTTCGATACCCGCTGCCATAACAGTCATAATAGTCATTTATTGATAATTTTAGATTATAATTCAACAGAAAAAAACAACAATTACGTAAATTATAAACTAAATGAATTATAATAAACGAAACAGCTTTACTAACTTCGGTATTGTATTACTGCCAATGAACTCATCATAAATGTATAAAAAGTCCGCTCGATAAGCCAGCTCTTCAATTAGTTTTTAAAGATATTTGGATTTTGGTTACTGGTAATACAATCTGCGGAAGAAATGTTTGCATATACTGCAAATATTTCTTCCGGGTCTGGGTGTTATGGTATCATGGTACTCGTAGTTTCTGATTCCCACGATCCAGGAATCCTAAGGAATACATAATACTACAACACCCAGCGGGAATCGAACTCGCGCCTTTTGCGTCCAAGCCGAACACTCGCTCTTCAACAGCTTGAAAAAATACTCAAACATCCATTAAAACACAAAAAAGAGTCGAAAATACTGCAACAATACAACATAACAAATCCAAACGAAAAAACCCAACATGAAAATGTGAGGCAACATTAATCTGAACCGCGCGAGTGGCTCACAAATCGAATTCTAACACGCCTTCCAGCCATCAGTCTCCATCAGGGTGCGAATTGAACGCGATATGCCCCCCCCCCTTATATTATAGTGTAAATGAAGAAGCTCTCATTTCAAATGATATTTCCGTATATTAATTTGACTCCGTAAGGCTTTTGAGCAGTTTCGGTCGTCGCTATGTGTAAGTGGATAGTGAGAATTTGACAAGCCTTGTTTGTCAACCCAGTACACCGTACCACAAAGTAAAAAAATACAGGAAAACATTAGACACAATTTTGTTTAGGTTTTTTGGTGAGGCTAGTCAGTGACTAACCCCAGAATACTCAAACGCGACTCAGAGTTGATCACGTCTCAACTCACGTTTTTTTGACAGTTTCTGATGAAAATCTGTCAAATAATCGTCATTTGAGACGTGATCAACTTTGAGATGCGTTTGATTATTCGGGGGTAAGAGCACTGGTGGTCTAGTTGGTAGTGACCCCGCTTTCCGATCCTAAGGTTTCAAATCCATTTGTGTACCATCGGATTTTTCTACGCCAAATATTTATGTGCGCTATACCAGTATTCTCAAACGGTGAAGGAAAACATCGTGAAGAAACCCGCGGTTTAATCAGCTCAGCACGCATTGTCCATGTCTTTCCTGTGGACAAGGCAGACTAAGCTAAAATCATCCCGGGAACTACAGCGTCATAAAGTTGCCTCCTGATGCTGTATAAATCATCTATACTTAAGCCAAACTGGAAATACAATTTATTATTATTATTATTCATTTATTTCAGATCATTCAAAATCCATAGAATATAAAATTACAATTAATACACACACTTAAAACTAAAACTACATACGTACAGAATTTCATTTAAAACAGAATAATTAATAATCAAATTAAATAAATTAATGTCAAGGGAAATTTTAAAATTAATATAAATTACACAAAATGGACAACACGAAATTAAGGTAGGTATGGTATAATTATTTAAGGTATGTTAACACAGCGTTAATACTTAACCTAAAACTTACTTTTTTTAATTACATGTTTATGGAACGTTTTAGTAGAACTAATAGTACCAGTAGCTAAAAGACTACTATAATTTTATTACGCCTCGATCAATTTCAGTGTCCTAATTACTTCCCAATAATGAGTGCTACGTATCGAGTATCCTATTAATGAGGCATTATTAATAGAATGTTAATGAACAGGTTTGTGGGGATCAAAGGGTCTTTTTACTAGTGAGACAATGTAATTGAAATAATGCAATAGGAAGTTCCAATGCCTTATTTAAGTGGTTGACTCATGCCAAATTAAAAATGTTAAAAACCCCCGAGCAATAAATACACCAAGTTTCAAATCAATCGTACTTATGAAAATTGGTAAAGTCAAAGTCAGTAAGATCCTTTTGACAAGTAGGAAATGGTCTGATGACATTAAAAATATAAAAAACCACATCAAAATCGGTTTAATTCGTTCAGAAGTTATGATGCCGTGTGTGTACCTACACACTACAAACATAAAGCAACCTTCTTTTTCGTCGGGAAGTAAAAACCGATTCCATTGTACAAACTAAACGGTGTTTAGCTTCTAATGCCCAGTTTAAGAGCACTGGTGGTCTAGTGGTAGCGGCGGCCTCACCTTCCGATCCTAAGGTCGTGGGTTCAAATGCGGTCGTGCACAAATAGATTTTCTGTTTATAAAATTGTATCTGCGCTATATCAGTCGTTACTCTCAAACGTTGAAGGAAAACATCCTGAGGAAACCGGCAAGTCGTATAACCTAATAAATTTGAAAACATGTGTCAAGTGCACGAAAGGAGCCTTTGAAGCGCTCATTAAAATCCTTTCATCACACTGGTTCGAAAAAACTAGTGACATGATTAGTACATAGTAGTAATAATGCGAAAAACCACCCAAAATAATCTAATCTACGCGAGTAAAACCGCAGGTGTTCCACTAGTACAAATATAATTAACAAAATACAAAAGAAACAGTAGGGCTATCTAAAGACGCCGCTCGCCTGATCGAGATCATCAGACGGTGGAAGCGTGCCCAAGACGCTGGCCGCATTGCCACGCTGAATGGCAATACTGATCCGAATAAGAACCAGCTTGAGAGCATCATTAGCTTAGGCAAATAATGCTAAAAGATGCAGTATTAATCATCTAGTAGGTATACTTATGCCAAAGACCTCCAAGATAATGGACCATGGGCGATGGGCTGATCACCTGCCACTATGGATCACCATATCCATCTTGGGACTTTAAATCAAGAGTGGTTGCAAGTTTTCTTATGATTACTTGTGGCTCTGCCCACCTTATTAGGGATACGGACATGGTATTATGTATGTACTCGTACGTATGTATAAAATCGGTAGACTTCTTAAAGAACAAAGTTAAAAATATTTTATTAATTTGTGTTTTACAAAAACCTTTTGTAATTTAAAACACCGTAGAATTTCCACTAACGAACTTCTGAAATGTATCTTCGTCTTATTTTAATTTGATAATTATAACAGTTATTCATTTCTTATGATACCTATTATGTCGTAATCATTTTGTTAATTAATATTTACGACGTTACCTATTAGGGAACTTTCTAGTTAGACAGCGTTTTACTGGCGGAGAGCGAATTCTGATTGCAGTTTTTTATTTTAGTTCAAAGCTATACAGTTGTCCTCATAAACTCTTCAAGTCAATCTTGATCATAGGAACCCTATCATATTTTCAGATGGTTTGTATACTTTGATAGATATATAATAACTATTGCTTTAGTTGTTGAAACCAGTTTTTATATTCATTTTGTAGGTTTTCTTGTAATTTGACCAATTATTTGATTATTGTCGTATCTCTTTCGATTCGATTCAAAATCGGTAGACTCTTTTGGTGGCCTCTTAAAATTACATGTAATGCTACAGAGCTACACGATATATTCCGAAGCTCGTTTTTTGAAACGTGTCCTTAATACCTTAAGGGCTGTGCTCGACACATCAGTTGCTTAGGAACGCTAATTGACTGAGAATTCCCGTCATTTATTCATTCGATAGGTGCCTAATGATAGCGGTCCTTTGTTTGAATCCTAATCGAGTTATTACAAATTATTTGCCATAGAGATTTTATCATATTAATATTTAATACAAACATTAATATTATCATATCCGTATCCCTAACGGGGTGGGCAGAGCCACAAATAATAAGAAAACTTGCAGCTACTCCTGATCCAAGAGTCTCAAGATGGGTATGGTGAGCCATGGTGACAGGTGATCGACTTTTACGACATGTTTGGGAAGAGAAGCAGCTGGACGCATTCTATGTTTTTTCTTTACTCCCAGTCGAGCGGTGAAGGAAAGCATCGTGAGAAAACCGGTATGTTGTGCAATCTAAAAAGTTCGAAAATATGAAAGTGCATGAAATGAGCCTCTTTGATGCGCACTTTAATTCTTTCACCATACTAGTTCGAAAGAGCTAGTGTACACGAGTAGTAGTAGTGTTTTAGATTCCATTCATATCCGTATCCGACTGATCGGATTTGGCTGAAACTACACCTACTCGTACACAGTTACTTTTTATTCGCCCTAGAGTTACCTGAATAACATAATATCGACCGGCTTTTTTGTTCATAATAGGTACGTAAAATGTTACCAAAATATATTTTCTCGCACATCTTTCATTGGGCACTGTCATGTGCGTAAATCCCTACATCAAACATTTTGTTTGATACATTTTTGTCTTTAAAGGATTCAGGCAGAATTATAGGTTCAAATTTTATTTAAATTGTTCACGATTCATTTGATATTCCACACACGTGTCGGCGGAATGTAAAGAGCATTGTAAATGTGAACAATTGTTGTTGAGCAAATTACAAAACAGAGAAAACGCTTTATTAAACTACTAGCTGCCGCCCGCGGCTTCGCTCGCGTTGTACCCGGATAAAAAATAGCCTATATGTTAATCCAGTACATGTACTATGTATATTCCAAGTTTCGTTCAGATCCGTTCAGCTGTTTAGGCGTGATTGAGGCACAAACATCCAAACATCGTTACAAACTTTCGTACTAGATGGCAGCACAGGTAAAGTTAGTACGCGCTATCGTTGCGTTTTGAGCTTTACGCCGGTAATTTCAAGCAAACTAAGACTTTTCAATTTTATAATATAAGAAAGGAGTAAGATTGAACTAATCTGATAATGATGATGATGTCCTCTAGGTTCTCTATTATTTTTTATTAACCTACATAATACTGTTCCATTGCTGGGCAAAGGTCACCCCCAAACTCCGTCAACCATCTTGGTCCTTTGGCCTCCCACCGTTTTCTTTCAAAGGAGTCGAGATCTTCAAACCAATGCTTTCTTGGCAGACCACGGGGCCTTCCGTCAGGCTGCCAGAATAAATAAATGATAAATAAATATTTGTGGACATTTCACACAGCGCCATCTAGCTCCAAACTAAGCAAAGCTTGTACTATGGGAACTAGATGGCTGATAGAATACCTACTTATATACTTTTTTTTTAAATACTTCGAGTTCTATTGCGGGAGAAGTGTTTGCATGTTCTGCAAATATTTCTTCCGGGTCTGGGTTTTTGAATTAGTAGGTATTATAAGTATGTATTTACAAAAAAGTACATAATATATGTATTGTATCAGCCATCTGGTTCCCATAGTACAAGCATTGCTAAATTTGGGGCTCGATGGCGCTGTGTGAAATGTCCACAAATATTTATTTATTTCTAATGGCGGATCTTGTTAGCTCTGGACATGTGAGTGAATATGTATGGAGTTGACCCTCTGTTTATCACTTACTCGTGTAGCTGTAGTACAATTGTTACATATTTCCACGTTGCGTTGCTTTTGTCTTGATGGGAATGTATTTTTTTATGTTGCACAGACCGTCGTAATATCGTGCTGTTAACAATGAAACTGTCCTGAAACATTCAGCTCAACTGTAAAGAATATGACTGGACTTTTTAGGGTTCCGTACCCGAAGAGTGCGGACCCTAAAATTACTAAGCCTCCGCTGTCCGCCCGTCTGTCAGCGGGCAGTATAGCAGCAGAAAAGGATCTATCCTTTTCTGCTGCTCAAAACTTAGACTATCTTTTAGCTATAGCTAAAAGATAGTCTAAGTTTTGAGTTAACTAAGTAAACTTAGACTATCTTTTAGCTATAGCTAAAAGATAGTCTAAGTTTTGAGTTTTGTATCATCTTACTTCATTGAAAATGGCTGCTAAAAGGCGCCATATTGATTTTTTTACACTTAAGTGTCAAAAAAGTTTCATAGGCTGCATCTATGATACTCTCGTTATCTAGACAAATCCAACAACATCTCATTTATCAAAATCCGTTCAGCCGTTTCGGCTAAGGCAGCCAAAGGAATAAATTGAAAATGCTTTTTACAACCGCCATATTGAATTTTTTTAACACTTCATTAGCCTGACAATTTCGTCGTCCAGACAAATACAACAATACTTAAACGACTACAACGATACTTAATTTGTCAAAATCCGTTCAGCCGTTTGGATTACAACCAGAGGACAGTGTGCACAGCACATAAATACCTACACCCCAAACACATTACCCTCCGCCTTCGAAGTTGGGTAAAAACAACAGTGCCTCCTGCTATTTGGTTATTTTTTTATCTCACTTTCTTCCTTAGGTATTTAAAACCTAGAAATCCACTCCTCCAAACTCACATCCGATCCGAACTCGAACCGGGTGTGTATAAGGCTGCAGAAAGCCCTCAATGCACTAGGTGCATGGTTCAGCAAGTGGCGCATCGAGGTGAACCCAACCAAGAGTACAGCAGTGTACTTTTGGAAGGGGCACCAATCCCTCCGCAGGCCCCTCAGGTCGATCACCCTCTACGACAAGCCCATTGCCTGGGCAAAGTCAGCCCGATACCTAGGTGTTTTCCTTGATAGTCGTCTTTCTTTTGGCAAACACATCGCCACTGTCCGAAACCGTGCCAAGTTCATCCTTGGCCGTCTACATCCCCTCTTATGCGAGAAGAGTAAAATGTCTCTTAGAAATAAGATGACACTTTACAAAACTTGCATAAGACCAGTCATGACGTACGCCTCCGTGGCGTTCGCCCACTCCTCTCACGTCCCAAAACTCCAGAAGGTGCAAAATAAATTTACGCGCGTCGCCACAGGCGCGCCTAGATTTATGCGCAACATCGACCTTCATCGCGACCTCGGTTTAGAGTCCCTAGCCGCACACATAAAACTCGCCTCCAGGCGCTTTTGTGATGCGGCCCCCCATCACCCGAACCCTCTCGTCTCCACGATCCCCGACTATCCCATCGTCAAACCACCTGACGCCCCTAGGTCCCTCCGTAGGCCAAGACACGTTCTTGGAGACCCCGATGACGAGATCACCTCCGCTAACGCGGAGGGGAGCCCGCCATCACGCCGACGTAGGTTCAACTAGACACCATCACACCACACCGACTCCGCCGGCGGAGTCGACGTTTCTCTTCTCGCTCGCCCCCTCCGGGCGCATCCGTTAGATTCTGCATCCAGGCAACAGCCCAAGCCGAGGTTCGTACCTAAGTGGTGCCCTTGCGCTAGTTGCCACAAAAACCTATTTTTTCTCGGTGTCGCGCCCTCTGCGCTCACCAAAGCCCGGTAACGCTGCCAGCGGTCATCTGAGACCCACAGCATTATATTCCGTCCGAAAAAAAAAAAAAAAAAAAAAAAAATCCTCCAAACTTTTTACAGTGTTTTGTAGTGTGTTGTCTTGTTTTTTTCACCTGTTTAAAAAGCAGCTAGGCAACTAATAAAATATAAATCATTTCACCTCACTGGTGCGAAGGAACTGGTGACAGGTCCAGTAGAAGTGAATTAATCTAGTGTAGATAACATAAAATAGGTACCAATCAGAATACCCATGTAGCAAAACAACATTATTAACAAAACGCCAAGATCGTGAAATGATTTATTCGAGGCATTCCTCGTAGCGCGCCAAGATGAAGCGCGCCCAGACGAAGCGCACCTAAGTTATTCCACATAGCGCACCCGTTTGGGCGCGCTTCATTCAGTAGGTATAAATGTTAAGTTTTTATTCCTCGTTGCGCACCCATAACAATGTAGGGTCTAGTGATGGGGTAATTTATAATTGGCTTTCAGCTGACATGTACCCAGCATATTGTATTATTTTATAACCATGCAAGCCTAATAATAATTTTAACTAAGTACTTCATTAAGAGTAGTGATAGAGCAGTGGTTTCATACTCGGATTCACAATTCGGAGAAACCGTGTTCGCTTTCCAACGTGGGGTTACTGTTTTTTTTCTCAAACTTATTAACGAAGATTACATTAAATAATACCTCTGCACTAACTACTTACATTATCATATGAATTTATTCAAATAATTAACAAAATAAAACCTCTTTGTTTTTAAAAACTTTCAAATATGATATTGTAATGCATACAACATTACAATATCTTGTAATAGGATCCTATTCTATCTATATCTTTATCCTATCCTATTTTAATCCTATAAAATTCACACAAAAACATAAAAACATAGTCGCCTCCACGCGACCTCTAAGAAACAATTTACTCGCGGGCGCTCTAAGAAACATAATAAACTTAAGGCGAATACAATGTAATAAAAATCCTCTCTTCTCATTAAAAAAAAAAACCTCGCGAGCTGCTTGCAGCCCGCGCCCAACGTGACCTACTAGAAAATCACATCTAAATTTAATAAAATTATTAAAATCGAAGTTTCTCTAGGCAATGCCCGAGAGAAATTTGGCCATTTTTGTATTCTTGTAATATTGTATTAATTCATTCATTCTTCGCTTTGGCTTTTTTTGTTTTTAGATGTTGGCATTTTTGTGCGAACCGTAGAAAAGTTGTTGCAGTTCTTTTCAAAATATCCCGAAAGCTCAACTAAATTTAACGGTTTATTCTTGTTCATTAACTTGCCCAGTTCTGAGTAATGAGATTCCACATGATTATTCGTCTTATGGATTTCGCCATAGGTAGAAAATTTATCTGACCATAGCTCGTGATTGATCCACTGGTTAACCATATAATCGTTAAACTTCGTTACGATATTTTCTTGTGGACATTCAGCCATAATGTAAAGCCATGCATCTTCCAAGTCTTCTACTGGCAGATGCGGCAGCACGGCACACAGTGCTACATGTTTTCTAAAAACACTGTCTTTATTAAGTTCCAATGCTTTTGATTTTCTTTTAAGTGCCTGCCTATAATGAAAATAACAACCTTTTACTGTTACATTAGGAAAAACAGATATTATCCCTCGGACCGCGGCTTCTTCAAAATCGTTTGTAAAAATATCTACGTGGAGTCAGGTATTGCGGTTTTGAGTAATTGAAATAATTTCTTATACATTGACTTTTTCTTATCAACAAGCAAAGCATAAGCTAGCGGCTTAACAATACCATCAACATATATACATATACATATTCCCGCTATAACATAACTCCTTTATAAACTTAACTAGTCGATAACGCTTAATTAGGTAGTTAGGTATGCATTTATTTATTTTAGAATTTTATGAAACTTACAGGTACACAAAACATAATTAACTATCAGAAATATACATGCTGGGTACATGTCAGCTGAAAGCCAATTATAAATTACCCCATCACTAGACCCTACATTGTTATGGGTGCGCAACGAGGAATAAAAACTTAACATTTATACCTACTGAATGAAGCGCGCCTAAACGGGTGCGCTATGTGGAATAACTTAGGTGCGCTTCGTCTGGGCGCGCTTCATCTTGGCGCGCTACGAGGAATGCCTCATTTATTCGAGTAAATAATTGGAGAACACAAGAGACAGCATTTTCAATCCGCATAATTTCGACCACATTTTTCTATGTAAATTTCAAATGGGGGCGTCTCGACTGTTGTACCTAGAGTGCAATACGGGCGGGACAATCCAAGTGCAATCTGCAGGATTGTCGCCCGAAGAGGTTATAAGATTGGCTACATTTGCATACTAGATGTGCTGTACGTCTGTAAGATAATACGAGATTAAGAGGTTGATAGTCCAACTACCGAATCGAGTTCGGTTGGGCAGCATTTGGAAAAGAAACCAAAGTGTCCCGCCTGTCATGACATACGGAGCCTAAATGTGTTGTGTACCAAAGTCGCTCAGCGAGCTATGGAAAGATCTATGCTCGGAGTTTCTCTGAAGGATAGGATACTAACGATACTATAGGTATAGAGAATCAAGGTCTTTCTTTTATACATCCGAAATTCGTAGCGCTATCTCTTTCGAAATCGATCTAGACACGATGGTATGGTAGCCTTTTAACTGAAGGAAGACTTAGATTTTTTTTACTTTTGTTCTTAATTTGCCCTGTGATTTCTTCGTTTAATGTTTTATTATAAATATAAATAAGAGATTCGGCCTCAATCGTGCAATAAAGGCAATCCGATGCAGATTTTCATTCAAATCAGTTGAATGAAAATCGGAATTACTTACTTAATGAAAATCGGAATGACATAATTATTACGTCTGCTGGAATAACACTGGAGCTTACTAGCTTACCTACTTTAAATCCAAGTACATGCGAGCAAAGTCACGGACGGAAGTAAGTACAAATATATTCCAAAAATATAGCCTCACGGACCTGTTAGCCGAAAAAAAAGCAGTGAAATGGCACATTTTAGAGAATGTTAAATCATCCAAAACGCTTTTTATGCTTCCGTACCCGAAGAGTGCCGACGGGACCTTATTACTAAGCTACTGCTGTCCGTCCGTCCGTCCGTCTGCCAGTGGGTACAGCCCGCTGACTCATGAACTGTAATAGGTAGAGAATTGAAATTTTCACAGAGTACCTGATATATATTTTTTTATTGTCGCTATAACAACAAATAAAAGGAGTCCCCATAAAAGAATCATTTTTTTATCGTTCGTAATTGATCATCGAATCCACCTATTTAAAAAATACGTAAAGTAAGTCATATCAAAAAGTACATGTATATGTACTTTGCGAATGTGAATTCGACTCGCACTTGACCGTTTTTATTACGTGACAAACTATTGAAACCCTAATTCTACACTGGAATATTTTCATGTAGGTATTATGAAAATTGAGAAGATTTTATGAATGTGTCGAATTTTCGCAGTTCACACACGATTTTTCACAGGGAGGAAGATATTGCGACGCTCATCCCCTTATGCCAGTCATCGCTGTGTAACAGCCCTTAAATTTCACTTTCACCATACCCTTACTAAGATTTTGCATCTCTATTAATATCTACAAATCATTAAAAAAACTTATTTTAAGTTTATTTTAAGACAGTGATTTGTAACAATGTAACGACCTCTGTGTCGAGGCAGGCGAGTGCATGGCTGAGACGAAAGAGGTGCGGGTTCGATTCCCGCTGCGGGAGAAATGTTTGCATGCTCTGCAAATATTTCTTCCGGGTGTGGGTGTTGTAGTATTATGTACTAAAAGTATGTATTTACAAAAAAAGTATATAAGTATTCTATCAGCCATCTGGTTCCCATAATACAAGCTTTGCTTAGGTTGGGGCTAGATGGTGCTGTGTGATATGTCCTCAAATACTTATTATTAAATGAGCGTAGTTATTTAATTTTCAATTTACTAAAGAACCACATAAAGGGGCGTCCATTAATTAACGCGTAAGGCTTTTAAGGGGAGAGGGGGCTGAATCTCACCAAATCTCACGTGGCAGAGAGGGGGAGTCTCGGTAAATATCAAGTAATTTTTTTTTCCGCAAGAAACAGTGTAAAATTGCGAGAAAACTGAGTTAAATGAAGTACCTAAAATCTCCTCAAATCATAATAAAAATGATCAGTAAATTTTATTTACGCAGTAAAAGCAAATTATGTAACGCAATCAAGAACAAATTAACTTATTTACATTAAAAATACGCATTTTAAATAACCTCACGTGATATAAGGGGGTGTCACTATAACAACAAACAACAATAAAGGGGCGGACTCCATACATGAAACATTTATGTACATTATGTATGATGGTACGGAACCTAACCCTTCGTGTACGAATTCGATTCGCATTAGAGTTTTTAGTCAAGCTTCTTTATTATGTCCCATTCTCCGAAAGCCAGTAAACTTCTCGAAACAACAGCCCCTAGTTTTAAATCGAGAACGCCTGGTAGCGCAGCAATTTCACCAATCTAGCGCCCCTGGATTTCCTATCAAACTCAATTTGAGCCGCCACAAAGTGCGCAGTCACCACGCCTGCACTGTCTGCTACATTTACAGCTAGCGACTGTGCCCGGAGGAAATATTATTACACACTACACCACCCTTATCAACCCCCTAGGGGTTGAATTTCGAAAATTAAATAAATTAATAAATATTTCACACAGCGCTATTTAGCCCCAAACTAAGCAAAGCTTGTACTATAGGAACTAGATGGCTGATAGAATACTTATATACTTTTTTTGTAAATACTCGTACATAGGTAACTAAAAAGTAAGTTCGTATGAGCTATAGATGCCAACTCCTGTGACGGAGTTTTTATGCCGCCTAAAGATTTCCGTCATGGCTTAACGACTTAAAAGCCAGGACCGACAATTTAACACGCCCTCCGAAGCACGGAAACGCTCAGTTCGGAATGCCACTTGCAGTCACCCATCCTAATTGACCAAGAACATCTTAACAAGCTACCCCACGAGCGCTAAGAAGTAGGTAACTAAGAAAACGCGTTGTTTGATTTCATTTCTTAAAGATCTTTTAAACTAACAATGCTTTTTAACTTACAATGTCGGTACCCTCCACGGCGGTAATATCATTAAATATGTCGACGGTTCATCATTTCCCGATCCCCTTGAGTAATGGTTATTGGCTTAGCATCGATGGCTCAGCTTTTTACAGTCCGCTATTGACGTTCCGTGAGTATCAGACCTTATTTACACAGAAAGCGGGTAGCCAGCGCTTACACGTACCGATAATTCGCGATCAAGGTCAGGAAACTTTACCTATGCGATAAACCTGTTGAACATTTGTCTTGTCGAAATCACGCCCCGTTAAGATAATACAAGTCGGACATTCGTTTGTACGTCTTGTTCACCTGTCAAAAGCTTTGGCCACGTGGTCTGGCTATGTCCATCAATTTAGCTAAGTAAACTTTTTTCCAATAAGTGCCTTCGCAGAAAATAACTTTTTTATATTTTGTAAATTTTTAGTAGATTTTTCAATATGACGTGTACGATTTTGGGGGGGTCATGTCCCCTGTGACACACACCCCCCCTTCCCCTTCGGACCGCGCCTGGTCCGTTCCCAGACGGGAGGAGTATCGGAAAAGAAGAATACTCGCAACCTGCTTTTGTCGTAACTAGTCTTATTATATTCTAGATAATATAATTAAAAGGGATGCGGACTGCGGAAGTCAATCAATTTTCCGAATTTTTTCTATCATATATATTTTTTTTTTTCATTATTTTAAGAAAGATCAATTTAACAACAAGAAATTCGTTTATTCGCAGTAGTACCACTGGCTAGTACCTACCTGTGATGGTACTAAGCGAATATTTGTATACTATTGCCTTACTAGCTGCCTCCCGCGGCTTCGCTCGCGTGATACCGAAATGAAAAATAGCCTATATGTTAATCCAGCACGTGTACTATGTATATTCCAAGTTTCATTCAAATTCGTTCAGCCGTTTAGGCGTGATTGAGGTACAAACATTCAAACATTCGCATTTATCGTATAAGTAAGAAGTAAGATAAAAAGTAAGATTCAATTTGTTCGGTATAGAACAAACTGAGCATATTTGGAACATAATATTACTAATAGCGCAAGGCGGTTAAATTGCGGTACAGCCTATAGAAAGCTCTAATAAAGAAAATGGGACCATTGCGCAATGAACGAAATATAATACCGAAAAGTTAGCCAGCTAGCAACTCTAGCTAGCTAGAGTTAAAGCCTCTCCCTTGCCTCAAAGGTTTGCTGGCAGAAAACTCTTTAAGAGTTAAGCTCGCCTTTGTACATGTACTTTTTAATGTTTTGTGTGTATTTGTTTCGTTTCGTGCGTGTACAATAAAGAATTTCAGAATTTCAGAAAAGCCATTTTCCTTCTAAGCCTGATATGTAATGAATCATTTTCACAACATCCTCACTTCGGCATAGGACTAGATTAAAAATCAACGGCTTCCGAATAGTGCTCACGTGCGATTAATCTTGCCGGAGTTGTCGGCCAGTGTCCGCTGTCCGCTGTCCGGACCGTCCGCTACACAATGACGACAGAAAACAGCTAATTCACTTTTTTATGCCATTCTTCATTGCAGAAATGCATATTTTTTGTAATTTTGCATAATAAAGTGAGTTTGCAGAAATGCATTTGCATTAATTTGCACATACTTTTTAGGGTTCCGTACCCGAAGGGTGTCAACAGGACCCTATTACTATTACTAAGCCTCCACTGTTCGTCCGCCCGTCTGTCAGCAGACCGTGATCGGTAGAAAGTTGAAATTTTCACAGTGTGTATTTCTATTGCCGCTACAAGAACAAAAAATTAAAATTAAAATGTAAGGGAGCCCTTATACATTGATTCATAGGGGTGGTGGGGGGGGGGGATTACATTTATGTAGTACGATGATACGCAACTCTTGGTGTGCAAATTCGACTCTCTCTTGACCGGTTTTATTTTAGTTTGGATAGGTAGTTACTATTGAAAACACGCTCACCCAGTTTGTTTTATTTTTTTATTTATTCATTGGAAAACCAACAGCTAACAAATAAATACATTAAACAAACTTATAAAAAAACAGAAAGCCAATATAGGTTTTCACGTTTAGAAAACATTATGAAGAAGGTAGGTAGGTATAATAAAAAATTTAGTAGATACAACTTTAATTGCAGATTAGTGAGCCGATTTCACTGAACGGCGTTTACATATATATTTTTTTTAAATACATAGTACTACAACACCCAGACCCGGAAGAAATATTTGCAGAGCATGCAAACATTTCTCCCGTAGCGGGAATCGAGCCTCACCACAGAAGTTGTCAAACTATAACTAAAATGTAAAGTAAATGAGTGAGCTGGTTGTTGTTTAGCTGGACCATAAATCCGGGACACCCGTGTCCTGTCCGCGTCTCACTGTGCATACAAACTCGCCATCCTCTTCCAAATAATAGAAATTCGTTGAAAAACGCCTTTCATTAAGTTTCGTTGTACATATTCACATAAAGCTAACGGCATGTCGTGTTATTCAAGAACTGGCACATATTTGGCTCAATGAATTAGTATTGCCATGCTTACATACAGGGATGCCTATAATACCCGTGGTAATGTAGCCAGCATCCTGAACAAGTGGTACACTTAAATCTGGATCAGTTGAGTTGCCTATAAATTATTTGCTACAATATTTAGATAATTATTCAACTGTTGCTCTTATATTATCTTGTAAATAATATTGAAAGTAGACTAAATTCCACTTCACATTTACATGGTACTCGAGACGTTTCCATCAGGAAATTGTTTTATTTTTATTTTATTAGCCTAGATTTTAGAAATTAAGCTATGTTTTATTATACCCAAAAAATATGTAGATCTAAGTCTTTTAAGTAATGTAATTATTTGTTATTTTTATTTTTATACTTTACAGAACACAAAGTTTTACCCGCCTGAAACACAAGATTACCTAGTTCAGCGCTCGTGTATTACTTATTTAAGTAAGTACATTTAAGACACTATAGTTTTAATTCTTTTCGTATTTAACAGACATAAATTGAAAAGAAATTCTGACTATGAGCATCTGACTATCGGTTGAGCTATCAAATCAGTGTTAAACTGTATCATTAACGTTTTGAAATCTTACTTCTTACTTATATTATAAATTTGAAAAGTCTTAGTTTGCTTGAAATTACCGGCGTAAAGCTCAAAACGCAACGATAGCGCGTACTAATTTTACCGGTGCTGCCATCTAGTACGAAAGTTTGTAACGATGTTTGGATGTTTGGATGTTTGGATGTTTGTGGCTCAATCACACCTAAACAGCTGAACGGATCTGAACGAAACTTGGAATATACATGGTACATGTACTGGATTAACATATAGGCTATTTTTTATCCGGGTACCACGCGAGCGAAGCCGCGGGCGGCAGCTAGTAATATACTAAAAGGTTAAGTTTCTGTCACTTTAAGGTACTTATTTGGTTTTATTGTGTCATTTCGTTCGCCGTAAGCTACTTAAACTTAAATGAGCCATACTAACAGAGTTTTCTAACAAGCCTTGTTTTAAAATTACTTCCTTTTATACGTCCTACAACTGGCTAAACCTCATCTAAAATTCCATCATAAGCTCGCATCTACTAAAGCCTTGCTTTCCTTAATACCAGTGCCGTTACTACAAATAGCATCATCATCATCATCTTCCTGCCCTTATCCCACTCTATGTGGGGTCGGCACAGCATGATCCGCAAGAGTTTTGGCTAAGGTTTTTTTATGACCGGCCGCCTGCCTGACGTCAACCCTCCTTGGGAATACTTGCTTATTGTATTTCATCATGTTGGAGGATACTATCCCTTAGTCGACTTTTACGACATGCTCGGGGAAAGAAGCAGCATGCGTCCATGCATGTTTTTTTTCTTTACTCCCAATCCAGCAGAGAAGTATAGTATACCTACTACAAATAGCGTAGTAAAAAGGGAGTGCAAATGGTAGATACTACTAGGGCCTTTTAACATGTATAGTAGATGATTTATACAGCGTCAGGAGACAACTTTTACCTTCACAAAAGGAACGCTGTAGTGCCCGGGACGAGTAGGCTTGCCCAGCACCTATTCCATCCTCT
The DNA here is from genome assembly GCA_949320045.1 of Scotopteryx bipunctaria. Lineage (NCBI taxonomy): Eukaryota > Metazoa > Arthropoda > Insecta > Lepidoptera > Geometridae > Scotopteryx > Scotopteryx bipunctaria. The sequence continues at coordinate 10,010,595 of OX439449.1, forward strand.
TAGCTTAGTCGGCCTTGTCCACAGGAAAGACATGGTCAATAAACTAAAGGTAAAATAACTAAGCCGCGGGTTTCCTCACGATGTTTTCCCTCACCGTCTGAGAGTACTGTTACATACCAGTACTCTCAAACTCTCAGTCCCATTTACACCCTTCGAGTACGGTATCCCTAAAAACCACTAACAAACATACCTTTGAATACTCAAACGCATCTCAGAGTTGAGAACGTCCCAAGTGACGAGTTTTTGACAGATGTTCATCAAAAACTGTCAAAAAACCGTGACTTGAAACGTACTCAACTCTGAGTCGCGTTTGAGTATTCGGGGGTTAAGCTTTTGAATTCGGTATTGCAGCTAAGCGTCATTCGCTTTGAAAGGTGAAATGGCTAAAGATTACGTTAGTGATACAACGGTCGTCGCATTTCAAGAAGCCCCAGCTTAAGACCAGCATTAGTATGTACGTATCCAGCTAAAGAGTCTTGTAACCGCCTAATTCAGAACTTTGCATATTAATTACTATACAAAGGCTCATTGAGAGCTACATCGCCTTTACAACGCCCTCCTAATTATGCATCTGAGTCTGAAAGCGTTTTAGATCCCAATCGTACAGCTGGTAGAGTTAAAAGGACCTAGCACTTGAGCTTTTCTACTACTAGTGTTACAGTTCTAGTATAGACAGACATAGACATAGCTAAAACATGTATTTACTAAAATGGCACTCATAACACTTAACATTATAGTTTAGGAATGTAAATAAAAACACAGTTGTGTAATTGAAAAACATGAAAAAAGACATTAAACTTCAAATACTTACAAATAATTAAAATTCCAGTCGTATCACTAGTTCTTTCGAACCAGTGTGATGAAAGGATTTAAAGTGCGACTCAACAAAGGCTTCTTTCGTGCACTAGGCACATATTTCCGAACTTTAAGGTTTTACGACATACCGTTTTCCACACCGTTTGAGAATGTAGCGCACCTAAACAGAAATTCTATTGGTGCACGACCGGATTTGAACCCACGACCTTAGGATCGGAAGGCGTCCACTTAAAAGGTACAAGGTAAAAGGTGGATCTTATCTAGTTGTTAGGTTAGACTCTAACTTTAGAGTATATTGTTGAGTTACAAAAATAGGTAAACCAACTGTGCCATCGTGTTGGTATCGAAAAATGACTGATGGAACATCCTTACATTTTTAAAAGCTCCATTCTAATTTAACTAGTTAAAAATAAACACTTCCTGTTCTCAGGTATCTATGAAAAAAGTTTTTAGGGTTCCGTACCCGAATAGTGCCAACGGGACGCTATTACTAAGTCTCCGCTGTTCGTCCGTATCCATCCGCGTCTGTCAGCGGACTGTATCTCATGAGCATAATAGGTAGTGTGTATTTTTCTATTGCCGCTATAAAAAAGGAAAAAAAAGAAACATTTATTTACATGTACGATGATACGGAACCCTTTGTATGCAAATTCGACTCGCACTTGACCGGTTTTTTTACAAGTATTGCGGATCACCAATTTCAATGTACTGCCGTGCAAAATTTTAGCATTAAACACACCTGATTTTGGACAGAGAAAAAGGCGGACTTGACGAAAATATAATTCCTTGTGGACTTCGGAAAACTGAAGACTTGTGACAAACAAAGAACCAATGTTATACGACTAGCAAAGACGATGTCAAAGGAGTCACATCTGTTCAAATGCACATTAAAAGGATTTGAAGTAAATCTTTGTCTGAAATCTGCAAAAGTAATTAGGTCCAGCTAATGTGGTTTTTAACCTTTGTTTCGTACGTAGTAATATTATAATCGTCTAACAAATGAAAAATATTTCTGGATATTTGACACAGCGCCATCTAGCCCCAAACTAAGCAAAGCTTGTACAATGGAAACCAGATGACTGATAGAATAATTAATACTTTCAATTTTCAACACCCAGACCCGGAAGAAATATTTGCAGAACATGCTAACATTTCTCCCGCTACGGGAATTGAACTCGCGCCTCCTGCGTCTCAGCCAAGCACTCGCCCGCTACGCCACCGAGGTCGTCTTCTGCGCCTATGTTTTTAACTATGTAGTAAAATGTTTGGTGAAGTATTTTTTCTTTGAGATATTTTTATACATACATATATAAAAAAACGTATATAAGTATTCTATCAGCCATCTGGTTCCCATAGTACAAGCTTTGCTTAATTTGGGGCTAGATGGCGCTGTGTCAAATGTCCACAAATAATTATTATTTATTTTTATCATCGCGCCCATATCCCTAATGGGGTGGGCAGAACCACAAGTAATCAATCTTTCGACAGTTTACTATCTCGCGAGATAGATTTTAATATATCGGTATATACAATTTCACGGTGACATATACATGTTACTGCAGGCGGGTGTACCTACCTACTTACATTTCGGCACTTGGAAAGCGACTCGCGAACTACCCCAGATAACCCTTCAATACGATCCTCATTATTATCCCGAAAAGGATGAGGGTCAACGACCCTTTCAGTAAAGCTTAGTTTACAAGAAAAAAATGTATTTCTGTTTGGTAACTCGATTTTTTCACTTATCTATTTACCTACTTTAGATGAAGTAATACATTTTACTATATACTAGCTGCTGCCTGCGGATTCGCTCGCGTGGTACCCGGATAAAACAGCTTATATGTTAATCCATGTGCTATGTATATTCCGCCTTGACCGCTTATATTTATTTTCGTAAGTGTTGTAATCAAACGAGAACACTGGTGGTCTGAGAACACTGGTGGTCTAGTTGGTAGTGACCCCGCCTTCCGAGCCTAAGGTCGTCGGTTCAAATCCGGTCGTGTACCAATGGATTTTTCTGTGCGAAAAATTTATGTGCGCTATACCAGTAAGTACTCTCAAACGGTGAAGGAAAACATCGTGAGGAAACCCGCGGCTTAGTCAGGTAAAAGGCCTTAGTTTGTATCCAAACGGGTATCAATAAATAATAAATAAATAAATAACACCCAACAGTCACATACATAGTCCTAACCCCACACTAGGATTCCCTGTGTCGTGGGAATCAGAAACTACGAGTACCGTGGTACCACAACACCCAGGCCCGGAAGAAATATTTACAGATCATGCAAACATTTCTTCCGCAGCGGGAATCGAACCCGTGCCTCTTGCGTCTCTGCCGAGCTATCGCCCGCCACGCCACCGAGGCCGTTAATGTGAACGATCCCTTACCAGTGTAGTTGTACTGGTACGGGTATCACATTCTGTTGCTTTTAGGCGGATGAAATTCGCAGTGTGGCTGAATAGTGATCGACATGACTCGGAAATATTTATTACTAGAGGTACTTTCCTTATTATTATAGTGGACATCCTTAGTGTGTTCAATTTCAATTTAAATTTACTTATCTAATTAACGGCTAAAATACAACCATCATAATCATCATCATCATCTTCCTGCCCTTATCCCACTCTATGTGGGGTCGGCACAGCATGATCCATGGATCATGCAGTAAGAGTTTTGGCTAAGGTGTTTAATGACCGGCCGCCTGGCTGACGTCAACCATCAATGAGAATACTTGATCAAGTATATAATCAAAAACTTGATGCCAAAATAACAAAAACAACTGACACTAATTAATACAAAATTCACATAATAAAAATCAAATAACGAATACAAAATAAAAAATAAAATAGTTGTCTTAAATAAAATTATTGAGATATATAAATTGAATCAAATTGTATTTTTTGTTCCCCTTTGAGCACCACGTTAAAATATTGATTGGTGCTCAAATGGGAATGCCTTTAGTGCTCAATGCATAGGTGCCCATAAAATAGGTGCTCAAACGGGAATACTTCAAATTTAATCCATAGGACTAGTGATACGACTTAGTATTGTCTGGTAAAGCCAAAGATACAAATCCAAAAATTTGTTTCATAAAGGACGAGTCTAAAAGGTGATAAGCCGAGCGTGAAAGCCTTTCTGTAATCCAACTGAAAACCGATTATTCCGTAAAATATTGTGGAACATTAATCCAACAATAACAATAAAATACTCTACATTTTGCGGTCGCAGGGACCCTGGTTAATTAACTGTAATGTAACGTAGCTGCGAATAATTTAACAATCGAAATTATCGTTTCGAATTATGTAGTTTATGGTGGGAAGTAAAAATGCCCTCGGAAAATGAGGTATAAAAAGTAGTTCGCAGTCTCCAACTAGATGGCGTGGTTCGAAACGTTGAAACTAGGAAGGGCCTTAAATACGGTACGATTTGTCTTTACAATCCGTCGTTTCAGTCCGATCGATAGTGTATGTATTTTATATCGTTACAATTATAGCTTTTCCTGTTACTTCGATCTACGAGTATGACAACAAAATTTTTTACTTAAGGAAAATGACTGTACATCAGAATCTATATCAGTGTATGGCTCTTTGCACAGTCGATTATGACAGTGTATCGTTCCGTTTCAAACAAATCTACACTAATATTATAAAGAGCAAAGATTTTTTTGTTTGTTTTTATGTTTGTAACGAATAGGCTCCGAAACTACTAAACCGATTTAAAAAATTCTTACACCAGTAGATAGCTACATTATTACGGAGTAACATAGGCTATAATTTATTTTCAAAAAATTAGGGATCCTTACTAAAACTCTAATAACACCCAAGGTGTAAAAAATTGATCTAAAAAATCCTAATTTGTTAAATACCCGTGCGAAGCTGGGGCGGGCTGCTAGCAAATGAAAATGAAAAAATATTTATTTACAGTAAAACAAACAAAAAACACATTTACAGTAAGTATGTAGTTACATGAGGTGGTTCTTACTTTACTGATAGAGTCCCTACCTAATCTGGTCCAGTTGCCTGTGATACTGATACCCACACTAGATAAGTATCTGTATTGTGTGTAAATAATAGATTGCAACGACCGCTTTGTGTGTAAGCAGCATTTTAAAAGCAATCGATTGTCACGGTTTTTTTTCAGATTGATCGAAGCGACGAATCGTGGGCTCTCTATAGCTTTATAGGAACTTCAACTGTGATTTCTTTAGGATTTAGTTTCGGGAATTTCTCTCTACCCTAGTACACAATCGAGCTTAGGCGAAGGGTTTTACGTAACTGTCTAACCTATGACATGTTTTCCATTTTCGTGCACCCACAATAGAAAAAGTACGAAATAAAGTTATTCTCAAAATTTTAGATCTAAAAATACACATAGTAAGTGTCATCAAAAATACATGTAGTTATCGAATTTCGCCCGTATTCGTAACGAGGTAGGCAAAGTCACAAGTAATCACAAGAAAACTTGCAGCCACTCCTGATCCAAGAGTCCCAAGATGGATATGGTGACTATTAATAACAATTTTATTTATCAAAAATATAAGATACTAGCTGCCGCCTATGCTTCGTCGCGTGGTACTCTAATGAAAAATAGCCTATTATGTTAATCCAGCACATGTACTGACTATGTACATTCCAAGTTTCATTTAAATCCGTTCATCCGTTTAGACGTGATTGAGGCACAAACATACAAACATCCTCACAAACTTTCACATTATAAATACAGTAAGATAAGATAAACGTAGGTACATAACAGTAAGCAAGCACGAGTGATACATAGTTACCCTAGTGGTATTTTCAATAAGACCCAACCTAAGCGTGTAAGATTTCACTGTCAATGAGTCTATAATCAGTTAGCCAATAATTTTCTCCGATGAGTTCTTATTTCCACACGTCCCAATATGAATCCCTAGGTGTGTTTAGAACATTTACTTCCCATCAGAAGCTTTTAAAGATATTTAGTTGGAAAGCATTCCCCCGAGCACGTCGGGAGTTCAACAAATAGCCCCCATCTGAGTTATACTTTAGCAAATGAATACGTTATGTTCTGAGAAAAGTTCCCAGATATACTCGAAGTTCGCCCAAGAAACTTCTAAGTGTGTTAGTTTTCATTGGGTTCGGGCTAAGAGCTGGAATCACGTAACCTAGGTATTAACAGAGAAAGTTTTGCATTATTCTAAAAAGTTTACGAGACACCTCCAAAATGTGACAAGAGATGATCAAAATCGTAGACCATAACGCACAAGAAGGTTTTTAGATTGCAAATATAAACAGAAATGAGCCAAGTCATAAATGATTATAATAAATTTCAATCATTTTCAGCTGACAGACAGACGGACGGATAGACGGACAGCGAAAGCTATTGTATGTATGTATGTATGTTCGTATGAGCTAGTGGCCAACTCTAGTGACGGAGTTTTTGGCTGCCTAAAGGCCTCCGTCATGGCTTAACGACTTAAAAGCCGGGACCGACTGTTTAACGTGCCCTCCGAAGCACGGAAGCTAATGCAACTTGCGGTCACCCATCCCAAATTGTGACCGCGCATATAGTTGCTTAACTTTAACGGTCAATCAAGAACGCCTAAGCAAGCTACACCACGAGCGCTTCAGCGGAAGCTTTGTAATAGTACGGAATAGTAGTAGGGTACGGAACCCTAAAAACAAGCCTAATTTTGGAGGCCAAAATTGTTTCTACCACACTGATTCGGAAAGACTAGTATACTAGTCTTTCCGAATCAGTAGTCCTACTATAGTAGGTTGAAGATAAATAAAAAAATTCTCCGTATTATTTTCTCCCATCTAAGAACATTTTACAGCAAACCATAAAACTAATCCATTTGACAATGCGCCCCGGTGCCATGGAGGAGAGTGCTTTGCAAACATTCCTCCCATTCCATTAACTAATTGTTAATTATCCACTTTCCCCTATCTCCCCTGCAACGATGACGTCTCGCAGACAATCTACCCCATAGACTTTCAAATAACAAGAAAAAATAATACACATACTAAACTTGTACGTATGAAATTCAACTACAGGAATGCAATCCTACTAATATTATAAATGCGAAAGTTTGTATGTATGGATGTTTGTTACTCTTTCACGCCTAAACGGCTGAACGGATTTGAATGAAACTTGGAATATACATAGTACATGTACTAGATTAATATATAGATATATTATAGACTATCTTTTATTCGGGTACCACGCTAGCGAAGCCGCGTGCGGTAGCTAGTTAATATATAAATTATAGGTAATCTCATTTCCTTTTGTTATATTATACCTACCGAGAAGCTAGAATATTTGAATGATATTATAGTTTTTTACTTATTAAAACATAGACCTTCATTTTAGTTACTTAGAAGGCAGCTGTTAAAAAAGCTAATTTTCTTTTTTTAGTATACTGTACCTACGTATAATAATAAAATTAAAATGTGTTCAGTTTCTCGGCTCAGTTTTCTAGCTACTGTTAGAAGTTTTTAATGTTATTATAATGTTTCTTACTTAAAATAAAGGCCATAGATTTTAGTTACTTAGAAAACAGGTGCTAAGAAGTATCTTAAATAACTAAAATGTGTGTACATACTAGTATTAATAAACATATAAGTTTTTACTCTAATTAATCGGAATGTAAGGCACCTAATGTACCTATGGTCTTTTCGTCTATCTTTGTAGGTATCATTTTTTCGTCCATATTTGAATAGTCCTTTAAATAAGTTGATGGAGATGGCGAATTAATAGTATTCTTTGCAAGAGGGGAGGAATATTGTCACCAGTTTCTTGTAATTGACACTTTTTCTTTTTGAATAATTTTACGATGGAACTTTTTATGGTGGATTATTTTAAATTTGGTTTTAAATTACCCATCTACTGCAATGTTTTTATTTCAACAGTACTAGGTATTTATTCAGTTCCAATGCTTCGAAATGCACGTTGCTTTTTTTAAATCACCTATACTTCTTAATATAGGTCACCCTTTATCATTAACACCATTTATTATAATAATGGTGAAAATGATGTTGATGACTCGATATTATGTCGAAGCTTCGTGCGTCGTGATAATTTTGTCGAGATTTCATGTGTCGTGATAGCATTCGACAAGCAAGATTCCATGTGTCGCGATTTATCACACTGTCGTTCAATGAGCAGAGGACAAATAATGTCCCGCGACACGTTTCGCTAGAGATGTCCGATGTCCGTAGCGACGTTGTCACCCGATATCCCACGACATGTTTGGCAACATTCCGCACACCGCACATCTTTCATCCATTATGTTACGACACGTGTCGGGGGATATACGACGGCCTCGGTGGCATTGCGAGCGATTGCACGGTAAAGACGCAAGAGGCGCGGGTTCGATTCGCGCTGCGGAAGAAATGTTTGCATGTTCTGCAAATATTTCTTCCGGGTCTGGGTGTTGTGGTACCATGGTGCTCGTAGTTTCTGATACCCACGACACAGGGAATCCTAGTGTGGGGTCAGGACTATGTTAGGACTGTTAGATATTATTTATATGTCCTCTAGTGAAATTAAGCTACAAAATTAATTTCGATCCTACACGTTCACCCCTTTGAGTAACAATTTCATTCACCAGAAATAGCCACAAGCTAGCAAAGTAACTATTATCCGGATAAAACCAGTAACTCTGACCCAATAACGGAAATTCTAGCCACAAAACAAGAACTCGATCGAGCGAGACCAGCAATGTTATAAATTGAAATAACTCGTCGCATTCCCTTCGTACTGCAAGTAAAGAACAATGTAAGGAAAAGAAAATCACGTTGCATTAGGTACGCGTTTGTACGTAACCAATGTGCAGTTTTCTGTAGCAATGAGAAACGAAAAGAACTTGTTGAAAGTAGTAGGTAGGTACCATCTAAATTGGGAATAGGTACCTGAGGTACATTTGAGGTTTATTTTAGTTTTTTGACTATAAATTCTATTATATTATAAATGTGAAAGTTCGTGAGGATGTTTGTATGTTTGTGCCTCAATCACGCGACTGAACGGATTTGAATGAAACTTGGCATATACATAGTACATGTGCTGAATTAACATATAGGCTATTTATCATCCGGATACCACGCGAGCGAAGCCGCAGGCGGCAGCTAGTTATAACATATTTAATTTAGTTACAACTTTGACATTAATTAAAGTAAGTTTCAAGCAAATTAGCACTACGCGTTAAAAGAAAGCCTTTTAGAGATTGAATTTCGAAAAATCCTGCCTGGTGGGTAGTTTAGCTATAAAAGAAAACTACCTTCCAAATTTTAGCTTCAGTAGTTTGTCCTGTGCGTTGATTGCAAAAAATGCTTATTGTTTTACATATGTAGACTTTAATGTTTACATTTATACGTTGTAACTGGGTCTCCTGACTGTTACCTTATCGCTGAATAGCCAAAAGCACCAACGTCGACAAACAAATGAACATTGTACCAGCACAACACAAAAGCTTAGCAAAGGACTTGAGATCCAACATTCAAAGGCAGATACAGATCTCCAATTTAACTTTGCCGATTTTCTAAACAGATGCAGAACCTACTTACCTAGCTTCGCAGGCTTTGCTCTTTTATTGCTTCTCCGCTGTATTCTGTTGTAATAAACGCTAAGGGCGGGTACTCACAGGCACAAGCTGTCAGTTGTCAATCAATTTTTATTTTTGTAAATATTCCCCTCTTTGATATAGGAATAACGAATTGGAATTTGTCTTTAATGTTATTTCTAAGTGCAATAAATAATTTGAATTTGTAAGAAAACTGCGTACAACAGTACGCGTATCAAGTAAATGAAATTTTTTGGATACTGTTGTCCTATATTGATATTCTTGTTATCTTCCGAAACGTTCTATACATTTTTTGACAGAAAAATAACGTTGCTATGGTAACGGTCCGTAGTCTGTTAGTAGAATATTGGAACCGGATTTATATAATAGCTTAAAGTGAGTCACAAACAGTGAACGTAATGAATACAATCTAAAATAAAAAGCAAAAACATGTCAAGTGCAAGTTGGAATCGCACGCGAACGGTTCCGTACCTACCATCGTACTTATATGTTTCTTGTGTGAGGCCTCTTTAATTTCTTTATTTTTATTATTTGTTGTTATAACGGCAATAGAAATCACTCTGTGTCAATTTTCACTTCTCTACCTATTACGGTTCATGAGATACAGGCCGCTGACAGACGGACGGACGGACAGCGGAGGCTTGGTAATAGGGTCGCGTTGGTACCCTTCGGGTGCGGAACCCTAGTAATTATTATCCGTTTACACTAACTAGTAGAACGTTCAAACGTGCACTTTGACACTTTGAACTAATTCAGTCTTCGACGTGACTTGGCAAGTTTATCTCATCATCTTGATGAGTTAGTCTGGGTTTCAGTATACAACACACTCTTGTGTTTGTGTAACTCTTTTCTGATTGTGATTTTGGTTTGTTCCAATCTTAGGTTTTTTCTTTTAAAACATTATTTCTTGATATTGTTTTATTCTCATTACCTCGAATAATGTTTTACATGCTCGCAACCTTAAGCGGTAAGTTTATAATAAGTAAGTTCGTATGAACTAGTGGCCAACTCTTGCGACGGAGTTTTAGGCCGCCTAAAGGCCTCCGACTTAACGACTTCAAAGCCGGGACCGACAATTTGACGTGCCCTCCGAAGCACAGAAATGCTCAGCTCGTAATGCTACTTGCGGTCACCCATCCAAATTATGACCGCGCACAATGTTGTTTAACTGCAACGATCAATCAAGAACGTCAAAGCAAACTACGCCACGAGCGCTTAGTTTATAATTCATGAGAACAGCGTCGTGGGCCGCTTTATTGCCAAAATTACTAGTTTTATACAAAACTATAACTCTGTAAGTAATATTTTATAATGCAGCCTAGTTGCTTGTTCCCTTAAATAAATAAAATGCTATAAAACAATCAACCATTCTCATTTCGCTAAGGAGAGCCAGGAAGTAAGGCGCAAGATGAACGCAAAGAATATGTTTTGAAAGCGTTTCCGAAGGCGCGTCACTGAGTGGGGTGTATGAATCACTTTTATTACTTCCAAGGCTTCCAAGATTTTATTTGAGCGACTTCCCCTGTCCCCGAGTCCCTCAGGACTGGCGGAATCCTCACAATGAGGCCCTCATCCGTCCTGGATATTTGCTATGCACTTGAGTCGGAGCGAATGTTTGATAGAGGTTGTTCCAGCTTTGTATCTTAAAAGCACTAAGGCCTTTTACCATCTATAGTAGATGATTTATACAGCGTCAGGAGGCAACTTTTACCTTCACAAATGGGACGCTGTAGTGCCCGGGACGAATTAAGATGGAGTAGGCTTGCCCAGCACCTATTCCATCCTCTCAGCTTAGTCGGCCTTGTCCACAGGAAAGACATGGTCAATACGTGCAGAGCTGACTAAGCCGCGGGTTTCCTCACTATGTTTTCCTTCACCGTTAACTTTTAACTTCTTAGCTGGACTGGGAGTAAAGAAATAACATAGAATGCGTCCAGCTGCTTCTCTCCCTGAGCATGTCGTAAAAGTCGTCAGACCATATTTGAACCCACGACCTTGATCGGAAGACGGGGTCACTGCCAGACCACCAGTGCTCTCAGGCCAATAGTGCACTGCATGACGGTGTAGCCTCACGAGGCTGCCGCGCGATGCAAGTTTGCCTCGCCCGAGGCAAACGCGCAAACTGCGGTCGAGGCACGTCCGTGACTAAGCTCGCGAGATTGCGAATCGGTCAGTACACAAATTTCGTTTTTATTTTGCGGCTTTATTTTGCAACACTCTGTATACACAAGGTACAACAATGGCGGTTTAGAGGAATCTCAGATGATTATTATGGGATAGGATGTTTAGTAATTTGACAGGGGATATTTGAAGAGGAAATGTAATTAATTGACATTGCAGAACCGAAGAGAAGGATCATCAAATACACACAACTACGAACCGCATTCAAGATATGTCTATTACCTAGTTCGTACATATTCAATAACGGATGACAGATGCCACATTACGATAGCAATTTGTTTGCCAAGAAGCGCCATCTTTGTTTTTTTAATAAAACTACCCTGATATGCAATAAAAAGTAAAACAAGTCCGTATGAGCTAGTGGCCAACTCTTGTGATACCGTCAATTTAACCAAAGCACGAAATCACTCAGCTCGTAATGCCACTTGCGGTCACCCATCCGAATTGTGACCGCGCTCAACGTTGCTTAACTACAACGATCAATCAAGAACGTCTAAGCAAGCTACGCGACGAGCGCTTCAAATTAATTTGCTATATTTATTATTAATTTTATTATTGCTATGTAACAATTAACTGATTGCTTGCCATTTTTATTATGCACAATACTCCCTAATGCGGTACGTCAGTGCAAGTCTTTGCTCCCCCACCAATCATTAGTATTAGAAGATATGGTAATTTTTCATGATAGCACTGGGTGGTCTTGTGGTAATGCCTTCAGTTCCTAAGATCGTAGGTTCGAATCCGGTCGTGCAAATTCATGTACGCTATATCAGTAGTAGGTAGGTAGGTACCTACTCTCAAACGGTGAAGGAAAATATCGTGAGCAAACCGAAACACCTAGATGCACGAAAGGAGTTTCTTGCAGCGCACTTTAATTATTTCACCGTACTGATTCGAAAGAACTTGTGATACGACATGTAGTATTAATAGATCTTTCATCCGTCGCTCGTTAGTCCTTATAATCCTTACAAATATTATAAACGCGAAAGTTTGTATTATATGGATGTTTGTTACTCTTTCACGCAAAAAATGCTGAACGGATTGGAATGAAACTTGGAATATACATAGTACATGTGCTGGATTAACATATAGGCAATTATTGTCCGGGTACCACGCGAGCGAAGCCACGGATGGAAGCTAGTAAAATATAAGAATTGGACGTGTAACATGTAGACATCCGATGTATTTGTACTCATGTAAAACTCTTAGATCAGATGTGGCTGCAAGTTTTCTTATTACTTGCGGCTCTGCCCACCCCATTAGGGACACAAGCGTGATAATATGTATGTATGTATGTATATCATCATCATCATGATGAAGTGTCCGGTTTAATTTTTGGAAGTGGAAATTTCCCTGTGTTGTCGCAGCTGCAGTATTGAGCAAGCAGCTCATCCAATATTTACGATTGTTTTACGCTTCTCCACTGTCTAATGCACAGGAGAAACTCATAAAATGGCTCACTCTACAAGCCCAACGCATTGTATGCTAAAACCAGATAGAGTTTGAAAAAATTGGTTGAGTGCGTCCCGTTTTAATATGACTTTTACTCTAAAAACTAACTAAGGCCTTTTACCATCTATAGTAGATGATTTATACAGCGTCAGGAGGCAATTTTTACCTTCACAGACGGGACGCTGTAGTGCCTGGGACGAATTAAGATGGAGTAGGCTTGCCCAGCATCTATTCCATCCTCTCAGCTTAGTCGATCTTGTCCACAGGAAAGACATGGTCAAGACGTGCGGAGCTGACTAAGCCGCGGGTTTCCTCACGATGTTTTTCTTCGCCGTTTGAGAGTACTGGTATAGCGCACATAAATTTTTCACACAGAAAAATCCATTGGTACACGACCGGATTTGAACCCACGACCTTAGGATCAAAAGGCGGGGTCACTACCAACTAGACCACCAGTACTCTCTAATATAACAAAAGTTCTATAAATATTACGCGGTTGACTTTGTCTAAAAGTAGGTAATTACGAGTTTTACCATCACAGTACTAGTTCCAACGAACATCAGTATAGAATGTACTCAACTGCGTTCTCTTGCAACTTGAACCAAACATCAATTTGCACACTCGCAATAGCCCGCTTACATTGGGCATTGCTTCACACACAGTCTGAAAGCCAAGCAGTAATCATACCCTGAGCAAGCTTCTGGAGCAGCACTCCATAAGGACATTCACCTCTTGAAATATTGAAAACGTTATGGCTTATCATTTTAAAGGATTGTACCCACTACCCCTTTTCATAATAATAATAAATATTTGAGGACATATCACACAGCGCCATCTAGCCCCAAACTAAGCAAAGCTTGTATAATGGGAACTAGATGGCTGATAGAATACTTATATAAGTACTTCTTATTTTTTTGTTATAAATACATGCTTATTATATTACATCACCCAGACCCGGAAGAAATATTTGCAGAGCATGCAAACATTTCTTCCGCAGCGGGAATCGAACCCACGCCTCTTGCGTCTCAGCCGAGCACTCGCCCGCCACGCCACCGAGGTTGTCATTTCATAAGCCATAAAGTTTTCGTTTCAAAAAAATTATGAGAAAAACATCGTAAGGGGAAATCGAGAATAACATTGTGAGGAAGTAAGCTTAATCAGCTCCGCTCATAAACCTTGAAAAGGTCGCCTGAGCTGAGAGGTTTGTAAAGGTGTTGGGGTCATCCCGGTCACTACAGCGTCTAAACAAAAGATGCCTCCTGAAGACAAATCGTCTAAGAAGTGCAGATTAGCTACCTACAATCATTACCTACAAAATGCATTAAACCAACTCCTTTATCTTAAAAGCTGCCAAGTGGAATTTTTGAAAAGTGAGCGACAAAGGGCCTTCCGAAGAGAAAAACCAACAGCTCCACCAAAAAGGCCACTTACCCATACAATATCGGGACAAAACGTCCCCCGCTGAATTCCCGCGCTCTGTTTACTGGCTGAATGGGTCTGTAGCGGGAAACTGAGCCGCACTACGCTATGCATAAGATTGTTAGGCCGTGGATGCATGAGGATAAGCGACTGACTACTAAGGCCTTTTACCATCTATAGTAGATGATTTATACAGTGTCAGGAGGCAACTTTTACCTTCACAGACGGGACGCTGTAGTGCCCGGGACGAATTAAGATGCAGTAGGCTTGCCCAGCACCTATTCCATCCTCTCAGCGTAGTCGGCCTTGTCCACAGGAAAGACATGGTCAATACGTGCGGAGCTGACTAAGCCGCGGGTTTCCTCACGATGTTTTCCTTCACCGTTTGAGAGTACTGGTATAGCGCACATAATTTTTTCACACAGAAAAATCCATTGGTACACGACCGGATTTGAGCCCACGACCTTAGGATCGGAAGGCGGGGTCACTACCAACTAGACCACCAGTGCTCTCAATAAGCGACTTAGCTTACGTCATAAAACACAAAGAATCTTTTTTTGACGTCGTGACTAACTAATGTTGACAGTTGGATTAATAATTAATAAATAGTGATAAATAAATCTTTGTGGACATTTGACACAGCGCCATCTAGCCCCAAACTAAGCAAAGCTTGTATTATGGGAACCAGATGGCTGATAGAATACTTAAATACTTACTTTTTTTATTTTGTAAACACATACTTATACTACATAATACTACAACACCCAGAACCGGAAGAAATATTTGCAGAACATACAAACATTATTTTACTATTTACAAAGATTTCTTGTATTTGACTTAGTTTAGCGTTAGATGTGCAAATGTCCACAAATATTTATTTATTTATTTTCCTATGTAGATTGCATCAATCTACCAAATTAGATATTCGATACCAGATCGTCACCAACTCTGTATAAAAAGTAAAGTAAATTAGCACGCGATGTTACGTTTCGATCCCATTATGGCCCGTTATTAAACAAGGTAGTGGAATGGAAACCCTAATAAAAAAACTGTTAACTTGTTTGTTTCATAAAATAAATGGGCATCTATTGAATAAACAAAATGGATCAAAATTTAAAGCACCAACAACTTGTGACTTGACTACACAGATTCATATATTATAGTAGCTTTTTGCGCTCGATAATCCCTGTATTTGCAATAGCTACCGCGACCTCCTGCCACTACATTCTCGCCTCGGCATGTCATCGCGACGTATAACACCGTGGAGGCTTTCATCGACGCAGTAAAAGGCTCGCTTCGACACCATCTGACGGTTTGAAAGCTTCAAGCCCTGAGGGCTTGAGAACTGGCTTTGTGACATAGCTTTTAGTTCTGCACCAGTTTTAAAGGACCTACGAGCTAGTGGTATGCCCTGGAGGACCCTAAAGCTGTTAAGGTATCCATAGTCAGAGGCGTCTTTACCTATGGTGCAGGGTGTGCGGCGCACACGGGCGCCGGGTCTAAGGGGGCGCTCGGCGCCCCCTTTTTTATTATTATAACCCCTTCCTTCCTAAAAACACTTTTTGCTTCCCGACATCATTTAAAATTGCACTATTTGCATCCGAATTTCCGTTTGAAAATATAACTGTTATAATAAATAATTATTAAAATAATAATTAAAATATACTGTATTCCATTTTGACCCCGCTCCTACTAGACTAGAGGGCGCCAGGGTACTGGTTGCACTCGGGCGCCACAAGGGCTAGAGACGCCTCTGTCCATAGTTTTACGTACCTAATACAATCTGCTTTGAACATCACATTGGAAAGTCTAAACCACTTTGGGAAAAAAGGAGAAGAAAATTCATGTTGGCCGAGTGGGATACCTTGAATTTAAATCCGCTGGTCATTCGGGGTTCAAATTCCAGCCGTGCAGGTACCTACACAAAAGGTGGTCTATTCTGTTAATTAAGCCAGGCATTACAACTTCTACAGTTATAAATAAACACTGGTAAACGATAATAAAAAGTATTGGAGGTTGAATAGAACTGTCAAAACGGCCATCGCCATCAACCTTCATGTATACTTTACATTCCTAAGTTTAATTAAGTGGTTAAATGTTACTATATAAACCCGTTAAGCCCTCTACGATGGGGTGGTTCACGGGTAAAGCTATGGGCTAAGGCACAAACTTTTGGATAAATTACAAAGAACTATTTGTGAAAGTAAAGAGAGGTGTTAGATATTGGTCGGCTTTTGTTTTGGAGACTCAACAGCAGCTCATCGTCATTGGGACAACGTCGTTGGGATGCTATCTGTACTACAAAATATCTGCGAACAGATAGACTAGTTTTGGAAATAATTGTTTACCTAATAAAACACTAAACCGTTATTTCAATAAGATCAAAAGTCGTGATTTTGACGATGAAAAACAAGATAACTGACGAGCTGGGTCAGTGTAAATAAATAAATATTTGTGGTCATTTTACACTGCGCCATCTAATCCCAAACTATGCAAAGCTTGTACTATGGGCACCAGCTGGCTGATAGCGGGAATCGAAGCCGCGCCTCTTCGTCTCAGCCGAGCACTCGCCCGCCCCGCCACCGAGGTCGTCGCTATTTCGTGTGAACGCTATTTTAATTTCAAATCGCTCCTAGCCTTTGTCTTGGTCGCGTTTGTTAGGCCTGCGATCCCCAGTGGTCTAGTTGAGTTATAAATCCTTGGCTAAGTTTACCATAAGCAAGTTTGTGTTAACCCGCTAATGCCATTCTCATTTTGCAACCTGCAACGGAAAATAAGTTTTTACATTGTGTTAAAGTTTGGTGTATTTCCTACTGAAAATGTTGGAAACTATTGTTTCTGAGTTTTTGAGAGCTAGCGAAGTTCCTCTGCTGGTTTGTATAAGCACTAGAGTCCAGTAGTTCTCAAAGTGGTCCAGGTGCACCCCCAGTGGCCCACGGGAGACTCGACGGGGGTCTACGTTGGCGTGAAAAACATGGGAGTTGGATGGAATCACTTTTTTGATTGGCCAACATTACTTTTTTGACATCCATTCACAGCACCAATCAATTCTCACTAATTTCATTTAGAAAACACCCCATTCGTGGTTGGAACTCAGCCGCAACGCAAATTTCCATAATTAGATCTAATCTTAACATTTTTGTCGAGTTTTAGGGAATATGATAGACATGTAGCTGCAGGGGGTCCACCGGAACAAGCTAAATTTTGAAAGTGGTCTATGAGAAAAAAGTCTGAAAACCTGTGCACTAGACGGAGGTACCTAACAGTAGAGCCATTAAAAATTCATGCTCGTCCAGTCACAATTTGCGATTGTCGGTCAAAGCATTTTAGAACTTTTGTCCACGGAATGTTATCATAGACTACACTTTAACTTTGCCTAACGTACTTTTTTATGATGATGATATAGGTACTTGAAAATCGCTACCATCATAAAAAGTAAACATTTCAACCTTTCCAAATTGTGTCAGAATCCAGTGTAGTCAGAGACACAAACCAACACAACACCCAGAAACAAAAAAATCACAGCAAAAATCATGAAATAATTTGATGGCTACGTTTTTCTTGTAGGTACATATTTGCTGTATAAGTGTGATTAGATACTATGGCGGCATTTATTACTACCACAATTTAAAAAACCGGTCAAGTGCGAGTCGTGTTCGCACAAGAAGGTCCGTACCATCGTACATGTCCATAAATGGGGCTCCCTTTTGATTATTTGTTATAATAGCGGCAGTGGAATAGAAATACACGTTCGGTGAAAATTTCAGCTCTACCTATTACGGTTTATGAGTACAGCCTGCTGACAGACGAACGGACAGACAGACGATCGAAGAGCGGAGGCTTAGTAATAGGGTCCCGTTGGCACGTTTCAGGTACGGAACCCCAAAAAAAAAACAGAAAAAAAACGAAAACCTCGGTTACAATCTACAGAGAGACCAGTTTCTGTTCGTCCTACTATGACATTTTTTGTCATTTATTAAAAAAAAAATAGAGCTAATAAACATATTAGAGTTGTAATAATTTATTTATACCACATAATATAATATAATTAATACCTTTGACACTAGTAATAAAAGAAATAAATAAAACAGCCCTACATAACATACATAAGTGAGGTGCACATAAGTAGGTATGAGCTAGGTGCACACTCGCGGTCCTAATCCGCGGAACGGGTGGCCACTAATGGTGGATTACCGCGGACACGCCGCAATCAAACCGGGATAAGAACCGACCCTGATCGGATGGTACCTATTTACAGACTACGTACAGTTGTAGTTATACCAGTAGGTGAGCTTCATTATAATAAAAAAAAATAACACCCAACAGTCACATACATAGTCCTGACCCCACAGTAGGATTCCCTGTGTCGTGTGTATCAGAAACTACGAGTACCGTGGTACCACAACCCAAACCCGGAAGAAATATTTACAGATCATGCAAACATATCTTCTGCAGCGGGAATCGAACCCGTGCCTCTTGCGTCTCTGCCGAGCAATCGCCCGCCACGCCACCGAGGCCGTCGGTGTACTTAATACTTTGTGCTGGTGGGTTAAAAAGGCCACATTATAGATCAGATTCTGATCTGCTGCTGAATTAAATTGAGTACGATTTATCGAAATTCCCACCATTTTATCGCCAAATATTAATATTTATAATATTTTTATCTGCTGCTGAATCGAATTGCGTACAATACACCTACGATTCGGACAGTTTTATGAAAATTACATAAATCGCTTCGGATTTGCTATAAAAACGAAAAATTAATTGCTATAGATTAACTGCTCAAAGTGGTCTTTTTAGCCCCACTGATCTTAGATACCTACTAATCATAATAATGTGAAAGTTATGTATGTTTGTGCCTCAATCACAGAGTAACAGTTAAACAGAATAAATAAATAAATAAATAAATATTTGTGGACATTTCACACAGCACCATCTAGCCCCAAACTAAGCAAAGCTTGTACTATGGGAACTAGAATAGGCTGAAACTTGGAATATACATAGTACGTGGCCTGATATAACATAATTACAGTAATTGTTCGATCTTTGCTCATATAAAGTATAATTTTAGTTGTTAGATGATTTTTGTTTGCCATCTTTTCTGCGACTACCCTCACTTTGAAAACGAGGACAGTGCCCCCGAAATCGTCTCTTAAAACTGAACTAGTAAACAAAAGTTGTAGTTTTCTTTGTGTGCGTGCTAAAATGCGTACAAGTATAGGTACCTACCTACGATACCGTTTTACTATTTAGGTACTGTGCTCGAAGGAGTGCCGACGAAAAAGTATTATGTTGTTTCTGTACGGGATTACTTACGAGGGGCAGATCAGGGCCATTAGGTAACCGTTTCCTTTACATGGCGTCGTATTTAATGGAATATTACATAACCATTCTTAATTCCACTAGATAAGGTAAGCCTTATAGCCGAGACGAAATGAAATCGGGCTACATTTTTGGGAAACTTACGCACATTTTTACCCGACTAACTAACTAAGGCCTTTTACCATCTATAGTAGATGATTTATACAGCGTCAGGAGGCAATTTTTACCTTCACAGACGGGACGCTGTAGTGCCCGGGACGAATTAAAATGGAGTAGGCTTGCCCAGCACCTATTCCATCCTCTCAACTTAGTCAGCCTTTTCCACAGGAAAGACATGGTCAATACGTGCGGAGCTGACTAAGCCGCGGGTTTCCTCACGATGTTTTTCTTCACCGTTTGAGAGTACCGGTATAGTGAACATAAATTTTTCACACAGAAAAATCCATTGGTACACGACCGGATTTGAACCCACGACCTTAGGATCGGAAGGCGGGGTCACTACCAACTAGACCACCAGTGCTCTCTCTACCTTACCTTACCCAACTACGCGAAGCAAAATGAGGTGTAATTTCTAATAACACTCATGAAGTCACCGAAAATCCGCTCGGTAAAGCTTTCAGGGGTTATTTGTGTACGAAATATGAGTGTCTTATTGGGTTACAAAGCACTGGTAGTTTAGTTAGTAGTGACCCCACCTTCCGATCCTAAGGTCGTGGGTTCAAACCCGATCGGGTACCAAAGGATTTTACTGTGCGAAAAATGTATGTGCGCCCATGTGGTACACATTTACGACTTTTTTATCTAAATGTGATATTTTAAAGTTTCGATATGAAACCAAGTTCAACTATAATGTCTAAACTGAACGTCCCGGTTAAACCTAAATCTGCAGCTGCAGTTTATTTAGAAACTGGTAAGAATGCATCGCGCTCGGAAACTTTAAAACCCCCTAATAAATCCTCGCAAATCGCTAGGAAAGACGTGTTTTCGTTTAAAATCGCTGTATTGGGAAGACGTATGGCTATTGGGTTTCGTTAAGAGATTTTCGACTAGAAATTCATATGAGTGTCACTTGATCTTTTTAGGGTTCCGTACAAGAAAAGTGACAACAGGACCCTATTACTAAGTCTCCGCTGGCGAACTAAATAAATAAGTACTTAATAAATAAATATTGTGGACATTTCACACAGCGATATCCCCAAATTAAGCAAAGCTTGTACTATGGTCACCAGATGGCTGATATACTTTTTTTTGTAAATACATACTTATATAACACATACAACACCCAGACCCGGAAGAAATATTTGCAGAACATACAAACATTTCTCCCGTAGCGGGAATTGAACCCGCGCCTCTTGCGTTTCAGCCGAGCACTCACCCGCCACGCCATCGAGGTCATCACCGAATTGGTGGGCTACTATATACCAACATTGATGTCTGTGTTGAAAGCTAAATATTAGCAATTTGTTTTCTTCTCCAGAACCATTTATTTATTCCTTCATAGGCAACTTTCCTAAGAAAAACACTAGCAATTTCCCTTGGTCAGTGGCTGGTCATTGTCTGACAGATACTCTTTTCGTACAGTCATAGATATTATTAACTCTCTATTTATCTACATCGTCTCATAGAAACTCTGTAGTATTCTGTGGTTTTCTCTCATAGAAACTGTGTTGTAGTCCGGGACTATGACTTGCAAGCTTTCAATGGACTCCGTCAATCGTGACTTGGCTACGATTCTCCCATCGTTAGCAGAATTACAAAGCTCGAATTATGCCGATAAATTCAGACAAATGAACATAGTTTTTCTGAGTTCCGAAAATTGTGTGCCACAAGGAAATAAATCTAAAACTGTTAGGTGTGATCGCTGGGCAATAAAAATATCCTACTAATAATTAAAAACGCGAAAGTTTTTATATGTGGATGTATGGATCGTCGTGTCATTAGTTCTTTTGAACCAGTGTTATGAAGGATTAAAGTAGATACTCCTCAAAGAGGCTCCTTTTTGACACATGGGCCCCTTTTTATTACATTTTTTTATCATTAGTACATAAAATAACTCATTTTTTTTATTTGTTGTTATAGCGGCAATAGAAATACACACTGAAAATTTCAACTCGTTACCTATTACGCTTCATTAGATACAGCCCGCTGACAGACGAACAGACGGACGGGCGGACGGACGGACAGCGGAGGCTTAATAATAGGTTCCCATTAGCATCGGGTACGGAATCCTAAAAGTGCTTATACTTAATAAGCGACATAAATTAAAATTAATTATATAAACGATTATAATCACGTGGGCAATAATGGCACAATAGTGCATAAAATAGCCTGATTTACGATTAGGCATTAATTATTAGCTTCGGCCTGATACCTATCGCACTGCACATTATTGAAATTCTCTCACGTAAGCTTTGCTAAGAGACCTTGCACAATAGACAAATGTTACCTTATCCTTACCCTCATGGTTACTTTTGTATATTAACAAGTTTTTGTTATAAGTTACCTTTTCCTTACCCTCAGGATGGGTAACTTTTATTTAGAGAGTCATAAAGGAAAACCAGCGATGTGTTATGATTATTTCAAATCTTATTTCATAAACACCTATATAACAGTCGATAATATAAGCTGTTGGTGAACTTTTTTGTAATAACGCGGGCCCTCAGTGGATCAGGCTAGCGCAAAACCGCAAGTGGCAAAATCAAAGGCTGCAGACAACCTATGCTCATAATATTAAAAATATCTCAGGCTTCATCCATACTAATATTATAAATGCAAAAGTAACTTACCTTTCCACGCCTAAACTGCTGAACAGATTTTAATGAAATTTAGCAAGGAGATAGATTCCGTCCCGGGGAAGGACCATAGGGTACTTTTTATCCTTTAAAACGATCCCAAAATGGAGATAGGATGTAAAGAATAAACAAGATAACGCATCCTTCTTAGACATTATTTCTTGACAAGACAGTTTGACATTTATACAATTTTGACAATTGACAATGTCATTCATATCAATCGGGTCATCAGCAGCTCTCTTTTCTTGCAGGGCTATGGGTAAGGGCCTCTAGCTATATACTGTGGTGCTATATACATTTTTGTTGCGCAGACAACGTTGCGGGTTACAGCTAGTATTTTAAAGTTTTTTGTGCTGACTCTATAGGCTAAAGACTCTCCAATAATAACTGTGAGGCCAGGCACTTAACCGGCCAATAATTTCATTGACAATTGTATATAATGACCATGTAAACGATACATTAGTGAGTGTTGCCGATCGCATTCCATTGCAAATAACTGCATATGAAAACGCGTAATGGTTGCCACATATACTTATTACATAATTCAACAATTAAGCGTGCTCCGTAAAATAGTTAGGCTTTTGGTTGCTATGAAGCGGTGGACGTTAATAAATCATGACCGTAGCCGTAGGTCCGTACGGGTTCCGTACCTGAAGGGTGCCAACGGAACCCTAAATTGGGATTACTAAGTTTCCACTGTATGTCCTTCCCTCCGTCTGTCTGTCAGCAGGCTGTATCTCATTGAAGTTTTTAAAAGAGTGTGTATTTCTATTGCCGCTACAACAACGAAGAATAAAAATAAAATAAAATAAAATAAATTAAAAGAAACATGTAGGTATGTGCATGTACGTTGGTACAGAACCAGATTTTTCATTTTATAGTCACCGAGATTGACATAAGTACTCTTAATTAAAAGCATTCTTACCAATTTAAAATAAATATATCATCATAGCTGAACAAATATAAAGTTTTCATACTATACCTATAGCTACTACTGACTTTCTACTATCAAATCTTGCAAGTCTGTCTTTGTCGTCCGCTGTCATTCGCCTTTCAAACCTACAATCAGTAGTACCCTTTATGATAGTGGGCGAGGACATAGTCATTCAACACGACGTTCATCGTTTCTTAGGAATCCTGAACTTCTGAATTGTATGCTAATTAGGTTTTTGTGGCTGTTAGGAATGGAAATTCATTAGAACATTACATCGATTTAAAAAACTATATTGGTTCAGTTCATAGGTTTGAAGCATTGAACCCTTGATTTGAAAACTTATCATACTCTAAGCACTTATCAAAAATATAAATATTGCATTATCTCCTTTTTAACTGAGGTTCTCAATTCGACTGTATGTGTTTTTTTGTATGTTTGTTACGGGATTATTCCGCTAATTATTAATTTATTTTTATGATTCTATTACTGATGCATAAAGAATGGTCCCAAGGTGCTCCCATATAAATTGTATGTCTGAGGGATTTATACGTTTCAAGTAATATTAAAAGCCGTAGAATACAATTTTGAAATGACAACTTACCCAGGTACTTATTTTCTTACTCAATTTTATTCGAAAGAGTGATAATGGCCACTAACATCCTGACATTATGTAAACGCCAACTGTTAGTTTCTATAGGGTGGCGACCAAGGAGTTTTTGTTTATTTTTCA
Source organism: Scotopteryx bipunctaria (assembly GCA_949320045.1). Lineage (NCBI taxonomy): Eukaryota > Metazoa > Arthropoda > Insecta > Lepidoptera > Geometridae > Scotopteryx > Scotopteryx bipunctaria. Next base: position 10,034,799 of record OX439449.1, read on the forward strand.
GTGAAGTCGGTTTTTTTTTGTTTTTAAAACATATTATTGATAGACATATCGTCTAAGTAATGTTATTAAATGCAGTAGTGTGTTGTTGGTAAGTTTATTTTAACTTTGTAACAGTTGAAAGTATTTGGCTGGAATTTTGAATACAACAGTTTATACACCATACTAACAAATGCACATAATCGGCCTTTCTCAAATCATGAGGCTACTTTTTATCCTGGTAAATACTGCGAACACAACCACAGAAGGATGCTAGTCGAAAATATATTGAACGGGCTATTTCGTCATGCCAAAAAAAAACATTCTTACATAACGGAACCATCGACCTCATTTAAAGTACTTACTTCTATCAAAGTGTATGAAAAGTTTTCCTCATTGGATACTTTACGCGGTTCCCCAATAATATGACATCTGACATTGGCAGCGTTTTTTGCGGGTAGTTCCGTTAAAGCACCCCAGTGGGCATCCCGCTGGGCTTCCGAAGAAGGGTCTCTTGAACATTTCATTATTCAGATCCCCGAGTACGGTAGACATCTCTCAAGTCGCCAGGCTCTTAAGATTTTTTAAAAATCAGGTTGATTCTGTTGTGTTTTTCCCTAATTTTCACTTAATAGTAAAAAAAAACGGCCTAAAAACTCCATCACTAGAGTTGGCCACTAGCTCATACGAACTTAGGTACCTACTTACATTTTTTACTTAACATTTCTAAAATTATAGCAATCCCTGTTCCCTCAATCTATAAGAAAGAGATGCCAATATTTTTAGGACTTTTAAATTAAACCAACAAAATCAATCTAACCAATATCTATCTATAGATAAATAGTTACCCAGAAATGTGTACGAACCACACTGGCGAAAAACATCACCGTGAAAACTCCATAATTATGCAAGTAACTCGTGTGTGATGTTTTTAGTCTGTGGGGCTCGTGCTCGCTTCTTTAGTGAGTACTAGCTGCCGCCCGCGGCTTCGCTCGCGTGGTGCCCGGATAAAAAATAGCCTATATGTTAATCCACTACATGTACTATGTGTATTCCAAGTTTCGTTCAGATCCGTTCAGCTGTTTAGGCGTGATTGAGGCATAAACAAATATCCAAATATCCAAACATCGTCACAAACTTTCGCACTAGATGGCAGCACAGATAAAATTAGTACGCGCTATCGTTGCGTTTTGAGCTTTACGTCGGTAATTTCAAGCAAACTAAGACTTTTCAATTTTATAATATAAGTAAGAAGTAAGATTAACCTAGCTTAAGAAGGATGTTATGTACTTCCAAACATTACTTATGACACATGCGATTAGCCATATGGGTATCAACTTACCTAGAACATTTGTAGTACCTACCTATCTGTACCGTACAAGAGCAGTGATGTAATTATTGGATTTATTTATCACCCGATGTAAATAACGTCTCACTACCAATACCAGTGACCTAGTTTCTTCGAACTAGTACTACTACTAATCGTGTCACTAATTCTTTCAAACCAGTGTGGCGAAAGGAGGTAAAGGCCGCCCTGGTGCGCCTAGAGCGCCTTTCATGCATTTGAGAATACTGATTATAATGCACATAATTCTTTCGAACAGAAAAATTAATTGGTTCAATTCACACGACCGGATTTGAACCCACAACCGGGCGGGCCGCTTCGAACCTGTGAGTAAACGGATTAAAGTGCGTCTAAAAACTTTTTCCAGAATAAGTCCCAGAAAAAACCTCATTTATTTCAGACAACGTTCATCTGAATAATTCAAACAATACCTTATTGTGGCTTCGACTGGCGTATTTGCGAACTGTCTTGTCCTGACAAAAGTACAAATCTATTATCTTATCTTTATCTTGAGCCGACTAAACTTGGCACTCGCTTTATCTAGTTGGACAATAAATCATTTTGTCCTGTCGCTTTTTATTACTGCTCTAAATGTGGTGCGAGTTGTAAGCTGAAAAGTTGTGCTTATCGAGTTATGTCTATTACCTACTGTCGTGTAAGAACACAACACATTACTGTCTTTTTTTTTGTTAACCTATATCGTCCCACTGCTGGGCAAAGGTCTCTCCCAAACTCTGCCAACCATCTCTGTCCTTCGAGATCTCCCACCATTCTCTCTCGAAGGAGTCTCGAAGTTGATTTATGTCGAAAATATCAAAATTTGGAATAATTATGTAATGTGATATTTATGATTATAATAATAAACTAAACTGAAACTGAATGCTTCTAGGAATTATGGTAGCCTATACTTAAGCTGTGGGTCGATTTTCAGTCAGACTGTCAGTAACTATCTGTAGTTTCATATAATTTATTTACCCTTCGGCCGTCTACGAAACCGGAGCTTCGTAACCAGTTACGAACTAAACATAACTCGTCCTCGTACGATACCAGTTACGAGAAAACACGTATTTTTCTTTACAGGAAACTAGGTTTCGTAGAAAGAAACTTGTAGTGAGTTACGGAAAGATACTTTAGATAGATATATTGTACGACAAATCCGCTTTAGCCTGTCTTCCCTGATTTAAACCATTCCCAAAGGTCTTTGTTTTCCTTATCTTAACGCGGTTTGATTAAGCTATTGTGTATCGCCAAGCCATTTGTTAGTTCATTTGGAGAAAGTGGACACGAGACTCGCCGAGTTTCGGGCAGAGGAAATAAAGTAATCGGCTTTAAAGTAGTACACTTTTTTCCGACTCAAAGTTTAGAAAAAAAGTGTAGTACCTACTTATTTGCTCAGAGAAGCACCTAAGACCTATTTCGCTAGCCCTTTTTTGAAAGTTTCCTGTCTTATAAAGTATAGAAAAGGAAACTAAATAAACAGTTTCCGTACCTACATTTTCAGATCATGGAAATCAAGGATTTCCAATCCTTCTTTCTTTTCATCCTTGATTTCCATGATCTGATTTAGGTAGGTACCATGATAGATAGATACTCGTAAAAGCTTTATTTGACACACAAAATTACAGACACACAATGGTACAAAAATAAAAACTTAATATACTTAATGACAGACATTTACAGTAGTAGGTACCACAAATATTGTGCGTCTCGGCAAATTTGTTTTCATACAAATCATGAAGTTTGCCGAAGCGCACAATATTTGTGGTACTACTGTACATGTCTGTCAGTGCCATTTAAGTTTATATTTTATTCACGTTTCCCAATTAAAGATAAAAAGTACCTACTACATTCGAAAACAAAACTCTCATCTAATTAAATATATGCGTACGACCTTGACCTAAGGATCACGCACCTGGATACCTGAAAAATTTATAAATAGCAGTGTTTTATTAAAATGTATCCATCTCTCGGGGGTGATAAGGGGCAATTGTATAATTTATACGTCCGCTGCGCTCCCTGGCGGCCGGCGTCGCCTGCTTTAAATGATAATTGGATATTTTGTTCGACAAAAGATGAACACGCTTTTAAGGCTTTCGCCTAAATGACGACCTCGGCGAATGCCTGCATGAGAAGTTGAGTCGCTGTTCTAAAAACACGACCTTGATATAAGTTTCACATTTCAGTTCATACATATAGATACAAAATAGCCTTTATGTTAATCCAGTACATGTACTATGTATATTCCAAGTTTTATTCAAATCCGTTCAGCCGTTTAGGCGTGATTGAGGCACAAACATCCAAACATCCAGACTCACAAACTTTCGCATTTATAAGTAAGAGATTTCAGATACCTGAAAAATTGTTAAATAGCAGTGTTTTATTGAAATGTATACGTCTCCGGGGGGTGATAGCCGGCAATTGTATAATTTTATGCGTCCCCCTGACGGCCGGCGTCACCTAGGTACCTTCCGAGATAATTGGATGCTCTGTTCGACAAAAGATGAGCACGTTTACGAGCACGAGATACGAGTGTAGGGTCTAGATCTATGTTAATCTATGTGTTAGGCATTATACCTACTAGGACCCTAACCGTTACTGTACATACTGAAAAACTGTATGAATTAAGGTAGCTATGTAGGTATAAGTTGACAACTACAAAACTATAGGTATCTTTAGTAAACTGCCAACATTTTAGAATAGTTAATTATTAAATGAATCACATTTTTAAACGAAGGAAATTTATTAATTAATTAATCACGTCTTAATAATCAACAATTAAAGATGTCAGTTTGAGTTTTTTTAATACTTTTTTTCTGTAGAAAATATGTCTATATATATAAATGTGCCTTAAAAATTGCTATGAGCAAGGCAAATCCTCAATGTTAGTAAAAACTTTGTTCATTGCACGTTGTGGAGAAATTCAAGATTTAAAATCAACAGTACCAGAGTTCCTGTTGCTGACTGTAACTACCTTGATTCCGTGTTCTCGCGAAACTTGTTATTTCACTCGCAATGAGCGTTGTATAACATGTCGGGATATATTAATTTGAATGAAAACCTGAATATTGCAGGCTGGTAACGTTCAGGAATAAGCGACCTGGAATGAAAACGCGAAAGCACAACTGTAACTGTTATACCTAAAAGTACCTACTAATTTTACCAAACTTTTTAGAAAACAGGTACTTACTACTACTATTTCTTTCGAACCAGTGTGGTGAAGGGATTTACCTCAAAGGCTCATTTCTTGCACTTGCCATACACATTTTTTCAAACTTTTTAGGTTCAACGACATGCCGCAGGTTTTGTCATGTTTTCTATCGCCGTTTGAGAGTACCTACTGGTACAGCGCACATAATTTTTTCTAACTGAAAAACAGACCTACTCACGATCTTAGGATTGTAAGCCCACTACCAATAGACAAGCAGTGCTCTATTAAGGTGACCAAAGGTAGTTTTGCCAAACTTTCGCAGGAATAAGTAAGTTCGTATGAGCTAGTGGTCAACTCTTGTGACGGAGTTCTTCGTGGGAGTGAACATCAGGTATAAATATCTATGGTCAAAAAATGTTATAGTAAGAGAGTTTTCGGGGATGTTTCAAAGTTTAGATATAACTTGTCGGTTGCTCTCTGCTTAATGCGGGAACATGGAGTGTGGGGAAATGGATATCCATCTTTGATTTTTACCTTATCTTTTCTACTGATTTGATATGAAAAAAGTAGCAAGTAGCATGTCCAATGTTGGTTAACGGATTTTTCTTTCTTAGCTTAATGTTTTAATACGGTATTTTTTGCAACATAAAGTCTCATTTGATTCCATATGGAAAATTATGGACGTTCGATGTTAGTAGGTACATATTATTCTTTCTTTGTTTGATGTTTCACTGCTAGTAAAATATTTGCTTTTTGTAGCTTCCAACCAAACTGATAGATTCAGAGAAAGCATTAGAAAATCATTCATGGCAAATAATTGTTTTATAAACAGAATAGAATAAATAACTACCTGTTTAAATAAGGAGTATACCTATTTCAAAAATATTTCGCATCCATATAAGACGTCCGTATTCGCAACTCCTAACACTAATTGAGGCGTGTCCGGTCATTCCGGCCTCAACTTTGCCGGTCTTGTTAAGGGCCAACAAATTCGGAAATCGCGTTCAAATGTTAACGAGAACCAATTTGTGGGTACAATCGACCCCAGGCTGCACCCAAGTTATTGGAACATGGTATTTTGTAGGGTTGATTAGTTTGTCTACCGTGAGCCTTTCTGGTCTAATTGGTAAGGGTTAATAAATTGATCTCCCAAATTCTGAACTGGGTGTGCTTTACGATAGTTCTGTATCTTTAAGTAGCTATGGAATTAAATGCTAGGATTCTTCTTATAAAGTTACCTAGGTTAGTAAGGCACCTATAGACGGCGGCGCGGGTTCGATTCCCGCTGCGGAAGAAATGTTTGCATGATCTGTAAATATTTCTTCCGGGTCTGGGTGTTGTGGTACCATGGTACTCGTAGTTTCTGATACACACAACACATGGACTCCTAGTGTGGGGTCAGGACTATGTAGGTGACTGTTGGGTGTTATTTATTTTATTTATTTATAGAAAGATACAAAGATCAAAATATTGGATTAAAGAGAAGAGAAAAAATATTTGCCAAGGCACTTATTTTCAAGGGACATTTTTTTAGTAATGGCGAAAAAACTGTTACATTACAAAGAAGAACCTACTAAGAAGTAAAATTGGATTAGATGAATACTTTAACGATAGGTACTTCATGGATTTATATGACAACTAGAACGGCAAATTAATAAGATTAGATCCGAAAATACACGTCCCAATATCAAAACATCCAAACCAAAATACGGAGTGTTTATAATTTGCAGCGGCAGGTTAATTTTCCGGTAATCTGGTGTGAGCTGATGTGATTTCGAGGTTATGTCTAGCCGCGGGCGCCCTCCGGCCGCCATATTGAATTACGAGAGCGAGCGAAACGTCATCATGACATCACGCTCAGTGCGGTGAAATTGCAGGTGAAAATGGATATTCAAATTATGTTTCAGTATTTTCGCAGCTATATCTAACATTATAACTAGTGGAACTTTGTCAGCGTTGAGTTTTTTTCATCATTCTGTTGCGTCTTCTAGGAGTTGAATTTCGGGAATTACTTTCTTACGTTAGAAGAGGAATATGCCCCCTAAGTTTTATATTTTCAAGGTTTAGGCTGTTGTGCCTTGATTGTCTTTATATATTTAAAAGATTTACTAGCCACTATACTATAACGATTGACCGCTTGCTTCAAAATAGGTAATTTAGGCACCTATTTTCATTCTGATCTTACCTACAAAAGGATGAAAAAATGTGATTTACCAATAATATTTCCACCTGGCAACAACCTCCAATACTGCCAGGATCGCGCTACAAAGAGCAAAAGTCCGATTTATTTTTTCATAAGGCCGTGTCCTCAGCCGTCGCGTTCACCTGTGTTATTAAAAAAAAACAGGACAGATTTTGAATATCCGGCACCACCTGCTGTAGATGGCCGTAAATATATTTTTAGATAGCTATTGGGTTTAATTATTGGAAAACCGTTTACTTTTCGATTAAAAAAATATGTTTGGTCAACAATTTCTTATTTGACAAAATAACGATAAATGTTCAAATCAGATACTGAAATAACAATACATTCTTTCTTACAAAGTTTGTTAAAAGACAATGAATGCCATCTGTTCACATGCCCACAATTAAAAGCGAAACACCAAAAAAGGCCAGTGCTACACTAATAAAAATTCCGAGTCTGGACGTAAAAATACTATTTTCGAGAATACGTGTCGTCGGCAGGAAGCTCGTGACGGATCCGCCACGTCACCGTCGCGTCAGCGGGTTTCGTCAGCGGTAATCCAATATGGTCGGCCACCCGGCACCATGCCGCTCCTCACTGTGCCACAAGGTATTCGTTAGAGCGATTAGATATAAGACATATAATATATCTTTTATAAACAATAAAGATACATAAAATCATAGTACTCGACTGAATTATAATACTCGACAATGTTTACCAAAGTTAGTTTTTTTTTACTATTAGTTAAATTTTATTAACAGAAAGAAACTTACAACTATTACAAATATGATCTACAAAATACAAAAGAAACAGTCGGGCTATCTAAAGGCCAAAGTTAGTTAGTTCGTAAGCTAGTGGCCAGCTCTTGTATCTTATCTTTACCAAAGATAAGATATTTTAAACTATATGCCCCACGTTGGGCGCCATAGTTCTACTATTAGTAAGCTTTCATCGTACAATATTGTTTACAGCGGAAGAACAGCGCTGTAGTTGCTTCCGGGTACACGCTGAGTGATTGCCTCTGTGGCTCACAATATTTTTTTTTGTCTGTAACTGTGACATCTTATTTGACTATTTATATTTATGAACCAAATAAATAGTTTCTTTCTTTCTTCTACAGGTAGAAAGGTATACAAGTATTACAAATAAAAAATAATATTCTTTCATCGGATTCCTAGTTATAAAGTTCTAACAAACAAAACACCCTACCATGTTGCGTGCCAAAATTGCTTTGGCGTTACACCCGTCATAGTTTTGCTAACTTATACCACATCCTAAAGATAAAACGATAAAACACTTTTAGTTCTGCAAAGTTTCATTTTAGTATTTTCGCGGAATTTTATTAAATTGTTTGATAACACTGCATTGAACAGTCTTTGCCAGGATTTGTATTGTTCTAAACTTAAGAATCTAGAATCTATTTAGAATCTAAAGCTTCAGTGAGGCGCTAGAGCCTTTGTACGTGTACGTTTTCAAATTGTTTTGTGACGCGTCTGAAATTGACATAGCTGTCAAACTGAATCGCTTCCGTGCTTCGGAGGGTACGTTAAATTGTCGGTCCCGGCTTTTAAGTCGTCAAGCCACGACGGAGGCGTTTAGGCGGCCTTAAAACTCCGTCAAGAGTTGACCACTAGCTCTTACGAACTGACTTTAGCTGAACTCGGCCTAAGGGTAGTCAACCTTTATTTTAAAACAACTCTACAATTTTACCTCTTGTTGAAAATTCCTATACCTAACAAATCTAAAGATATGATTATGCAAACTAATCAACATTCATCGTACCTATAATGTAATACAAAATATATAAATATGCGTTTGTTTGACTTTATGGATAGTCTTTATTGGTTGTTTGATATATCAAAATAACAATAGGATTGTCTCATTTAGCTATCAGTAGGTAGTTATTAAACTAACGCTTAAAAATTAAGAGCCACAGTATTTCTAAAGAGCACTTGGTATTTGCTTTCCGATACCATTTCTCAAAAGTTTTAATAAGCTACGTAAATTCTACTGGCCCACTTAAACTTCAAATACTGAACTTAAATTTAAAAGCAAAACACTTTGAGCAGAATCCCGACTTCGACTTAGTATCTCGTGCATCTAAAGTTCCCTTTAACCCGACACACTCGCTCTGAAACCCAACGGAGCGTGCTTTAAAATATCTAACATCCTAAAGCTTATAGCACCTTATAGTTTCCTATGATTTTGAACTGCAGATATAAATAGTTTGATGTCGTAAATGTTTAATGAATAATATGCTGTAGAGATAATGTGATGTTGAAAACGGCGTGGAGAGTCGAAATTGAAGCCTTTTAAGCTGTTCCACAGGCCTAGGCCCAAATCAGGGATGACTGGAGAGAAGAAAGGAAGACTTTTGTCCTGTAGTAGCCAGTGGAACACACATACCCCTATTAATTAATGCTGTAAAAAGATTTTTTGTATAACAAACGAAGTGACTATTACCTAGTTTTTTTTTCCAAATTACATTATAGCTTGGGACTTTAAAGCAGGAATGCCTGCAAGTTTTCTTATTATTGTTTCTGTAGATTATTTGTGGCTCTCTGCCCACTCTGTTGTACGGGCGTAGTAATATGTATGTAGGTATGTACATTTTTAGCAGTTTTCAAATGGATTAAAAAAATCAGTGCCAAATTCAAAGTGTCCACTTCCTAAACCAAGCGAAAGGTTCCAAGTTTCCACGTAAGTCACAAGCGCGGTTCTCCAAATATCTTCAGTTTTCCTTATTTGCATAAACTATGCTGTAACGACGTCTTTTGGTTGCGACGCAGCAAGCGGAACTAAGGGGAGAGCAACTTTTTCTAATCTTTCTCAAGTGACTCTTGAAAACTGACATGAATGAATGGATTTTTTAACCCCCGACAAAGTTTGTAGTGTGGATCTGTGTGTCTGTCTGTGGCATCGTAGCTTCCAAACGAATGGACCGATTTTGATGCGGTTTTTTCTGTTTGAAAGCTAAAGTGATCGAGATGGTTCTGGAAAGAGCTTTTGTCAGTGTAGCTTTAGTTATAAACTATAGCTATAGTTTATGGAGATCTGTTGAGGCGTTTGAAGATCATCAGCTCATTCCCTACTTGACAAAAGCTCTTTCCAACGTTAACAGGTCCGAATAATTTGTGGTGTTCTGGTGTCCTGGCTCGGGAGTTGTTTAATTTTTTATTTAATAGCTTGTTACAACGTCGTTTTCAAGGTTCAAAGGTTCGGCGCTCATTTCTTTGTTCATTTGAACAAAACTTTAGGTATTTCAATACGGATAATTTCTTAATATCATATTGTTTCAAATATTTACCCTTTAAATATAGGCACATGGTTTTCAAATTAAAGTAGATATATCTGAATAGTCAGTGGAATCGGAATAACACGTTAAAACTCCCTAGAACATTGACTACGTGGTTACTCGACATTCGCCACCAAGCCGACAACCTTTGTACCAATTCCATCCTACACCATTATTTCCAACATCAAGTGCGGTGTCAGAACAATCGTACATTTTGACATCACAGTATGTTCAAAGTATGTTACAAGTTTTAGCTTTTACGATCAAAAGAATGATGAATTCGAAATTTGTAATCGAATTCACTGGACAATGTTCTATCATTTGCCGATCTGCAAGCCATTAAAAAACCCATTATAACAGAGCGGTCAGAGCCTTTAAACGTAGCACTCAGTGCGTGACCACGCATAAATACCTATTGTTGTATGTACCCAGCCGATTGCGTACCGATTGGTTTCATTATGCAGTCGGGGACAGAACGTTTTATACTGTCTTTGTTGAAATGCTCTTTGCCTAAGCCCGGCGCACACTATCGGAACGGCATGCTAAGGGATTCTTAGGCTTCCTTAGGCATGCCGAGGCGTCCTTAAGCATGCCTGCCTTGCCATGCCGATAGTGTGTGCCGGATCTAAACGTACTAAGAGGTATGCAAATAAATAAATAACACCCAACATCATAGTCCTGACCCAACACTAGGATTCCCTGTGTCGTGGGTATCAGAAACTACGAGTACCATGGTACCACAACACCCAGACCAGAAAGAAATACCTACTTGCAGAACATGCAAACTTTTCTTCCGCAGCGGGAATCTAACCCGCGCCTCTTGCTTCTCAGCCGAGCACTCTCCCGAACGCCACCAAGGCCGTCAAATACTTGGAATGTTTTGATTGTGATTTTGTCTACGAAACTTCAAGTTGTTTGATTTTATTAATATTCCATCCAACTTCTTTTTTATATATGTTTTGTTATAAGGTATTATTTATACTTACACAGTTACACACTCATTAAAATATTCGTAATCTAATTTTTAAAACAACATAACGGTCTAGTCGCAACAGAAGGATTTCTCAAACCCCTGTTACCGGTATTTAGTCCCTAAAGGTCAGGAGCAGACCAACAAATCACTTCTCCTCCACAAATAAGGCTAAATGTAACCTCATAGGTGTACCCTCCATGTCGGCGATACTTTACACTGTGCCAATGCTGAGCAAGTTTTATCCGAGATCAGACATGTCCGGATACAAATCCGGCTTTTTATAGCAAGGCCTTTTAAATAGCAAAACTTACAGCCTGGAAACATGATATTTATGAATTTGGTATTATATAAATAACTTTACCCGAGGCTTAAATAATATAATAAGATAATTATTCAACGAATGCGTCCAGCTGCTTCTCACTCCGAGCATGTCATAAAAGTCGACTAAAGGACATCCCCTCCAACATGATGGACCATCTACATCGGCGATGGGCTGATCACCTGTCACCATACGGTCACTATATCCATCTTGGGACTTTAAATCAGGATTTTAATTTTCTAATGTCGCTATACCAACAAATTATAAAAATAAAATAAAAGGAGACCCCATACAAGAAAAAAAACTACTTTCGTAAATTTAATTATTATTCATTGAAGTTAAGCAACACTAGGCGCGGTCAGTAATTAGATGGGTCGAGTAACTTTTTGCACATTTTTTTTGTAGCATAAAAGAAATACTTATGTAGGTACATGTACGATAGTACGGAACCCTTCGTGTACGAATTTGACTAGCACTCGACCGGTTTTATTTTTTATTTCTATTTTTCTACAGGCTTACTATCCGGCCACTTGCAATAAGCTGGCATCCTTACGCACATATAAGATCACAAGCTACGCCCCAGAGGAACTAGATTTATAGCGGTCAAACTTTGAGAACAGATGCTCGCGTGATGCTACTACTTCGGGATAGTTGCTGAACGTTGGAATATTTTTTGATAAATTGCTGAAAGGGAACATTTTTATCAATAAATATGGTACGTAACCCACGTCTGAGGAAAATCTGCTGAAATTATTCTAGATAGTGTAGAAAATATACAGCTCAAAACATACTTGAAAATAGAGTAACGTCTATTGACCCATCACCAAAAAACAGTGCCCATTCTTATACCTGGTTCCAATATTCTACTACTAGGTACTTGTTGTGTCACTAGTCTTGTTCCAGTTTGTTGAAATAATTAAAATTGCAACATGCAAAGCCAGTCGCTTTATTATACTTACTAGGGTATAAATTCATGAAAATCACCGAGTGATGAAAAGTCACCAAAAATCATTTAGTGACTTCAAAATTAAAAATAAATAAATTTTAAAATCACCAAATCCGTCGTCTGGCTTTCAAGAGTACGAAATTGGAAAAAAATCAATAGAAATTGACCATTTTAGTGACTTTCTGTCACTCGGTAATTTTCAAGGATTGATATCCAGGGCTCTAACGATGAATGAAACTATCGTGAAGGAACCGGCGTAGAACAAAAATTACGAAATGAGCCTTTAAATCCTTTCACCACACTAGTTTTAGTAGTAGGTAGTTACTAATATACCAAAATACTAAATAGATCTATCTGTTATATAGAAATTTCCAGATTTCTTGCGTTCTAAGCTGTGTCTTGCAGTGTAGCAAATTGACCGCAAATGTGCGGTTTCCGCACAGTTTGCATGCAGTTAGTGAAACTGCTAAGCTTTATCAACGCCAACGTACCTATCACATATGCGAAATATTAACGTAATATAAAGGGTTGTACAATATATTAGTATTATACTTTTTAGTATTCCGTACCCGAAGAGTCTTAACGGGACCATTACTAAGCTGTCCATTCGTCCGTCCGTCCATCCGTCTGTAACAAATAATAAAAAATTGAGCCCTATACAAGAAATATTTATGTACATGTATGATGGTACGGAACCTTTTGTGTGCGAATTCGACTCGCGCTTAACCGGTTTTTAACCGACAACGTCGAAAAGCAGGTTTATGATTTGACAGGTATATTATGTATGTATGTATGTTCATAGGCTATCCTGACTATATAACAATTTCAGAGAAGAATATTTTCAGTAGTCGGGCTTTAGTTTTTGAACTTACTTTTTATTTATATTTATAGTTGAAAAGTTATGAAGCATACATCTTATTGCAGGTAGGTAAGACTGTAGGTAAGAGCTACCTATCTCTAGGTCCAGACATCTCAGCTTAAAGTTAGGTCATATATTCCGTAGATGCCGTAAGTTAACTAAATTAAGGCATAAAATAATTAAACTAACTTTAAACTTAAAAGTTTCGAAATAAAGCGTCCGAGACAACGCAGCCCCCTTAATAACTAATATATCATTTTCACTGTTTTATACAAGTTTAAGTTAAGTTTCATAACTCTGAAACTTAACCCGCCTCATAGGGCTACCCGTAATTTAAGATAACTTAAGATTTAGATACGGTTAAGTGAGGCTAAGTTGGAGTTAAGTGCTAAGTTGAGGGAGTCCACTGCCGTAAATCTAATATTCTGTCTGGAGTAGTTTGGACTCTGAGTCAGCTTGCCTTAATACTTTGAAATGTTTTTGCAGATAAATATCACTTCGGAGATAAGGCTGACCTGCACCAAAAGTTAAGCTGTTTGCATGAATTGATATTATGCGAAAAATACGGTCATGTGCGAGTTGGATTCGCACATGAAGGGTTCCGTATCATCATAGAGGTGCATAAATGTTTTTAGTATTCCATTTTTTATTATTTATTGTTACAGCGGCATAGATATACACACTCTGTGAAAATTTAAACTCTACTGAGATACAGCCCGCTGATAGACTGACGGACGGACAGCGGAGTCTTAGTAATAGGGTCCCGTTTGCACCCTTCCTGTACGGAATCATAAAAATGTATGGAACGTTCGAACGCAATGTCAGTGATGCGGCATAATGTTCCATTAATTTAGGAATTAGGTACATTCGTGACTGACGCGGCGTCACTTACATAGCGCCACTGACGTTAGTTTCGAAAATGGGTAAGTTTGCGATCACTTATACATATAGTGACTAGACACTCCGTTAGGCGCAAAAAAACTTAGCTACAGGTTCTGCATTGCTTTTGAATATTTTTGTGAAAGCAGTTCTTGATATAGGTAGTAATTTAGTAGATAATAATGTGTTGAAATTTATATATATATTTTTTTACTATATTGTTTTAAGTTGTTTTTGTTTCTTGTACATATTGTTTATTTATAGATATTTTTGTAAATTTTTATTTTATTTTATTTTTAACATGGTGATTGATGTGTCCGTAAATATGACTTCTTAGTACCTTGGTATCTGTAATGTTGTATTTATGTTTACAATAATAAATAAATAAGTAAATTGAAGTTGCTTACAATTACCTGGCCGCGGTGTCCACACTTATAAATAAATGCGTTTTGTTTCACTGACTGTAACTAAAACCTGTTTTGGCCAACTAGGCCACGTTCCACATGAATTCAGCTCTGAATTCCACATTCAAGTTGTTTATTCAGCATACGTCCGGCCGCAGAGCCTCATCGCAAACGTAATAAATTAAAAACGCTGTGGGTTACATGCCAGTCCGAGCTGTAAACTAACTTTTATCTGCGACTATGCCCATCTGGGGAAGTACAGTGTTATTGTTGATCTACCAGTGGTAGGTTAGGTAGCAAGGCCTCTAACATCTAAATAATTAAAACAACAATGACAATCAAACATGGACGAATAAACACTGCTTTTATTCAGAAAAGAGCACTGGTGGTCTAGTTGGTAGTCACCCCGCCTTCCGATCCTAAAGTCGTGGGTTCAAACCCGGTCGTGTACCAATGAATTTTTCTGTGCGAAAAATTTATGTGCGCTATACCAGTACTCTCAAACGGTGAAGGAAAACATCGTGAGGAAACCCGCGGCTTAGTCAGCTCCGCATGTATTGACCATGTCTTTCCTGCGGACAAGGCGGACTAAGCTCAGAGGATGGAATAGGTGCTGGGCAAGCCTACTCCATCTTAATTCGTCCCGGGCACTACAGCGTCACGTTTGTGAAGGTAAAAGTTGCCTCCTGACGCTGTATAAATCATCTACTATAGATGGTAAAAGGCCTTAGTTTTAGTTATTCAGAAAAATACATCAGAACACAGAAAATTATAAAATTAGCCTATTTCCATTTTCATATATCTTTCAAGAAATCTTGACATTCTTTTGTTTTTCTCACAGTTTGAAATTGGAACAAGACCGAGGAGGCTTTC